>JASEVX010000006.1:6318670-6811170 GCA_031761405.1 Serripes groenlandicus | reverse complement strand
ATGAGCAATTTCACCTTTGGCCACAATGTTTTCAAAAGTCGTCTGCTGCTATTGGGTCCAAAATGCGTCTGCAGGTGGGGAAGAGTTAAGCATTTATAAATACATAACACTAGATAAGATCTTCAGCAACCAATGTTTGACTTCCTAAGACCAGTTCGACTCTACGTGAAGATTTATGATGACAACGAAGGTCAATAAGTAAATATCAGCGGTTCCAATCAGCAGCCACCAACCTATCTTTTACCACTTGTCAGTCACATGTCTTCAGCAACAACAGTCTGGATTTCTGCTCTGGCGGCTACCTAAGACGAGTTTGACCTATGTGTACATGATGATACCGAAGTTTAAACGGTCCCAAGCAGCAGCCACACACCTATCTAATGTAACCTTTTCCCACATACAAGTCTCCTGTCGTCGGCAGCCAACGTTTGACTCACCTGCCTAAGACAAGTTCGACTGTACATGTATGTATACCTATGTGTATATGATGATACCGAAGTTTAAACGGTACCAAGTTGCAGCCACAAACCTATCTAATTTAACCCTTTTACACATACAAGTCACCTGTCGTCGACAGGCAAGGTTTGACTGTCCTGCCTAAGACAAGTTTGACTGAACATGTATACATACCTATGTGTATATGATGATACCGAAGTTTAAACGGTACCAAGTTGCAGCCACAAACCTATCTAATTTAACCTTTTTACACATACAAGTCACCTGTCGTCGGCAGCCAACGTTTGACTGTCCTGCCCAAGACAAGTTTGACTGAACATATATGCATACCTATGTGTATATGATGATACCGAAGTTTAAACGGTCCCGAGTTGCAGCCACATATATTCTTAATGTAACTCTTTTACATATACATACATAATACAGCATACTTGTCACCTGTCGTCGGAAACCAACGTTGACTTTCCTAAGGAATCCGCCGTGGTCGAGTGGTTAGCGTCGGGATTTGAAACCGGGTATCCCGGGTTCGATCCCCAGTCGCGGCACGACGGTCATGTTGGAGTGCCCTTGGGCAAGGCACATTTTCTAGCCTAGTACTGGTTTGGTTTGTTTACCCAGGGATCATGAATAAGTGAACTGTCGTGATATAACTGAAATAATGTCAAAAGCGGCGTAAAACCCCAATAAAACAAACTTTTCTAAGACAAGTATGACTGTCCATGTATCTATATAGGATGACACCTAGGGTTAAAAGGTTAGATCAGCGGTTCTAATCAGCAGCCCACAAACCTATCCAATATAATCCCCGTCGGTCAAATTGTTCATGCGCGTTATTACCCATACCCCGTATGTTTACCACACCCTCTTGGGCGCTGTTTATTCTTTCATTTTCATCTATTCAAGGCGGGCGAATCCTATTCGCGCCTCCTTTGGTGATGTATTCAGTTCATTATGAAATGAAAAGAGTAATTAACCGGGAGAAATTGGACGCGAGGGACCGTGGTTCGTGTCAGCATCCCTATCGGCTCGTATCCAAACAGGGATCAACTACGTTGTGTTATAAGAGGCGTGTCACGCGAAAACCCACCGTAATAGGAGGATGTTTAACCTTTCTCACATACAAACAAACGCATTCATTTTAGAAGCACTTACAGTTGACGAATTATTTTGTTTTGAAATAATGTGGCAAAAGGTGAAATTGCTTGTGACGAATAATAATCTCTTTTTTGTCACAATGTTTTTAATATTATTTCATAAAAACAACCTATTATTTATAGAGATGTTCAAAATGTTTGCTAATGTGTTTGCCAAGTAGTCTTCTGAAGTCTTGCTGTATGTGAGAAAGGGACAAACGCGATTTTGAAAGAATTGTGGCAAAAAGGAGAAATTGCTCGTGACGAGTAATAATCTCTCATTTTGTCACAATGCTTTTTAATATTATTTCATAAAAACAATCTATCATTTATAGAGATGTTCAAAATGTTTGCCAAAGTAGTCTTCTGCTGCAAGCTTAAAGGAAATGAATATGACTGACAACAACTAGTAACCCAATGGGCATAAATAAGAGCAAATGATCAAAGGAGTAAAAAGTAACGGCAAGGTACAACACAGTCTTGTTGTTGTTGGTGGTTTTGTATGTGAAAAAGGAAAAAACAGCGATAAAAAACGCATACTTCTATGTAGCCTGATCTTGAACCGTGCGTCTTGCAAAGTCCTGATGGTCAACTTTCGTTTGACGTAGTCCAATCTTAATTACTTCTGTTTAGAAAAGAAGCTATTGTTATTCTGACGCGGCTTCGAGATGACAAGCGAGGGGTTTCGTTTCAAACATAACATGTGACTATTTTTCTATTTCCGCCATGTTTTAAAATGCGGTGTATATTTCAGTGTGACAGGTTGTCAATCAGTCTATGATTCAGTCCAGATATAGAATCTGATTTGTCCGGATCAGCTGTTTTGACGCATTCCCTATCGTGAATCTTCGATGTCGATGGGTAAATGTCAAAAAAATGTCTAATTAAACTACAGTTACAAGACATTGTTGTGGCCTTGAAGAAGCGATGTCATATCATGATTCAATGATATTACACGGGAATATCGTAACGTCCTCATATGATAAAGTCCGTGGTATTGATGAACTATAAAGTTGGTTTGTCACGAGGAAGTCCTCGTACCATTAAAATCATTATCTGAATTCTGTAAGTCTCCGATTAGAAACAAAGTCCTCGTACCATTAAAATCATTATCTGAATTCTGTAAGTCTTCGATTAGAAACATCTGGAGAAAATAATATTACACGGATATATATCGTAAATCGTCCTCATATGATAAAGTCCGTGGTATTGCAACCGTGTTTTCCAAGTTTGAGACTCATTATGAACTATCCAGTTGCTTTGTCAAGAGAAAGTCATTGTACCATTAAATTCATTATCTGAATTCTGTAAGTCTTCGATTAGAAACATCTGGAGAATATAATTTTTAATCTTAACATGCAGCAGTTTAGAATTCGGAAAAGGTTTATCGAAGGAAAAGGAAATTAATGCTAGCCATCGTCATTTCCTCGCAATCTTTTTAACCCTTTCCCTCATATAGACGCTTTCTGACGCCTCCGCAGCAGGCGGCTTTTTGAAAACATAGTAATAAAAGAAGAAATTGCACAAAACGTGCAATTTCTCCTTTTGTCACAATGTTTTCCACTTTTAGTCATAGGTTATCCATTCAATTATAGAGATTTTCCATTATTTGACAAAATATATTCAAAGTCGTCTGCTGCAGAATTGTCGTATGACGGAAAGGGTTAAAGAAACTGTATCTAAAGGCTGCTGTAGTCGTTCGCATCAGGGAATGGGTTGAAATATTATGTGAACTACACGAAGGTTGATTAATTGATTGATTGGGGTTTAACGCCGTTTTCAATCATTTTTAAGTCATAGCACGGTGGCCAGTTCACATACTCATGTGTTTCTTGGCTTTCTCAAACCAGTATTCCACACAACAGACATTCCAAGCAACTGGCTGTCTTTCCATTATCCCATTGGTGGAAGACACTTGTCACAGTATCTTTAGTCAAATGTAGTTTTAGAATATTGGCTGAGCTGGGGTTCGAATTCACAACCCCTGGATCGAAAGTCAGCGCCGCTACCGTCAAGGTTACCGGTGCTCGGCGAAACTATAGAAAGTGGACATTTGGGGACAAAGTGTTACATTCGAGAGAGCATACTTATAACCTGCGTCAGAACAATGTTTTCACTCTATTCAATAACAAGACTTTCAATCACAGATTATTTTTCTAATTTTGCGAATACGTTTTTAAATTCTGCTGTGTGTGGGAAAGGCCAACGTCTATCAACACAAATATATCTGATATCATCTGGAAAAGAGGAACTGAAATACAAATAAAAAGTGCGATTGTTGGGCGATATAAATGATACATAATACCATTTCGACAAAAAGGAGAAATCACACGTCATCAACAATAAACCCGTTTCTTGAAAAAATCGGCAACCTCTATATATCTCGAGGGTTCACCACTCCAGGGGTCGTTCATTCGAACTCAAGACTCGGGCATGCATTCTCTCCGGTGATTGGCAAACACAATCCAGGGAAGATAATGGTAAGATGAACCGACCGCCGTGATATAGACGAATTGAGCCGTCCCGCGAGAAAACCAACATTATGGCCTCTGCGTAATATATCGACACAGATCAGCCTGCGCAGTCCGCGCAGGCTAATCCGGGCCGACATATTCCGTCTCTGGGAGATAGAGGTATAGCATAATGATTCCTGAAACAGAAAATCCACAGGAGGCGAAAAGTATCTGTCAGGGTTAGCCTGCGCGGCATGCTTAGGCTGATACGGGTCGATGCGTTATAACAGCATTAAATTCCAATCAAACCATTCATTCAAAGGTTTTCATCTATGTACAGATCTGGGTCGAAATTGCTCATTGGATCATTTTCAAACATATCAGCCGTCCCACGAGAAAACCAACATTGTGGACTCGGCGTAAAGTATCGACCCAGATCAGCCTAACCATGCCGCGCAGGCTAACCCGGACATACACATTTCACCTCATGTGGTTTTTCTGTTTCAGGAATCATAACTCTATACCTCTATCTCCCAGAGACGGAATGTGACGGGCCGGATTAGCCTGCGCGGACTAAGCAGGCTGATCTTGGTCCACAATGTTGGTTTTCTCGCGGGATGGCTCATAGATCGTGGTGTCACCAGCTTCAAAGTAGAACCAAGAGTTTTAGAGATCTGTTATTATTTTTTAACATTATCATTATCATTTCACTGCCGAATTTCAAAAAGTCGACGCTACCATGTTGAAAATTGGACAACTCCATTTTTCGTCCGACCAGAAATTTGGTAGAATTTAATGTCTAAGTGGCAAACAATGCAGATTTCAGGAGAGGCAGCTCGTTACGATTTGGCATTGTTTGCAAAAGCCTTTAATTGCCTTTGGCAGCGAAAGATTTAAATAAAATCTACACAGATCACGACTAATGTCTCTGCACATGAAATGCTAATCGAATCTGTCATTTTGAGCCACTATGGAAAATAGATGTTGAAAGTTATTACATGCTGACATTTTATTAATAATTGTATATTGCAACTGATTCATGACCAACATGACCTTAGTTGTCGACGGGCCTTAAAACCCCATTCATTATGTAACTGATTCCAGTCTATTTTCAGAATGTTCTGCTACAGCCACAAATCAAAGATCAATAGACGTTAGATGGCAGGGGACGGTAATGAGACGGAACTCTTGGCGGCCACAGACAAACGGTATTTCTAATGGAGCATGAAATGGGCCAAACATTGGTTATCTCCCTTGCATCACCCGGCGAACGGTCACTCGGTTAATCCAATCTTTAATTATTAACCCCTTTCCCCTCATACAACATATCTGCAGAGCAGACGACTTTGAAAACATCTAGGCAATCATGTGTGAAAATCTCCATTAAAAAGAATTTAATTATCAAAAAGAGTTGAAAACATTGTTGCAAAAGGGGAAATTGCTCATGATGAGCAATTTCACCTTTTGCCACATTGTTTTCTCGATTCCTCTGTTGCAGATGTGTCAAAATGCGTCTGCAGGTATGAAATGGCTATATTATATATAAGATCAGATAAGGATGTAAACCGGCGTCGAAATAAAATGGATCTTACGGAACTATACATTATAGCATAGGAAACGAAAGGTTGTTAATAATTTTCTAAAATGACTTCGCGGCCAAGTTGGAGTGACCTTTGACCTTAGTATACTTGATCGTGAATAAGCGAGCTATTGCCGTACGACACATCTGCAGCAGAATGTCTTCTTTTGTCACTAAGTTTTCAAAAAGCAGTCAGAAAGCGTCTATATGAGGGAAAGGGTTAACTGAAATGCTGTTGAAAACTTTAATAAAACCCATACAAACATAAAATAGTTTGGGTTTGCACTGCCACAGAGTTAATGATTGCCCACAAGCAGACGCATTTTGACGTACTTGCAGCTGACGACATTTAAAGCATTGTGCCAAGATGAGGACTTGCTAATATTGAGCATTGTTTTCCTTTTAACACATTGTTTTCATGTACATCGTCTTCTGCCGATTAGTTATAATAACTGTGGGATAGAATTAAACCAAAGATCTGAACTGCCGCGTGATGCATACAAAACAATTTCAATTTACATAAATGCACTATATACTAAGCTGACCTTTTGACAGTTCTATGAACAAAGAAAATACCAGATAAATAGTTCTTGAAAAAATAATCGTCCATGCGTTTCTTGATCGTTCGACGTGACACAATTTCTTAAAGGTGCGGTCCGACAGTCCTTAGGTTTAACTGCAAGCACGTGAAACAAATATTACTTTTTGTGGCGATTGGTTTGACAATCGCCACAATGCTAACAGAAACAACAACAACAACAACAACAACGAAAACATTTACATAGTCAGTTTTAAACAGCCCGTTGACTTTTTATTCCTTACAGCAAACCAATTAACCTACATCCGTTTAACCGCCAAATATATAGTTCCATCAGTGATGCAGAGACACGATTAATAATAATCATGTCAGTGCTACTTTGGTACCGGATTAATACTAAGATTTGAGATTTATTGAGAAAATATCTACATAGAGTTCAATTATTTAAATATTATCTTTCTTTATGTTTAGGCAGATAATAAATATCATTGCGCGTTCTATAACTCTCACTCGATGTTTACCACACAGTTAACATTGAAATTTTTCATAGGCTTTGAAATGTGTTTTTGCCAAATTTTTTTTTTTTTTTTTTTTTATATATTTCCCACAATTTACTCAAAAAGCATGTCACAATACATACAATAAAAAAATAATCTAATTACATGTTAAACTTTAAGCCGGACTTGGTTTGTATATTATATCATGCATTCATGATATAAAATGCTTTCTGTTTGTTAGCAGATGCAACACGACCCTACTGTACAGGGCGCGGTTCAGGTACTATACGAGTGAAATGGAACAAGTTGATCGTGACATATATTCCTATTTACATACTTATTAAAGCACGGGTCTCGCGTGTTTTCTAGTCCACTTTCTATATAGATGTGCTAATATACGGCGTCCCTTGATAGTACATACTCTTCGTACATATGTAATACTGTTAGCGCCCGATAGAACATTTCTATTAAAGCCGCCTCTGCGTAATGTATCGACCCAGACCAGCCTGCGCAGTCCGCGCATATTGATCCGGGCCGACACATTCCGTTTTAGGGAGATAGATGTGTAGAGTAATGATTCCTGAAACAGAAAATCTACAGAAGGCGAAAAGTGTCTGTCCGTGTAAGCCTGGGCGGCATGCTTAGGTGGATCCGGGTCGATACTTTACGCAGAGTTCACAATGTTGGTTTTCTCGCGGGGCGGCTCATTTTATGTAGAAATTTTTATTTGGCGACAATCATCTAATCGAGCAGACATACTGAAGGTCACACGATAAATAAATCACAACAACAAACTATAAGATATAACATGAATACTCCATACTTAGGTCTCGTCACGCAAAAACAAACATTATACGTGTTGCGACCAGAACAGATCCAGATCAGCCTCCGCCTCCACGCAGTCCGTTCCGGATCTTCCCTGCACACCATCTAATCTTACTACTACTACTACTACTACTACTACTACTACTACTGCTACGACTACTACTACTACTACTACTACTACTACTACTACTACTACTACTACTGCTACTACTACTACTACTACTACTACGACTACTACTACGACTACTACTACTACTACTGCTACTACTGCTACTACTACTACTACTACTACTACTACTACTACTACTACGACTACTACTACTACTACTACTACTACGACTACTACTGCTACTACAAATGCTACTTCTACTACTGCTACTGTTACTACTACTACTACTGCTACTGGTACTACTACTACTGCTACTCCTACTACTACTACTGCTACTACTACTACTACTACTACTACTACTACTGCTACTGCTACTACTACTACTACTGCTGCTACTACTACTACTGCTACTGCTACTGCTACTACTATTACTACTACTACTGCTACTACAAATGCTACTTTTACTACTACTATCACTACTTCTACTACTACTATCACTACTTCTACTACTACTACTACTACTACTACTACTACCACTACTACTACTACTACTACTACTGCTACTACTACTACTACTACTACTACTACTACTGCTGCTACTACTACTACTACTACTACTGCTACTGCTACTACTACTACTACTACTACTACTGCTACTACAAATGCTACTTTTACTACTACTATCACTACTTCTACTACTACTACCACTACTACTACTACTACTACTACTACTACTACTACTACTACTAGTACTACTACTACTACTACTACTACTACTACTACTACTACTACTACTACTACTACTACTACTACTGCTGATACTACAAATGCTACTTCTACTACTACTATCACTACTTCTACTATCACTATTACTACTTTTACAATGCAAAAACCACGCAAGGTGAAAACGGGTTGTTCTTTGGTATCACATAAACGGAACACAGTTCTAGCTTTTCATTATAAATACATGACTATTCTAACTGTTTGCTAACAGCAAAATGCTATGGATGTGTTCAATAGCTCTACACAAAAAGATACCGTTATGCTCGAAAACCATCCTCGTTCCGGTGCATTGAAGTCGGGTTTCACTACCACCCAACCATCCTGGGTTTTCTCGAAACATGTTTCGGTTTTGGTGTCTTTTGAACGCGGACTGTTGCATATGCACCGGTTAGCCAGAGTGTTCACTGTTCGCTAAAGCATTTTCGCCTCACAAGACTCATATATAGGATCAGAGACATATAAATACAGACATATGAGACTCTGGCTATGGAAAATACAAGATCTCTAAAAATCTCGCGTAAATAACGTTACCCAGCGAGACGTAAATGACATGTGACAATTTGTCGCAAAAGGATGGAAACGACCGCCATTTTTGTTTAATAATGATAAATATGTCTCGGCTTGGATCAAATTGAATGTATTGCAACTTAATCAGTCTATATATTTGATTACACAACTATTCAAACGATAGCTTCGTTAACTTTTCTTGAAATGTTATCTTTAAAAGTTAAGCGTTTCAGCCATCATCAATATAACGTATCTATGACAACTAGGTTTGAACATCCTAGAAATGTTTTATATATTCCATTCACTTCCGGCCTCAAGAGACACGATAACAAGACGAGAGCATAAAAATAAATTGCATATATTTCAGTACATATTAGATTAAGAAATATACAGTTTATCGTTATATATTCCCCACAAATATCTTATACTTGACCCTTACCCATTAGCAGACGCATTTCGAATCATTTACAGCAGAAGAATTTTGAAAAATATTGTGGCAAAATGATAAATTGCTCGAAATGAGAACATTTCTTTGTTTGTCACAATGTTTTCAATACTACAAAAAAGTTATAATTTATAGAAATATTAAATATCTTGTCTCGATGTAATTAAAGTCGTCTGCTGCAGATTTGTTATATTTGGGAAAAGGTATAAAGACGAAATATAGCGTGCCGAGCAAGAAGGAGAATTATGACATTCATATTATTGGTAAGTTTATTATATCTTTACCAAGACGGATTATATTCTATAGGAACCAGTTAACCCTTTCCATCATACAATAAATCTGCAGCAGACGACTTTGAACATATTTTGTCAAAAAGAAGAAAATTTCTATAATTGAATGGATAACCTATGACTAAAAGTGGAAAACATTGTGGCAAAAGAAGAAATTGCACGTTTTGTGCAATTTCTTCTTTTGTCACTATGTTTTCAAAAAGCATTCTGCTGCAGAGGCGTCAGAAAACTGAGGGAAAGGGTTAACCCTTTCCGACATTCAATACATCTGCAGACTTGGAAACATTTAGGCAAAAACATATCGGACATTTATAAATTTAAATAACTTTTAATTAGTGAACATAGCTGAAAACAGTGTTACCAAAGAACTTCATGAGCAACTTTCTTTTTGCCACGATATTTTCAGAATTCGTCTGCCGTAATTGCGTCGAAATGCGTCTACATATTTGAAAGAGCTCAAGATAACAAATTATTAACAAATTAATGTGCCCAAATATGACACTTACACTAAATCCATATTGTTGTTTTGATAAATATGATCCGCGTCTATCGAATGTTTTACTTTTAATGCGTCTGCGTACATTGAAGACTCAGGCGCTCATCAATCTACACGGTACATTTCGAGGGCTTGGCGTGAAACGGTTGTAACTAAAATTGGTCTTTTTTTTACGATGTTAATTACTTCGCCATTAAGGCTTTATAAGCGTTAAATCATTTTTCTTGGTAAACAATGGCAATTTAGCAGCCATTGCTCGTTCTGAGCAATGACACCTAAATTTGCTTTGTTTACAAAGGGGTCAAAATTGCCCATAAACCAGGGTTTTCAAAATAGGTTTTTAGTTACAACCGTTTCACGCCAAGCCCTCGATATATGTGTGTATTGCGAAGCTATAAGCACCTTTTGACAACAACTGGAAGTGTGGCAATGCTAGTTTCATGTCAAAATACCATGAAATAAGGTCGTTTTTTCCGTAACATGGCTCATGTTTATCCTGACCTATAAATTAAATCATTCTCAATGTCTGCTTCCTTGAGACTCAACAAGTTACTCACACTGTCATGTAATCGAATCCTGTGCACAACTGAAAGTGCGGCCCCGCCTGGATTGCATCCCACGTCAATGGTCATTTTAATACAGGGATAGTAAGAGCAAGGACAACATGACAAGTCTTCAGAGTTTGATATAAAGTCGCGACCGACAATTTGGGTCTGACACTCCAAGAGGACTAGATAAGATGGAGTGAACAGGTCTTTTCCCTACAATATTTATCTCATTACTAAATCAAATCCTATGTTGTGGGTGCTCGAAATAATCGTCTCACTGAGACGATTCGTTTGAGTACCCACAACATAGGGTTTGAATATCAAATTAAGATTTTAGAAACATGGAAAATGCCGCGTCATATGGATAAATAGTACCGCGTCATATGGATAAATAGTACCGCGTCATATGGATATATAGTACCGCGTCATATGGATATATAGTACCGCGTCATATGGATATATAGTACCGCGTCATATGGATAAATAGTACCGCGTCATATGTATATATAGTACCGCCTCAGTGGTGTAGTGGTAGAGCGTCCGCCATTTGTAAGGGAGGTCGTGGGTTCGATCCACGGCCGGATCATACTAAAACAATGGTAGTAATGGCTTTTCCATCCAATGCCCTGAGTGCTATCAGGTTAGATTTTTAGATTTACGACTGACTGGCTGGTGTCATAATAAATGAACCAGTAGTACCGGTAACTTACCGAGAAAACGCCGTGATATAATGACTGACTCGCTGGTGTCATAATAAATGAACCAGTAGTACCGGTAACTTACCGAGAAAACGCCGTGATATAATGACTGACTCGCTGGTGTCATAATAAATGAACCAGTAGTACCGGTAACTTACCGAGAACACGCCGTGATATAATGACTGACTCGCTGGTGTCATAACAAATGAACCAGTAGTACCGGTAACTTACCGAGAACACGCCGTGATATAATGATTGACTCGCTGGTGTCATAATAAATGAACCAGTAGTACCGGTAACTTACCGAGGAAACGCCGTGATATAATGACTGACTCGCTGGTGTCATAATAAATGAACCAGTAGTACCGGTAACTTATCGAGGAAACGCCGTGATATAATGACTGACTGGCTGGTGTCATAATAAATGAACCAGTACAGTAGTACCGGTAACTTACCGAGAAAACGCCGTGATATAATGACTGACTCGCTGGTGTCATAATAAATGAACCAGTAGTACCGGTAACTTACCGAGAACACGCCGTGATATAATGAAAATTGTTAAAAGCGGCGTTAAACACAATAAATATGTACGTTTACACGTATGTATAGTATATTGTGTATATTATACGTCCCTAGAGAAAACCAACATTATGGCCTTTGCGTAATGTATCGACCCAGATCTGCCTGCGCAGTCCGCGCAGACTGATCCGTATCGACACATTCCGTCTCAGGGGGATAGAGGTATAGAGTAATGATTCTTGAAACAGAAAATCAACAGGAGGCGAATAGTACCTATCCGGGTTATCCTGCGCGGCATGCTTAGGCTGATCCGGATCAATATTTTACGCAGAGTTCACAATGTTCGTTTTCTCGCGGGAAGGCTTATACGTGAAATGCATGACCCTCAAAGACGTTGTGTGATTTGCTTAGAAGTATGGTTGGGGATTCATCAAATAATACAGACCCATGATCGCCGATTCAATTATTAGAGGAGCAATTGCACATGTAATTGGAGACACATTGTTGACGACACTCCTTAATTTGCATACTGCAGTATAAAGTATTCTAGCCCTTCACCCAGCTTATTTTTCGGAACACAACGCCTGGTCCGGGTTTTAACCCTTTCCCTCATATAGACGCTTTCTGACGCCTCTGCAACAGACGGATTTTTGAAAACATAGCGACAAATGAAGAAATTGCTCAAAACGAGCAATTTCTCCATTTGCCACAATGTTTTCCACTTTTAGTCATAGGTTATCCGTTCAATTATAGAGATTTTCTATTTTTTTGACAAAATACGTTCAAAGTCGTCTGCTGCAGAATTGTCGTATGAGGGAAAGGGTTAAAGTCACCCGTTCCGTTTCCAAATAACAAAGTGTTAGATCTTAGATCTGAGAATAACTCTTACGCATTTTCTTTAAGTGATTTTGCAGATTGGAAAAGCAGCCAGTTGCTTGGAAAGTATGTTGTATAGAGTACTGGTGTGAAAAAAACAAGAAACGTATGAGTAGGTTAACTGGCCACCGTGATATGACTGAACAATTGTTGAAAACGGCGTTAAACCCCAATATATCAATCAATCAATCAATCAATCAATCAATCAATCAATCAATCATTAAAACCTTTTTAATTTGAGCCTAAATGTTTTCAAAGTTGTGTTATTTACATTTAGTGTTGCATGTTGGAAAGGGTTCACATGCACAAAGCAGACAATTGTTGGTTTTGAATATATAACTTGTTTATGTGATAATGGGTCCTGTCAAGATGAAAGGTTCGTGGGGGTGGAAACGCCGTCTGTCTGCAAAATGGAACAACTGCGTTTTAGGCGTGATGTAAAAATGTCAGATGTAATATCAATATTTATTATAAATTGCACTGTAATACCATAACGTTTCTCTTTACTTTATTCTACAAGCACGAACCATAATATTTCTTATATTGCAATTAGATCGTGTGTTAGAGAACTTGGGCAACTTTACGGAAAGAACTCGTAAACCATAAATGATATTCATATTCCAATAACCTTACAGTACACGAACATAATATGTGACTAATTCATGTTATTAAAGACGAGTTTTATTTCTTCTTTGAGTGTAATGGTTACGAAGAGATAAGAAACAAGAAACATCTTTAAAATAAATAAACGGCGATCAATATGAGAAAACACTAAGAAATGGAACACGCAATAATCTAGCCAAATGCAAATCGGCCATCTCCATCCATCTTCAGTTTCTATAAATAGATTATCAAGGCCGAGAATACGCCACATGACTGGAGATTACGCGAGGCTCGCAAGAGGGGTTTAAGTTTCCATTGACGATAAATAACTGAAAACTTAACACGTTTCAAAAGTAATTAATATTTTGCTCTGAAATATTATATTTCATACGTTTCCACTGATTTTTTTCACTAAAATTTATTTCTTAAGGAAAACAATTAAAAGTTAGTTAGCAGAACATTTCATTTTAAAACTTCATCTTATTATTGCCTCTCGTAGGATCGCCAACTAAACTATGAACCAATCAAAACGTTTGCCGTTATTTCTTTAAACATTATTCATTAAAAACAATATTTGATTGGTCTACAATCTAGATCATTTGTTTAACATCTAGGTCAAAACTGAGGTTAAACAGCTATCGCCGAAAACATACTTTAAAAAGAAATGGATTACAAACAGATCTGTTGAACAATTTTACTTAAGTTTAGAATGTAGCAATAAAGGCATTCATTATATATAACGTATCTAAATATCTTTTCGAGGTATTTGAGGTGAGAAAAAATATTTTGAACGAACTAGTTAGACAATTACATTACAATAAACCATAGTGACATTTCACAATTAACGTATAGTGGCATGACTGTACAAGCTTTTCCGCCACCTCTTGTCTAATTGTGTCCTAAATACTTGAATAAAATATGTATATGTCTATGTCTATGTCTATATATGTGTCTATGTCTATGTATGTGTCTATGTTTATGGTTATGTATGTGTCTATGCCATGTCTATGTGTGTATGTCTATGTATGTGTCTATGTATGTGTCTATGTATGTGTATATGTATATGTATGTATCTATGTTTATGTATGTGTCTATGTCTATGTATGTGTATATGGCGATGTATATGTATATGTCTATGTATATGTCTATGTCTATGGCTATGTCTATGTCTATGTATGTGTCTATGTCTATGTGTGTGTCTATGTCTATGTATATGTACATGTCTATGTATATGTATATGTCTATGTCTAAATTGTAACTTTGGTGCGTTTTACTCAAGTCATGCCATGTGGTGATTGGTAAAATTTCAACGTTTCCAATTTCCCACATACTACATATGTGCAGAATACCGAATTCAAAACATTAAGGTGTTGAAAGATACAACTATCGACATTTGAGCCGCCCCGCGAGAAAACCAACATTATTGCCTCTGCGTAATGTATCGACCCGGATCAGCCCGCGCAGTCCGCGCAGGCTAATCCGGGCCGACACATTCCGTCTCAGGGGGTTATAGGTATAAAGTAATGATTCCTGAAACAGAAGATCCACAGGAGGCGAAAAGTGTCTGTCCGGGTTAGCCTGCGCGGCATGCTTAGGCTGATCCAGGTCGATACTTTACGCAGAGTCCATAATGTTGGTTTTCTCGCGGGACGGCGCATTTAATAATTAAACGGTACCTAAAAAACCTAACTGGTGTAGCTTAATCTTGTTATGCAATAAAAGTTCGTCCATTTGAAATTGATCCCAACAAGCATACAACAAATCAGCCGCAGACAAAAATGTTGTAATTGTCTGTAAATAAAAGTATAATAATTGAATAGAGTTGAAAACATTGCGGAAAAAGGAATAACTGCTCGTAATGATCATGTCACACTATTTTCAAATAGACGTCTCTTACAGGTGCGTCAAAATACATTTTGCTTGTGAGAAAAAGTGTTATCAATTCTTGTTAAATGTGGACTTGGTAAAAAATAAACATATCCCCAATTAATTATCAAAACGCTGACATTACATGCTTACCGCTGTAGCGAAATTTTATAAAAGAAAAAAAAAAAAAAGAATTGCGTCCGTTTGAAACTAAACCTTTTCCACATAAAACAAAATATACAGAAGACAACTTTGAAAACATCAAAACTGAAATACGAAAAATCTGTAAAATGAAAGTATTATTATTGAATACAGTTGAAATCATTGTCATAAAAGGAGAACTCGATGAATAAGACTATTATTTCGCAACAATGATGCCGGTCAAAAGGTCGTCTGCTGCAGTTGCGTCAAAACGCGTCGGCATGAGCGCTTATATTACCAATATGATCGAACTCCTCTCCTTTTATCACCACGTTTTCAACTCTATTCAATAATTATATTTTCATTAAAAGAGATAGTTTTGCTAAATTAATTTCAAATTCGTCTGTGTTGCAGATTTGTTTTAATGTGGGAAAAGGTTAACCCTTTCCCTCCTGCAGACGTATTTCGACGCAATAACAGCAGACGACTTTTAAAAACATTGTGACCAAAGGTGAAATTGCTCATGATGAGCAATTTCCCCATTTGGCCACAATGTTTTTAACTTTATTTAACAATTAACTCTTTCAGCGCCGAATTGTTTAAAGTAGACTCTTCCATGTTCAAAATCTGCCGTTTCCATTTCTCTTGTAATAAGACTTTTGGAATATTTGTATAACTAAAATGCAAACAATGCTGATTTCAGGTGAGACAGCTCGTTACGAGCTGACTCGCCTGAATCTGCATTGTTTGCAAAAACCTCAAAATTGCCTTTGGCGCTGAAAGAGTTAAGCTATCTTTTAAGGATATTTTTCAGGTTTTTGTCACCATGTCTTCAAAGTCGTCTGCTGCAGATTTTCTGTATGTGGGAAAGGGATAAAGGATAAAAACAAGGTAAAAAGGCCGGATATAGCAGGATGTTACGTCGCCCGCATTTCTGGCTGTATCAAACGTAAAAAAACGAAACATCGATTTACGTCTGTCAAAATAAATAAAAGAGGAAACGAATTAATAGGAGAATTAAATAACTTGTCAATTAAACGCGTCAAAATGAACGGCTTTTCCGCTATGTGTGTTACAATGGTTAATTAAAAAGGTTCATTGTGTTTATACCTTTTCACCGATTTGATACCTTTTTATTATAAGTGTTAACCCTTTCCTACATACAAACATTATGATAAAAGAAAATTAATTATAGAAAGCAATTTATTCCTTATCAATGAAGTTTTCAAATCTATTCATTAACTTTCTATATTTTAGCCAAGATCATTTGAAGTCGTTTTCTGCATAAATATTTTATGTCGAAAAGGGTTAATTTGAAAGGTTGATTAATTGATTGATTGATTGATTGATTGGGGTTTTTACGCCGTTTTTAACAATTTCTCAGTTATATCACGGCGGGCAGTTCACCTACTCATGTATTTCCTGGTTTTCTCACACCAGTACTCCACACAACATATCTTCCAAGCAACTGGCTGCTTTTCCACATTTGAAAGGGAATTGCTGCATAGGGAAACACTTGTCTGATCACCATTCGCCTAAATAAAACACACTGCCGGTTTATACAATACCCTTTTTTACTAAAATGTTTTCAAAAAGCCGTCTGCTGCAGAGGCGTCAGAAAAAGTATATATGAGGGAAAGGGTTAAAGTTTGTCTTCCTGGAGCGTCGCCGATAACACGATGGTGCTGTGATAGAGCATCCGCTTCGAGTGCGGGATGTCGCGGGTTCAATCCGCGAGCGGGTCGTACCAAATACATGTTATGGACGTCATATACACACCTAAGCGCTCATGATTGTCGGGTACGACCGACTCGCTGGTGTCAGTTTAATTGGACCATAAGCATTGATGGCTTACCCACATTTTCGCAATTATGATAATGTAATGGACAAATTAACCTTGGAAATGCTTATGTACGAAGTAGCCTTGGCTAGCGAAGATGGCATACCTATGATATGCCGTAATATAACGGAAACATATAGAAGGCGACGGAAAACACCATACAAACAAAAGCTCATATCGTTTTGACATTTTTGACTGCTATTTGTGACTCATTTGAGTGGTTTTATTGATTGATTGATTGAATGGGGTTTAACGCCGTTTTTAACAATTTCTCAGTTATATCACGGCGGCCAGTTCACCTACCTACTCATGCATATCCTGGATTTCTCACACCAGTACTCCACACAACCATCTTCTCAAGCAACTGGCTTCTTTTCCACATAGACTTAACCCATTGGTGGAAGACGAATGACGCATGTCGCAATGACTTTTGTCAAACGTCGGAAAGAAAGTTGGCCGAACCGGGATTCGAGCTCACAACCTCTGGATTGACAGCCCGCGTCGTTACCGACTGAGCTACCGGGACTCGACTCGGTTGAGTGATACTTATATAGTTAAAGTGTCTGCCAGATTTCAGTCCTCGATCATGCCTTACACAAAGACTTGATAGTAATTGTGTCGCTCTTTGACGCACATTGTTTAAGAGGATGGCTGTACATCTAATACGCCGGTATCTGCAAATTATTCTCAGAATAAGTATATATATAATTAGAATGCTTTTAACCCTTTCGCATGCGACAAATCTGTAGCAGGCGACTCACGGTGAAAACATCTAGGTAAAAAATATGGAAAATCTCTGAAAATAATTAAATAGAGCTGAATAATTGTGACAAAGGGAGAAATTGCTCACTATAATCCATTTGCCTTTTTGTCAGAATGATATCAAAAGGTGTTTGCTTGATATATAGGTCTGCCTGTTGGAATGGTATGCGAAAAAAACGTATACGCTTTCTGACGCCTCTGCAGCATACTACATTTAAAAACATTGTGGCAAAGGGAGAAATCGCTAATAATAAGCAAGCAATTTCTTCTTTTACTACAAGGTTTTCAACTTTATTCAATAATCATGTTATAGTTCATAGATCTTTTTAGATTTTTTTCATAAATTTTATATTTTCAAAATTCGTCTGCTGCAGATTAATCTTGTATGGGAAAGGTTTAATCCTTTCCCTCATACGACAATTCTGCAGCAGACGACTTTGCAGATATTATGTCAAAAAATAGAAAATCTATAATTGAATGGATAACCTATGACTAAAAGAGGAAAACTTTGTGTCAAAAGGAGAAATTGCTCGTTTTGAGCAATTTCTTCTTTTTGTCACTATGTTTTCAAAAGGCCGTCTGCTGCAGAGGCGTCAGAAAGCGTCTATATGAGGGAAAGGGTTAATCTTGAACCCGACAGCTATGTACATTTCTGGTTATAAAACATTTCGATTCCGTTCTTATTATTTCGTCAAGTTGACGACGCCGACTTGTGCATGTTTATTCTGACACTTCACAGATTTTTTGCGCGTATTGAGAATTTGTTCGCCGTGTTCCTGACAAGTGCACAACGTTTCAGGATTAAAATTTTGACTGCTGCTCTTTGACTTTTGTGACATGCCATTGTTCAATTTTTGACAGTTAATATTAACGACCTTTCATGTGCAATTGCCCGTTACAAGCTCTACAATATGTAAACCGTGTCATTCTAAAAGCGACCCTGGTACACAAAACCAACCGTAACACACATTCTTTGATAACAAAAACCTCCGTAGACCTTTAAAAAGCAGAGACATGGTGCTTCGCTAACCGTTAAGAAGCAGATACTAATGCTGGTTACAAAAAGTGTTTACTAACTCTTCAAAGATTGACTTATGTTCGTCGTAAGTTAAATCTGCATATAAACTCATCGACTGACTTATACTATCTCGCCTGAACATCCACGATTCGACTGTGGGGGTCATATTCTCCTGACTCAGTCTATCCTATTCTGTAAACTCAACATCGAAAACTTTGATTAAGGCTGCATTCAAGCCTAATTGACCAAACATGGACTTTTGATGGCTTTTTAAGCCCTGGTCAGGTTGTCCGAATTAATGGTCATTGCTTTGAAATTGACATGCACGGGACCCCTTAAACCTTTAAATATCTCCACTGAGTGAGCGGAATTCACCATCGAGTGACCGACAAGAGTGCAATTAATGTTCACTCAACCGTAAACAGTAATGGCGTTTTTGACACGATTAGTCAAAACAAAATTTAGGTGTGATTTCAATTTAATCACATAAATATTTTATTCATGACCTGTTTCTGTTACTTTTGTAAACTACAAAATGTTATGTTTTTGATTTATTTGGATTCGTATTTATTTTTCTTAAATGAGCAGGGTTTTTCTACAATTCATATAAAATAGCATGTCTATACGCTTCTTAATTAATAAGTCGTAATAGGAGAAATTGTTTTTTCCCGATCTGATCTGGGAAATTCGTCTTTTCAATCATGAAATGAGCGCCAATTTGAGACGTCAGTTACATGTGCCGCATTCGGCAAGTTTTCGAAAGAAATACTTGCAGTTCGTTAATGCTTGTATTGGGTTTTACCACGCTTTCAACAATTTTTCAGTTATATCACGGCATATTTCTGTAAAAGTTACTACTTGTCGATTCATTATGACATCCGCGAGTCAGTCGTCATGCTAACCGCCAAGGCGGTTACTTAAGTCATTACTACTGTGTTTGTATAACCCTGCCTTGGTTCGGACCCGAGACCAACCCGGGGATGAAGCTCTTCCACTTCACCACATAGGTAGCTCGCTAATGCATACATTCTTCATAATCGAATCGAAATTTTCACGAATCGGAAATATTGGAATAATTGCAATTGTGATTAAATTGCATATATATGTGAGCTGGGCTATTCGAAAACTTGACTGTTGGGCATTTGA
The DNA here is from genome assembly GCA_031761405.1 of Serripes groenlandicus. Lineage (NCBI taxonomy): Eukaryota > Metazoa > Mollusca > Bivalvia > Cardiida > Cardiidae > Serripes > Serripes groenlandicus. The sequence goes on along the minus strand of JASEVX010000006.1, from coordinate 6,791,042 downwards.
GATCAATGTAGATCCAGATCAGTCAGTTTATCCCTTAAGTCTAATCTTAACCTGCACTATTCGCAAATTATAAATAGAGGTATAAAGCGGTATCAATGTCGATCATTTTGCATTCATGTTACCACATGTGTTATTCTTACGTTAAGGTTGGTTTTCCTGTATCACCGCTCATATCTTCTTGAGTAGTCGGGTTTTGCATATAATCGTTGTCAAAAGGCAAACAGGATTTTTGCATGACTAAATTTTGTTCAACAGGCAAAATCTTTATCAGATGTCGTAATATTCGCTGGTCGGTTTCCGTGTTAATTGATTGATTGATTTGAGTTTAAACGGCTGTTTTCAACATTTATCCTCAATCCGTCAGTGGCCAGTTTATTTATTCATAAGTTTCTCTTACCCGTATTTCTCATTTTATTATTCAAAGGCAACTACCTCCCTACATAGACTTATTGTTTAGCCCATTGGTGGGAGACGAATGATGGTGGCCTATAATGGTTGTTGTTAAATACTAGATTCGGACACGTGACGTCGAGCTATCGTGGCTCTTTGGTAGATACCATATTTCGAGAGTCGTCTGCTTTGGGCATATCATCTATATCGAGGGCTTGGCGTGAAACGGTTGTAACTTGAAACCATTTTTTGTAAACCCTGGTTTAGGGGCAATTTTGACCCCTTTGTAAACAATGCAAATGTAGGTGCCATTGCTCAGAACGAGCAATGACACCTAAATTTCCATTGTTTACGAAGACAATTGATTTTTACGCTTATAAAGACTTTATGGCGAGGTGGTTAACCTTGGTAAAAAAAATACCAATTTTAGTTACAACCGTTTCACGCCAAGCCCTTGAATATACAGTTAGCAAATGAATCATGACAAAACTGACCACTGCTTCGTAAGCGTTGTGTAAACAATATTCATTACCCTTCATCCGGGTCACTGCACGTGCCTGGCTTGCGGGAATTCACACAGACGAGCAGTAAATTGTAGTTGACAGGTAAATTTGTCTCTCTTTTGTTTTTAGGTGTTTAGTTTTGATGTTTACAACCTACGGACAATGTCCACTTCCCATGGTCATTAATCAGACAGTCGTGCGGAAAGTTCACAATTTTAAAACCCTTTCCCAACACGACGGATCTGCAGCAGACGACTTTGTAAACACGAAGGCAAAAATCTGGAAAATATCTCAAATGAATGGTGAAAACGTTGGTGTTTGAAGGAGCCATTATTGTTTATTACGTACAATTTATCATTTTTCTACATTTTTTTTGTCAAGTCGTCTGCTTCAGATTGGTCTCCATCTTGGCTTCTTGTTCTCGTAGAAATTATTATAGCATTTTGGCCCGAATTTGGCAGAAATGCCGGAAAAGTGCAACACCTGGGACATTAGAAAAATGAATTAGATTTTGATGAAACCGTTTTATGAAATTTAGTAATGTTTATTTTGATGCAGAACCGTTTTATGAAATTGAGTTATGTTGATTTTGAGCAATTTCCTCTTTATTCAACAATGCTTTGAAAAGGTTGCTAAAAAGGATCTGAAAATATTCAATGCTTTCTATTTTCCAAAAGCTTTTAGAAGTTATCTGAATTAAAGTAGAGAAATTGTCATTTTAAGAAGTACAATGTATTGGTTAAAAATGGACTATTATTAAGTTTAAACTTATTTTTTTACATTGATTGTGAAACAAGCTTTAAGCTTATATTAATCACGCTTGCTGTCTGCTTCCTGGATACTCGCGCCGTTTGTGTGGAAAAATCCCAGGCAGAACCCACTCATCACAGGACTCGAACCAAGGTTCGATCCCCAAGCGTGGCACTATGGGCATGGTGGAGTGCCCTTGGGCAAGGCACATTTTCTAGCCTAATACTGGTTTGTTTACCCAGGGATCATGAATAAGTGAACTGTCGCTGTGATATAACTGAAATAATGCTGAAAGCGGCATAAAACTCCCAATTAAACAAAAATCCTCTGTATTACTTGTTCAAACTTGGGACTTGACATCCAACCCCTCCCTGTCCTACATGCACATGCATTTTGAAGCATTTACAGATGTCAACTTTTGAAAACAGTGTGGCAGAAGGAGAATTTCAACTTTATTTGATAACAATATCTTCCATCTATATAGGTTTTTTCCATATTTCTACCTAGATGTTCATGTGCTGTAGATTTATCATTATGTGAGAAATGGTCAACCCTTTCCCTCATACAGATGCTTTCTGACGCCTCTGCAGCAGACGGCTTTTTGAAAAAAAAGTGACAAAAGAAGAAATTGCTCAAAACGAGCAATTTCTCCTTTTGCCACAATGTTTTCCACTTTTTGTCATAGGTTATCCATTCAATTATAGAGATTTTCTATTTTTTGACAAAATATGTTCAAAGTCGTCTGCAGCAGAATTGTCGTATGAGAGAAATGGTTAACAATTGGATGCAACTGAATGAATAATTGTATTATTTATTTATATGGAACATTGTAATGATACATAAACATAGACATAATTGATCTATTTTTCTTTCAGCATCTTCCTCCTAATTGATCTAGTTCTGGAAATGACTTCTTTTCCTGTACTGAGTTGAGTTGACTAATAAGGCCATGTCCCTGGATCTAATCCCATAAATTCCCACGTTGTCACAGATAAGTTGGTTTGAAGTTTTTACAAAAGGGGTAAATTATTTCATATATTATAAGTGTTGACTTAATTTTATCTCAATTCTTGAATTGTAACCATTACTACATGCAGATGCATTTTGTTTGACACATCTTCATCAGAATACTTCTAAAATCATTGCGTAAAAAGGAAAAACTGCTCATTATGACCAATTTCTTCTATTTTCTTGTAATGGTTTTTGAGTCGATTAACCCTTTCCCACATACGAAAAATCTGAAGCAGATGACTTTGAAAATGTCTACTAAAAAATATGGCAAGTCTATATAATTGTAGGTTACAGTTATAATTACGGAAAAAAAGTTGAAAATATTGTGGCAAAAGGAGAAATTGCTCGTTTTGAGCAATTTCTCCTTTTGTCAGGATGTTTTCAAAAGTCATCTGCTGCTGATGCGTCAAAATGCATCTATGGGAGGGAAAGGGTTACATTATTATAATTTCAATTATAGAGGTTTCCTCACATTTTATCCCGATCATTGCTGATATTTTCAAAGTCGTCTTGTTACAGCTAAATCTTTCTATGTGAGAAAGGGTTAAATGAAAGCCTTTTGTTCTAGTATAGATTAATTATCATTTGTCTACAATGTTTTATCCATCTGTATTTCATTCTAACCTTTGACTTATAAAATCAATCTTATTTTTGTTGCTTTACGCTAACTGGGACTGTTAAATGAACTGAAATAATGTCATCCTGTCATGTAAGTTTTGATTAACAACTAAATGTGTAAAAAAACATTGTGTGTGAGAAAGACAGAGGGAGATAAGGAGAGAGAGGGAAAGAGGGAGAGAGAGGGAGAGGTGCTGAGAGAGAGGGGAGAGGTGCTGAGAGAGAGGGAGAGGTGCTGAGAGAGAGAGGAGAGAGAGAGAGAGAGAGAGAGAGAGGAGAGAGAGAGAGAGAGAGAGAGAGATGAGAGAGAGAGAGAGAGAGAGAGAGAGAGAGAGAGAGAGAGAGAGAGAGAGAGAGAGAGAGAGAGAGAGAGAGAGAGAGAGAGAGAGAGAGAGAGAGAGAGAGAGAGAGAAGAGAGAGAGATAGAGAGAGAGCTGAGGAGAGAGAGAGAAGAGAGGAGAGGGAGAGACAGAGAGAGAGAGAAAAAAAGAGAGAGAGAGAGAGTAAAAAAAGAGAGAGAAAAAGAGAGAGAGAGAAAAGAGAGAGAGAGAAAGAGAAGAGAGAGAGAGAGAGAGAGAGAGAGAGAGAGAGACACACACACACACACACACAGACACACAGAGAGCACACATAGAGACCAGAGAGAGAGACACTAGAACAACTGTATAAGAACAAAATTATGAAGTAATTTTAACAGAGAGAGACCAGAACAACTGTATAAGAACAAAATTATGAAGTAATTTTAACAGTTGAAAGAAGTGTTGAAGGCATTGTTAGCAGGATTAGTTAGTTTCCAGCCCACCTATGGTTGATTAACCTCTGTAATGAATCACTTTGAATCATGTAATATTAAGGCTTCATTTCATGCAGGAAATATGCCTGACATAGTCCATGTCCTGTTTGAATCCCCCTATATTGTGGGGGCAGTTCTATGGACCAATTATGGCAGATGAGAAAAGCTGGGCATCACCCCTATGATAACTTGTTCCCACATACAACAAATCTGCAGCAGACTTCTTTGAAAACATCAGGGTAAAAGTTTTGAAAATCTCTATAAATGAAGGTGAAATTATTGAATAAAGTTTAAAACATTGTTGCACAAAGAGAAATAGATAGCAATTATATATATTAACAATTGTTCCTTTTGCCACAATGTTTTCAAGATTGGTCTGAGACAGTCTGCTTCAAAATATGTCAGAAGTTGGCAAGGATTAACCCTTTCCCTCATACAACAATTCTGCAGCAGACGACTTTGAAGATATTTTGTCAAAAAATAGAAAATCTCTATAATTGAATGGATAACCTATGACTAAAAGTGGAAAACATTGTGGCAAAAGGAGAAATTGCTCACATTGAGCAATTTCTTCTTTTGTCACTATGTTTTCAAAAAGCTGTCTGCTGCAGAGGCATCAGAAAGCGTCTATATGAGGGAAAGGGTTAACCCTCGATGAATAGTCTTTACATATCTGATACAGGGTGGAATGGATAAATTATCTAAAAACAAAAATTCTAGTGAGTTTGGAACTCCAGACATCGAAGACAACTCATTTGAGTGCCAGTAACATTGGGTTTTATTAACCCTTTCCCTCATATAGACGCTTTCTGACGCCTCTGCAGCAGACGGCTTTTTGAAAACATAGTGACAAAAGAAGAAATTGCACAAAACGTGCAATTTCTCCTTTTGCCACTATGTTTTCCACTTTTTGTCATAGGTTATCCACTCAATTATGGAGATTTTCTATTTTTTGACAAAATACGTTCAAAGTCGTCTGCTGCAGAATTTTCGTATGAGGGAAAGGGTTAAAGATTAAGTCTATGAACACATTTTCTTGTGCATCCCAACAACATAGGGTTTAATTTATTAGTAACACAGAATATTGTGGTACGAAAACCTTTCTTCTCCTTATATAGCCATTACGGTTCTCGGTTACTGGCTGGCAGGCTCAGTATGCCAGGCGAAAGTCATGAAACGGCTGGGCTTGCGGCAAACCTGCAGCAAACGACTTTTAAAAAACATTTTAGCAAAAATGTGAAAAATCTCCTTAAATGTAATTTAATTATAAATTAGATTTGAAAACTTTGTGACAAAAAAGTGAAATTGTTTATTATAAGCAATTTCTCCTTTTGTCATATTGTTTTCAAAAGTCTGCTGCAGCTGTGTCAAAATGTGTCTGCAAGTGATATAAAGTAAATGTGGTCCCTGCTTTCTTCCCTTTCCAGTATGGATGCTGCATCATCTCTATCATAAACTAATTTGACAGGTCATTTTCCAGTGAGGAGCTCATTTGTTATAAATACTTCATTTTGACATTGCTGTCCATTTAGGGAGAGAAATATCTAAATCATATAACATTTTAAAAAGAAGCAGTAACCGTTTCAGGTCAATTTACTGTATAGTTCCATTTCTTTAATTGCTCCTTTTTAGCTTGATTTTTCAAAGAATAGGCTAGCTCTACTACTCGCCTCGGCGTCTGCATCTGCGTTGGTGTCACACCAGTTGTTTAAGTTTTTTGTACCAATTCACTTTTGTTCAAAACCATTACAGATATTGCTTTGAAACTCACAACACTTATTCACCATCTTTACCGCCATCAACAAACAAGAGTACATAACTCTGTCAAGGTTTTTGTAAGAGTTATGTCCCTTTTTCGTACCCACCTCACTATTTTTCAAAGCCATTAGTGATATTGCTTTGAAACTTTTCAACTCTTGTTCCCCATCATAGCCACCATCAACAGACAAGAGTACATAACTCAGTCCTTTTTCGACTTATAAAGTACTTTGCTTATAAATTGTATGATAAAGTACTTGGTTATGTTTTCTGTACCACCCAAAAACGTTTTGTTTTATTGGTCGAGCACGACAAATTGGAGTCCTCTGACAGCTCTTGTTTGTACTGTTTTAACCCTTCCCCACAAGCACACACATTTTGAAGGATCTATTGTAAACAGACTTTTCAAGAATGTTTTTAAATCTTATTCAATATTATATGTAAAATTGCAATTAGTAAAAAATTCGATATATGATCTAAATGTTTTCATAGTTGTCTGCTGCAAATTTGCTGTTTGTGCGAAAGGGCTTAGATGAATACTTTCCCACATATAGATGCTTTCTGAGGCCTCTGCAGCAGACGACTTTTGAAATCATTGTGGCAAAAGGAGAAATTGCTTATAATATACAATTTGCAACAATGGTTTTAACTCTATTCAATAATCATACTATCAGTTATAGAGATTTTCTATATTTCGGACTTAAAATTATACCCCCAGATACGTAGTATATGGGAGCTATATTGGAGTCACACTTGTCGGTCGGTCGGTTTTGTCGGTCCGTTGGTCTGTGGACATTTCTTGTGAACACTATTTCTCAGCAACCCTTGGTCACAATTCAATATAACTTCACAAGAATGATTGATACCAAGCCTAGTTGTGCATATTGTCGGTGTGTTGCACTGGAATTATCTTTAAATGAGTTATGGCCCCTTGAATTTCTCATACATATTACATATATGTCCATATTTTGTGAACACTATTTCTCAGCAACCCGGGCCTTCATCAGAATTTAATATAACTTCACAAGAATGATTGATACCAAGCCTAGTTAAGCATATTGTCGGCGTGTTGCACTGGAATTTTTAGATGAGTTATGGCCCCTTGAATTTCTCATACATATATATATTGTCAGGCACCAGCTGGGGGTATTCATCACCTTCAGTGATATTTCTAGTTTCAAAATAATCTGCTGCCGATTTATTGTATGTGGTAAAAGGTTAAACTACCCTAAATCATGCTGAAAGAGATATAGCTGTGACTGATTTTTATTATCATTAACTTTTTCCCAATTGCAGCCATGTTTACAGATGGTTTTTGAAAACATTGATTAACAATTTCTCCTTTTGACATTATGTTTTCAACTCTTTTTGATAATTGAACATTGTTCATAGGGTGACCCTCTATCAGATTCCTTCAAGCCATATTGATTGGTCGAAAAAACATGGCTGCCAGGTTGCCTTATATGGCTATAGTTAAAACTTTAAGCCATGATGATTGGTCAGAAAACATGGCCGCCACAGGGCAGGGCTATTTTGAATTATTATGGCTATAGTGTAAAATTAAAAAATCTTAAATAATTTTGTAGAAATGTTCCTAGGGTGAACCTTATCAAATTCCTTCAAGCCATGTTGATTGGTCAAAAACTACGGCCACCAGGGCTTATATGGCTTAACCCTTTCCCTCATATAGACGCTTTCTGACGCCTCTGCAGCAGACGGCTTTTTGAAAACATTGTGACAAAAGAAGAAATTGCACAAAACGTGCAATTGCTCCTTTTGCCACAATGTTTTCCACTTTTTGTCGTAGGTTATCCATTCAATTATGGAGTTATTCTATGTTTTGACAAAATATGTTCAAAGTCATCTGCTGCAGAATTGCTGTATGAGGGAAAGGGTTAAGTGAAAAAAAAAAATCAGGAGAGTGATCCAGTGCCATCACGGCCCTTTTGCTGTTAATATGCGGGAAAGGGTTAAGAATCAGTGACTTCTTTCAGCGGGACACAGGGATAACAGGAGTCTAATTGAACACTTTCCCTCATACAACAATTCTGCAGCAGATGACTTTGAACATATTTTGTCAAAAAATTGAAAATCTCTATAATTGAATGGATAACCTATGACTAAAAGTGGAAAACATTTGTGGCAAAAGAAGAAATTGCTCATTTTGATAAATTTATTCTTTTGTCACTATGTTTTCAAGAAGCTGTCTGCTGCAGAGGCATCAGAAAGATTCTATATGAGGTAAAGTGTTGTTCCTAATCCAGGCAAATAGACATGAATAAGTGTTTCAATTACTGAAAGGAGAAAGTAAATTGGTACTATGCATTTAAAATCGTATTGACTCTGTATTCCTAAACCCTTTCTCGAATGTTGTTGTATTTTGACATGTTTACAATAAAACTCTTGAAGAGATTGTTGCCAGAAGAGAAATTGCTCATGAGCAAGTTTCTCCTTTTGCCATCATGTATTCAAGTTAATTAATACATGAGCTTTCATTCATAGAGATTTAACAGTTCTAACTTCGCCAAACTGTTTCAAAGTTACTCTATTGTAAACTATGTGTTAAAGGGTTAACCATATCAACATAAAGAGACGCTTCCTGACATCTGTGCAGCAGAAGACTTTTGAAAACCCTCTGGCAAAAGAAGAAATTGCTCATAACAAGCACTTTCTTTTGCCAAAATGTTTTCAACTCTATATAATAATTCTCCTTTCACAATTATAGAGAACTACCACATTTCCCAAAATGTTTTCAAAGTTGTCTGCTGAAGATAAATTGTATGTGTGAAATGGTTAAACCATTGACTTGTATATGATACTCCTGAAGTCTTCTAAAAGAAAGGAATGAAGTTATAATAAATCAATTTAAAACTTCAAAGCCAAATAGAATAGAAAAGTCTCTTTCCGTGAATAGTGTCCCTTTAATTCCCACTTTTATTTCATCTCCTGTAGACTCGTCTGAAGTTGTTTCTATGAAGGAAAGGATTCAAATGAAAATTCCCATGTTTAAATCCACTGGGTACGTTTTCCTATCATTTAGTTTTACAGGGAACAATGTCCTCTAACTCTTCTTAATTCCCATGATTCACAAATCTGCATATTCACTCTTTTCCATGGCTGCAATTTTTGCTACTCTTCAAAACTGGAACCTTTTTTATTGGTTAATGACATAATATATATTGTAAATAATTAAAATGATGGGAAAGGAATGAAACGAATGGCAATGAATGCAATTTTGATAGCAGTTAATTAAGAAGATATGCCCACAATGCCTGTTAAAGTGGGGCATTTTGATTGGATGTAAATGCACCTTTGAGATGAAATGTGGAAGTAACTTGGGAAATGGTGTAGCCGGCATCTGCATTAACCCAACATGCCTCTTTTATATTTGGGACGAGAACCCCTTTGATTAGAAATATTTAGTGAATTAATTGGGAAGCCTGGTAATGTCACATGGAGTCACTTTCTAATCAACCTTTTCCTGAACTCCATGCACATGTATATTGGTGGAGTGGTTTTCATGAATAAAGGGAAATGCATTGAATTTAGAGCTCCAGATAAGGGGCGTTTTGCAAGTTCTAAAATCCTTATTTGACCCTCTAACCCTATGTTGTGGGTACTCAAAAGAATCGTCTCGGTGAGACGATTCTTTTGAATACTCACAACATAGCGTTTGCTTTAATAATAAGAGAGAAATTGTGGGAAAAAGAGCTGAATACCCCTCCTTATCTGGACATTTGATTGATGCCAGATATGACAGACTTGGAGTGGCATACTTTGTAAACATTCAAGGAAAAACTGGTAACACTTGGAAAATTAGAAAAAAAACATTTGGTTTCATGGATGTAGACACTGCGTGTTAAAGCAATTGCTCCTTTTCTGACAATGTGTTTTGGAAAATATTTAGCTGCAGTCAAAATTATTACATGTCTGGAAAAAGACCTGCATATATGTACAGACATACTAAAGGATCCAGCTGGGTACGGGCTAACAGAAGTATCTTAACCCTTCCCCTCATACGACAATTCTGCAGCAGACGACTTTGAACATATTTTGTCAAAAGATAAAAAATCTCTAAAATTGAATGGATAACCTATGACTAAAAGTGGAAAATACTGTGGCAGAAAGGAGAAATTGCTCGTTTTGAGCAATTTCTCCTCATGTCACCATGTTTTCAAAAAGCCGTCTGCTGAAGAGGCGTCAGAAAGCATCTATAATTAAAGAGGGAAAGGGTTAAACCTTTTATGACTAATTGGCAAACAGTGGCTGATCTGGATCTACACTTGTCACAAATCTGCGTTGCTAAAATATTCTTCTATATATTGGAATTTGTCAAATTTTGTCTTTAGATGTTTGAAACGTCATCTGCAGCGGATTTGTTTCATACGGGTAAGGGTTTACCCTTTCCCTCATATAGACGCTTTCTGACGCCTCTGCAGCAGACGGCTTTTTGAAAACATAGTGACAAAAGAAGAAATTGCACAGAACGTGCAATTTCTCCTTTTGCCACAATGTTTTCCACTTTTTGTCATAGGTTATCCATTCAATTTTGGAGATTTTCTATGTTTTGACAAAATACGTTCAAAGTCGTCTGCTGCAGAATTGTCGTATGAGGGAAAGGGTTAATGCATATTGACAATTGCTAAGTGTGACATTTTCAAAATGTTACAGAATTATAATATAGCTAGTTCTTGTTCTTATAAAACCTGACATATGGAACATTGTAATAATATATATCACTTAGACTTGTTTTTGTGAGAAAATGGGTTTTGTGTTGTAACTGCTTTGATTAATATAAATTAATGGAGTTATTTATTTCACATTCAAACAACATCATCTATGTGGTGGTGGTGGTGGTTGGAGTGTCTTTCATAATTGAGACGGACATCTTGGTCTGATCCTCAATCAGGTCATGCCAAAAAGTTCTTAACCCTTTCCCTCATATAGACACTTTCTGACGCCTCTGCAGCAGATGGCTTTTTGAAAACGTAGTGACAAAAGAGCAATTTCTCCTTTTAACACAATGTTTTCCACTTTTAATCATAGGTTATCCATTCAATTATAGAGATTTTCTATTTTTTGACAAAACATGTTCAAAGTCGTCTGCTGCAGAATTGTTGTATGTGGGAAAGGGTTAAATAGTAGTGGTGGCTTCCCTGATTGGTTCTCAGTATTACTGGTATAGCATTTAGACTATTGCTGAGTTATCTGAATAAACTTGGTTCTCAGTATTACGGGCATAGCATTTAGACTATTGCAGAGTTATCTGGATAAACTTGGTTCTCAGTATTATGGGGATAGCATTTAGACTATTGCAGAGTTATCTGGATAAACTTGGTTTTCAGTAATAAGTGGATAGCATTTAGACTATTGCAGAGTTATCTGGATAAACTTGGTTCTCACCCCTGCGAAAAAAGTTCTAGAACTAACAGTTAGTTCTAGAACATTCTAGAACGTTCTAGAACTTTTCTAGAACATGAACAACTGTTCTTGAACTAGGATTCAAGTTCTTGAACATGGTTCAAGAACTGATATTAGTTCTTGAACTGAGAATCAAGTTCTTGAACATGGTTCAAGAACTAATATTAGTTCTTGAACTGTTTAAGAACTGAGATTAGTTCTAGAACTGTTCATTCAAGTTCTTGAAATTGGTTCAAGAACTGATGTTAGTTCTAGAACTATTCAACTTGGGAATTCAATAACAGATATTTGTTTTAGAACTGTTCAAGATAAGTTCTGGAAGTGCAGATTCATGAACCTATAGTTTGTGAATGTGTACCCTTATAGTTTATTGTGTTGAAGAACTGCTGTTTAAAAAATAATAGTAAAAAAATATATAGGCATTATCATACAATTTCTGATGATTCATGACAATTATTTTCACACCACAGTGAACACTATTAATCTGTAACATATGTAGATATAACACAGACTAAATTGTTATACAGTAATATTTTTATAACTCAAAATAATTGTTATTATGACCAAAACATTAGGATTATACATGTAATAAGCCCATGTCACAGTATGGGATCACATAGTCACTGTTCCCATGAGGTATCAGGTAAATGTTATTTTTTTAAACAATACAACTGCAGTTATTAACAATACGGGTCAGCCAATACCGAATTTAGCAGTATAACTTGTGTTGTTAGTGCAAACAATCTGTAGAGAAATTTGAATCGAAGGTTGTTTAAACGTGGCCATTTTTCAAATTTCTCTGCAGAGAGATTCAACAACTGATACATGGTCTTGATTAAAACGCTTGATTGAAGTTTAACGGCCTAGCAACTTCTAAGGTCATACAGCCGTCTTCGAGAGAGCGGAGAAAGGACAAGGCTAGGATACTGTCTCAGTGTGTGTTGCCCAAGGACACACCGCAATAACCAATGCATGGGCTTGGAATCGATAGAACTGCAGTAGAATTGATGAACAATAACATTTACCTGATACTTCATGGGCATCACTACAGTGAAAACAAAAAACATACATACACACTGAAAGTTTTAATTCCGATGGGGTCTTTAAACAAGAACACAAAATGTGGCTAACAATTTAGGCCATAAAAAAGATACGTTGGTTCTCGGAGCGTTATAATTTCAATTGGATCAATAAACAGGCTCACATATATCAAGTGTCCAAATATAATAGCAATCCATGAAGTCATATTAAAGTTTGTACATGAAGCTTGTACAAACTTAGTTTTTGACATAAAAAAAAATGGCTAAGTGTTTTGGAAAATTTGAAGGTAAAGAAGGGGAAGGTCATGCTAATGGAAATATGAGTGTGTTCCCCAATGTTCACATTTATCAGGTGTCTAAATATGAAAGCAATTCGTCAAGTAATAATATTTATATTTGCTTAGTCCTTTGTATAGAACTATATATATATCATTGGTTAAGTGACGTCGCACTAATCCAATCAGAGTGCAATATAGAAATAAACAATGTCATAATCCCTACAGAGGTCATGAAAGGTCGACCTGTTCATGCAAAATGAACGTCAAGTTTGATCTATACAAAGGACTAGGCAAATGTAAATATTTAAGGATTGATTCTTATTTTTCGTGCTTCATGGATTTGCAAAAAACACGGCCGAGCGTTCATTCTGCATGAATGCACGAAAAATAAGAATCAATCCTTAATAAAAGTTATAGTGTAATGACGAAGCTTGTACAAACTTTTTGACATGTCGGAAGACAACGATGCGGACGATGACAAAATTCTTATTTAAAGATGGCATGTCCATGAGTACTGGGCATCAGGGCAACACATGCATTCAATTCAGGGCAGACTTTTATGTACACAAGTGTATCAATTAAGCTGTCAGCAAGAATCACATCTTCGGTACCAGTGGCTTTCATTGGTACGAGATGTTTTCCAGCAGGCAACTCAGAAAGTTGTACTTCTTCACATGAGTCATATTTTTCAAGAACTGCGTAAACGGTGCCTGAATCTGTAATCATAACAAAATACTTCACACATCCCACCTTACTATCTTCATATAAAACATAGCTACATTCTCGCTTCTTCATTCGTGTGTATTTCAAGGAACAGAATTGACGCCCATTGACACTAATCCTTGAAATTTGTTTCACATTCTTAACACTGTCAACACCCAGTTTTAAAAGTAAATCTTCAGTTCCAGCATTTTCAAATGTTGTCATTTTTCCAGAAACATCACAGTTATCTGCTTTGTATGTTTTTTTCCAATTTGTTTTTTTAACTTCATGAAGAGATTTCCTTCGCAGTGTAGCTTCTACTTGTTTATACCACATTATTTGTTTTGTAACCACACCTGTTCCATGTACAGCCTGCAGCAACATTGCATTATTATCTTCAAAACCAAAGCAACTCCAGGCCCAAAGTGGGCCCCATAGTTTCACATAATGGACTAAATGAACACATGTGTTGTGCACATTTAGTCCACAATTTCCTGCCCCATACAGTTCTGCAAATGATGTGTAAAACTGGTCAAGCAGGCGTTCTGCTCTCTGCAAGCTTGATGGGGTTATCTGATCTCCTAGGAGAATGTACACTGCCTCAGAAAGACATGAAAAGTGTGCCAGATAAATCTCGGGCAAAATTCCAACTAAACATGGCACTGCATAGAAAAGTAACCATGCTTGTAACTCAGTAGCCTTTAGATTTTTATAATTCTTTTCTAAGTCACGTGGTAATCTTTCAATGCTAGTTGGAGGCTGTATATTCTGGAGACGGAAAGAAATTTCTTTCAGATGTTTTCCAACAAAGTAGACCTTGCTGCTTTCAGTTGGTGAAAACCATTTAGACATAAGTCTACTTGTGATACCAAGCAGAACTCCATGCATGTAGTCTGGGACAATACCATCAACCAGATCAAACGATTCAATAGAGTTTAGTCCAGACACACCTTTTAATCCTTTAATCCTTTTTTTGTCAGTTGCTAACTGCATACAATTCAGAACATCTTCATGCTTGCGTAATGTATACCGCCCATTTCTGTCTGGATAAGACCTGGCAGATCCTTTACCTTGCTTTACTGTAAGGCCAGGCTCTTCACATGTAATGCATGCATTCTGACCATTATAGTAAGTCATATTAAGAATGCCTGCTTTTGCTGGCAAGTCAAACACACCACACACAACTTTGACTTTTACATTAATGTTGTCACCGTTTAGTTTAAGGTCGACTCCTTCCCTGTACAGGCTATTTAGGTGAGGTGCTAAACTTTCTATATATGGTTTAAATGGAGGTTTGCCTCTTCCTTGCCAGATTCCAACCAACAAAGTGTTGTTTCGAGAAAATCTGGCCTTCGGATTGAGTTCATTAATTGCAATAAAGATTGGCCAGAGCTCAACCTTTGAAGACGAGTAGAGATTGACCCCATCTGTATTTATTATAGCAGTTATGTTGTAGTCAGCCTTATTCAGAAACCCATCATCATTCAGCATTTTCCTATAAGCTGTACCATCACTGATATCTGTTATACTACCAGTATCCTGATCCTTTCGAGAATGGGCTTCAGCTTTCTGTGTTCTGATATCAGCCATAACACCTGGAATACACAAATAGTAAGTTAGACAAAGTTTCTTATAGACAGAGAGATGTATCAGTAGTGTCATTTCCTTGTGAAAGCATATATAGTTACCCAAGGAATGCATATGTGAAATATGAAGGCATTAACTGAAGAGAATTTCTCGGTGGGCCCTTATTAGTGTACAATAATAATTTATCAATGTTTGTGTATATTAATGACATATCTAACAGTCTAAACTAGAAATATCACTGAATGTGATGAATACCCCCAGCTGGTGCCTGACACAGTAATGGCACCATTTTTGCTGCGTATGAGAAATTCAAGGGACCATAACTCATTTAAAAATAATTACAGTGCAACACGCCCACAATAGGCACAACTAGGCTTGGTATCAATCATTCTTATGAAGTTATATTGAATTTTGACCAAGGGTTGCTGAGAAATAGTGTTCACAAGAAATGTCCATAGACCAACAAACGGACCGACAAGCGTGACTCCTATATAGCCCCCATATACTGAGGGTATAACAATAACAAGAGGACCATGATGGTCCTTTACCGCTCACTTGATTTAATAAAACTTCAATAGTTTTCAAAGTTTTTACATAATACATAATAGCAAAACTAGCCCGTTAGTCCCCTTCGTCGCGGCGAGACAAAATATGAAATGTAATAATGCCCATGTATGTAATGCAATAGTTGAAATAAAAATTACCAGGTGACTGAAGAAGATCACTTAGCTGTTTTTTCATATCAGCGATAATGAAACACTTTCTAGGCTGTCGATCCTTGCTGTTTTGTTTCCATATTGGGCCTTTGTAACGAAAACCTTCACAGTTTGTGGTGCTGCACCGAATTATTTCTAGGTCACTTGGAAATATTTCACTGCAAAATTCACAATAATGCACTTCGTTCAATGGATTTGTGTCAACAAAGGACATTAAGTAATCATAGTTTAAAACATGTGCATTCTTGGAGTCATTACAAACCGATCTCACAGTGTCAGTTATATCCTTGCAAGCACTTGTGGTCAGGTTGTGCCGTCGAAAGCAAGACACTATTGTTAATGCCTCTAGTTCATTTGTCAATAAGGCAGTGTTATCTTCAGAATCAGCATTTGCAGTGTCCGAGCATGATGAAGATTCAGACTCTGTATCAGTAGATAAATCTGTGTCAGAGGTCGAATCTGAAACACTATTGGTATCTGAACTTTCTTCCTCTGTATGAAAGATGTCGGACATATATTCAGAATTTGAAGATCCAGCATCTGACGGCTCTGATGGGCACCCAGTACTAGGATTGAATGGTAGATCAACACTATCAATGTCAAAATCTCTTGAGCTACTCCTGTCAGGTGTTGCTTGGGATGTTGTTTCTGCATCACACTCCAGTGATTCCACACCTTAAAATAAAGATAATTAGTAAAACAAGGGCATCGTAATTTAATAACGATAATAAACAAGAGGACCATGATCGTCCTATATATATCGCTCACCTGATATAATAGAACTTCAATAGTTTTTACTCTACACATATAAGCAAAACAAGCCATGCCCGATGGTCGCGATGTTTATCAACGGATCAGAATAATTTGAACAATCTTGGTAGAGGGTCACCCAAGGAACATTTGTGCCAAATTATTTTCAAATTGGGCCAACACTTTTGGTCAAGAAGATTTTTAAAGTTTTCACTAAGTAAGTCTATACATACATATAAGGAAAACAAGCCCCGCCCCTTAGTGGTCATCTTTTTCAACAATCCTGGTACAGTGTCCCCAAAGGAACATTGGTGCCAAATAATTTTCAAATCGGACCAGAGCTTTTGTCCTAGAAGATTTTTAAAGTTTTCACTATATAAAGACATATAAGCAAAACAAGACCCGCCCCCCTGGCGGCCATGTTTTTCAATGGGTAGGAATAATTTCAACAATCTTAATAGATGGTCACCTAAGGAACATTTGTGTCATATAATATTCAAATGGGGCTTTTGGACAAGAAGATTTTAAAAGTTTTGGCATTTTTTCCCTTTTCCGATGCCGCAGCAACCAAAGTTCTACATGGAATTTAATTCTTTGAACAACTTCGAAAGAGGACCTCCTTAGGAACATTCCTGTGAAATTATTTTTCAATTGGTTTAGGAGGAGAAGTTGTTTGTGTGTGACAGACTTAAACACACAAAGTGGTCCAAACTGGCAAAGTCATTTAAGTTGAAAAGTAGGTCAATGTCATATAAAGGTCAAGAGTTTTGTAGCTATGTAAAGTGGCTGAGAAAATGCATTTAAACACACAAAGTGGTCCTAGGTGGTCTAGTAAATCCAAAGAAGACTGATGAGCCCAACAAATGCCCCTGCTGGCAGCCTTGGCCTTTACATTGGGCACACGGGCCGGGCCACACCGCACATTTGCGGCATACAATGAAAAGATAGATGATGATAAAGATGTATATGAAATTTCAAGTCAATCCAAGTTACAGTTGCCGAGATATAAGGAATTGAAAAAGTTTAATGCAAAAAAACACCTTAAAAAACGTAAATTTAAATTTCTAAGTAATTTGACCTTGACTGTGGGCGCACGGGTTGGGTATAGATAATATTAAATAAAGATGCATATGACGTTACAAGTCAATCAAAGTGACTGTTGCAGAGATAAAAGGAATTGAAAAACAGCACGCAAAACTTTCACACAAATAAAGACAAATTTGTCATCCATGATGCTTACCAAGACTTGCAAAATTTGAATTTGTATTTTGCGGAAGCTGATCTTGTTCATAACTCAGGGTGGCTGTCTGGATTTTTCTTCTTTTCCACCTAAATGCTGTACGTGGAGGAACTTCCAATTGTTTATTATCTAAATACAATTTCTTCTGCCGTTTTACAGGGGCTGTAAATATAAAGTATATCTAGTTTTAATACCAAAAGCAAGACGTAGATAACAGAAAATCAGTAGATAATAATAGTAATACAATAATTCTGAAATGTCTTCCTTAGAACAGTCAAAAGAAAAGAAATTTCAAACAAAGTAATTATCAGTCATTTCATTAGGTCTTGTAAATTAACCCGGAACAAATGTTTTTTGTCCTTCCCACCTGGACTAATGATTATTCACACCCCAGGACAAGACATACCCTAATCATGTAAACCCCATAGAATGCACATACAATAATATAGAGAGTGTATCACCTGTAGAATTAGTCCAGGTTTCTGTACTAAGAATGCGATTTTATATTTTGACTGTTCGCATCCTATATATAATATCAGGGACGCGATGATGTCCCTGGTAATATGTAACGGCGATATATTGTGACTACTGTGGAATAACTCAATATTTAATTTTGAATGCACCCAACAAATCTTGGACGGCAACAACGTCAAATTACCAAACATGTCTTACAGACCGATGAATTTCGGCGATTTAAACTTATGTATTTCGATTTTCGTTGACTTGGGACGAGTTGTCATTGCCCTACCAAGATATCACAAATAAAACAGATATAATAATTATAATTAAATATAGCTTACACAGATAGTGTGTGTTGTGCAAATGATTCAGTATGTTCTGTTTCGAGCTTAATTGGCGTGAACACAACGAGCATTTGTATTTTAACTTGTCGCCGACAAGAACTTCCTGAAAGTTCTCATGTTTGGAAGCCATTTTTAATTTCTGCAATCCTCTTTGTGTAACGACAGATTCCATTGGTCAATCCATTCCCAGAAATCCAATCGGTGTTAGGTTATGTAAATATCGCGACGATTGGCTCTGTCGGGTATTATCCGGCCAATTATAGCTGCTGATGCTGAAGCGTTATTTGGCGGAAAATTTCTGTTTTCATCTTTAACGGAGACGACGATTCAGAAAGAAAAATGTCGAAAAATCTCATGGGAAGCGATAAGTTTGCGGTGATGAGATGGCTAAGTGACAACGATAGGCTGTCTGTACACCATTTGATGTATGTTACATCACCAAAGCTGCCATTCGAAGAGTTCAAACCAGGAATGTGTGGGCTATCCGTTTTTGTTGGTTTTCCTGGCGAGTGGAAGTTTCGCATTTTGAACGTGGGAGGTAAGATATTTCTGAATGGCGAGGTCAAATTTATTGTTAAAATAATTATTTATAGCTGTCGACTTCATCTGAACAGAGAATATATATATGACTCCGATCTAAAGATTGGACAGGATTTCAACTCGCATTTTATTTTATGATGTTACGAGATTTAAAAACGGGTTCATTTCGTACCCTCATTGGTCATGATGCCTGAAAGTTGGTCATTGCATAGCCAGTCCAAATACTCGTTAACGGTTTAAAACAGTTGTGATTTTATTTTTAAACTGTATTCTTATTTATGAATGTTTTCATGACCACAAAAAAGTGATAATAATCGAGTCTAAAGAGCGAGTCATTTCTCCCTGTACACCTGTTATCTGGTTAAAATATCACTTGGAGAAATAAAAATTTCCAAATTTTAACATTTTGTAGCAAATAAAACTTTGAAGTTGCATTTGGTTGCATACTGTACACAAACAAAACATGCATATTCTGAAAGCTTAAAAGTTTAACTGAAGTTAGATATATGCTAATGAACAACTGGAATGTCTTTGTATTTTGAATAATGACTGCTTTAAAAGACATCTATAGATATTATGATTTCTGAATTATATTAATTTTGTTCCAACATTTCATAGACTGACATTATTCATAAGGATAAAATATTATCAAGTCATGTAGTATATATCAAAATATTTTTATCTGCAATAGAAAAATGTTTAGACTACCAGAAAATGTTTGTGTTATTTTCATATCTTCAATAGTTTTTGAGTTTAAATTGCTACACATATTAGGCCTGGTGATATTGTACTATACAACTTACTTATCCATGTCCCTGTAATAATTTAAATATAAATAGTTTGTGTGCAACAGAAACTAACATGTAAGCAAAATAGAGAATAGATATATTAATCTTATTCTTAAAGAAATCAGATGGAACAAACCAGAAAATTACAGAAAATAAAACATTCAATTATTTCAATAATTTGAGCAGGATTGAGTCAATCTAAAATGAAAACATAGGGGCTACATTTTCATATTAGTTTTTGAATCTAACTGATGAAATCCTGCTTAAAGAATAATGTTCACATTTCAGGCAAAAAAGAAATGACTACATGGTTGAAGATCAATTTCATATCTTTAACAGCGGACCCAACCGACAAATTTTGTGAAGAAACAAGTAAGGGCTTTTATCATCATATAACTAAAAATTGTCGCTTATGGTTTTCACAAGCGCATGTGTATCCCTTTCCATGTCTTCAAACAACCACTAAAAATAATGAATGTTAGTATGATTGTTGGCTTTCTGGCATGATGCGCCCATTGGGTCATGGTTTATGCAAGTGTAAAAGCAAGCTATAGTATAGTGAAAACTTAAAAAATCTTCTCCTCCAAAAGTATTTGGCCGATTTTCAAATAATTTTGTAGAATTATTCCTAGGGTGACCCTCTATCAGATACATTCAAGCCATGTTGATTGGTCGAAAACTATGGCAGCCAGGGGGCGGGGCTTATATGGCTAAAGTGAAGAAGAAAAAAATCCGGTGAGCGATCCAGGGCCATCATGGCCCTCTTGTTTCTGTTTAGCAATCTTGCCAATGATGTTTTTTGTAAAACTTTCCAGAGATTGAAGACCAGAAAGAAAAGCCAGAAAAGTCTGAGTCACTTCTGAGACGCTCTCCACGGAAATCAGTGAAATGTGATGGTAAATTTTTTCTGAAATTTTATTCATATTTATCGTTTTATCTCACCTCAGCCAAAATTGTTCATTGGGTCACCCTCTACCAAGGTTGTTGAAACTATTCTGATCCGATGAAAAACTTGGCCGGCATTATTTCCTTATAATTAAGTAATATAGTGTTAACTTAAAAAAAATCTTCTTGTACTAAATCACTGGCCCGATTTGAAAATAACTTGACACATATATTTATAGATTGAAAACTTCTATTAAATTAGGTGAGCAATATAGGGCCATCATGACCCTCTTGTTTTATGTTTGTGTCAAGACAACTATCACTGGTCTACAGACCCATTTGATTATATATAGTATAGACAGTCTGGCAATGTCCGACTTCTTTATTATGAGGATAATTATTTTGGGTGAGCGATGCATGCCTGTCTGATCCTCTTGTTTCACCTTACCCTAACTGTTATCCAATTTTCAATTCCTAAAAGAACACCCGGCCATTCATCGTTTAATCTGTTTACCAATCTTGCCAATGATGCTTTTTTTTTTAAAACACTTTCCAGAGATTGAAGACCAGAAAGAAAAGCCGGAAAAAATTCCAGAGATGGCAGACCAGAAAGAAAAGCCGGAAAAGTCGGAGTCACTTCTGAGACGCTCTCCACGAAAATCGGTGAAATCTGATGGTAAATTTTTTCTGAAATTTTATTCATTTTAATCTTTTTATCTCGCCTCAGCGAAAGGCTCAAGTGAAATACTGTTGTCCGTCTGTCAAATCATTTTACTGCTTGGCTGATGTTGACCAAATTTCATAGGGAAGTTATACATTACTCATGTTTAGATTTGTTTTAAAAAAAATGGGTGGTGCTGGCACAAATGTTCCTTGAGTCAACCTCTACCAAGGTTGTTGCAATTATTCTGATCTGATAAAAAACTTGGCCACCAAGGGGCGGGCGGGGTTTTTTCCCCTCATTATTATATAATATAGTGTAAACTTAAAAAATCTTCTTGTACTAAATCACTGGCCTGATTTGAAAATAATTTGACACAAATGTTCCTTGTGTGACCCTCTGCCAATTTTGTTCAATTAATTCTGATCCGTTGAAAAACATAGCCACCAGAGCGATTGCTTGCTTTCCTTATATTTATAGATTGAAAACGTTTTTTTTTTTAACACTTTCCAGAGATTGAAGACCAGAAAGAAAAGCCGGAAAAGTCTGAGTTGCTTCTGAGACTCACTCCACGGAAATCCGTGAAATATGATGGTAAAATTTTTCTGAAATTTGATTCATATTAATCTTATTAGATCATCTCAGCCAAAGGCTCAAGTGAGCTATTGTTACTTGCTTACTGTGTTGTGTTCATCGGCTGTCCTTTTTCAACATCTTCTGATGTGTCACTTGGACAATGTAAATGAATGCTTTACTTCTTTTTAGCTTACCAGAGCACTTAGTGCTCAAGGTGAGTTTTTTGTGATCGCCTTTTCTCCGTCATCAACATTTGCGTGTTAACACTCTAGAGGCAACATTTTGCATCCAATCTTCACAAAAGTTTATCAGAAAATATATCTCTATCAAATCTATGTCAAGTTCGAAACTGGGTCATGTAGGGTCACTAGATCAAATTAAATGAAAATCTTGTTAACACTCTGGAAGCCGCATTTTAAACTTGAGCATGTTGAAACTTTGTCAGAATGTTTGTTTTAGTGATATCTAGGCCAAGTTCGAATATACGGCGTTAAACCCCAATCAATCAATCACAGGCTTACGAAGTATGTGATTGTACTAATCACCTTGTAGTTTATTCTGTTTTATATATTGCAGAGACTCCAAAGACAAGACGAGTAGAAAATTCAGAGGGTTCACCGATGTCTCACTCACCACGGAAATCGTTGAAATTTGAAGGTAATCAGCTGATAACATTTGAATTTTCCTCCTAGAACATTATGCCATGCGTTTCTGTCTGGGAAAAAGTATCTAATTTCTGTTAGTTGGAAAGATGGCTGCCATCTCACCTTTGAGAAAACATATTGTCAGTTTAAATTTGGGTGTCATTTGCCTGTGGCTCAAGGTTCAAAAATGCATATGTCAAAACAGCTGCTGTGATCTTATAGTTGTTCTTTTTTTACAAAATCTTAAGATAGCTTAACAGGTTACTGGGATCAAAACTAGCTCAATTGAAAGGAACACAATGTCTTCATTGAATTTCAAATTATGTCTAATATTATTATTGCTCCAGATATGAATATTAGATCCAAAATACAATGTCAAGGAATATTTGTTACGTCTCTAAAAAACTGTTGCTTATGGAAACATTATGCATCACTTCTGGTGTCTGAGGATGTTAAGATGATAATTTGATTAAATACCTAACATTGAAAGGAGTAAGAATAAAAAATGTGATGGGGAAAACAATAAAAGTTGCGTATATCAGAATATTTCTTGAGCATATCGACAAATAAATCCCAGTTACATATTTTATTTGACAGTCTAACTTGTCATCCTCGTCTGCTTTGTACACAATACTATTATAGTTTTCCGTCAACGGTTGTAAAAAACAAGAGAATAAATAAAACTATTAAAAATTAATTTCAGGACATAACTTTTGGTGTCAAACCAAGTTATGTCCTGGAAATCTTCGAATATTTTATTAATAGCCGAGCAAAGTCGAAACTAACCGCGATTTTACCAAAGGGAGGTCACACATTCAAGATTATTTCCATGTTTGATGTTGTAAAAGCAATGATTGTTCTAGGATTGAATTATTTTTCAAAGGTTTTTTGGAGTCAACCTGTTGCGTTCCGAAGTAATAATTGCAAGATATATTGCTGTGTATAAACTTTTGCGACAGTCATGTATTGGAAATTCTTTTACTGTGCCTCATAAATAATTTTGAGCAAAATTTGTATGCTTTTTCTCTATAGGAACTGGAAGCAACCAGTATTTGAGCAGCAGGGTTGACTCGAGCAAAAAAGATGCACAAGGGTAAGGTTTTGAGTCTCATCACAATTTACGTCAGTTTTGAATGCTTCCTGTTGAGTCTTATGTTATTAGCAAAAATAAAGGTCACATCAGGTGATATCTCATGAAACATTATTATGTAGAATTTGATTAAGCTTGGTTTTCTATGTCATTTTGTAAAAATAACTAGGTCACTAGGTCCAGTTAAAACATTTTTCTTACATTGGCAACTCTGTTTGACCAAACACATTTTTAACCTACAGAATTGACTTGTTGAATACATTATCATCATTTCAAACTAGGTCCAGTTAAAACATTTTTCTAAAATTAGCAACTCTGTTTGACCAATCATATTTTGAACCTACAGAATTAAGTTGTTGAATAATTATCATTATGTTAAACTTGCTGCAGAAAATAAAATTACTTTTCAGAGAGAAAATTAAACGATTGGAGGAGGATAATAGAAGCTTCCGGAAAAAGTTAAGGAAATTGGAGGAACGTGTTGCAGAATTGGAGCGGGAAAAAGCAGAGAAGACAGGAAATCATTTTGAGAAGGAAAGAGTTGAGAAGGCCGGAAATAAGTTTGAGCAAGAAAGACACGTAAAGAATGCACAAACGGAGGAATGTAAAGACAAAACGGGACATGTGGAAAAGGAAACCAGCAAAGTGGTCGAGACCATTCCTATTTCAAAAAAAGAAGAAATGGCTGTGGTGTCCTCTGAACAGGACATAGAGGCTTCAGTTGCTGGTGTGGTCGGTGACCACAATAAGTTTAAATCGCTGTGTTCTCTATTATTCACAGAGGAGGAATTGGTGTCCGGAACCAGGACGGGGAAACGAACCATCAAATGTATGGATAATGTCAAACCCCAGCTGGACCAGGTCCAATTCCAGAAGCTGGAAACTTTAGTGAAAAAACATACTGCTTATGATAAACAGACTTTCCAGAAAAAATTTGAAAACTTGCAAAAGATTTTGCGAAGGGACAAAAAAGAAAAAGAAAATTTATAAATCTGATTGACAATGTTTTAGCTACAGTTAAGAACATCATGAAATTGACAAATTTACTGTTCACTTTTCGCTCTCGCTCCAATCCGGTCTTTATGCGTTCAGTCATTCAAATCATTGATTGCTGCTTTCCGTTCTGATCAAATTGATCGCTTTTGTTTGCTCACTGAGAATGTTTATTTTTTTATAAAAAGTATTTTCGTAAAATTATGAATGAGAGAAGCAGTCATTGGATGTTTTCATTCATTATAATTGTTTCATTCAGAGTGCAAAATTCCGATCATCTCTTAAAGTGTTCAAACTTTGTTCTAATCAAGCTCACAATCCAAACACGTTCTCCTCAGATTGTCAATTTCATGATGTTCTTAACAGTTAAGAACATCATGAAATTGACAAATTTACCGTTTTACACGTTCCTATCAGCACTGAAAACATTCAGTCTTTCACATAATTGTTATTGATTTTTTTTTTTACGCTCACTAGGAACACGTTTTAGCTCAGGTGAGCGATCCAGGGCCATCATGGCCCTCTTGTTTTCTCTATCAAAGGAAGTTTCGTAAAATAATTATCGAGTAAATTGTTGCAACTGCTCAATGAGCATGTGATTTTGTTCCGCTCAGATTGTCAATTTCATGATATTCTTAACTGTAGTCATGTGATGAATAGAATCTGGAACTGGTTTCAATATCATATAAGATTTATGAAACACGTTAGCACAATTAGGTACCTCAACAAGCCTTGGTACCTGACTCTGACTGTGCTAACTCTTATGAAACACTAACTCGTTTCGTAAATCTCTTATAAAATGGAAACTCGTTTGAGATCCTCTATTTAAATATGTTCTAATGCTATTCAGAACACAAATTCATGCTTGGCATTCATTGGAGTTGAGTACGTAAAATTAAAACATTCATTATATCTGAGGCCCTGGCCATTTTATTAGTATAAACAATTGGTTAAAAGATTGAATAAAGATGCCACAATCACGATTTGTAAATAATGTTATGATATGATGTTAAATGATGATGTAAACGGCCCTACTAATTTGGCAACAAGCATAAGATTAATCTTACAGAGAAACGGTTTTGGGATATTATGGCAAAATCAATTGGTCTCATCAATAAAATATTTGTCATTGTCATTCTATAACTCGTTCAAGAACAGTTCTTGAACTAAGTTCTAGAAACTGCACTTCTAGAACTATTAGTTCCTGAACTGTTCTAGATCAAGCAGTTCAGGAACTGTTACTTCAAGAACTATTCTAGAACTCGTTCTTGAACTAAGTTCTAGAACTTTTAATGTTCATGAACAGTTCTTGAACTGGCAATTCCCCGTTCTTGAACTGGCAATTCCCGTTCTTGAACAGTTCTAGAACTTGTTGTTCTAGAACTGCCATTTAACGTTCTTGAACTGTTCTTGAACTTGTTCTAGAACTTGTTCAAGAACTTTTCTTGAACTGTTCTTGAACTTCTCGCAGGGGCAGTATTACGGGCATAGCATTTAGACTATTGCAGAGTTATCTGGATAAACTTGGTTCTCAGTATTATGGGGATAGCATTTAGACTATTGCCGAGTTATCTGGATAAACTTGGTTCTCAGTATTACGGGCATAGCATTTAGACGATTGCAGAGTTATCTGGATAAACTTGGTTCTCAGTATTATGAGGATAGCATTTAAACTATTGCCGAGTTATCTGGATAAACTTACTAGCAGTACTGGTAATTTGGACAGGTTCTTTCAGAGGTCCAGATAAGGAGGGGTATTCAGCTCTTTTTCCCACAATTTCTCTCTTATTATTACAGCAAAACCTATGTTGTGGGTACTCAAAAGAATCGTTTCACTGAGACGATTCTTTTGAGTACCCACAACATAGGGTTAGAGGGTTAAATAAGGATTATAGAACATGCAAAACGCTCCATATTTCTAGAGCTCTGTTTTCTGCTTGATGACCGGCCTATTTCTTACAAACCACTGGGTGGAATTCAATAAAATTTTACATGAAGCTTCTATAGCAAGAGGAGATGTGCATAATATATCCTAAAGGTCTTACAATTGCATGTTATTTTACAGAGTTATGGCCTTTTTAGCTCACCTGAGCTTTGCTCAAGGTGAGTTATTGTGATCGCCTTTTGTCCGGCGTCCGTCGTCCGTCGTGCGTCGTCCGTCGTGCGTCGTGCGTCAACTTCTTCTCCTCAGTAACCAGTGGGTCAATTTGGATGAAACTTCACAGAAAGTATCCTCTCAATGACCTCACCAGAATTCCTTCAAATTTTTGGGATCTATGCAAAATTCTGGTTTCCATGGCAACGAAACCGAAAAAACTTTAAAATTCTTCTTCTCCCGAATTGGTTGGCAGATTTTCAAATAATTTTGTAGAAATGTTCCTTGGATGACCCTCTATCAGATTCCTTCAAGCCGTGTTGATTGGTCGAAAAACATGGCCGCCAGGGGGGGCGGGGCTATTTTGCCTTATATGGCTATAGTGAAAACTTAAAAAATCTTCTCCTCCAAAAGTGAAAGGCTGATTTTCAAATAATTTTGTAGAAATGTTCCTTGGGTGACCCTCTATCAGATTCCTTCAAGCCATGTTGATTGGTCGAAAAACATGGCCGCCAGGGGGGGCGGGGCTATTTTGCCTTATATTGCTATAGTGCAAACTTAAAAAATCTTCTCCTCCAAAAGTGTCAGGCTGATTTTCAAATAATTTTGTAGAAATGTTCCTTGGGTGATCCTCTATCAGATTCCTTCAAGCCATGTTGATTGGTCAAAAAACATGGCCGCCAGGGGGGGCGGGGCTATATTGCCTTATATGGCTATAGTGCAAACTTAAAAAATCTTCTCCTCCAAAAGTGTCAGGCTGATTTTCAAATAATTTTGTAGAAATGTTCCTTGGGTGATCCTCTATCAGATTCCTTCAAGCCATGTTGATTGGTCAAAAAACATGGCCGCCAGGGGGCGGGGCTATTTTGCCTTTTATGGCCAAAGTGAAAACTTAAAAAATCTTCAACATCTTCTCCTCCGTAACCAGTGGGTCAATTGGGATGAAACTTCACAGAAAGCATCCTCTTAATGACCTCACCAGAATTCCTTCAAATTTTAGGGATCCATGCAGAATTCTGGTTTCCATGGCAACGAAACGAAAAAAAAATCAAAATTCTTCTTCTCCCAAACTGGTTGGCAGATTTTCAAATAATTTTGTAGAAATGTTCCTTGGATGACCCTCTACCAGATTCCTTCAAGCCATGTTGATTGGTCAAAAAACACGGCCGCCAGGGGGGCGTGGCTATTTTGCCTTATATGGCTATAGTGAAAACATCTTCTCCTCCGTAACCAGTAGGTCAATTGGGATGAAACTTCACAGAAAGCATCCTCTTAATGACCTCACCAGAATTCCTTCAAATTTTAGGGATCCATGCAGAATTCTGGTTTCCATGGCAACGAAACGAAAAAAAAATCAAAATTCTTCTTCTCCCAAACTGGTTGGCAGATTTTCAAATAATTTTGTAGAAATGTTCCTTGGATGACCCTCTACCAGATTCCTTCAAGCCATGTTGATTGGTCAAAAAACACGGCCGCCAGGGGGGCGGGGCTATTTTGCCTTATATGGCTATAGTGAAAACTTAAAAAATCTTCTTCTCCAAAAGTGTCAGGCTGATTTTCAAATGATTTTGTAGAAATGTTCCTTGGGTGACCCTCTATCAGATTCCTTCAAGCCATGTTGATTGGTCGAAAAAAACATGGCCGCCAGGGGAGGGGGTGGGGGTCTATTTTGCCTTATATGGCTATAGTGCAAACTTAAAAAATCTTCTTCTCCAAAAGTGTTGGCCTGATTTTCAAATAATTTTGTAGAAATGTTCCTTGGATGACCCACTTTCAGATTCCTTCAAGCCATGTTGATTGGTCAAAAAACATGGCTGCCAGTAGGCAGGGCTATTTTGCATTATATGGCTAAAGTGAAAACTTAAAAAATCTTCTCCTCCAAAAGTATCTGGCCGATTTTCAAATAATTTTGTAGAAATGTTCCTAGGGTGACCCTCTATCAGATTCCTTCAAGCCAGGTTGATTGGTCGGAAACTATGGCTGCCAGGGGGCGAGGCTTATATAGCTAAAGTGAAAAAAAAATAAAAAATCAGGTGAGCGATTCAAGGGCCATCATGGCCCTCTTGTTACTTATTAAGTTATGGTGTAGGTCAAGGTGCTGTTTAGGGGGTATTTATCATCTTCAGTGATAGTTCTAGTTGAATTTATTGTTTAATTAGGGTTTAACACCGAAATTATCACCATTATAATCACAGGGACAGTTCACTTATTCATGATACCTGGGTACACAAACCAGTAATAGTCTAGGAAATGTACATTGCCAAAGGGCAAATCACCATGTCCACCCAAGATTTGGGATCGAACGCAGGATGCCCGGTTCAGAAACCCCAATGCTTACTTAAGGTAGTAGGAGCGTAATGAAACTCTCCACTTGAAACTCTTCAATTTTAATGCTTTAGCCTATGTTGTTATAGTTTTTGGCCTGTCTGCACGTCTGTCTGTCTGCACAAAAAAAACTTTAACCTTGACCACTACTTTTGAACCATAACAGGTACGGCTACCATATTTCACATGTGTATTCCTTGTGACATGACCTTTCTGTCAGTACCAACATTTTTGACCTTGCGACCTTGACCTTTGACCTAGATGTTGCCATTCTCGAAAAAAACCTTTAACCTTGGACATTTCTTGGCCATTACTTTTGAACCATAACAGGTACGGCTACCATATTTCACATGTGTATTCCTTGTGACATGACCTTTCTGTCAGTACCAACATTTTTGACCTTGCGACCTTGACCTTTGACCTAGATGTTGCCATTCTCGAAAAAAACCTTTAACCTTGGACATTTCTTGGCCATTACTTTTGAACCATAACAGGTACGGCTACCATATTTCACATGTGTATTCCTTGTGACATGACCTTTCTGTCAGTACCAACATTTTTGACCTTGCGACCTTGACCTTTGACCTAGATGTTGCCATTCTCGAAAAAAACGTTTTAACCTTGGCCATTTCTTTTGAACCATAACAGGTATAACTACCATATTTCACATGTGTATTTCTTGTGACATGACCTTTCTGTCAGTACCAACATTTTTGACCTTGCGACCTTGACCTTTGACCTAGATGTTGCCATTCTCGAAAAAAACTTTAACCTTGGCCATTTCTTTTGAACCATAACAGGTATGGCTACCATATTTCACATGTGTATTTTTTGTGACATGACCTTTCTGTCAGTACCAACATTTTTGACCTTGCGACCTTGACCTTTGACCTAGATGTTGCCATTCTCGAAAAAAACTTTAACCTTGGCCATTACTTTTGAACCATAACAGGTACGGCTACCATATTTCACATGTGTATTCCTTGTGACATGACCTTTCTGTCAGTACCAACATTTTTTACCTTGCGACCTTGACCTTTGACCTAGATGTTGCCATTCGGGGGCATCAGTGTTTCACAAACACATCTTGTTTTTTTATGCCCCCCCGGAATCTCCGATTCGGGGGGCATATAGTTTTTGGCCTGTCTGTCTGTCGGTCTGTCTGCACAAAAAAACACTTTAACCTTGACCACTACTTTTGAACCATAACAGGTACAGCTACCATATTTCACATGTGTATTCCTTGTGACATGACCTTTCTGTCAGTACCAACATTTTTGACCTTGCGACCTTGACCTTTGACCTAGATGTAGTTTTTGGCCTGTCTGCACGATTTTTTTTTTAACCTTGACCACTTCTTTTGAACCATAACAGGTACGGCTACCATATTTCACATGTGTATTCCTTGTGACATTACCTTTCTGTCAGTACCAAAATGTTTGACCTTGCGACCTTGACCTTTGACCTAGATGTTGCCATTCTCGAAAAAAACTTTAACCTTGGCCATTACTTTTGAACCATAACAGATACGGCTACCATATTTCACATGTGTATTCCTTGTGACATGACCTTTCTGTCAGTACCAACATTTTTGACATTGCGACCTTGACCTTTGACCTAGATGTTGCCATTCTCAATTTTTTTTTTAACCTTCCCCACTACTTTTGAACCATAACAGGTAAAGCTACCATATTTCACATGTGTATACCTTGTGACATGACCTTTCTGTCAGTACCAAAATTTTTCACCTTGACCTTTGACCTAGATGTTGCCATTCTCGATAAAAACTTTAACCTTGACAACTTCTTTTGAACCATAACAGGTACGGCTACCATATTTCACATGTGTATATTTTGTGACATGACCTTTCTGTCAGTACCAACATTTTTCACCTTGCGACCTTGACCTTTGACCTAGATGTTGCCATTCTCGAAAAATACTTTAACCTTGACCACTACCTTTGAACCATAACAGGTACGGCTACCATATTTCACATGTGTATTCCTTGTGACATGACCTTTCTGTCAGTACCAACATTTTTGACCTGGCGACCTTGACCTTTGACCTAGATGTTGCCATTGGGGGGCATCAGTGTTTCACAAACACATCTTGTTTTTTTTTTCTTCTTTGTTTTCATTAGCTAACACTTTTTACAGAAGTTTATATTGTACTTTGAATTAAAAAGTAATTAAATATATTTCTATACATAAATATTAACTTAATTCATTGAAGATTTTATTACTTGCAGTCACGGCTTAAATAGGTGGTTGGGAATTTCAAACTCTATTTTTAGCTCACCTGAGCTTTGCTCAAGGTGAGTTATTGTGATCGCCTTTTGTCCGGCGTTCGTCGTCCGTCGTGGTGCGTGCGTCGTCCGTCAACTTCTTCTCCTCAGTAACCAGTGGGTCAATTGGGATGAAACTTCACAGAAAACATCATCTCAATGACCTCACCAGATTTCACATTTTTGGGATTCATGCAGAATTCTGGTTTCCATGGCAAAGAAAGGAAAAAAACTTCAAAATTCTTCTTCTCCCAAATTGGATGGCAGATTTTCAAATAATTTTGTAGAAATGTTCCTTGGATGACCCTCGATGAGATTCCTTCAAGCCATAATGATTGGTCGAAAAACATGGCCGCCAGGGGGGCGGGGCTATTTTGCCTTATATGGCTATAGTGAAAACTTAAAAAATCTTCTCCTCCGAAAGTGTCAGGCCGATTTTCAAATAATTTTGTAGAAATGTTCCTTGGATGACCCACTTTCAGATTCCTTCAAGCCATGTTGATTGGTAAAAAAATATGGCCGCCAATGGGCAGGGCTATTTTGCATTATATGGCTATAGTGAAAACTTAAAAAATCTTCTCCTCCAAAAGTGTCTGGCCGATTTCCAAATAATTTTGTAGAAATGTTCCTAGGGTGACCCTCTATCAGATTCCTTCAAGCCAAGTTGATTGGTCGGAAACTGTGGCTGTCAGGGGGCGGGGCTTATATAGCTAAAGTGAACAAAAAAAAAAATTAGGTGAGCGATTCCAGGGCCATCATGGCCCTCTTGTTTTTAAATGAGACGGTTAAAACATTATGATTTTTTGTTCCCAAACGGTTAAAGTTATTTATCAATAAAGAACAGGTCATGAGTATTTCTAGAACTTGTTGATTTTTTATAAACGTCGATGTTCCAATTTTATGCGGTCAAAATAGTATGTTAAAATCGTAATACCATATGACTTTTCCAGTAGTTTGATTATATTTGTTGGTGATGTGATAAATAATGTATTATTTCTGAAAGCAAATATATTTCTTGTTACTTTGATACCAAAGTATTACCAAAATGTTGAAAAATAAATGAAATAAAGGATTTTTCTTGTCTCTCGGGTTATGTCGTTTTTATCGAAAATTCTGAAAGGGGGGTAGGGTAATTCAAATTAAAATAAAATTGTTATTTGTGGTTAAATTTCTTTTAAATTTTGTTTTTGAATCCAGGAAATGATACACATTAAGAAATTATCAAGCTGATCATAATTTGAAATGTTGCCCATTAGGCTCCTACTACCTTAACTCGGCTAGGGTGTAATTTCCATGAAATACTTTTGAAAATGGGAAAAACCTTAATTAAAAAATAAACTCCGACAAATTAACTATCAAACCTACAGTTTCTTTATAGTTCACTAACCTGTTGCCTAATCAATGTACTTAAACCCTTTCCCTCGTATAGACGCTTTCTGACGCCTCTGCAGCAGACGGCTTTTTGAAAACATGGTGACAAAAGAAGAAATTGCACAAAACGTGCAATTTCTCCTTTTGCCACAATGTTTTCCACTTTTTGTCATAGGTTATGCATTCAATTATGGAGATTTTCTATGTTTTGACAAAATACGTTCAAAGTCGTCTGCTGCAGAATTGTCGTATGAGGGAAAGGGTTAAAAGAGAAACTCTGACAAATTAATTATCAAACCTACAGTTTCTTCATAGTTCACTAACCTGTTGCCTAATCAGTGTACTTTAACCCTTTCCCACATACAAAAACTCTGCAGCAGACAACTAAGAAAACATATATAAGCAAAAATACAGAACATTTCTGTAAACAAAACAAAATGTGACTATTGAGTTTAGCTGAACATATTGTGGCAATAAGCAATCTTTTTTTGCCACAATGTTTTCAAAAGTAGTCCGCTGCCATTCTGTTAAAATACATCTGGAAGTGAGAAAGGGAAAGTATTAGTAATAATTAGATAGTTTGTCTGGAGCTTACTGATTGACTCTTTCCCTCATACGACAATTCTGCTGCAGACGACTTTAAACATATTTTGCTTGTTTTGAGCAATTTCTTCTTTTGTCACTATGTTTTCAAAAACCTGTCTGCTGCAGAGGCGTCAGAAAGCGTCTATATGAGGAGAAGAGTTAATTATGTTATATAAGTCTATAGCTGGTAATTGTATATGTTTAACCCTTTTACACAAGCAAAAATCTGCAGCAGACGACCATGGAAGAAATCTAAGCAAAGATATGAAAAATCTCTATAAATGAAATTATTTTTAATTGAGTTGAAAAACTGTCTCAAAAGGTGAAACTGCTAATAGAGAACAATTTCTTCTTTTTTGCAAATAATGTTTTTAAAAGTCATTTGCTACAGAATTCGTTAAAATATGTCTGCAAGTGGGAAAGGTTTAATACGGATACTATACTTATATTAAATCTGAAATAATCACAACTCCAACACAGCAATGATTATAGAAAAAGATGAACCATTCTGAGGTCTCTTTTATTACTTGGATAAATACTTGATACTTTATGGGAGACACCGACTCAAAGTTGGGGTGTGTGCCCCCCCCCCGACATCATGTCCCGAGCTTGATTCCTATCAGAGCCAGTTTAAAATTTGAAACCGTCCCCTTCACTTACAGCAAGTTAATTTTAAAGGGTGCAGATTTGTTGAATGTTGGAAAGGGGTAAATAAAATAACATAATCAATGTGGATAATAACCTTAACCCCTTCCTCTCATATGGACACTTTTTGACGCATCTGCAGCAGACAACTTTTTTAAAACATTGTGACAAAAGAAGAAATTGCTCAAAACAAGCAATTTCTGCTTTTGCCACAATGTTTTCCACTTTTCGTCATAAGTTATCCATTCAATTATAGAGATTTTCTATTTATTGACAAAATATGTTCAAAGTCGTCTGATGCAGAATTGTCGTACGAGGGAAAAGGTTAAAGGGTGCAGATTTGTTTGTTTGTTTGTTTGTTTGGAGTTTAACGCCGCTTTCAACAGCTTTGGTCATATCACGGCGGTCAGTGCACCTACCCATGTTTTCCTGGCTTTCCCACACCAGTACTTACATAACATTCTTTCGAAGCCACTGACTACTTTCTCACATAGATCAGAGGTGTGAGGCAATGGAAAACATCACCCGAAAGAATGTCGCCGCAACCGGGTATCGAACCTGTGACCTCCAGATCACGAGTTAGATACGCTACCAATTGAGCTACCCGGCCGGGTGTGCAGATTTGTTGAATGTTGGAAAGGGGTAAATAAAATAACATAATCAATGTGGATAATAACCTTAAATGTAAGTCGAGCAATTCTTTAACATTTTGTCATGATTATTAATAACATAGTTACAAAATAGTTATATCCCCAAAAAACAAAGTTTTTGGGGTAGGAGTCACTGTGTCGGTCAGTCGTTCGGTCTGTCGGTCGGTCGGTCGGAAGCCATATTTTGTGATTTTACAGAGTTATAGCCATTTTACGTCTTGTCTGTCTGTCTGTCAGTCCCACCTAACCTTGTCCGGCCCGCATCTTGACCATGCATCATAGGATTTGAACGAAACTTGGCACAAACGTTCACCATGATGTCGGTGTGTCACAAGACCCAGGCCTGTACCTCAAATGTCAAGGTCACACTAAGAGGTCAAAGGTCAAAATGAGTACTATTTGATAGAACTGTACCTTTTCCGGCTCACATTTCAACCATGCATTATAGGATTCTCAAGTTACTGCTCACACATGTTCACCGTGATGAGGTGGCTTGTATCTCAAAGGTGAAGGTCACGCTCAGAGGTCAAAGGGTCAAATGTCAAAAGAGTACTGTTTGATAGGACTACTTTGTCCAGCCCGCATCTCAACCATGCATCTTAGGATTCTCAAGTTACTGGACACACATGGTCACCATGATGAGGTGGCTTGTACCTCAAAGGTCAAGGTCACACTCAGAGATTAAAGGCCAAAATGAGTACTGTTTGATAAAACTACTTTGTCCGGTCCGCATCTCAACCATGCATCATAGGATTCTCTAGTTACTGGGCCTAATCAATGTACTTAAACCCTTTCCCTCGTATAGACGCTTTCTGACGCCTCTGCAGCAGACGGCTTTTTGAAAACATGGTGACAAAAGAAGAAATTGCACAAAACGTGCAATTTCTCCTTTGCCACAATGTTTTCCACTTTTTGTCATAGGTTATGCATTCAATTATGGAGATTTTCTATGTTTTGACAAAATACGTTCAAAGTCGTCTGCTGCAGAATTGTCGTATGAGGGAAAGGGTTAAAAGAGAAACTCTGACAAATTAATTATCAAACCTACAGTTTCTTCATAGTTCACTAACCTGTTGCCTAATCAGTGTACTTTAACCCTTTCCCACATACAAAAACTCTGCAGCAGACAACTAAGAAAACATATATAAGCAAAAATACAGAACATTTCTGTAAACAAAACAAAATGTGACTATTGAGTTTAGCTGAACATATTGTGGCAATAAGCAATCTTTTTTTGCCACAATGTTTTCAAAAGTAGTCCGCTGCCATTCTGTTAAAATACATCTGGAAGTGAGAAAGGGAAAGTATTAGTAATAATTAGATAGTTTGTCTGGAGCTTACTGATTGACTCTTTCCCTCATACGACAATTCTGCTGCAGACGACTTTAAACATATTTTGCTTGTTTTGAGCAATTTCTTCTTTTGTCACTATGTTTTCAAAAACCTGTCTGCTGCAGAGGCGTCAGAAAGAATCTATATGAGGAGAAGAGTTAATTATGTTATATAAGTCTATAGCTGGTAATTGAATATGTTTAACCCTTTTACACAAGCAAAAATCTGCAGCAAACGACCATGGAAGAAATCTAAGCAAAGATATGAAAAATCTCTATAAATGAAATTATTTTTAATTGAGTTGAAAAACTGTCTCAAAAGGTGAAACTGCTAATAGAGAACAATTTCTTCTTTTTTGCAAATAATGTTTTTAAAAGTCATTTGCTACAGAATTCGTTAAAATATGTCTGCAAGTGGGAAAGGTTTAATACGGATACTATACTTATATTAAATCTGAAATAATCACAACTCCAACACAGCAATGATTATAGAAAAAGATGAACCATTCTGAGGTCTCTTTTATTACTTGGATAAATACTTGATACTTTATGGGAGACACCGACTCAAAGTTGGGGTGTGTGCCCCCCCCCCGACATCATGTCCCGAGCTTGATTCCTATCAGAGCCAGTTTAAAATTTGAAACCGTCCCCTTCACTTACAGCAAGTTAATTTTAAAGGGTGCAGATTTGTTGAATGTTGGAAAGGGGTAAATAAAATAACATAATCAATGTGGATAATAACCTTAACCCCTTCCTCTCATATGGACACTTTTTGACGCATCTGCAGCAGACAACTTTTTTAAAACATTGTGACAAAAGAAGAAATTGCTCAAAACAAGCAATTTCTGCTTTTGCCACAATGTTTTCCACTTTTCGTCATAAGTTATCCATTCAATTATAGAGATTTTCTATTTATTGACAAAATATGTTCAAAGTCGTCTGATGCAGAATTGTCGTACGAGGGAAAAGGTTAAAGGGTGCAGATTTGTTTGTTTGTTTGTTTGTTTGGAGTTTAACGCCGCTTTCAACAGCTTTGGTCATATCACGGCGGTCAGTGCACCTACCCATGTTTTCCTGGCTTTCCCACACCAGTACTTACATAACATTCTTTCGAAGCCACTGACTACTTTCTCACATAGATCAGAGGTGTGAGGCAATGGAAAACATCGCCCGAAAGAATGTCGCCGCAACCGGGTATCGAACCTGTGACCTCCAGATCACGAGTTAGATACGCTACCAATTGAGCTACCCGGCCGGGTGTGCAGATTTGTTGAATGTTGGAAAGGGGTAAATAAAATAACATAATCAATGTGGATAATAACCTTAAATGTAAGTCGAGCAATTCTTTAACATTTTGTCATGATTATTAATAACATAGTTACAAAATAGTTATATCCCCAAAAAACAAAGTTTTTGGGGTAGGAGTCACTGTGTCGGTCAGTCGTTCGGTCTGTCGGTCGGTCGGTCGGAAGCCATATTTTGTGATTTTACAGAGTTATAGCCATTTTACGTCTTGTCTGTCTGTCTGTCAGTCCCACCTAACCTTGTCCGGCCCGCATCTTGACCATGCATCATAGGATTTGAACGAAACTTGGCACAAACGTTCACCATGATGTCGGTGTGTCACAAGACCCAGGCCTGTACCTCAAATGTCAAGGTCACACTAAGAGGTCAAAGGTCAAAATGAGTACTATTTGATAGAACTGTACCTTTTCCGGCTCACATTTCAACCATGCATTATAGGATTCTCAAGTTACTGCTCACACATGTTCACCGTGATGAGGTGGCTTGTATCTCAAAGGTGAAGGTCACGCTCAGAGGTCAAAGGGTCAAATGTCAAAAGAGTACTGTTTGATAGGACTACTTTGTCCAGCCCGCATCTCAACCATGCATCTTAGGATTCTCAAGTTACTGGACACACATGGTCACCATGATGAGGTGGCTTGTACCTCAAAGGTCAAGGTCACACTCAGAGATTAAAGGCCAAAATGAGTACTGTTTGATAAAACTACTTTGTCCGGTCCGCATCTCAACCATGCATCATAGGATTCTCTAGTTACTGGGCACACATGTTCACCATGATGAGGTGGCTTGTACCTCAAAGGTCAAGGTCATGGTCAAAGGTCAAAATAAGTACTGTTTGATAGGACTACCTGTCGGTCGGTCGGAAGTCAAGGTGCTGTTTTTGGGGTATTTATCATCTTCAGTGATAGTTCTAGTTTTTCCTAAAATCTTTTAATTCTTAGAATTTTGATAGTTATAGTGTTGTTGTCTGTACATTCAAGTCAAGCCACACTTTCTCAGTCTGTAACGAAAAGTGCTAGGGTTGTGGATTTCAGCCCCAACTCTGCCATTCATTCATTCTTTCTGACGATAGACATGTTCATTCATATACAACCAATGGGCTAAATAGTCAATGTAGGAAGGTAGCCAATTGCCTGGTAGGATGACTGCTGCAAGAAAGCCATGAACAGTGCTTTTTATACCCCCTTCGAAGAAGAGGTGGTATATAGCAGTCACTGTGTCGGGCAGTCTGTCTGTTTGTCTGTTGGTCGGTCAGTCGGCCAGCGGGAAGCCATATTTTGTCCGGCCTATTTCTTACAAACCACTGGGTTGAATTCAATAAAGTTTTACATGAAGCTTCTATACCAAGAGGAGATGTGCATATCCTAAAGGGGTTACAATTGCATGTTATGGCCCTTTTACTTATTAAGTTATGGTGTAGGTCAAGGTGCTGTTTAGGGGGTATTTATCATCTTCAGTGATAGTTCTAGTTTAAATAGGACACTTAACTCCACTCAATCAATTAATCATTCAATCAATCAATCAATCAATCAATCAATCTATTAATCATTCAATCAATCAATCAATCAATCAATCAATCAATCTATTAAATCATTCAATCAATCAATAGGTTCATTCAAACACTATGCTTTTATCTGATAAAGAAGACTGCTGATACTGAAGGTCTTAATGTTTTTAACCCTGGGTCCAAATTTCTTTCTAAATTTCCACAGCCGAGCCCCGGTAGCTCATTTGGTAGCAACGCATGCTGTCAATCCAAGGGTTGTGAGTTCGAATCCCAGCTCGGACAACATTCAAAATTCACTGTGACATGCGTCATTCGTCTTCCACCAACGCATGAGTAGATGAAGTAGTCGCTGTGATATGACTGAAAAATTGTTGAAAACGGCATCAATCAATCAATTCTAAATTTCCAGGGGACAAAAGCTTAACTTCATATGTAATCAATATAGACATCTCATATCAGGTATAAAGTCAAGGATGTTTTCACTGAATGTTCCTGGCTGCTGTTTTCTGAATGTTTATACTGAATGTTCCTGGCTGTTGTCTTGTGAATGTTTATACTGAATGTTCCTGGCTGTTGTCTTCTGAATAATTATACTGAATGTTCCTGGCTGTTGTCTTCTGAATAATTATACTGAATGTTCCTGACTGTTGTCTTCTGTATGTTTAAACTGAATGTTCCTGATTGTTGTATTGTGAATGTGTATACTGAATGTTCCTGGCTGTTGTCTTCTGAATAGTTATACTGAATGTTCCTGACTGTTGTCTTCTGAATGTTTATACTGAATGTTATTGGCTGTTAGTACTGAATGTTCCTGGCTGTTGTCTTGTGAATGTTTATACTGAATGTTCATGATTGTTGTCTTCTGAATAGTTATACTGAATGTTCCTGACTGTTGTCTTCTGTATGTTTAAACTGAATGTTCCTGACTGTTGTATTCTGACTGTTGTCTTCTGAATGTTTATACTGAATGTTCTTGGCTGTTAGTACTGAATGTTCCTGGCTGTTGTCTTCTGAATGTTTATACTGAATGTTCCTAGCTGTTGTCTTCTGAATGTTTATACTGAATGTTCCTGGCTGTTGTCTTCTATATCTTTAAACTGAATCCTCCTGGCTGTTGTCTTCTGAATGTTTATACTGAATGTTCATGGCTGTTGTCTTGTGAATGTTTATACTGAATGTTCATGGCTGTTGTCGTGTGAATGTATATACTGAATATTCCTGGCTGTTGTCTTCTGAATGTTTATACTGAATGTTCCTGGCTGTTGTCTTCTGAATGTTTATACTGAATGTTCATGGCTGTTGTCTTGTGAATGTTTATACTGAATATTCCTGGCTGTTGTCTTGTAAATGTCTAAACTGAATGTTTCTGGCTGTTGTCTTCTGAATGTTAATACTGAATGTTCATGGCTGTTGTCTTCTTAATGTTTATACTAAATGTTCATGGATGTTGTCTTCTTAATGTTTATACTAAATGTTCATGGCTGTTGTTTGCTGCATGTTAGTACTGAATGTTCCTGGCTGTTGTCTTCTTAATGTTTATACTAAATGTTCATGGATGTTGTCTGCTGCATGTTTTTACTGAATGTTTCTGGCTGTTGTCTTCTGATTTATACTGAATGCTGCTGACTGTTGTCTTCTGAAATTGTCTGAGGCATGTTAATCTCTCTTAACCCTTTCCCACATACAATAAATCTGCTGCAGACAACTCTAAAAACATGAAAGAACAATTGTTGAATAAACTTGAAAGCCTTGCGACAAAAGGAGAAATTACTCATTGTGAGCAATTTCTCCGTTAGCCAAACTGTTATCAAAAGTCGTATGCTGCAGAGGCGTAGGGAAGTGTCCATATTGGGAAAGGGTAATCCCTGAATAGTGCCGTAAAGATGTAATAACAAAAAGCACTTTTAAGTACAATGACACATATGTTACAACAGATAATGGCACTCGAAAGCAGTTTCTGTTAATTACAGAACCACACTGCCGCAATTTCTCTTTATTACATAGAAATTAATGTTGATTTTATAATGTGTACCCCGTAATAAATGGCGTAATTAAGGATGTTTGACTACTTCACATCTGTTATTTTGGGAGTCTCTGCATAATTGCATCTTCTCTCTTCTGTTTCAGAATGCTTTTATTTGTGCAGTTCAATGAATAATGCCAGAGTAAGTTTATAGTTGTTAAATCAGTAGCGTGTCTGAATTTAACATTTTATCCAAATAGCTTAAGTTTGGTTCTATGTGTTTATACTCCCGCAAGCAAAGTTTGCCTTCACATATACCACACTTATCGCATTGATCAGTTTGTCTGTCTGTCGTTATGACTTGTGAATTGTATGAAGCGAACAACTTCAATAGTAGATATATTCAAATATAAGTCTTCATAGTAATGTGACAGGGCAATATATGCTGTGTCAAATCATCCTTTGACTTGCTGTATCAGTAATATTAATTTGGCATATCCATTATCCCTTTCCCACATACAACTAATTTGCAGCAGACGACTTCGAACATATTATGTCAAAAAAGGGAAAATCTCTATAATTAAATGGATAACCTATGACTATAAGTGGAAAACAATGTGGCCAAAGGTTGGTGAAATTGAGCAATTTCACTTTTGGCCACAACGTTTTCAAAAGTCGTCTGCTGCTATTGCGTTACAATGCGTCTGTATGTGGGAAAGGGTTAATTCGTCAGTAATCTATTATGGCAAAGTCATAAATAGTAGGGGGGATTGATGAGACCGGGCATCTCCGGTCAAGTCGGTGCTTGGTGCACTGCCCTTGGGCAAGGTACATTT
Organism: Serripes groenlandicus; assembly: GCA_031761405.1. Taxonomy (NCBI): domain Eukaryota; kingdom Metazoa; phylum Mollusca; class Bivalvia; order Cardiida; family Cardiidae; genus Serripes; species Serripes groenlandicus. The sequence goes on along the minus strand of JASEVX010000006.1, from coordinate 6,749,608 downwards.
TCTAGCCTTGTAATTAGTCGCCCCAAGATGATGGGCAAGTTTGCTGTCACCGCGCTTTATATACTGTTAAATATGGTGTTCTAGCCCAATAAGACTAACTGTCAGTCCAACAATCAATCTGATCTTTACAAGGCCACCTGTTAAAACTGTCAAATAACTGTTGAAACAACAAACCAGTTAACAACCAACTCCCTAGATATTTGAGGGTCAAACTATTTAACCCTTTCCCTCATATAGACGCTTTCTGACGCCTCTGTAGCAGACAGCTTTTTGAAAACATAGTGACAAAAGAAGAAATTGCACAAAACGTGCAATTTCTCCTTTTGACACAATGTTTTCAACTTTCAGTCATAGGTTATCCATTCAATTATTGAGATATTCCATTTTTTGTCAAAATATGTTCAAAGTCGTCTGTTGCAGCATTGTCATATGAGGGAAACGGTTAACTATTTCTCATTATCATGCAGACTCATTTTGAAGCTACTGTAGCATCGACTTTTCAAAACATTTTGGTAAAAGGAGAAATTGCTTATAGTCGGCAATTTCTTTTTCCTCAGTATGTTCAACTCTATTCAATGATTAAAACATCATTCACAAATATTTCCATGTTTTCAAAAATATCTGCTGCAGATTTGATGTATGTGGTTGTTTCGTTAACTGCAACTTTGATGGCTTAGTTTCAAATAGGTGTTATTCGACTTTTCACAATGCATAGTTACACCTGTGTTCTTGTAAACTGTGATTGAAATCATGGTTACATTTTAATGATTATTCCTGATAAGATATAATCATCAACGGATCATTAACAGATCTTAAAATCAGTGTTAAATTGTAGATAATTTATTTGATAACTACTGTCCTAATATGATACCAATTTGTTAATTTACCATGCCATATTAAAATGGTTCCTGTGTACTTTGGATCAAAGAAGAATTAGTCAAAACTGTTGCTTTTTATACCCCTACTTTGAAAAGGAGCAAGGGTCATTATATCAATTGCCTTGTCATTCTGTCTGTCCATCACAAAATATTGCATATCTCCAAAACTATTTGACTCAGAGTCACAAAACATTACAGGAATATTCGCCAAAACGGGAAATTATGTACCGGATAATTTGTTTGTTATTTTGTTATAGATGTGCAGGGTTATTGCCCTTGAATAACTTTAAAAACAGCCTACAGAGTATGCGTTTATTTGACTGCCATATCCCGAAAACTGTTTTGACGACTTTTGACAATATTTTGTCAAAAAAGGAAAATCTCTAATTGAATGGATAACCAATGACTTAAAGTGGAACACATTGTGGCAAAAAGAGAAATTGTTCATCATGAGCAATTTCTTCTTTTGTCACAACATTTTCAAGAGTCAAATGCTTCAGAGGCATCAGAAAGCGCTTGCATGAGGGAAAGGGTTAAGAGAAGCAGAGCAAAACTGTAACAAACATTTACAACAAATTTAAATGAAAAAAGTTCCCAATCCTACATTGGATTTTAAATATGTATCCATTTCCTTTTGACACAATGTTTTTTCTATTGACACATTTAAGCAGTGTTGTGATAAGATTTTATCTTAAACTCACGTCTTTCTCTTTGACAACAGGGCCCCCATTGATCCCTTTTTGATCTTGACAATTTTTTTACCCAATTGACCTTTTGATTTTGTAAACAATGCTAACTGTTTAGTGCTTTAAATTCCTTCATAAATATGATGATTTTCCATAACTGAAACAAACAACCTGAATTAAATCCACGAACATCAATGTAAAACAAGTTCAAAGCATCAATCAAACTGCGATGTCAAATTGAGTTTTGTTGTATGCGCCACATACTTAGTAAAATGCAGGGGAATAAAAAGGGGGATGTAAATAACACATTTCCATGGGCTTCAATAACTCTTCAACCAGAGAGAGTATGAGCAGTGTTCTATGAAAACCAACCTTAATGTCATTAATACAGGCGGCAAAAAAGACTTGCTTCTGCTTCTATTCTAGTGAACCTTATGGATAATGATTTACAGAAGTTTCTTGAAACCCTCCGTGACTAATAGATGGCAACACAGTGCAGATACTTATCACAGATTCACTGATGTGGTATGGTTGTGTTTTTACAGAGTTACTGGTACTGTCTGTAGCTTTTATGTCACCGGTGAGGTTGTATTCAGTTGTATTTGTCTCTCGTGACATTGTGAAAGATTTCACCTGAGTGACCTATGTTTGAAACCTGTACGCAAAATGTACCCAAAATGCACGCAATTCAAATACAACCTCTTAGTGCGACACCCTAACCTTATCTTTATCTGCTACAGACAAGTTTTTAAAAACAATGTCCGAAATAATCTGCATCAATTAACACTTTTGATACAATATTTCATTTTATTCAATTTTTACTTTCATTTTTCCGTATGATTATTGCCAAGAAGAATCGAATCGTCTTAACATGCTGTTTTTCAAAGCAGACTTCTTTTCTTCTATAAATGATTACAATACGGGTAATGAAGCAGTGCTCATGTCAGTGTTAGGGTTATGAACCAGCGCTCATGTCAGTGTTTACTCCCCTTTCCCACTTGCAGACACATTTCGATCATCTGCAGCAGACCGCTTTAAAACATCATAACAACAAAGAATTTGCTAATAATAAACACTTTCGTCTTTTGCCACAATGTTTTCACTTGATTCAATAGTTATTCTTTCATATATAGAAATCTTACATCTTTTTGCCTTGATGTTTTCAAAAGTGGTTTTAGTACGGTTTAAAAAAAGACAATTGTATACAGTACTATATTTGGTTACATTGTGGCTTGTGACTGAGTGCTGATGTCGGTGTTAGGTGTTTTATGAGCTAATGATGTGTAACAGTTGGGGTTATTTAACCCTTTCCCTAGCTCATACAACACTTCTGCAGCAGACGACTTTGAACATATTTTGTCAAAACATGGAAAATCTCCTTAATTGAATGGATAACCTATGTTTTCAAAAAGCCGTCTGCTGCACAGGCGTAAGAAAGCGTCTATATGAGGGAAAGCCTTAAAGTGAGTCCCTTGTTTTTGTAGGTAAGAGACACACAAACAGGGAGCCATCAAGAAATGACTCGAAAAGTTTAAACCAAGTGCTGTTGAATTGGAAGAGTGCATGTACAGATTTTAGCCAATCAGACTGGACATGGAAAAGACTACAGAATACCATCGACCAAATGGGAAATGCTGACATGACAGTCCAGGAACCAACTTTTACAACACCAAGTTAGACAATTCTTTTGAGTACACACAACATAGGCTTTGGTTGAGAAATAAGGGAGATATTGTTATAAAAAAGAATGATGACTACTCCGCCCCCTTATATTACATACATCTTTGCAGATCACTTGCCCATTTTTTAAAAAAGGTTGGAAAGTTTTCATAGCCAATCATCATGATTTGTCTTGCATGCCTTTGTGACAACTATTGCAAACATTGCTGGATAAGGAGATATTGCTCATAATGTACAATTACTACTTTTGCCACACACAATGTTACTAACTGATTCAAATAATTATACTTTCATTTATATAGCGTTTGCATATGTTTGCCTATATTGTTTTCTACGTTGTCTGATGTAAATTTGTTGTATTTGGGAAAAGCTTATGAAATTTCGACAGAATTTGTTACGCATTTCGGTGTCGAGGGATGTTTATACCGGAAAGCATCTAAGTGTTAGGTAAATGGAAACTGACATCACAGAAATTGTAAAAACGTGCTCTTCCACTGTGACTTGTTACGGACAATACCTTTGGCTTAAAATGGTCCCGCTTCAATTTAACCCTTACCCTCATACGACAATTCTGCAGCAGACGACTTTGAACATATTTTGTGAAAAAATAGAAAATCTCTATAATTGAATGGATAACCTATGACTAAAAGTGGAAAACATTGTGGCAAAAGGAGAAATTGCTCGTTTTGAGCAATTTCTTCTTTTGTCACTATGTTTTCAAAAAGCTGTCTGCTACAGAGGCGTCAGAAAGCGTCTATATGAGGGAAAGGGTTAAATACATTTACAATACGTGCCATTACCAGCTTGACGTTCTCATTGATTGAAAATCAAGATTATTATGTCTCAGGTGAAAAGATGCACTCGAAAATTAGCGTATAATTTTAAAATTGCGTTTTTCTCTTCCGTACGTATAATGATTGTCCTGTGTGTGTGTTGGGGGGAAAACTTGTCATAAAACAAGAGTGTTGAATTCATGAAATTTTAAACATTTTTAAAGTGTGACTTTTAACAGTTGATGGTGTTAATTATATATATTATTCACTTTGAACATTATTGATTTGCATGGACACTTGATCACCTGTCTGTAGACATCAACTGTCATTTTACATTGTTTATGCACAGTGACTGTGATGTTGACTTTGAGCATGATGTAGCTTCAGATTGTAAAGGCTTGGACTATATAAACCACCATTTAAAAGGTATTTATGATTGTATGAACATATACTGGTTTTTGTCTCATCTGTAGGTTTTGTCTCATTTGTAGGTTTTGTAGAAGGTAAAACCTTGTTCATTATTCTTTCACTGGTAGAAATTACTTTTCAATAATTGTACACCGGAAATTGCAAACATTGTGGGGAAATGAGAAATGTCATCATTCATAATGAGCCATTTCCATTTAGTCGTATTTTATCCAAAAGTATAATGCCTATATCTGGATGTATCTGATTGTCTTGCATAACCATTTCCCTCATATAACTACTCTTCAGTAGACAATTTTAAAAACATCTAGTTAACCCTTTCCCTCATATAGATGCTTTCTGACGCATCCACAGCAGATGGATTTTTTGTCGTCTGCTGCAGAATTGTCGTATCAGGGAAAGGGATAATAATGAGCCATTTCCATTTAGTCGTATTTTATCCAAAAGTATATTACCTATATCTGGATGTTTCTGATTTTCTTGCATAGCCCTTTCCCTCATACAACTACTCTTCAGCAGATAATTTTAAAAAAACATCTTTAACCCTTTCCCTCATATAGTCGCTTTCTGATGCCTCTGCAGCAGACGGATTTTTAAAACATTGTGACAAAAGAAGAAATTGATCAAAACGAGCAATTTCTCCTTTTGCCACTATATATGCTTTCCACATTTAGTCATAGGTTATCCATCATGGTCGATAGGTTAGCGTTGAGGATTTGAAACAGGGTGTCCCTGGTTCGATCCCCAGTCGTGGCACACCGATCATGGTGGAGTGCCCTTGGGCAAGGCTCATTTTCTAGCCTAGTACTGGTTTGTTTACCCAGGGATCATGAATAAGTGAACTGTCGCCGTGATATAACTGAAATAATGTTGAAAGCGGCAGAATTGTTGTGTATAAGGGAAAGGGTTAAGAATGTAAAACATTTCTCTTTATGAAAGTGAAATTATTAATTAAGAGTTGAACATACTGTGACAAAAGAAGCATTTGTTCATTACATCAGTATTAAAGTATTTATTGTTTCCCACTAACATGCACAAGTTGACACATTATGCAGCAGACATGTTATGAACATTGCAAACTGATTTTCTATGAGCAGGGTTTAGTAATCAACCATCCAATATTGGTTTGCAAGTGTTCAGTAATTGCTTTGAGACTTATCATCTCAGATTGATCCCTTAAGTTACCCTACATGTATATCTTAGTAATAGACTCTTCCAATTTGGAAATATTTGAAAATAAACCGAAAGGAAATCTAGATAAAAATTGTCACTGTTTAAATGCAGGAGAAGAAAACATTGTGGGAAAAGTAGAAAGTGCTCAGTTTCTCCTTTCCTCCAATTTGTTCTAAAGTCATAAGCTATCGAAGCATCAAAACAGTGCCAAATTAATATCCAGTTAACCCATTCCCTCATACAACAATTCTGCAGCAGACCACTTTGAACATATTTTGTCAAAAAATAGAAAAATCTCTATAATTGAATGGATAACCTACGACTAAAAGTGGAAAACATTGTGGCAAAAGGATAAATTGCTCGTTTTAAGCAATTTCTTCTTTAGTCGCTATGTTTTCAAAAAGCCGTCTGCTGCAGAGGCATCAGAAAGCGTCTATATGAGGGGAAGGGTTAAAGTGGATGCAGTAGAAATCTTAATGCACCGTTATGAATACTGCTACCCTGCTGGTGTAGTGGTGGGACTATCTTAACCTCCAGACAAGGTGGTCAAGAGTTTAAGCCCAGGTTCATCCTATTCACCGTTTCCCACCTGCGGAGGCTTTTGGATGCATCTGCTGAAGAAAACTTTTATAAACATTGTGGCAAAAGTAGATATTGTTCATGATGAGCAACTTCTCCCTTTGCCACAAAGTTTTCAAGTCTTGTCTAATAAAATTAAATGTACCTACAGATTTGATGTATGTTGGAAAGGGTTATAGATTACAGAAGAAGCGTCCCGCCTTGCTTGTCTGGGCTGATGCACTTATATCTGGCAGTTACTGACAGAAGTAGCTTCCCGACTTGCTCGTCTGGGCTGATGCACTTATATCGGGCATTTACTGACAGAAGTAGCTTCCCGACTTGCTTGTCTGGGCTGATGCACTTATATCTGGCAGTTACTGAAAGAAGTAATTTCCAGCCTTGCTAGTCTGGGTAATGCACTTATATCTGGCAGTTACTGAAAGAAGTAGCTTCCGGCCTTGCTAGTCTGGCTGATGTACTTATTTCTGGCAGCTACTGGTATTGGATCTTCATATAAGTGAAAAACCGTTGAAAGTAGCATCAAACACCTTCTTTCACAGAAATGGCTGTGAGATAACTGTGAGATAACGGTGAGATAACTGTGAGATAACTGTGAGATAACCCCGATGGAGAAGCTCAACTCTTTACATTATGTTCGCTGAAGGGTTTGAACAAGCACTTCTGCTTTTTGATAGATTTAAAGCCGAATTAACAGCCTCAATTAGTCATTAATGGATTTTAGGAAAGGAGACCAATTTGATTAGAAAAAAAGTAATGCTGTGTCTCTAATTGCTCTTTTGGGCTACTTTTCTTTAATTGTGTTTTAAATGACACATGTATGTAAGGTAATTACAGCTCTTCATACATGTGTCACAGGAACGTTTATAGTACAAATTGAGAATGATTTCTTACAATTCCCTAAGATTATATACTGATGATGGCTATCGCCATCTCAAATTAATTTTACAGAAATGTATCTCGTACAGAATTGGCTGCATCTCAATGAACTGACTCCTTATCAATTGTAATTCAATCGGCGAATATTGAACTTGTGACCCACTGGTCAGAGAGCAGACACTTTATTCGTTCCAAGCTGTAACAACTCTCAACACCTTCCCACTTACAGTAAATCTGCAGCACTGATGCAAATTTGAAAATCTCTTAACCCTTTCCCTCATATAGACGCTTTCTGACGCCTCTGCAGCAGACGACTTTTTGAAAACATATTGACAAAAGAAGAAATTGCACAAAACGTGCAATTTCTCCTTTTGCCACAATGTTTTCCACTTTTTGTCATAGGTTATCCATTCAATTATGGAGATTTTCTATTTTTTGACAAAATACGTTCAAAGTCGTCTGCTGCAGAATTGCTGTATAAGGGAAAGGGTTAAAACAAATCATTATGTCTCCCCCTGTATACAGGGGAGATATATTGTTTTTGTCCTGGGCGTCTGTCTGTCTGTCCTTCTGTCTGTCTGTCCGAAATCGTGTCCGCTCCATATCTCCAAGACGGCTCGAAGGATTTTCATGAAACTTGGGTCACATGTTCACCTCATCAAGGCGACGTGCAGAACCCGCGTCTCGACAATATAGGGTCAAGGTCACGCTTGAAGGTCAAAGGTTTGAGGCTTTATTTCGTGTCCGCTCCATATCTCCCAGACGGCTTGAAGGATTTTCATGAAACTTGGGTCACATGTTCACCTCATCAAGGCGACGTGCAGAACCTGCGTCTCGACAATATAGGGTCAAGGTCAAGGTCACGCTTGAAGGTCAAAGGTTTGAGGCTTTATTTCGTGTCCGCTCCATATCTCCGAGACGGCTTGAAGGATTTTCATGAAACTTGGGTCACATGTTCACCTCATCAAGGCGACGTGCAGAACCCGCGTCTCGACAATATAGGGTCAATGTCAAGGTCACGCTTGAAGGTCAAAGGTTTGAGGCTTTATTTCGTGTCCGCTCCATATCTCCCAGACGGCTTGAAGGATTTTCATGAAACTTGGGTCACATGTTCACCTCATCAAGGCGACGTGCAGAACCTGCGTCTCGACAATATAGGGTCAAGGTCAAGGTCACGCTTGAAGGTCAAAGGTTTGAGGCTTTATTTCGTGTCCGCTCCATATCTCCGAGACGGCTTGAAGGATTTTCATGAAACTTGGGTCACATGTTCACCTCATCAAGGCGACGTGCAGAACCCGCGTCTCGACAATATAGGGTCAATGTCAAGGTCACGCTTGAAGGTCAAAGGTTTGAGGCTTTATTTCGTGTCCGCTCCATATCTCCCAGACGGCTTGAAGGATTTTCATGAAACTTGGGTCACATGTTCACCTCATCAAGGTGACGTGCAGAACTTGCGTCTCGACAATATAGGGTCAATGTCAAGGTCACCCTTGAAGGTCAAAGGTTTGAGGCTTTATTTCGTGTCCGCCCCATATCTCCGAGACGGCTTGAAGGATTTTCATGAAACTTGGGTCACATGTTCACCTCATCAAGGCGACGTGCATAACCCGCGTCTCGACCATACCGGGTCAAGGTCAAGGTCACGTTTGAAGGTCAAAGGTTTGAGGCTTTATTTTGTGTCAACTCCATATCTCCAAGACGGTTTGAAGTATTTTCATGAAACTTGGGTCAGATGTTCACCTCATCAAGGCGACGTGCAGAACCCGCGTCTCGACCATACTGGGTCAAGGTCACGCTTGAAGGTCAAAGGTTTGAGGCTTTATTTTGTGTCCACTCCATATCTCCTTAAAGGATTTTCATGATACGTGGGTCACATGTTCACCTCATCAAGGCGACGTGCAGAACCCGCGTCTCGACCATACCGGTTCAAGGTCAAGGTCACGCTTGAAGGTCAAAGGTTTTAGGCTTTAATTCGTGTCCACTCAATATCTCCAAGACGGCTTGAAGGATTTTCATGAAAATTTGGTCACATGTTCACCTCATCAAGGCAACGTGCAGAACCCGCGTCTCGAACATACTGGGTCAAGGTCAAGGTCACGCTTGAAGGTCAAAGGTTTGAGGCTTTATTTTGTGCCGCTCCATATCTCCAAAACAGCTTAAAGAATTTTCATGAAACTTGGGTCACATGTTCACCTCATCAAGGCGACGTGCAGAACCCGCGTCTCGACCATACCGGTTCAAGGTCAAGGTCCCGCTTGAAGCTCAAAGGTTTTAGGCTTTATTTCCTGTCCACTCAATATCTCCAAGACGGCTTGAAGGATTTTCATGAAACTTAGGTCACATGTTCACCTCACCAAGGCGACGTGCACAACTTGCGTCTCGACAATATAGGTTCAAGGTCAAGGTCACGCTTGAAGGTCAAAGGTTTGAGGCTTTATTTCGTGTCTGCTCCATATCTCCAAGACGGCTTGAAGGATTTTCATGAAACTTAGATCACATGTTCACCTCATCAAGGCGATGTGCAGAACCCATTGTCTGCTTTATAGGTTGGAATGTTTTGAGAGATATTGACAGATATTTGAGGGGGAGACATCTGTTTTTTGCAAAAACAATTCTAGTTATTATTGAATTGTAGATAAATTAGAAATCGCTTATTTGTTAGCAATGTCACCTTTGGTCACAATGTTTTCAAAAGTCATTGATAATTAGCGATTTCTCTTTTTGCCAAAATGTTTTCCAAAGTCTTCTGCTGCAGGTGTGCCAAATGTGGCCTCTGTCATTGCCGAAAAGGGATGAAGTCTTTGGCACTGTTTACTGTTGATGAATGTTTGTGAACCAGTCTGAGTCCATAATTTTGTATAATCTAATGACCTTTTGTCAAATATTTAACTCCAATTTCTCTTGATTTATCCAAATACCACAAACAAGTCTGTCCAATGAAGCGGCAAATCATGGACCATCTTTGAACCCTTTCCAACATGCAGACGCATTGGCATTTAATAATTGTTGATGAGGTGCCATTATAAGGAGGCAATGATTAACCCTTTCTCTCATATAGGCGCTTTCTGACGCCTCTGCAGCAGACGGCTTTTTGAAAACATAGTGACAAAAGAAGAAATTGCTCAAAACGAACAATTTCTCCTTTTGCCACAATGTTTTCCACTTTAGTCATAGGTTATCCACTCAATTATAGAGATTTTCTATCTTTTGACAAAATATGTTGAAAGTCGTCTGTTGCGGAATTGTCGTATGAAGGAAATGGTTAAGTGACCAACCATCCAATATTGGTTTGCAAGTGTTCAGTAATTGCTTTGAGACTTATCCTCTCAGATTGATCCCTTAATTACCCTACATGTATATCTTAGTAATAGAGTCGTCCAATTTGGAAATATTTGAAAAAAAAATAATGGAAAATCTAGATAAAAATTGTCACTGTTTAAATGCAGGAGAAGTAAACATTGTGGGAAAAGGAGTAGTGCTCAGTTTCTCCTTTCCTCCAATTTGTTCTAAAGTCATAAGCTATCGAATCGTCAAAACCTTTTGCCACAATGTTTTCCACTTTTAGTCATAGGTTATCCATTCAATTATGGAGATTTTCTATTTTTTGACAAAATATGTTCAAAGTCGTCTGCTGCAGAATTGCCGTATGTGGGAAAGGGTTAATAATTGTTGATGAAATTCCATTATAAGGAGGCAATGATTATACAAGAAGTATAAAAAAGGGTATACGAGTAGAATGAAGTAGCGGAAAATTGGATTTTAGGGAACATTATTCATTTATGTTATCTCTTATGCATCTCCCATAATGAATAGACTTGCCTAAATTGAAACCAGATGTCAACTTGAGAGTGTCATCATCAACTCTGGGGTTTAACATGAAGTTCATACTTTTATAATATTGTATGACAAGATCAGAGGTCCAGATAAGGAGGGGGTATTCAGCTCCTTTTCCCACAATTCCCTAGTTAACCCTTTCCCTCATATAAACGGTTTCGGACGCCTCTGCAGCAGACGGCTTTTTGAAAACATAGTGACAAAAGAAGAAAATGCACAAAACGTGCAATTTCTCCTTTTGCCACAATGTTTTCCACTTTTTGTCATAGGTTATCCATTCAATTATGGAGATTTTCTATGTTTTGACAAAAAACATTCAGAGTCGTCTGCTGCAGAATTATCGTATGAGGGAAAGGGTTAAGAGTGCCACCATTTCGACCAAATCTATCAAATACTTTTGCTTTTGTGCTGTGATAATTATAAATGATAAAGATAGATACATTACAGGTATAGGAAGACAAGTTCTTCCCCCAAATGACAGTGAAAAGACCATTTAATAGATAAATGACGAACAAATTAGGACTACTCAAATATCCGTATCTGAACAGTGTATAAAATGATGTAATTTAAACAAAACAGTTATGGTTAATACCAAAATGCAACGAAATAGTTATAATGTCATATGAGCTGTCCTGCGATTAACCAACATTATGGACACTGCATGCGTAAAGTATCGACCTGGATCAGCCTAAGCATGCCACACAGACTAATCCTCACAGACAATTTCAGCCTCCTGTGGATTTTCTGTTTCAGGATTCATTACTCCATACCTCTAACTCCCAGAGACGGACTGCGTAGGCTGATCTGGGTCGATACATTACGCAGAGGCCATAATGTTGGTTTTCTCGCGGGATGGCTGATATTATGAATGAAAGATGGAGAAAAACACCTTATTATACAGGACCATGGTACTCATGTTTTGTAATAATTTGAAGTTTTCTTTTTTAAAGAGGACTCTCCATAAATGAGAGTTTGATTAATAAATAAGATTGAAAACATTATGGCATAAGGAGAAATGGCTCATTATGAGTAATTTCTCCTTTTGCCGCAATGTTTTTAAAAGTCGCCTGTTTTAGAGGCGTCAGAAAGAGTATGTTTGTGGGAAAGGGTTAAAAACATCTAAACAGACCTTATGGAAAATCTCTATAAATATAAATGTGTAATTATCAAATAGAATTAAAGCATTGTGACAAGGGGGAGAAACTGTTCATGATAAGCAATCTCATTTTGCCACAATGTTTTAAAAAGTTGTATACTGCCGATGCATCAAAATGATTCTACAAGAAGGAAATTTAAGTGCTAATAGTAAATGTTTGCGGCAGTCAGTTAACCCTTTCCCTCATATAGAGGCTTTCTGACGCCTCTGCAGCAGACGGCTTTTTGAAAACATAGTGACAAAAGAAGAAATTGCCACTTTTTGTCATAGGTTATCCATTTAATTAAACTGATTTTCTATGTTTTGACAATAAACGTTCAAAGTCGTCTGCTGCAGAATTGTTGTATGAGGGAAAGGGTTAATTGATGCGATTTGTAGGATCCTTAAAATTGCCAAATGCACGCAGGTTATATCTCAAATCTTCAGAAGTCAAATTATATCAGTTTTTCTGGATGAACTAGAAGTCAAAATAAATATATCTGGAACGGTTATTACAAAAACACATTTGGAGAAAATTATCTAACTAAATGAACTGCTTGAATATTTCAGCTGTTAGCAATCGGCAGCCTTTAAGAGCAATTACGCTCGGTTCTAGTAATTTCTGTTGTGAAAATATTTACTTTACGTTCAAGTGTTTACAGCGGTACAAAGACATTTTTTTTCTGATATTGCCACAAGTTTGTTTTCATCATCTTGATAATTTGCGAGCGAAATTGACAGACAAAAAATGGGAGTCTGTACTCAAAGGGGTGAAATGGACGGGTTTTGTTACCCTTTTCCCACATTATGACAAATCTGCAGCAGACGACTTTGAAAATTTCTACTAAAAAATTTGGAAAATCTCTTTATTTGTAGGTTACATAATAATTACTGAAAAAAGTTTAAAACTTTAAGGCAAATGGAGAAATTGCCCTTTGAGCAATTTCTATTTTGTCACATATCTTTCAAAAGTCGTCCGCTGCAGATGTGTCAAAATGCGTCAACAGGTTGGAAAGAGTTGACCCTTTCCCACATACGACAACTCTGCAGCAGACGAATTTCAAAACAAACCCAAACAAATTTGGAAACTCCCTTTAAATGAAAGTACAATAATTGAATAGAGTTAAAAAAATAGGGACAAAAGAAGAAATTGCTCGCTTTGAGCAATTTCTTCTTTTGTCGCCATGTTTTCAAAAAGCCATCTGCTGCGCTCATCTTAGGCGTCAGAAAGCGTCTTTATGCGGGAAAGGGTTAAGTTAAAAGCATAGTGCTTCTTTAGCAATAGATAATTCTCAAAAAATATTACAGAAAATGAATATATATATAATGTATATAAAATAAGGAAAATTGCAAAAAAAAAAAATTAAAATTGAAAACATTGTGGCAACTGATAAATTGCTCGATTTATCCTTCTGTCGCAATGTTTTCAAAAGTAGTCAGTTGGGTAGTAGGAGTCCAAATGTGTTCCCAGAATTTAGAATCCTTAAGAATTGATTACTTTCAGAAGATCCAAGAAAATTCCGGAAAAGAGTGTGAAACTGAAATAAAAGGAATTCTTACTTTTACTTAAAAATTTAATCAAATTAGCATGGCTTTTAAAGATATTTTGAGGGAAGCCTGTTTTTTATTAGAATGTCAGACAAGTTTGTTTTAAGTTCCTTATAGCTGTGTTTTATAGATAGTAACAGTGCAAAAGGATGGTTTCTTCCTCACACATCAGCTGAATTTTCAATTCTTTCCCGCATACAACAAATCTGCAGCAAACGATTTGAAAACAACTTTCCAAAAACATGGAAAATCTCTGGGAATTATTGTTAAATTACTCTAAAATGATGAAATTGTGGCAAAAGGAGAAATTGCTTGTTTTTAGAACAATTTCTCCTTTTGTCACAATGTTTACTAAGTTATCTGCTGCAGGTATTACAGAATCTATCTGTATATTGAAAAGGGTTAACCCTTTCCCTCATACACCAAATCTGCAGCAGACGTCTTTAACATATTTTGTCAAAAAATAGAAAATCTCTATAATTGAATTGACAACCTATGACTTAAAGTGGAAAACATTGCGTCAAAAGGAGAAATTGCTCGTTTTGAGCAATTTCTTCTTTTGTCACTATGTTTTTCAAAAAGCCATCTGCTGCAGAGGCGTCAGAAAGCATCTATATTTTGGAAAGGGTTAAAGGAAGCAAGTCTTTCTATTTACTTCAGTGACAATAACATATTTAACCCTTTCCCACCTGCAAGACGCATTCTGACGCAATTTTGCAGCAGACGACTTTTGAAAACATTGTGGTAAAAGGAGAAATTGCTCATGATGATGATCATTTGCCACAATGTTTTCAGCTCTATTTAATGATTAAACTTTTAATTATGGAGCCTTGTACTGGTTTGTTTACCCAGGGATCATGAAAAAGTGAACTGTCGCTATGATATAACTGAAATAATGTTGAAAGCGGCGTAAAACCCCAATAAAACAAACTTATTTATGGAGATAGTTCACATTTTGCCAATATGTTTTCAAAGACGTCTGCTGAAGAATTGTCGTATGTAAGAAAGGGTTAAATATCTCATTTCCCCCGCTTCAGTTCTTTATTTCTTTTAGCTCTTTCTCGGGTACAGATTAATTTTCAAAAATACATAAAATAAAAGGATGTCTCATGCTCAAACAATGTTTTTGACTCTGGATGTATTTCAATCCCAATTACAGAAGCATCTGTATATATTGATCAAGCACCTTCTCCTTTTGCCAGAATGTTTTCAACACCAATCAAAAAAAATTCTTTCATTGATAGAGATTTTCCATATTTTTGTCCATATTATGTTGAAAGTCATCTTATCAGCAGATTTGTTGTATGTGGGAAAGAGTTCATTCATTCCTCCAATTTTCCAGAATGTTCTTTTATTACCTAGAAGTATATGAATAAAAATGTTCATGTCACTCATATAAGGAGACTGTTTTCCTGGTACAATATTTGTAGAGTTGGCTGCTTGAATTTTTTTTTTTTTGCAATTTAACCCTTTGTATGACAATTCTGCAGCAGATGACGTTGAATAAATGTTGTCAAAAAATAGAAAATCTCTATAATTGAATGGATAACCTATGACTAAAAGTGGAAAACATTGTGTCAAATGGAGAAATTGCTTGTTTTGAGCAATTTCTTCTTTGTCACTATATGTTTTCGAAAAACCGTCTGCTGCAGAGGCGTCAAAAAGCGTCTATATGAAGGAAGTTAAAATTTCATACAGAGTTGAACCACTGTTGGAAAATGAATCATTGTTATATCTCTTTCAATGCTGAATTTTTACAATAGACTTGTCCAATTTTGCACTAGCCCTTTCCCTCAAATAGACGCTTTCTGACGTCTCTGCAGCAGACAGCTTTTTGAAAACATGGCGACTAAAGAAGAAATTGCTCAAAACGAGCAATTTCTCCTTTTAAATTGTCACCATGTTTTCAACTCTATTCAATAATTGTACTTACATTTATTTAAAGGTGGTATTCAAATGTTTTTGTGTATGTTTTCAAAGACGTCACAGCTGCAGATTTGTTGTATGTGGGAAGGGGCTAGGAATATCGAGATAAAAATGCTGAGTTTGGCATCCAATAGTATAGAGCCTGCCTGGTCAGACGGCAAGGGTGCGCCGGTGGCCCGGTGGCGCTATGCTGGTGGCAACGACTTCACAGAATTGGTTGGGTTAACCCTTTCCCTCATATAGACGCTTTCTGACACCTCTGCAGCAGACGGCTTTTTGAAAACATAGTGACAAAAGACGAAATTGCTCAAAACGAGCAATTTCTCCTTTTGACACAATGTTTTCCACTTTTAGTCATAGGTTATCCATTCAATCATAAAGATTTTCTATTTTTTGACAAAATATGTTCAAAGTCGTCTACTGCAGAATTGTTGTATGAGGGAAAGGGTTAAATGGATCTCAAATATGAGGGAATAGGTTATGCTGAAGGATTATGGGAAGTACCCATGGGGGAAAGAAGTATTCACAAAGTCTGAAACTTTAAAACTGACTGGTACCTCTTATACAAGCATGAGATGATTAATTGTACTTTCAAAATGTAATTAAAACAGATTATCATTCTTAGAGAAATATCTATAATGTCTACATTTTGTATAACCCTTTCCCTTCTCAAATATCTTTTTGAGTACACAGTGTGAGAAAAAAGAGAAATTGCTCCTTTAGATCTTTGACTCCCAACTTTCCACAATGTTTTCAAAACTGTATCCCCTCGGCTAACGAAGTTTGCGAGGGGATATAGTAACGGGGCTGTCCGTTCGTTCGTCTGCGTGTCCGTCCGTAATATCCTTGTGACCACTCTACATTAAATATCCTTCGACCGATCTTAACCAAACTTGGTATACAGTTAGTATATGGCAAGGTCTAGAAGCCTACTTATTTTCAAGGTCATAGGTTAAAGTTCAAGATCAAAATTGGACCATCTTGACAAAAACAGGGAAAATATCTATAAAAATATGAGTATTATAACCAATGAATGGAATCTAAAACGACAAGTCAACTCATAATGAGCTGTTTGCCCTTCTCATACAATGTTTTCAATTTTATTGATTGATTCTACTTTTATCAAAAAACAATTTACATAGTTTTCCGTAGATATTTTGAAAGACATCTGCAGCATGTGGAATAGGGTTATAAGTCCAATGTAAAATGGAGTATCCCAAACCAAAAGCGCAAGCTTGATGAAGATTGCAGCAAGGTAGCAGCAAGATTACAGCCCGCAGTTAGATCGCGATTTTGAACATTTGCAATCTTACCTTTAAGCATGTACAACTGTTTTAAGATTGTGTAAGCTCACAAGGTTGCGCAACCACTCTAGATTGCCGAACCTTATTAAGATCGCGCAGGCTTGCAAAGGTTGCACAAGCATTACCAGATTGCAGAGGTCGCAAGCTTACAAGCTTGCAAGGTTTCAAGCTTGTGCAAGCTTGAAATTCTAACATTAGCAATCTTAATATACTCATTTTAACCTTCCCTCATATAGACGCTTTCTGACGCCTCTGCAGCAGACGGCTTTTTAAAAACATAGTGACAAAAGGAGAAATTGCTCAAAACGAGCAATTTCTCCTTTTGCCACAATGTTTTCCACTAGTCATATGTTCAAAGTCGTCTGCTGCAGAATTTTCGTATGAGGGAAAGGGTTAACTGTACTAAGATCTCACAATCTTTCAAGCCAGCAACCTAAGCCCCTTCTCACACACAACAAATCTGCAGCAGATGACTGAAATAATCTGGAGTAAAATATTGAAAATATATTTATACAAAAGTTTAATTTTAAAACATTGTGGCAAAGGGAGAAATTACTCAAGTTTACAATATTCTCCTTAACCCTTTCCCTCATATTGATGCTTTCTGACACCTCTGCAGCAGACAGCTTTTTGAAAACATAGTGACAAAAGAAGAAATTGCTCAGAACGAGCAATTTCTCCTTTTGCCACAATGTTTTCCACTTTTAGTCATAGTAACATTATCCATTCAGTTAAAGAGATTTTCTATTTTTTGACATTTGTTCAAAGTCGTCTGCTGCAGAATTGTCGTATGAGGGAAAGGGTTTTGTCAGTATCTTTTTCTAAAGAGATCTGTTGCAGAGATGACAGATAGCCTCTTTACGAGGGAAAAGGTTAGGGAAAAGGTTAATAGAAAAGGCATGCAGTTTATAGATATTTTGAAAATTTGCCAAAGATTTCAGTTTACATCCAAAGCAATTATTGCAATAATTCTTTTAATTATTTTGTGCCTAATTAGAAACTACTATTAAAAGAAATGTTCTATCATAACCCTTTCCCACATATATATTTTCACTATAAATCACTGAATAAGCAGTCATTAATATAAGTTTACCTGTTACCAAGTTGTAGACATTGTAATTTCTGAATAAATTCTGGGATTGTAAAGTTTCATTTAAAGTTTATTCTATCTGCATTTATCATTAGGATGTGAAAAAGTGTATTTACAAGTCACTTTGAACTTAATATTTGCTGACAATCCATGATAACCGAGCATTTTGTGAAAACATTGGCTTTATTAGTCCTCAATCAATCAGAGACCGGGTTTGGGGACTATAGGTTTGATTGATTCTGTCTGTCTGTCAGTCTGTCAGTACGTCAATCCCTCCTAACCTTGTCAAGCACCCATCTTAACAATCCATCATAGGATTTCCAAGAAATTTGGCAAAAACGTTCACCATGATGAGGCGGCCTGTTGCGCACAAGATCCAGGCCTGTACCTTAAATGTCAAGGTCACACTTAGAGGTCAAAGGTCAAAATGAGTACTGTTTGATAGGACTGTACCTAGTCTGGCCTGCATCTTAGCCATCCATCATAGGATTTCCAAGAAACTTTGCACAAATGTTCACCATAAGGAGGCAGGGTGATGTGCTCAAGACCCAGGCCTGTACCTCAAAAGTGAAGATCACAGTCGATGTCAAAGGTAAAAATGAGAACTGTTTGATAGAACTGTACCTTGTCCGGCCCGCATCTCAACAATGCATTATAGGATTCCAAAGTTACTGGGCACACATATTCACCATGATGAGATGACATGTGGCACACAAGACACAGGCCCGTACCTCAAAGGTCAAGGTCACACTTATAGGTCAAAGGTCAAAATGAGAAACCATGCATCATAGAACTCCTAAGTTACTGGGCACACATGTTGATCATGATGAGGTGACATGTGGCGAACAAGACACAGGCCTGTACCTCAAAGGTCAAGGTCACACTTACAGGTCAAATATCAAAATGAGAAATGTTTTTATCAAAAAATGCACATACAATACACAATGTGCTGTCCTCGTCCAGAAGGGGACTTTTGTATTGCTTGCAATACGATATTAACTTGCTTTAACTGTCACATGGTAAGCCACAAGTTTGAAAATTTGAAAATTCTCAACTTCCTGTTGTTGTTGTCGCAAAACTGCAAGCTTTTTGCATATATAACTGATTCTTAAGTTACGGGATGCTTATGGGAAATTTGCGTAACAAGATCTTTCCACAAGCTGAATTATCTTGCTACATCAAGCAAGCATAATATTCTATGACTGCAATATTAATAAGATTGCAGTGAGCCGGAGTGCTGCAAGCTAGTTATTTTGGTTTGAGATTAGAGATTGGTATTATAAATGACACAACTTGCTTCAACTGTTTCCTATCTCTCCTCCTAAATTACAGTGGAATTTGTACCTATTGTTATACTGTTTTAGTTTAAACTTATTTATTTTACATCGATTGTGAAACAAGCCTTGGGCTTAGATTAATCACGCTCTATGTCTGCTTCCTGGAGACTTCACCAGTACTCGCGCCGTTTGTGTGGAAAAATCCCAAAGTCAGGACCCGCTCATCACGGGACTCGAACCAGGGACCTTTGATACGAGAGGCCGACGCTCTACCTCTGCACCACTGTCTTCCACATGTTATACTGTGCTTGATGTATCACTATTTATAGAGTCTAATTGTTTATGTCTTGGCCGTTTCCCACCTACAACATATCTGATGCAGACAACTTTGAAAAATGTAGGCAAAGATATGGCAAATCTCGGTAAATGAAAGTATAACTATCGATTAGAGACATGATTGTGACTGACGGAGAAATATTCTACTTTTTCAACAAATTTCAAAATGTTGTCTGAAGTAGCAATGTCAATATATTTCTGCAAGTGGGAATGGGTTATCTTTGTTGTTTTTTGTAACATTCCCAGGGAGGTAGCACTTGAATTCCTCTAAAATAATAGAACACTTTTGCTACAGAATTTTTTCTATTCCATTGTTACCTCATATTGTTGTTGTAGACCCCTTCCAAATTGAAATGAATTGATTAAACATTTCCCTGTTACAAACAATATTTGACTTGCAGCAGACGACTTTCTCGATTTGAGCAATCATGTTTTTAACTGTTATCATTCTATAATTATATGCTTTAACTCTTTTCCTCATACGACAATTCTGCAGCAGACGACATTGAACATTTTTTAGTCAGAAAATAGAAAATCTCTATAATTGAATGGATAACCTATGACAAAAAGGAGAAATTGCTCTTTTTGAGCAATTTTGTCTTTTGTCACTATGTTTTCATAAAGCCGTCTGCTGCAGAGGCGTCAGAAAGCGTCTATATGAGGGAAAGGTAGTTTCTTCCGTTTTTGTCATCATACAGATGTGTTCAAAGCAGACAACAATTCGATGGCTTCATGCAAATCGGTTGTAACTACATATTGTAAGAGGATGTAGTTACAACCGTTTTGCATGAAGCCCATGAATTGTGTAAATTTGTTAACCCTTTCCCACATGCAGACACATTTTGACACATTTATACCAAGCAACTTTGGTAAACTTTTGGTAAACCTTGCTTGTGGCAAAAGAAAAGTTAGAAAACAGTAGGAGATGCTTATTGTGCTTGGATTATGATTATAATTATCACGGTGTTATTTTGCCCACAAATGTATTTGGAAATTGATTGTGGTATTTGAATAAGTTGAAAGTGCCGACTTGGTTCATTTCATCTCTTAACCCTTTCCCTCATACGACAATTCTGCATATAGAAATTGCTTAATATGAGCAATTTCTTCTTTTATTTAACAAATATGCAGCAGACTTTTTTAAAACCCACTGTCCTGCATTCAACAAATCTGCATCAGATGACTTTGAAAACATTTAGTCTAAGATATGGAAAATCTCTATAAATGATTTATTCATTTATAATAAAGTTGAAAATATTGTGCCAAAAGAAGAAATTGCTTAATATGAGCAATTTCCTCTTTTATTAACCCTTTCCCTCATACGACAATTCTGCAGCAGACGACTTTGAACATATTTTGTAAAAAAAATAGAAAATCTCTATAATTGAATGGATAACCTATGACTAAAAGTGAAAACATTGTGGCAAAAGGAGAAATTGCTCGTTTTGAGCAAAGCGTCTATATGAGGGAAAGGGTTAATGTAATAGTACTTTGCGACTGCTTCAAACACCAGCCCTACAATGCACGGTTTCTCTACACTGTCTAGGGCTTCCTGACTTTACTACTTTTAGAGGTTTTTGCTGGTCCTCAGCATGAATGTTATATAGAGGTTTTTGCTGGTCCTCAGCATGAATGTTATATAGAGGTTTTTGCTGGTCCTCAGCATGAATGTTATATAGAGGTTTTTGCTGGTCCTCAGCATGAATGTTATATAGAGGTTTTTGCTGGTCCTCAGCATGAATGTTATATAGAGGTTTTTGCTGGTCCTCAGCATGAATGTTATATAGAGGTTTTTGCTGGTCCTCAGCATGAATGTTATATAGAGGTTTTTGCTGGTCCTCAGCATGACTGTTTATGGTTTACACTTTGCTTTTACACCATTTTGTCGCTATTTCTGTCATTTTTGACCTGGACAAATTATATTGTTTCAGTTTGATGGGTATAGTGCGTTCGAGTTGATTGGTATAGAACACTTTGTGGGGAATCTGCTGTGGTCGAGTGGTTAGTGTCGGGGATTTCGAAACCGGGTGTCCCGGGTTCGATCCCCAGTCGCGCACATTTTCTAGCCCAGTACTGGTTTGTTTACCCAGGTATCATGAATAAGTGAACTGTCGCCATGATATAACTGAAATAATGTTGAAAGCAGCGTAAAACCCCAATAAATAAATAAATAGAACACTATGTACAATTACAATGCAGATGAGTAATGTTGTGGAAATACTGGAAATTATTGAGGGCAAATAGATTTTCTTTTCATAAAACATTTTAAAAGTCATCAGCTTGATAGATGTTTGTAAGACGACAAACCATTTTTATTTTTTTTACCATCTCACGCGACAAACTAACCATCTCACTACAAACCAACTTATAATCTCACAAGATAAACCAACCATCTCACGTGATAAATGTAGAGTTGTCTGAACTGACAATTTCTGAGGATGAAAATAATTTGAAATTCAAAACATTGCAGTTAAAGGGGGGAAATGATTCATTTTGAACAATTTTTGCTTTTCCAACAATGATTTCAGAATCTGTCTAATGCAAAGGCGGCAAACATCTTCTTTATCAAGAAGAATTTAATAAAATTATGGTGTCAAAAGGTGCCATATTACAATAGAAAACAGATTTAAACCCGAATTTCAATAAAATTGAAACAACTTAGTGGCTCTGGTACTTTATCAATAGAACAGAAATGTGAAGGCATGTGTTAAAAACAATTTAGAAGCCAATCTGAAGAAAGAAGACATTAATCTGGATCACTCGGACAAAGAAAATCAAAGCGGGGAGGACACAATTTAATTTAAATTCACGCTTATTCTTGCTAATATTTCTCTTTATTGTGGCAGAAGTGCCTCTTAAATCTAAATGGTTTCTGCAACTGCAAATCTGAAGACAAATGGAGATGATTTAACACATTTGTCATGTCAGTGGGCGGAGCTAGTTAAATAGTGGGTTGTCCCCGATCACAATATGAAATATAAATGTTGTGTCGTGACCTTAACCCAGCAGTAAATAGATTATAGCATTTTAACCCTTTCCCTCATACGACAATTCTGCAGCAGACGACTTTTAACATATTTTGTCAAAAAATAGAATAACTCTATAATTGAATGGATAACCTATGACTAAAAGCGGAAAACATTGTGACGAAAGGAGAAATTGCTCGTTTTGAGTAATTTTCTTATTTTGTCACTGATTTCAAAAAGCCGTCTGCTAAAGAGGCGTCAGAAAGCGTCTATATGAGGGAAAGGGTTAACCCTTTCTCAGTTGCATACAATTTTGATGCATCTGCAAACATTGAGGAAAAAGGAGAAATTGTTCAATTTATTAGGCATTATTTTCCACTCTATTCAATATTTTATTTATAGAGATTTTCAATATTTTGGCATAGAAGATGATATCTTCAGCAAATTTGTTATATGTTGGAACAAGCTAAAGTTCATTATAAATCTTTGTTTTTAGCTTGACTTTTGAAAAAACGAGAGCTATTGTTATGACCCTGGCGTCGTCGTGGGCGGCATGGTCGTCCGGTTAAGGTTTTTTGTTCAGCTCTTTTATTCTGTTTTCTGAAATCAGTTGAGCGTCTGTGCCGTACGTGGTTCTCTTGTTTACATCTTTGATAGATATATCAATTGAAAATGTCGGCGGCATGGTCGTCCGGTTAAGGTTTTTTGTTCAGCTCTTTTATTCTGTTTTCTGAAATCAGTCGAGCGTCTGTGCCGTACGCGGTGCTCTTGTTTACATCTTTGATAGATATATCGATTGAAAATTTCCTTTATAGACCCTTAAGAAACCTGTGGTAAATCGGGCTTCTATCTCGGGGGCAGTCTGCTGTTTACACTTGTCTCCTGTATTTTCAGTCTTAACTATTCCCGTCCCACATACAACAAATCTGTAGCAGACAACAATGAGGGACATTAGTGATAATTATATTATCTCCCCTTGTCAGATAAAGACCAAGGAAGACCAAATAGTTGGTAGGTCCTTTTATTTGGAATCCTTTGTCTTTATCGCTATTTCGCAATGAGATATTGCAATTACTCTGTACACATTAATCATAAATGTGTTAATTAAAATGATGATTAAAAACAGAAAATTTACAAAGCAGTGTTTAAAGAAAACAAATGTGGAAATACTAATCAATCTAATAACAGTTTGCCAAGAAAATGCAATTATAAGTGCACCATCCAGTGCAAAGAAACCAATGATAAAATCAGAGGAAACCAAATGATAGGACCTAGCTAGATGTAGAGAGTATTAAAGGGAGATAACTGACCGATGTCTCCCATTGGTCAAACAGATGACAACTCTATATGATTGAAATGATAATAATTGAATAAAGTTGAAAACATTGTGGCCAAAAGAGAAATCGCTCACTATATGTGTCAAATGTTGTCTATACAATTGCAGGAAGTGTTGCTTGTCAATTTGTTACCTAATAATAATTTCTCTTCTATCCCTTTCCCTCATACGACAATTCTGCAGCAGACGACTTTGAACGTATTTTGTCAAAACATAGAAAATCTCCATAATTGAATGGATTACCTACGACAAAAAGTGGAAAACATTGTGGCAAAAGGAGAAATTGCACGTTTTGTGCAATTTCTTCTTTTGTCACTATGTTTTCAAAAAGCCGTCTGCTGCAGAGGCGTCGGAAAGCGTCTATATGAGGGAAAGGGCTATAGAAAACAAAATTGTAGTCTGAACTGAATGTTCTATACGTTACCCAATTGAAATCTGTATAACAACAGAAAATTTACCCTATCCACATGAAGATTCTCTTGGATGCATCTAAAGCAGATGACATTTCAGACATCGCGGCAATTTAAGGCAGAAATTGGTCCTTTTGAGCAATTTCTCCTTTTTGCCAAGTTTGTTCCAACCCAGTTCAAAAAGTGAAACCTTCATCAATCGACATGTTCCATTGTTTTACCCAGACCTTAATCCTTTCCCTCATATAGACGCTTTCTGGCGCCTCTGCAGCAGACTGCTTTTTAAAAACATAGTGACAAAAGAAGAAATTTCTCCTTTTGCCACAATGTTTTCCACTTTTAGTCATAGGTTGAAAGTATGAGGGAAAGGGTTAAAAGATTATTTCAAAATTCAAAAGCTGCAGATTGTAAGTTGAAAATATTTGGGAAAAAGGATAAATTGGTCAAGTTTGCAGATGGGTCAAAATGCAATGCAAGTGGGAAAGGATTAATTTCACACTACTAAAGTAACAATCTGTCATGAATATTAATTATCTTATGATCTGATGTAAACTTCCAGTACGGAAACTCTGAGCCAACTTTGTACAGGGTACAGGATCAACAACCTTGGCATACTTGTTTCTAATGACATTTTAGACAACTGCATCAAGTCACATAACTCTGTCAACCATATATGTACAGTTATGCCCCTTTTTATACGCCCGTTTTGAAAAAACTGGATCATATTATAGTTTTACCTGCGGCGTACGGGCGGGCGGGCGGCATCCAGTATGTTGTCAGCTCAATAACTTTAGAAGCCTTTGTCCAATCATCACCAAATTTAGTCATAATGTGTATTCGGACAATATCTCGTACAAGTTCGATAACTAGCCGTATCGCTTAAGTCAATCGAGAGTTATCGCAATTTAATTATAGAAATTACCCAAAATTGGTCTCGTCAGCTCGATAACTTTAGAAGCCTTTGTCCAATCATCACCAAATTAAGTCAGAATGTGTATTGGCATAATATCTCGGACAAGTTCGATAACTAGCCATATTGCATTAGTCAATCAAGAGTTATCGCCCTTTTATTAAAGAAATTACCCAAAATTGGTCTTGTCAGCTCAATAACTTTAGAAGCCTTTGTCCAATCATCACCAAATATAGTCAGAATATGTATTGGCATAATATCTCGGACAAGTTCGATAACTAGCCATATCGCTTTAGTCAATCAAGAGTTATTGCCCTTTAATTATAGAAATTACCTAAAATTAGTCTTGTCAGCTCAATAACTTTAGAAGCCTTTGTCCAATCATCACCAAATTTGGTCAAAATGTGTATTGACATAATATCTTTGACAAGTTCGATAACTTACCACGTTATCTTAGTCACTACACACTTATGTCCCTCGAAATGGCCAAAATTGTACTAACAGTGTCTGCTCTCTAAATTTGCCTGATGTACAACCAATTATCACTATACTTCATGGGTCTCAAAAAAACAGGACAGGCGTATTTTGTGACATTTGGCGCTCTTGTTGTACTTATATTTTTTCACAAAAACATAACCTAATTAAGCTATTTCTTTGCCATTTCTCAATATTTCTTCATCAAACTTTTTAAATATCTTGTTTACGACAATAGGGTTGTGATGCAACCAATATCTTTTGCATCAAGGTCACATTTAAAAAAGTTATGCCCCATTTTGTACTAAGATTTTGTCAGCATTAATTTTGCCATTTCTTCATATTTTTAGCTCACCTATGCACGAAGTGCAAGGTGAGCTATTGTGATCACATTTTGTCCGGCGTCCGTCCGTCGTGCGTCATGCGTCGTCCGTCGTCCGTCGTCCATCGTCAACATTTGAGCTTGTTAACACTCTACGGGCTACATTTTGCATCCAATCTTCATGAAAGTTTATCAGAACGTTCATCTCCATAAAATCTTGGACAAGTTCGAAACTGGGCGATATGAGGTCAAAAACTAGGTCACTAGGTCGAATTGAAGGAAAATCTTGTTAACACTCTGGAGGCCACATTTTCAACTTGAGCATATTGAAACTTTATCAGAATGTTTGTCTTGATGATATGTAGGTCAAGTTCGAACATGGGTCACGTTGGGTCAAAAAGTAGGTCACTAGGTCAAATTGAAGGAAAATCTTGTTAACACTCCAGAGGCCGCAATTTTTGCTTCAGCAGTTTGAAATTTTGTCAAAATGTTTGTCTTAAAAATATCTAGGTCAAGTTCGAATATGGGTTATGCCGGGTCAAAAACTAGGTCACTAGGTCAAATTGAAAGAATATCTTGTTAACACTTTTGATGCCGCATTTTTTGCTGCAGCAGCTTGAAATTTGGTCAGAATGTTTGTCTTAAATATATCTAGGTCAAGTTCAAATATGGGTCATATTGGGTCAGAAACTAGGTCACCAGGCCAAATTGAGGGAAAATCTTGTTAACTCTGTAGAAGCCGCATATTTTGCTTCAGCGGTTTGAAATTTGTTCAGAATATTGAGCTGAATGATATCTAGGCCAAGTTCGAATATGGGTCATGTCGGGTCAAAAACTAGGTCACTAGCCCAAATTGAAAGAAAATCTTTTTTACACTTTGGATGCCTCATATTTTGCTTCAGCAGCTTGAAATTTTGTCAGAATGTTTGTCTTAAAGATATCTAGTTCAAGTTCAAATATGGGTCATATTGGATCAGAAACTAGGTCACTAGGCCAAATTGAGGGAAAATCTTGTTAACTCTGTAAAAGCTGCATTTTTTGCTTCAGCAATTTGAAATTTGGTCAGAATGTTTGTATAAATGATATCTAGGCCAAGTTCGGATATGGGTCATGCCGGGTTAAAAACTAGGTCACTAGACCAAATTGAAGGGTAATCATGTTAACACTCTGGATACTGCATTTTTAATTTCAGCATGATAAAACTTTATCAGAATGTTTTTCTTGATGATATGTAGGCCAAGTTTGAATATGGGTCATGCTGGATCAAAAACAAGGTCACTAGATCAAATTGAAGGAAAATCTTGTGAACACTTTGGATGCCGCATTGTTTGCTTCAGCAGCTTGAAATTTGGTCAGAATGTTTGTCTGAATTATATCTAGGTCAAGTTCAAATATGGGTCATATTGGATCAGAAACTCTGTCAATAAAGGAAAATATTGTTCAAACTCCGGAGGCCGCATTTTTACTTTGAGCAAGTTGAAACTTAGTCAGAATGTTGTCTTGATGATATCTAGTCCATGTTGGAATATGGGTCATATCAGGTAAAAAATATAGATCACTAGGCCAAATGAAGGAAAGTATTATTAACACTGTGGAGGTTGCATTCAGAATAATTGTCTTGATGTGTTTTGCATTGCAGTACATTGTATAATTAAGGTGAGCGATCCAGGGCCATCATGGCCCTCTTGTTTCATCAAACTTTCAAATTATATTGCTTGTGTCAACATGGTCTCTAAATTTTAGCTCAACTATTCGAAAAATATAGACTTGAGACTATTGCACTAGCTTTGCATGTTATGTACATTTACAAAGGTTTTAGAACAAGTTTCATATCTTTTACCTTAATTTCATGTCCGAAAGCTTCCACATGTGGTGAAGGGTTCACCAACCTGTATTGGTATTGTAAAATAAAATTGAAGGATCATTTAAGGGGTCAGACCCCTATGACTTTTAATAGGCTACCTCATAATTTTCACCCCAGGGATGGCATGTTTTATGACCCCACAAGTGAGATATTTTATATTAACCCTTTCCCTCATACAACAATTCTGCAGCAGACGAATTTGAACATATTTTGTCAAAAAATAGAAAAATCTCTATAATTGAATGGATAACCTATGACTAAAAGCGGAAAACCTTGTGGCAAAACGAGAAATTGCTTGTTTTGAGCAATTTCTTCTTTTGTCACTATGTTTTCAAAAAGCTGTCTGCTGCAGAGGCGTCAGAAAGCATCTATATGAGGGAAAGGGTTAAAAGACCATAATTAGAGATGTCAATTGTAAGGTAACTATTGGCTTCAAACTAAATGGAATATTTATTCCAAAACGGCTGGTAATAAGTAGTGGGTTTATTGTAATGCTGGATTTGATTAATTCTAAATTCATTAAACATGTTTGTCAGTGTTTGATAGCTTGTTTCGATTGTAATAGCATGCAGATTTTATTGTGATTATATAGTTTTATTGCTGTAATATCCTTGAGCTTGCTGTTTGCAGAATTCTTCTTTGATTTTGGTGTAAATATCACAGTGTAAGAGTTGAATAATGAATCAAAAGCCATTGGTTATCTGTACATTTCCAGGATTTTTTCGAGATATCAAATGTAAGTTATTTTCCCTTTTTAGCTTGCCTATTTGATGAAATAGGGGAACTTATGTAGGCACCCCGGCGTCCGCGTTGGCGTTGCCAGCTTGGTCAAACCTTTGCGTGCAAGGCCTTTTCTCAGACACTGTGTATGCTGTTGCTTTGAAACTTCACACACTTATTCAGTGTCATTAGATGACCTTGTAAGTCAAGTCCTATAACTCTGGAATGGATTTTGACTGAATTGTGCCCCTTTTTAGCTCGCCTATTTGTAGAAATAGGGGAGCTTATGTAATCACCCAGGTGTCCGCGTTGGTGTACGCGTTGCCAGCTTGGTCAAACCTTTGCGTGCAAGGCCTTTTCTCAGACACTGTATATGCTGTTGCTTTGAAACTTCACACACTTATTCAGGCTCATTATAATTATGATCTTGTATGTCAAGTCCTATAACTCTGGAATGGACTTAGAATTTTGGTCAAACTTTTGCGTGCAAGGCCTTTTCTCAGACACTGTGTATGCTGTTGCTTTTAAACTTCCCACACTTATTCAGGGTCATTAGATGACATTGTATGTAAAGTTCCATAACTCTAGAATGGATTTTGACTGAATTGTACCCCTTGTTGGACTTAGAATTTTGGTCAAACCTTTGCATGCAAGGCCTTTTCTCAGACACTGTGTATGCTGTTGCTTTGAAACTCAACACGCTTATTCAGGGTCATTAGATGACCTTGTATGTCAAGTCCCATAACTCTGGAATGGATTTTGACTGAATTATGCCCCTTTTTGGTCCAACCTTTGTGTGAAAGACCGGGAATTTTGGGTTATAGTTAGGCATTCAAGGCCTTTCAACTGAATTATTCCACTTTTGGATTTTGGACTTTTACCAATGCTATAACTGTTCTAAAGTAGGCCCTGATAGACGATGGCCCTGATAGGCGAGCTATCTTGTCCTCCGACAACTCTTGTTCATCCTTATTTTCAAAGTCTGATTTCTGGGAGACATCAAAAGGTGTCTTTTTTTTTATGAAAAGTAAAAATATGATGAATTATTGAATAGAGTTGAAACATTGTAACAGAAGGAGAAGTTACTCATTATAAGCAATTTCTTCATCTGCTAGGATGGATTCAAAAGTCGTCTGCTGCAGATAGATCAAAGTGCAGACGATATGTGCAGGGAAAGTGTCAATTTCAAAACTTCCAAAAGTCGGATTTCTTTTGTTGTTGCCCAAATTCCTCTTTTATTTTCCCAGATGTTATTATCTATCGTTAGTTGTATCTATCATTAGTTGTATCTATTGTTAGTTGTATCTATCATTAGTTGTATCTATCGTTAGTTGTTTTCTAAGCAGATTTCTCTATATCTATACATATCAGGTAAAGAGTTCACCCTTTCCCTCATAAGACAATTCTGCAGCAGACGACTTTGAACTTTTTTTGTCAAAACATAGAAAATCTCCATAATTGAATGGATAACCTATGACAAAAAGTTGAAAACATTGTGGCAAAAGGAGAAATTGCACGTTTTGTGCAATTTCTTCTTTTGTCACTATGTTTTCAAAACGTCGTCTGATGCTGAGGCGTCAGAAAGCGTCTATATGAGGGAAAGGGTTAATTAAGAACAATGTCTTCAACAGGTGCAATGAAACAAATAACTGTAAAATGCACATTCGATTGAATGTTTATGTTGATTAATTTCATTCCATGAATTTTAAACACATGTTAACTCTTTCCCACATCCAACAAATCTGCAGCAGACGACTTTGAAAACCATAGTGACAAAAACCTGAAAATTCTCCATAAAAGATAGCTTAATTGTTTAATATAGTTGAAAACATTGTGGCCAAACAAGAAATTGCTCATTATGAGCAATTTCACCTTTGGCCACAATGTTTTCAAACGCCGTCTGCTGCTATTGTGTCAAAATGTGTCTGCAGGTGGGAAAGGGTTAAAAAAAAGGGATTACAAATGCTGCAAGAGCAGGTGAGTCAAATTAAAGGATTCAGAATTTGATGGATTCATTACATCATATAAATAATGGTGATAAGTGTTGTTTTTTTTTTAACTCTTTCCGACTTAAAGATGCATTTTGACGCCTGCTGCAGATGACTTTTGAAAATGATGAGCAATTTCTCCTTTGGCCACAATGTTTTCAACTTTATTTAACAATTAAACTATCTTTTATGGAGATTTTTCCGGTTTTTGTCATCGTGTTTTCAAAGTCGTCTGCTGTAGATTTGTTGTATGTGGGAAAGGGTTAAGAAAAGAACTAAAATCACAGATGTACTTACAATCTTTAGTCTCTATTGAACTCGTATCCCAGATGCAGAAACATTCTAAGACATTTGCAGCAGACCACTTTTGAAAACATTGTTGCAAAAAGGAGACATTATAATTATGTCTCCAGATTTGTTGTGCAAGTGGAAAAGGGTTAACCCTTTCCCTCATATATATGCTTTCCGACGCCTCTGCAGCAGACAGCTTTTTGAAAACATAGTGACAAAAAGAAGAAATTGCTCAAAACAAGTAATTTCTTCTTTTGCCACAATGTTTTCCACTTTTAGTCATAGGTTATCCATTGAATTATAGAGATTTTCTATTTTTTGACAAAATATGTTCAAAGTCGTCTGCTGCAGAATTGTCATATGAGGGAAAGGGTTGACACTTACCAATTTACAGACTATTTAGATTATACACGCATTCAGATGCATCTGTAGCAGACTAATTTTTATATCATTGTGGCAAAAGGATGAATTGTTCTTTGAACTTCAGACTTGTGGTATGTGGGAAAGGGTTGACGTAAACCTCGGCTTGAATGTGAACAAGAAATAATTGAATTTGTAAACTCTCTCAAATTGTTCGTTAATTACAGTAAGAGAAACTTAATCAATTTTGATGAACAAAAACTGATGTCTGTTCTCCAATTACTCTTGTAAGACAGCTGACAGACTTGCCTGCTTTAAATTTCTCTGATTTAATATCTATTATTCTTGTACATATAACCTTATCCCTCATGGAACCTAACTTTAATGAGCAAATGATCCCTTTGCCACAATGTTGTCAGCTCAATTCAATAAATATACTTTCATTAAGTTTTACAATAGTTTTGATAATATGCTGCAGGTCTGTTGGTATGTTTATAGCTTACCTTAGCATGAAGTGCTGAAGGCATAAAGCTCTCATAATACAATATTACATGTATTATTAGGTCTTTGCTCAAGGTGAGCTTTTGTGATCACATTTTGTCCCCCGCTGTGTGTCTTTCATTATTCTGTCATCAACAATTGCCTTCTGAACACTCTACAGGCAACATTTTGCATCAGATCTTCATGAAATTTTATCAGAACATAGTTACATCTTCATCAAATCTTGGACCAATCAAAACTAGGTTATTTGAGGTCAACAACTAGGTCAAAAGGTCAAATTGATGTAAAATCTTGTTAACTCTGTGGAGGCTGCAATTTAAACTTGAACATGTTAAAACTTTGTCTGAATAATTGTCTTGATGATATCTAGGATAATTTTGATTATAGGCCATGTAAAGTCAAAAACCAGGTCACTTTGTCAAATGAAGAAAAATCTTGTTTTTGCTCTAGCAGCTTGGGTAAAAAACTAGGTCACTTGGCCAAGTTGAAGCCGCATTTTGAACTTGAATATGTTAAAACTTTGTCAGAATAATTTTCTTGATGATATCTAGGCTAACTTCAACTATAGGTCATGGCAAGTAAAAAAATAAGGTCACTAGGTCAAATTGAAGAAAATCTTGTTAAAATTCTAGAGACTGCAATTTTGCTTCAGCAGATTGTACCTTTGTCAGAATGTTTGTTTTGATGATATCCCAGTCAAATTAAAAAACAATAACATTTGTTAATACTCTAGACACAGCAATTCTTTGCTTCAGCAGCTAAAAAACTAGCTAGGTCACTAGTCCAAATTGAAGAAAAATAGTGTTAACCCTCTGGAAGACGCATTTTAAACTTGAGTATATTGTTTTGACAATATCTAGGCTAAGATCAAATATAGGTAATGTCCATGGCGATCACTCTGGAAGCCGTATTCTTTACTTGAGTATGATGAAACTTTGTCAGAATGATTATCTTTATGACATGTAGGCCAAGTTTGAATATGGGTCATGTCGATTCAATATCAATGTCAGTAGGCCAACTTGAAGGGAAATCTTGTTAGCAATCTAGTATAAGCTTACCTGACGGTTAAATGAGTTATTGTGATTGATTATGTGGTTGTGATCAGGGGAGTGATTGTGGCCATTAATAAGATTTGCCATATTTCCTACACATTGCATAAATCGGGTCTGAAATGGCATGAAAATAATCTTTTGTAAACCAGATTGTACTTGACCAATTTTTGTGGAACCTGCTAAAAAATCCCAATGATGGAAGTTGCTTTGTTTTTATATGTGTTTGTGTGTTCTAGCTTCCTTGTGTGTGTCTAAATTTGCTTGAGTTATAAATCTTGAAATCTTTCAAGATCAAGGTCTCAATTCGAGGTCAAACGTCAAAAACATGTAGATAGTGCTTGTCAGTGCTATAACTTTTATGCCTTCGAAGAAATTTCAAATTACTAGTCACAGTTTTCATTTCGATGAGTCGGCATTATCCTCAGGAAATCAAAAAGACAGTCCAAATATTACAAGACGGATGCAAAGCATCAAAGAGAAGCCGCAATATTTCGTTTCACATGAAGAAATAAGAAAAAAGATCATTTAAATCCACAAACATTAGAACAATTTAATCTGTAGTCAGGAATGCTGATATCGAATATTGAAGATATAAGTTTTATGTAGGATATTTAACCTGGCAGGGTCTGTGTTTTAAGTGAATGAGATAATTTAGAGTTAAGCTGATCATAAAAAGTGACATATAATACTAAAGATAAATGGACAAGAGGTTATGATAAATTTAAATTAGTACCAAAAACAATCAACTATTTGTATTGAACACACGCCCTGTTATGATAATGTTTTATCAAATAATGCTGACACACAGAAAATCTGTTTTTCGTTTGTATCGGTAAGTCATGATAATGGATAAGGGTTTCCCACATAAAACCAATCTGCAGTAAACAACTTTGAAATTATCAAGTAAAAAAAATTTTCTATAAATGATCGTATGATAATTGAAAAGTGTTGAATTATTGTGGCAAATGCAGATATTGCTCATTATGAGTAATTTCTCCTTTGGCCACAATGATTTCAATGATGTTTACTCTGACAGACTTTAAAATCATCAAGTACAAAACATAGAAAATCTCTATAAATGATAGTAAGATAATTGAAAAGAGTTGAAATTATTGTGGCAAATTGAGCAATTGAAAATCAAAGCTGTCGGATTACAAACGCACAATCTCGAGTTGACGAAACTGATGTGAACTCGTGTCGTGATTAGCATTCAGAAAATCAAGTAAACGTATTTCTATGTACACGTAATCCGAAAGAGTGACAATAGCTGCAGCGACTTTTGAAAACATTGTGACAAAAAGAGAAATTGATCAAGAGGAATTTATCCTTTTGCTACAATGTTTTCTACTTTATGTCCATAAATTATACCTTAATTTAGCAAGATGTTCCAATTTTTACTTAATGTGCTACGTATAAGGGAAAGGCTAAACATAGGAACTAGTTTCAATTTTTTTGAAAACGTTAAACCAGTGCTTGAAAATTTACTTGAAGATTTCATTTCATTTAAGTATTCTGGATGTTCACATCGCATCCGTGATAAAATATGTTGTTGGCTAGGCATAAATACGGATTAAATCTAAAACGTGGACTAAATATTAAGATTTAGATTTAGACAAATATCTAAATTGAAAAGTTTAGTGAATATGGGACGAGGCTTCTTCGTTTAATTACTGCGTAATATATCATAGCATGTAATTTTAAGGAACCAGACTACATTTACAAATTCAATAGAAGGGTTCTCTATTTTTCTGTCTAGAGTAGATACAGTATGAATTTCGCTTAAATAAAAATGTACATACATTCAATTAATATACTGGTCTTTGTCTTTTGTTTTTAATTTGTAAAACTCACATGTATATAGAGTGTAAAAGAATGTTTTAAAAGTCATTACCTTAAAT
Organism: Serripes groenlandicus; assembly: GCA_031761405.1. Taxonomy (NCBI): domain Eukaryota; kingdom Metazoa; phylum Mollusca; class Bivalvia; order Cardiida; family Cardiidae; genus Serripes; species Serripes groenlandicus. The sequence continues at coordinate 6,714,992 of JASEVX010000006.1, read as the reverse complement.
TAATGTACTTAGAAAGGACAAAGAGAAATCAAGATATGTGGTCACGCTGGCAGGTCTAAATATTCTCCTTGACCGAAAATTAAAAGCATCCCTACAGGTAGCCGCCTCCTGGCGGCTTCCAATAATGTCTAAAAGCAAGGCATTTAGTTAGTAGTTTCTATGAAAATGGTTATTGAACATATACTTGATTTGATAGTTATAGTGTAGTGACTACATTGAACATTTCTCAGAAAGATTTGAATATCTTGAAAATTGCATAATTTTTGAAGCAGTGCTGCATAACTGATCACAATGGTACCAAAAGTCATCCACCTTAAGATATTGTCATCCCTTGTATATGATATATAAATACTTCTTGCTTTTGCATTATATAATATATAAATACTTCTTGCTTTTGCATTCATTCTTGTAATTGGACATATTGCATAATATTTAAACATTTCAAAAGTTGTCTGACTCGGGACAAGGGTTAACCCTTTCCCACATAGAGCAATTCTGCAGCAGACGACTTTGAACAACGTTGTCAAAATATGGAAAATCTCCATAAATGAATGGATAACCTATGACATAAAGTGTAAAACATTGTATAAAAGGAGAAATTGCACGTTTTGTGCAATTTCTTCTTTTATTACTATGTTTTCAAAAAGCCGTCTGCTGCAGAGGCATCAGAAAGCGTCTATATGAGGGAAAGGGTTTAGATATAATCAGAGTCTTAGTACCCCTTACAGAGAAGGGCCCTTCACATTATGGTTCTATTACAGTCAATTAGGACACTTAGATAACCCTTGTATGGGGCTCCTTCACTTGGATGGGTTGATACTTAACATCTTGACACTTATTCTGATGCAGAACAAATATTTGACATATCTGCTGCATCTGATATTTCAAAGCATGATGGGAATTAGGAGAAATTGCATGCCCAATGATGAGCAATGCATGTCTCCTTGAAATAAATTGTTCAACCTTATTCAATAATTGTTCTTTCATTTATTTTCAATACTTACGTCAAAATGATTTCAGCCAAGTTGTGTGCTGCAGATTTGTCGTATGTGGGAAAAGGTTAACCCTTTCCCTCGTACGCCAATTCTGCAGCAGACGACTTTGAACGTATTTTGTCAAAACATAGAAAATCTCCATAATTGAGTGGATAACCTATGACAAAAAGTGGTAAACATTGTTGCAAAAGGAGAAATTGCACGTTTTGTGCAATTTTTTCTTTCGTCACTATGTTTTCAAAAAGCCTTCTGCTGCAGAGGCGTCAGAAAGCGTCTATATGAGGGAAAGGGTTAAAGAAATCGTATTTTGTCAAAACATAGAAAATCTCCATAATTGAGTGGATAACCTATGACAAAAAGTGGTAAACATTGTTGCAAAAGGAGAAATTGCACGTTTTGTGCAATTTTTTCTTTCGTCACTATGTTTTCAAAAAGCCTTCTGCTGCAGAGGCGTCAGAAAGCGTCTATATGAGGGAAAGGGTTAAAGAAATCAATTCCATGAAGAACTTACTGCGGCATCAGAAAGGGGTTTAATGAAAAAACACTTTAAATTCTTATCCTCAGAAACTACTGGCTCGAGTCTGTATAATAGCTTCACATTCATGATCAGTAGGAGACCCCATACCAAAATAGTTACAATGAAATTGTCTGGCACAAATACATGGCCTTCAGGGACTTTGATATTTACCTCTTTTTGTTCTCAAGTACAATTTTTGAAAAACCTACTACTCTAATTTGGCAGTGATTTTGAATCATTATACCCCCTTCGAAGAAGAGGGGGTATATAGGAGTCACTGTGTCGGGCTGTCTGTCTGTCTGTCGGTCGGTCGGAAGCCATATTTTGTCCGGCCTATTTCTTACAAACCACTGGGTGGAATTCAATAAAATTTTACACGACGCTTCTATACTTAGAGGAGATGTGCATATCCTAAAGGGGTTACAATTGCATGTTATTTTACAGAGTTATGGACCATTTACTTATTAAATTATGGTGTAGGTCAAGGTGCTGTTTAGGAGGTATTTATCATCTTCAGTGATTATTCTAGTTTTATTAGCTCACCTGAGCTTTGCTCAAGGTGAGTTATTGTGATCGCCTTTTGTCCGGCGTCCGTCGTGCGTCGTCCGTCGTGCGTCGTCCGTCAACTTCTTCTCCTCAGTAACCAGTGGGTCAATTTGGATGAAACTTCACAGAAAGCATCCTCTCAATGACCTCACCAGAATTCCTTCAAATTTTTGGGATCCATGCAAAATTCTGGTTTCCATGGCAACGAAACCGAAAAAACTTCAAAATTCTTCTTCTCCCAAACTGGTTGGCAGATTTTCAAATAATTTTGTAGAAATGTTCCTTAGATGACCCTCTATCAGATTCCTCCAAGCCATGTTGATTGGTCGAAAAACATGGCCGCCAGGGGGGGGCGGGGCTATTTTGCCTTATATGGCTATAGTGAAAACTTAAAAAATCTTCTCCTCCGAAAGTGTCAGGCCGATTTTCAAATAATTTTGTAGAAATGTTCCTTGGGTGACCCTCTATCAGATTCCTTCAAGCCATGTTGATTGGTCGAAAAACATGGCCGCCAGGGGGGGGGGGCGGGGCTATTTTGCCTTATATGGCTATAGTGCAAACTTAAAAAATCTTCTCCTGCAAAAGTGTCAGGCCGATTTTCAAATAATTTTGTAGAAATGTTCCTTGGGTGATCCTCTATCAGATTCCTTCAAGCCATGTTGATTTGTCAAAAAGCATGGCCGCCAGGGGGCGGGGCTATTTTGCCTTTTATGGCTATAGTGAAAACTTAAAAAATCTTCTCCTCCATAAGTGTCGGGCCGATTTTCAAATAATTTTGTAGAAATGTTCCTTGGGTGACCCTCTATCAGATTCCTTCAAGCCATGTTGATTGGTCGAAAAACATGGCCGCCAGGGGGCGGGGCTATTTTGCCTTATATGGCCAAAGTGAAAACTTAAAAAATCTTCTCCTCCGAAAGTGTCAGGCTGATTTTCAAATAATTTTGTAGAAATGTTCCTTGGATGACCCTCTATCAGATTCCTTCAAGCCAAGTTGATTGGTCGAAAAACATGGCCACCAGGGGGTGCGGGGCTATTTTGCCTTTTATGGCTATAGTGAAAACTTAAAAAATCTTCTCCTGCAAAAGTGTCAGTCCGATTTTCAAATAATTTTGTAGAAATGTTCCTTGGGTGATCCTCTATCAGATTCCTTCAAGCCATGTTGATTGGTCAAAAAGCATGGCCGCCAGGGGGCGGGGCTATTTTGCCTTTTATGACTATAGTGAAAACTTAAAAAATCTTCTCCTCCATAAGTGTCGGGCCGATTTTCAAATAATTTTGTAGAAATGTTCCTTGGGTGACCCTCTATCAGATTCCTTCAAGCCATGTTGATTGGTTGAAAAACATGGCCGCCAGGGGGCGGGGCTATTTTGCCTTATATGGCCAAAGTGAAAACTTAAAAAATCTTCTCCTCCGAAAGTGTTAGGCTGATTTTCAAATAATTTTGTAGAAATGTTCCTTGGATGACCCTCTATCAGATTCCTTCAAGCCAAGTTGATTGGTCGAAAAACATGGCCACCAGGGGGGGCGGGGCTATTTTGCCTTTTATGGCTTTAGTGAAAACTTAAAAAATCTTCTCCTCCAAAAGTGTCTGGCAGATTTCCAAATAATTTTGTAGAAATGTTCCTAGCGTGACCCTCTATCAGATTCCTTCAAGCCAAGTTGATTGGTCGGAAACTATGACTGCCAGGGGGCGGGGCTTAAATAGCTAAAGTGAAAAAAAAAAATCAGGTGAGCGATTCCAGGGCCATCATGGCCCTCTTGTATGAATGTATACTTAGTCGACCCTGTACCAAAATGATTATAAATATGGTAGAAATGTTTCTTGGATGACCCTCTATTAGATTCCTTCATGCCAAGTTGATTGGTCAAAAAGCATAACAGGCGGCCAGGAGGCAGGACTTTTATGGCTTATATGGCTGTAGTGAACACCTCAAAAATCTTCTCCTCATGAAGGATGATAATTTTCAAATAAGTTTGTAGAAATGTTCCTTTGGTGACCCTTTATATGACTACTTTAGGTCATATTGATTGGTCAAAAACCATGGCAGCCAGCTGGCAGGGCTGATTTTTGAAAAGTTTTGTAGAAATGAACCTCTCTTTGAGATTCCTTTGAGCCATGTTTAGTAGTCAAAAATCATGGTTGTCAGTGGGCAGGGCTGTTTTGTCTTATTTTACCATAAAGAAAACTTAAATAATTTTGTATGAGGGAAAGAATTGAAAGTAATCACTGATAAAATGGCACCAAGATTTAATTGTATACGGAGCCAATGAAATTAAGAAAAAAGATATAGTATATATAATCTTGATGATCTTTGTATGCTACAATGTAAAACCACAAGTGGAAGACCTTCTGTTGCAATCAATTCTAAGTGTCAGTGGGTGGCACTGGCATTAACAAGAAAGTACCAACCCATGTCTTTAACCCTTTCCCTCATATAGACGCTTTCTGGCGCCTCTCTCTGCAGCAGACAGCTTTTTGAAAACATAGTGACTAAAGAAGAAATTGCTCAAAACGAGCAATTTCTCCTTTTGACACAATGTTTTTACACTTCTAGTCATAGGTGGTTATCCATTCAATTATAGATATTTTCTATTTTTTGACAAAATATGTTCAAAGTCGTCTGCTGCAGATTTGTTGTATGAGGAAAAGGGTTAATTTAACTCTTTCCCACCTGTAGATGCATATTGAAGCATCTGCAGCAGACAACCTTTTGAAAGTGAGCAATTTTGCCTTTTGCCACAAAGTTTCAACTTTTTTTAGTAATTATTACTACAATAATAGAGATTTTCCATATTTTTGAGTAAACATTTTCAAAGCCGTCTGCTGCAGATTTGTGATGTGGGAAAGAGTTAATAAATAGAGAATAACTAACTGCATGTTTTTGATATAGAATTTATGTCACAAGGGAAAAAAGGGGTAATTTGGTTAAAATCACGAAACCGTAGGTTGAGTGATTTTACACCAAATTACCCCTTTGTTCCCGAGTGACATAAATTCGATATCAAAAACATGCAGTTAGTTATTCTATTTATTATATATCTGGAATAAATCTCCCCTTTATTTTAAAGAAACATATAACAAAAAATGACTTAGCCTTAGGCGTATGAATGTTACGTAACCAAATACTGCTGCTTCTATTTGGCGCCAAATGACTAGCGTTATGACGTCAAAACCGCTGACGTGACGTCATTTTCTTAGTATTCGGTCTCAGTTTTTTTAAAATTCCTAGTATTAAACCCACTTTAAATTCCAAAGATGTTCCAAATCTAAAAAAAGTAGTTCCGGCAAAAATGATATCATCATTAGTGATGATATAAAAAAATTAAAAGTGTTATCGTCACAGTGTTAGTTATCAAATTATTAAAAATTGATATTGATTTTATGTCACTTAAATTTCAATGCAAAATTTGGATAGGTATGTAATAAATCTTTTTATCTGTTGTCAACAGAAAACAGTTATTTTTTACTTCAACTCTTCCCAAATTGCAGAATTCTTAATGTAACACAGATAATAATTACTCCTAATGATTGAGCAATTTCTTTTGGAACAATGATTTTAATTTCGACTTGCTTCTATAACTATTGATACTAACTTTAATACAGAATGTTTTCAGTTTCTATCTGAATGTTTTTAAAGTTGTCTGTATCATGCAGATTCAATGGGAAATAGTTAAGAATAACCTTGCAAGATCATTCAATTGATATTGACAAAATGAGCTTTCAGCTTTCAGCTTTGATAAACTATTAGTGTCTTAGCTTTAACCTTTTTCCAAAGACGAGAAATCTACAGCAGAAGTCTTTGAAAACCTCTAGGTAAAACCATGGAATCTCTGTATAAAAGAAAGTATATAATAAATTATTGAAAAAAGTTTCAAAGATTGTGGCAAAATGAGAAATTGCTCATTATAAGCTGAATTTCTGCTTTCGTCAAAAAGTTTTCAAAAGTTGTCTGCTGCAGAGGTGTCAGAAAACGTCTATATGAGGGAAAGGGTTAAACATTTCCATGTTTTATTATTGTAGAAATGTCTTCTGCATTTTTTCGAAGACATCTGAATGAATGTATATTGTTTTATGGCGCATCGATAGCTAAGGTCATTTAGCGCGCATTTAAATTTTATTATTCATGTTCCCTGGGTGAACAAACCAGTACTAGGCTAGAAAATGTGCCTTGCCCAAGGGCACTCCACCATGACCGAATTGCCGCGACTGGGGATCGAACCCGGGACACCCTGTTTCGAAATCCCCGACACTAACCACTCGACCACAGCGGATTCCTCGAAGACATCTGAAATCTTGTACATGTATATATGTTAATCTTTAAATCTTTCCCTCATAGGACAATTCTGCAGCAGACCACTTTGAACATATTTTGTCAAAAAATAGAAAATCTATTTTGTCACTATGTTTTCAAAAAGCTGTCTGCGACAGAGGCATCAGAAAGCGTCTATATGAGGGAAAGGGTTTTAACTCTTTTCTTTAATTGATACCAATATTGTCCTCTGCAGCATATGACACAGTTCTCAGTGGCACAGGAAGAAAGTTACCATGACTAACTTTTTAGCTCGCCTATGCATGAAGTGCAAGGTGAGCTATTGTGATCACATTTTGTCCTTTGTCGTCCGTCGTCCATCATCAACATTTGCACTTGTTAACACTCTACAGGCTACAGTTTGCATCTAATCTTCATGAAAGTTCATCAGAACATTCATCTCTATCAAATCTTGGACGAGTTCAAAACAGGGCCATATCGGGTCAAAAATTAGGTCACTAGGTCAAATTGAAGGGAAATCTTGTTAACACTCTGGAGGCCACATTTCCAACTTGAGCATGTTCAAACTTTATCAGAATGTTTGTCTTATCAGAATATTTGTCTTGATGATATGTAAGCCAAGTTCGAACATGGGTCATGTCGAGTTAAAAAGTAGGTCACTAGGTCAAATTGAAGGAAAATCTTGTTAACACTCCAGAGGCTGCAATTTTTGCTTCAGCAGTTTGAAATTTTGTCAGAATGTTTGTCATAAAAAATTTCTAGGTCAAGTTCAAATATGGGTCATATTGGGTCAAAATGTAGGTGAATAGGCCAAATTGAAGGAAAATCTTGTTTACACTGGATGCCACATTTTTTGCTTCAGCAGGTTGAAATTTTATCAGTATGTTGTCTTGATGATATCTAGTCCATGTTGGAATATGGGTCATATCAGGTAAACAAAAATAGATCACTTAGCCAAATGAAGGAAAATCTTGTTAACACTGTGGAGATTGCATTCAGAATAATTGTCTTGATGTGTTTTTCATTGCAGTACATTGTATATTTCAGTTGAGCGAACTAGGGCCTTCATGGCCCTCTTGTTTATTAACCCTTTCCTACATACAACAAATCTGCATCAGAAGACTTTGAAAACATGGTGACAATAACCGGAAAGACAATGTTTTCAGAAGTCGTCTGCTGCTATTGCGTCAAAATGCGTCTGCTGGTGGGAAAGGGTTAACAATATGTCTTAGTGGGAAAGGGTTAAATCTGCCTGTCCATACAAAGAATTTTCCTAGATTTCCAATTGTTTTCGTCAGACATGTTCAAAATTAAAGCATGATCTTTACATATCCTATTAAGTAAAGGATAAATCGGACTGGCTATTAGATAATGATGAGAAACTGCAGACTCCGTGGCTTATCGTGTTTTATTGGTTACTTAGAAATAATAGATATTTGCCTAGACATTTCCCTGTTACCATAGCAATACCTATTGACATTAATTGCTTACAATATTTCATTTCCCATCAACCTTATATTTTCTTCATTGTTTTTTTTATCTGACCTCATTATTTATCCTACCCCACGCATCTGATATATATTTTGTTAACCCTTTTCCATTTGCAATTAATTGCAGCAGATGACTTAAAAACCATCTAGACAAAAAACTGAATATCTGTCAATGAATGGAAGATTTATTGCTAAATAGTTTCAAACATTTTGGCAAAAAGCAATTTCCTCTTTTGTCACAATGTTTTACAATAGTTGTTTGCTTCAGGGGCATCAGAAAGTGTATGTATTTGGGAATGGGTTGAAGTTAAATTATTATTCAAGGTTGAAATGGATGCATGCTTACCAACCTTTTCTCATCTTCAAGGGGGAGTTTCATGATCTCAAAGTGGAGGATTGGGGTTTGAAGGGGGAGATTTTCAACGCCATGTATTTAACAGTAGAAAGTTTCACAATAGAACGGAATTTAGATAACTATGCAGGGATACATCATACATGTACAATACTTTCAATATTTAATATAGGAAAATGATTAAAAAGACTCATTTTGAGAATGTTTTCTATTAAACAGATTATTTTCAACTGTATTATTTTGGCCCGTTTTCAAATCTGTGCTTTCATATTAAGAAATGTTTTAACTGTGGTTAACTAGAAAATCATGCAAGTTGTCTGTTATGTCAAAGACTTTCATATTACATCCAAGAAAATAAAAATATTAGCAACATTTTAATTTATAGACATACTTTTGAATGAAAAACCCGGGTACCAATGGAATAAAGACACAGGGAGAAGAAAAATACGTACATAAATTTAACCATGTAGTTGAGCTACACACATTGTTATGAACTTGTTGAAAGAAAGGGCCTTTAATCAGTGACAATATGTTAAGAAGTTGATATTAGAAAATGATTGTAGCAGTTTTCAGTACATTTATCCTCATGATTTAATTTTTTTTTTTTTTTTTTAAGTTTTCGAATTTTCGAAAATCGTGAGTTTCTCCCTCACGATCGTGGGGGTGGGGTTACGCCCTTCAAATCGTGAGACTCACGATTGAATCTGGAGGGTTGGTAAGCATGTGGATGGTGAATACCAGCCCATATCAAGCTTGTGTCATCACTAGATTTCACGTTTTAAGAAATGTTCCTGCAACAAACCTTAGTTGACCCTATCCCTCATACAGAATCATTTTGATGCCTCTGCTCAGCATACGAATTTGAAAACATTGTGACAAAATGGAAAAAATTATCTAAATGAGCAAATAAGTAGTAATTTCTTTATTTGCCACAATGTTTAAACTCTGCTAAATAGTTATACCTAGGTGTTTTCTCAGTCGGCTGCTACAGATCTTGTGTAGGAAACCACTTTAACCCTTTCCCTCATACGACAATTCTGCAGCAGACGACTTTGAACATATTTTGTCAAAACATGGAAAATCTCTATAATTGAATGGATAACCTATGACTAAAAGTGGAAAACATTGTGGCAAAAGGAGAAATTGCTCGTTCTGAGCAATTTCTTCTTTTGTCACTATGTTTTCAAAAAGCTGTCTGCTGCAGAGGCGTCAGAAAGCGTATATATGAGGGAAAGGGTTAATTGAAACATTGCTTGGATGGGCGAGATAACTCCAGATTAACAATCAGTCCTTTTTTGGAGTGATTTAAACTCTTGTCAATGGGGAGTTGAAATTATATAAGCAATTTCTTCTTTGCCAATTTGTCACTATGTTTTCAAAAAGCTGTCTGCTGCAGAGGCGTCAGAAAGCATCTATATGATGGAAAGGGTTAAGGTATAAAGTTAAAAAAGTTTAAATACTGGTGCTTCCCCTTACCTGTTTGAATAGACTGCTCTCAGAGAAAAAAAGGTTTATGAATTGCAAAACCACCTGTTCTTGGTAAAGGTTGCCATGAAACAAAAAATAATAATACAAAAAATAAACTAGTAGTAGTGAAAAAAGGTATCCAAATTGGCAAAGGTTTGATGATGTTTATACTCTTAATTTAATGTGAAGTTTAACCGAACTTTGTGTAGTCTTGTCAGCTAAGCTACATTTGGTTATAGCTGCTGAAATGGATTGGTTCTCTGCAGCAATTGTCTAGAGACCTCATACGACAATCCTGCAGCAGCCGACTTTGAACATATTTGTCAAAAATAGAAAAATCTCTATAATTGAATGGATAACCTAACTGACTAAAAGTGGAAAACATTGTGCCAAAAGGAGAAATTGCTCGTTTTGAGCAATTTCTTCTTTTGTCACTATGTTTACAAAAAGCTGTCTGCTGCAGAGGCGTCAGAAAGCGTCTATATGAGGGAAAGGGTTAAATACAATGTTTTCATGTTGTATGTAGGAACAAGTCACACATTCCAGACTTACGGTGGACTGCCATGGCATCATCTCCAATGTTAAAATATTATAAACAAAGTGTTCCCACTCACATTTTTAGATCACCAGAGCCAAAGGCTCAGGTGAGCTATTCCTATCACTTTTTGTCCGTCGTCCGTCCGGCGTTAACTTTTAGCTTTAAACATCATCTCCTCCCAAACTCCAAGGACAATTTCCGTGAAACATCACAGGACTGTTCCTCTGGTTGGCCTCTTTCAAAGTTGTTCAAAGATTTAAATTCCATTGAGAACTTTGGTTGCTGCGGCATCAGAAAGGGGGCAAAAGGTCCAAACTTTAAAAATCTTCTCCTCCGAATCTGCCTGTCAGATTCAAATATAATTTGGTAGAAATGTTCATTGGGTGACCCTCTATAAAAATTGTTCAAGCCATACTGATTGGTCGAAAAACATGGCAGTTAGGCGGCATCAAAAAAGGGGCAAAATGACAAAATTTGAAAATTCCATTTTTATGCAAATGCTTGTCTGATTTAAAGAAAATATAATATGAATCTTACTGTAATGATCCTCTTTTTAATTTGTTTAAGCCGTTTTGATTGGTTACACAATCATAGCAACCAGGCGTCATCACAAAAGGGGTAAATTGAACTTTTAGCTACAAATGACAACCATCTCCTACCATTCCAATAGACCAATTACCACAAAACATCACAGGAATGTTCCTTTGGTGGTCCTCTTTCAAAATTGTTCAAAGATTAAAATTCCAATGAGAACTTTGGTTGCTGCGGCATCAGAAAGGGGACAAAATGTCCAAACTTTAAAAATCTTCTCCTCCGAATCTGCCTGTCAGATTCAAATATAATTTGGTAGAAATGTTCCTTGGGTGACCCTCTATAAAAATTGTTCAAGCCATACTGATTGGTCGAAAAACATGGCAGTCAGGCGGCATCAGAAAAGGGGCAAAATGACAAAATTTGAAAATTCCATTTTTATGAAAGTGTTTGTCTGATTTTAAGAAAATATAATACGAATCTTACTGTAATGATCCTCTTTTTAATTTGTTTAAGCCGTTTTGATTGGCTACACAATCATATCAACCAGGCGTCATCACAAAAAGGGTAAATTGAACTTTTAGCTACAAATGACAACCAACTCCTACCATTCCAATAGACCAATTTCCACAAAACATCACAAGAATGTTCCTTTGGTGGTCCTCTTTCAAAATTGTTCAAAGATTTAAATTCCATTGAGAACTTTGGTTGCTGCGGCATCAGAAAGTGAGAAAAATACCCAAATTTTAAAATCCTTTTCCTACATAATCTACTTGTGCGATTGCAAGATAATTTGGTAGAAATGTTTCTTAAGTGACCCTCTAAATAAACTGTTGAAGCCATATTGATTTCGTTGAAAAACAGGGCAGCAAGGCAGCATCAGGAAAGGTGCAAAATGACAAAAACTTTATAATTCCATTCTTATTAAAGTTCTTGTTAGATTTCAAGATATAAATGGCCTTTACTGATAAGCTGTTTCTTGAGAAGTGTCCACTCCTTTCAGTTTCATTTGCACTCCCTGATAAAAATTTCCAGATATTTGCAGTTAAATATTTGCTACTAATTTACTATCAATTAGGTGATCGATTTAGGGCCATCTTGGCCCTCTTGTTTTATAAGGGTAAACTTACCCCTTCGGTTAAAAATCTGGGGGTAAGATTGAATTTCAGGGGGTATGAAAATTTGAAAATTTGGGGGCATTTTTTTTTATAATAAAATGGGATAAACAAGAAGCACATGTTTGAGATTGTATTAACTTTGATCAAATTCTCTGCACTGTAACAAATTTCAATCATAACAGAACATGTCTACATTTTATATTTATGTAAAGCCATCTGTATGACCTCATCTATATATATTCCTTGTTGCTTCATTATAAATATATCATTGTCTGTTTAAATAAGGCTTACATACTAGCTAGATGATTTTTATCAAGTAAGTTGATTTCTAAACTTTTTAATCATCATCATCTAGACGGTTTTATTATCCATTCTTCTTCTAGTACGGTCTTCAATAAGTAATTTTCCTTTTACATTTATCCGATCGGCGCGATCAACGTTATCATGATGTAAACATCATAGAAAGCTATTGCAACGATTAAATAAATCATATTTAACATTGAATTGAGTCCCAAAAATATGCATCACATCAGCGAAAAATTTGAATCGTCCGCCATTTTGTTTTCTTCCAACATGCGGTTAAATTGACTAGATGAAATAGGTAAGGAAGAAAATAAATAAAATTATCACCAACTCCCTATACTTTTTGTATGAATAAAATATATAATAGTTTCGTTAACTATTGGATTCGGTTAAATATCATATTCGGCACCTGAATGAATAATATACAGTATGCTTTTCGGCCGCAGAATTTTCTTACGCACGATCTCGCATACAGCCTAAATTACATGCGTGAAATTGAATCGTAATTTACGTAACATTTTACGTGAGTGGGAACACTGTAAACAATATCATCATTGAATTAGTTCAATATCTCTTTCTATGCTAAGTTTCTCCGCATTACATTCATAGAAATGTTTTAATTTTTGTAGATTTTATGAAATGTAAATGTATGTATTTGCAGATGCATTTTGACACATCTGCAGCACACTTCTTAACCCTTTCCCTCATATAGACGCTTTCTGACGCCTCTACAGCAGACAGCTTTTTGAAAACATAGTGACAAAAGAAGAAATTGCTCAAAACGAGCAATTTCTCCTTTTGCCACAATGTTTTCCACTTTTTGTCATAGGTTATCCATTCTATTATAGAGAAATTCTATTTTTTCACAAAATATGTTCAAAGTCATCTGCTGCACAATTGTCACTATGTTTTCAAAAAGCCGTCTGCTGCAGAGGCGTCCGAAAGCGTTTATATGAGGGAAAGGGTTATTACAGAATACATTCATTTATAGACATTTTTAGCTCACCTGAGCTTTGCTCAAGGTGAGTTATTGTGATCGCCTTTTGTCCGGCGTCCATCGTGCGTCGTCCGTCGTCCGTCGTGCGTCGTGCGTCAACTTCTTCTCCTCAGTAACCAGTGGGTCAATTGGGATGAAACTTCACAGAAAGCATCCTCTCAATGACCTCACCAGATTTCCTTCAAATTTTTGGGATCCATGCATAATTCTGGTTTCCATGGCAACGAAATGAAGAAAACTTGAAAATTCTTCTTCTCCCAAACTGGTTGGCAGATTTGCAAATAATTTTGTAGAAATGTTCCTTGGATGATCCTCTGTCAGATTCCTTCAAGCCATGTTGATTTGTCGAAAAACATGGCCGCCAGGGGGGGCGGGGCTATTTTGCCTTATATGGCTATAGTGAAAACTTAAAAAATCTTCTTCTCCCAAACTGGTTGGCAGATTTTCAAATAATTTTGTAGAAATGCTCATTGGATGACCCTCTATCAGATTCCTTCAAGCCATGTTGATTGGTCAAAAAACATGGCCGCCAGGGGGCGGGGCTATTTTGCCTTATATGGCTATAGTGAAAACTTAAAAAATCTTCTCCTCCGAATGTGTCGGGCCGATTTTCAAATAATTTTGTAGAAATGTTCCTTGGATGACCCTCTATCAAATTCCTTCAAGCCATGTTGATTGGTAAAAAAACATGGACGCCAGGGGGGGGCGGGTCTATTTTGCCTTATATGGCTATTGTGAAAACTTAAACAAATCTTCTTCTCCAAAAGTGTCAGGCCGATTTTCAAATAATTTTGTAGGAATGTTCCTAGGGTGACCCTCTATCAGATTCCTTCAAGCCAAGTTGATTGGTCGGAAACTATGGCCGCCAGGGGGCGGGGCTTATATAGCTAAAGTGAAGAAAAAAAATCAGGTTAGCGATTCCAGGGCCATCATGGCCCTCTTGTCCATAATTGTGCAGTCAGATAGTCCATGGCTAGGTGAAAACAATGATTAATAATTTCTGACTATTAGATGGTACCAAATCTGTCATTGTAAGTTTTTGAGTTGTATATAAAGAATTCTCTGTCTGAATTCAGTCGTAATCATGCTCGTCTGTGACAACCAGCAATTATGTATGACTTATTCCATAACATTTTTACAACCGCTGAAAGACCGAGTCAGACAAGAGTTGTTGAACTCACTTTAGTGACTGGGGCAACCAATTTTTATAGTAGGATAATAAGTTTTAGATGTTTTCGTATGAAGAAATTAAACAGAAGTACAATGTATTTTGAATTATTCTTAAGTTAATTAATTATTCTTAAATTAATAATTGTCTATAGGGCAATTTCGTGTAAGAAAAGTGATTATTATAGTTTCATATTTTCCTAAGAATAATAAACAAGCTTATAGACATGCAGGATACACTGACATTATTTGACGTCTCTAAAGCTGACATCATATGAAAACATTGTGGATAATGAAGCTACATTATTTTTCAACAATATTCTAAATCTGTATGAAAAAACTGCTTTTTCTGTCCAAATTTTAGTTATTTTTCTCATACATTTTTAGCTCACCTGTGCACGAAGTGCTCAGGGTGAGTTATTGTGATGGCCTTTTGTCCGGCGTCCGGCGTCCGTCGTCCATCGTCCGTCGTCCGTCGTCCGTCAACTTTTTCTCCTCAGTAACCAGTGGGTCAATTGGGATGAAACTTCACAGGAAGCATCCCCACATTGACCTCACCAGAATTCCTTCAAATTTTCGGGATCCATGCATAATTCTGGTTTCCATGGCAACGAAATGAAAAAAACTTTAAAAATCTTCTTCTCCAGAACTGGTTGGCAGATTTTCAAATAATTTTGTAGAAATGTTCCTTGGATGACCCTCTATCAGATTCCTTCAAGCCATATTGATTGGTCGAAAAACATGGCCGCCAGAGGGCGGGGCTATTTTGCCTTATATGGCTATAGTGAAAACTTAAAAAATCTTCTCCTCCGAAAGTGTCAGGCCGATTTTCAAATAATTTTGTAGAAATGTTCCTTGGATGACCCTCTATCAGATTCCTTCAAGCCATGTTGATTGATCGAAAAACATGGCCGCCATGGGGGCGGGGCTATTTTGCCTTATATGGCTATAGTGAAAACTTAAAAAATCTTCTTCTCCCAAACTGGTTGGCAGATTTTCAAATAATTTTGTAGAAATGTTCCTTAAGTGACCCACTATCAGATTCCTTCAAGCCATGTTGAATGGTCGAAAAACATGGCCGCCAGGAGGGGCGGGGCTATTTTGCCTTATATGGCTATAATGAAAACTTAAAAAATCTTCTCCTCCGAAAGTGTCAGGCAGATTTTCAAATAATTTTGTAGAAATGTTCCTAGGGTGACCCTCTATCAGATTCCTTCAAGCCAAGTTGATTGGTCGAAAAACTATGGCTGCCAGGGGGCGGGGCTTATATAGCTAAAGTGAAAAAAAAAAATCAGGTGAGCGATTCCAGGGCCATCATGGCCCTCTTGTTTAAGTTAACATATCTCAATGTTTCATCACTTCTATGATGTTTTCAATGCATCACTAGAAGACTATTCTGCTAGAATCTCGAAATGAATTTCATATAACCCTTTCCCACATATAGACGCATGTTGACGCATCTGTAGCAGACAGTACTGTAAGCAAACATGCTGTCTCTACTTAGTCAGTGTAGCCTTGTACTAAATCTATTTTGTATTCAAACGTTGAATAGTTTGTATGTGGTAATTGAGACAAGAGTGGACTGAAATCCATAAATTGTTGGGAAACATCCTTGAAATAAGGCAAAAACTTGTAGAAATATCTGGGTCTCTCATGCTTTATGGCTAGAAATCATGTCTGATGGTTTTGCAATTGGATTGAGAAGGAAAATGTTGTGTAATTCATTGCCAAATGTGTGCCGTTAATCGTAAAATTATCTGATATCGTGTTACAGTGCCAAAGTTATTGTTATCACTTGTAGTGCCCTCTGAAACATTGGGGTTAAATAATATCTATTTCACTCTCAAATGATTATAATATTTTAGATACAAAAATTGAGTTCGGACTCACTGGCTGCTCCTACACTTGTGAGCTGTTTGTCAAAATTTCCTATTTACACAAGACGGCCCGAAATAGAAAATAACAACATGAAATTTTGGCAAAAACAAGACTTTAACCCTTTTCCACATGCAACAATTTGGCTGCCAGGAACTTTGAAACTATCCATGCAAACTTCAAGCACAAGAACACACTGCCACAATACTTTTAAAAGTTGTCAGCTGCTCATACATAGAAATGTGTCTGCATGTGAGAAGGGCTTTAATAGTGTCCATACTGCTTGAAGAGGTAAAGGATTGCTATGTGCCCAATGGGACTTGGAATAGAATAACTGAATATACTCTTTAATTTTATTTACTGAGAAAAAACCACTGTCTGTGGGTGTAACAAGCTAATAAATGGCAAATATGTAGAACATGAACACAATTGAGCCATGCTCTTTGAAAACAGCGTTTGCATTATTATTACATAATGTCAGTGCTCTAGATAAGGGGGCGACTTGCATGTTCTTAAATCCTTATTTGATCCTCTAACCCTATGTTGAGACGATTCTTTTGAGTACCCACAACATAGGGTTTGCTTTAATAATAAGAGAGAAATTGTGGGAAAAAGAGCTGAATACCCCTCCTTATCTGGACCTCTGTATATGTAGTAAAAGATCTGTCGCAGGGCAACTATGCTTTGAGATTCAAAAGATCAGTGTATGTTTCCTGACACCGTCTGTGATTAATTTAGTGAACAGTGTATAACCAGATCAAGCTTTGCAGATAGGCAGGCTGGTCTGAATCTACAGTAGTCACAAATGCCCATAGGTTGGTATTTCCCTGAATGCAGCCCATTTATACATTTTGATTTATTTGCGATAATTTAATTGTTTACATTATATGATATCTTTACAGTTGTAAGCTTTGAAAACATCTCAACAAAATAATGTTGTGAAGATACAGTTAATTTTTGTCATTGGGTGTTTCTATCCTTATCTCACAAACACCCTCTAGATGGCGGGCAGATAGTTATGATCAGTCACTATCTCGTCTATGTTGGCTACCAAATAAGATCTCTGAGCTGTAACAAGAGTCAACTGGACGCTCTCTCTGCAGCTTTCCCCAAGAGCGTGGACTGCAGTCTTACAGACTCTTCCCTTGATGCCCACTGCTCCCAGCAGTCTCCATGCTTACTTTGATAGTAATCCTCTACACCAATCCTCTACTAGGAAAATCCATGTCATCCAGCCTCTGTTTCTACAAGTATCCTCCACTGGGAAAACCCATGTCATCCAGCCTCTGTTTCTACAAGTATCAACTACACCCAACCTCTACGTGTAAAACCCATGTCATTCAGCCTCTGTCTTTACAAGTATCGTCTGCACCAATCCTTTACTGGGAATACCCATATCATCCAGCCTCTGTCTTTACAAGTATCATCTATACCCAACCTCTACTGGGAAAACCCATGTCATCCAGCCTCTGTCTCTACAAGTATCCTCTACACCAATCCTCTACTGGGAAAACCCATGTCATCCAGCCTTTGTCTCTACAAGTATCATCTACACCCAACCTCTACTGGGAAAACCCATGTCATCCAGTCTCTTGTCTCTACAAGTATCGTCTGCACCAATCCTCTACTGGGAATACCCATGTCATCCAGCCTCTGTCTTTACAAATATCATCTACACCCAACCTCTACTGGGAAAACCCATGTCATCCAGTCTCTGTCTCTACAAGTATCCTCTACACCAATCCTCTACTAGGAAAACCCATGTCATCCAGCCTCTGTCTCTACAAGTATCGTCTGCACCCAACCTCTATGTGGAAAACCCTCGTCATCCAGCCTCTGTCTCTACAAGTATCATCTACACCAATCCTCTACTAGGAAAACCCATGTCATCCAGCCTCTGTCTCTACAAGTATCATCTACAACCAACCTCTACTAGGAAAAGCCATGTCATCCAGCCTCTGTCTCTACAAGTATCCTGTACACCCAACCTCTATGTGGAAAACCCATGTCATCCAGCCTCTGTCTCTACAAGTATCATCTACACCAATCCTCTACTAGGAAAACCCATGTCATCCAGTCTCTGTCTCTACAAGTATCGTCTACACCCAACCTCTACTGGGAAAACCCATGTCATCCAGTCTCTGTCTCTACAAGTATCATCTACACCAATCCTCTACTAGGAAAACCCATGTCATCCAGCCTCTGTCTCTACAAGTATCATCTACACCAATCCTCTACTAGGAAAACCCATGTCACCATCCAGCCTCTGTCTCTACAAGTATCATCTACACCAATCCTCTACTAAGAAAACCCATGTCATCCAGCCTCTGTCTCTACAAGTATCCTCTACACCCAACCTCTACTAGGAAAACCCATGTCATCCAGCCTCTGTCTCTACAAGTATCCTCTACACCCAACCTCTACTGGGAAAAGCCATGTCATCCAGTCTCTGTCTCTACAAGTATCGTCTACACCCAACCTCTACTGGGAAAACCCATGTCATCCAGTCTCTGTCTCTACAAGTGTCGTCTACACCCAACCTCTACTGGGAAAACCCATGTCATCCAGTCTCTGTCTCTACAAGTATCGTCTACACCAATCCTCTACTGGGAAAACCCATGTCATCCAGTCTCTGTCTCTACAAGTATCATCTACACCCAACCTCTACTGGAAAAACCCATGTCATCTAGCCTCTGTCTATACAAGTATTGTCTACACCCACCCTCTACTGGGAAAACCCATGTCATCCAGCCTCTGTCTCTACAAGTATCGTCTACACCCAACCTCTACTGGGAAAACCCATGTCATCCAGCCTCTGTCTCTACAAGTATCGTCTACACCCAACCTCTACTGGGAAAACCCATGTCATCCAGCCTCTGTCTCTACAAGTATCCTCTACACCCAACCTCTACTTGGAAAACCCATGTCATCCAGCCTCTGTCTCTACAAGTATCCTCTACACCCAACCTCTACTAGGAAAACCCATGTCATCCAGCCTCTGTCTTTACAAGTATCGTCTGCACCCAACCTCTACTGGGAAATTAAACTCATGTCATCCATCCTCTGTCTCTACAAGTATCATCTACACCCAACCTCTACTAGGAAAACCCATGTCATCCAGCCTCTGTCTCTACAAGTGTCGTCTACACCAATCCTCTACTAGGAAAACCCATGTCATCCAGCCTCCGTCTCTACAAGTATCGTCTACACCAATCCTCTACTGGGAAACCCCATGACATCCAGCCTCTGTCTCTACAAGTATCATATACACCCAACCTCTACTAGGAAAACCCATGTCATCCAGCCTCTGTCTCTACAAGTGTCATCTACACCAATCCTCTACTGGGAAAATCCATGTCATCCAGCCTCTGTCTCTACAAGTATCGTCTACACCAATCCTCTACTGGGAAAACCCATGTCATCCAGTCTCTGTCTCTACAAGTATCGTCTACACCCAACCTCTACTGGGAAAACCCATGTCATCCAGTCTCTGTCTCTACAAGTATCGTCTGCACCCAACCTCTATGTGGAAAACCCTCGTCATCCAGCCTCTGTCTCTACAAGTATCATCTACACCAATCCTCTACTAGGAAAACCCATGTCATCCAGCCTCTGTCTCTACAAGTATCATCTACACCCAACCTCTACTAGGAAAAGCCATGTCATCCAGTCTCTGTCTCTACAAGTATCCTGTACACCCAACCTCTATGTGGAAAACCCATGTCATCCAGCCTCTGTCTCTACAAGTATCATCTACACCAATCCTCTACTAGGAAAACCCATGTCATCCAATCTCTGTCTCTACAAGTATCGTCTACACCCAACCTCTACTGGGAAAACCCATGTCATCCAGTCTCTGTCTCTACAAGTATCATCTACACCAATCCTCTACTAGGAAAACCCATGTCATCCAGCCTCTGTCTCTACAAGTATCATCTACACCCAACCTCTACTAGGAAAACCCATGTCATCCAGCCTCTGTCTCTACAAGTGTCGTCTACACCAATCCTCTACTAGGAAAACCCATGTCATCCAGCCTCCGTCTCTACAAGTATCGTCTACACCAATCCTCTACTGGGAAAACCCATGACATCCAGCCTCTGTCTCTACAAGTATCATCTACACCCAACCTCTACTAGGAAAACCCATGTCATCCAGCCTCTGTCTCTACAAGTGTCGTC
This sequence comes from Serripes groenlandicus, assembly GCA_031761405.1. Taxonomy (NCBI): domain Eukaryota; kingdom Metazoa; phylum Mollusca; class Bivalvia; order Cardiida; family Cardiidae; genus Serripes; species Serripes groenlandicus. The sequence goes on along the minus strand of JASEVX010000006.1, from coordinate 6,694,644 downwards.
TACACCAATCCTCTACTGGGAAAATCCATGTCATCTAGCCTCTGTCTCTACAAGTATCGTCTACACCAATCCTCTACTGGGAAAACCCATGTCATCCAGTCTCTGTCTCTACAAGTATCGTCTACACCCAACCTCTACTGGGAAAACCCATGTCATCCAGTCTCTGTCTCTACAAGTGTCGTCTACACCCAACCTCTACTGGGAAAACCCATGTCATCCAGTCTCTGTCTCTACAAGTATCGTCTACACCAATCCTCTACTGGGAAAACCCATGTCATCCAGTCTCTGTCTCTACAAGTATCATCTACACCCAACCTCTACTGAGAAAACCCATGTCATCCAGCCTCTGTCTATACAAGTATTGTCTACACCCACCCTCTACTGGGAAAACCCATGTCATCCAGCCTCTGTCTCTACAAGTATCGTCTACACCCAACCTCTACTGGGAAAACCCATGTCATCCAGCCTCTGTCTCTACAAGTGTCGTCTACACCAATCCTCTACTGGGAAAATCCATGTCATCCAGCCTCTGTCTCTACAAGTATCGTCTACACCAATCCTCTACTGGGAAAACCCATGTCATCCAGTCTCTGTCTCTACAAGTATCGTCTACACCCAACCTCTACTGGGAAAACCCATGTCATCCAGTCTCTGTCTCTACAAGTGTCGTCTACACCCAACCTCTACTGGGAAAACCCATGTCATCCAGTCTCTGTCTCTACAAGTATCGTCTACACCAATCCTCTACTGGGAAAACCCATGTCATCCAGTCTCTGTCTCTACAAGTATCATCTACACCCAACCTCTACTGGGAAAACCCATGTCATCCAGCCTCTGTCTATACAAGTATTGTCTACACCCACCCTCTACTGGGAAAACCCATGTCATCCAGCCTCTGTCTCTACAAGTATCGTCTACACCCAACCTCTACTGGGAAAACCCATGTCATCCAGCCTCTGTCTCTACAAGTATCGTCTACACCCAACCTCTACTGGGAAAACCCATGTCATCCAGCCTCTGTCTCTACAAGTATCCTCTACACCCAACCTCTACTTGGAAAACCCATGTCATCCAGCCTCTGTCTCTACAAGTATCCTCTACACCCAACCTCTACTAGGAAAACCCATGTCATCCAGCCTCTGTCTTTACAAGTATCGTCTGCACCCAACCTCTACTGGGAAATTAAACTCATGTCATCCATCCTCTGTCTCTACAAGTATCATCTACACCCAACCTCTACTGGGAAAACCCATGTCATCCAGCTTCTGTCTCTACAAGTATCATCTACACCCAACCTCTACTAGGAAAACCCATGTCATCCAGCCTCTGTCTCTACAAGTGTCGTCTACACCAATCCTCTACTAGGAAAACCCATGTCATCCAGCCTCCGTCTCTACAAGTATCGTCTACACCAATCCTCTACTGGGAAAACCCATGACATCCAGCCTCTGTCTCTACAAGTATCATCTACACCCAACCTCTACTAGGAAAACCCATGTCATCCAGCCTCTGTCTCTACAAGTGTCGTCTACACCAATCCTCTACTGGGAAAATCCATGTCATCCAGCCTCTGTCTCTACAAGTATCGTCTACACCAATCCTCTACTGGGAAAACCCATGTCATCCAGTCTCTGTCTCTACAAGTATCGTCTACACCCAACCTCTACTGGGAAAACCCATGTCATCCAGTCTCTGTCTCTACAAGTATCGTCTGCACCCAACCTCTATGTGGAAAACCCTCGTCATCCAGCCTCTGTCTCTACAAGTATCATCTACACCAATCCTCTACTAGGAAAACCCATGTCATCCAGCCTCTGTCTCTACAAGTATCCTCTACACCAAACCTCTACTGGGAAAAGCCATGTCATCCAGCCTCTGTCTCTACAAGTATCCTCTACACCCAACCTCTACTAGGAAAAGCCATGTCATCCAGCCTCTGTCTCTACAAGTGTTGTCTACACCAATCCTCTACTAGGAAAACCCATGTCATCCAGCCTCTGTCTCTACAAGTGTCGTCTACACCAATCCTCTACTAGGAATACCCATGTCATCCAGCCTCTGTCTCTACAAGTATCCTCTACACCCAACCTCTACTGGGAAAACCCATGTCATCCAGCCTCTGTCTCTACAAGTATCCTCTACACCCAACCTCTACTAGGAAAACCCATGTCATCCAGCCTCTGTCTTTACAAGTATCGTCTGCACCCAACCTCTACTGGGAAATTAAACTCATGTCATCCATCCTCTGTCTCTACAAGTATCGTCTACACCATTCCTCTACTGGGAAAACCCATGTCATCCAGCCTCTGTCTCTACAAGTATCATCTACACCCAACCTCTACTAGGAAAACCCATGTCATCCAGCCTCTGTCTTTACAAGTATCGTCTGCACCCAACCTCTACTGGGAAATTAAACTCATGTCATCCATCCTCTGTCTCTACAAGTATCGTCTACACCATTCCTCTACTGGGAAAACCCATGTCATCCAGCCTCTGTCTCTACAAGTATCATCTACACCCAACCTCTACTAGGAAAACCCATGTCATCCAGCCTCTGTCTTTACAAGTATCCTCTACACCCAACCTCTACTGGGAAAAGCAATGTCATCCAGCCTCTGTCTCTACACGTATCCTCTACACCCAACCTCTACTAGGAAAAGCCATGTCATCCAGCCTCTGTCTCTACAAGTGTTGTCTACACCAATCCTCTACTAGGAAAACCCATGTCATCCAGCCTCTGTCTCTACAAGTGTCGTCTACACCAATCCTCTACTAGGAATACCCATGTCATCCAGCCTCTGTCTCTACAAGTATCCTCTACACCCAACCTCTACTGGGAAAACCCATGTCATCCAGCCTCTGTCTCTACAAGTATCCTCTACACCCAACCTCTACTTGGAAAACCCATGTCATCCAGCCTCTGTCTCTACAAGTATCCTCTATACCCAACCTCTACTAGGAAAAGCCATGTCATCCAGCCTCTGTCTTTACAAGTATCGTCTGCACCCAACCTCTACTGGGAAATTAAACTCATGTCATCCATCCTCTGTCTCTACAAGTATCGTCTACACCATTCCTCTACTGGAAAAACCCATGTCATCCAGCCTCTGTCTCTACAAGTATCATCTACACCCAACCTCTACTAGGAAAACCCATGTCATCCAGCCTCTGTCTCTACAAGTGTCGTCTACACCAATCCTCTACTGGGAAAATCCATGTCATCCAGCCTCTGTCTCTACAAGTATCGTCTACACCAATCCTCTACTGGGAAAACCCATGTCATCCAGTCTCTGTCTCTACAAGTATCGTCTACACCCAACCTCTACTGGGAAAACCCATGTCATCCAGTCTCTGTCTCTACAAGTATCGTCTGCACCCAACCTCTATGTGGAAAACCCTCGTCATCCAGCCTCTGTCTCTACAAGTATCATCTACACCAATCCTCTACTAGGAAAACCCATGTCATCCAGCCTCTGTCTCTACAAGTATCATCTACACCCAACCTCTACTAGGAAAAGCCATGTCATCCAGCCTCTGTCTCTACAAGTATCCTGTACACCCAACCTCTATGTGGAAAACCCATGTCATCCAGCCTCTGTCTCTACAAGTATCATCTACACCAATCCTCTACTAGGAAAACCCATGTCATCCAGCCTCTGTCTCTACAAGTATCCTCTACACCCAATCTCTACTAGGAAAACCCATGTCATCCAGCCTCTGTCTCTACAAGTATCCTCTACACCCAACCTCTACTGGGAAAAGCCATGTCATCCAGCCTCTGTCTCTACAAGTATCCTCTACACCCAACCTCTACTAGGAAAAGCCATGTCATCCAGCATCTGTCTCTACAAGTGTTGTCTACACCAATCCTCTACTAGGAAAACCCATGTCATCCAGCCTCTGTCTCTACAAGTGTCGTCTACACCAATCCTCTACTAGGAATACCCATGTCATCCAGCCTCTGTCTCTACAAGTATCCTCTACACCCAACCTCTACAGGGAAAACCCATGTCATCCAGCCTCTGACTCTACAAGTATCCTCTACACCCAACCTCTACTGGGAAAACCCATGTCATCCAGCCTCTGTCTCTACAAGTATCCTCTACACCCAACCTCTACTAGGAAAACCCATGTCATCCAGCCTCTGTCTTTACAAGTATCGTCTGCACCCAACCTCTACTGGGAAATTAAACTCATGTCATCCATCCTCTGTCTCTACAAGTATCGTCTACACCATTCCTCTACTGGGAAAACCCATGTCATCCAGCCTCTGTCTCTACAAGTATCATCTACACCCAACCTCTACTAGGAAAACCCATGTCATCCAGCCTCTGTCTCTACAAGTGTCGTCTACACCAATCCTCTACTAGGAAAACCCATGTCATCCAGCCTCCGTCTCTACAAGTATCGTCTACACCAATCCTCTACTGGGAAAACCCATGACATCCAGCCTCTGTCTCTACAAGTATCATCTACACCCAACCTCTACTAGGAAAACCCATGTCATCCAGCCTCTGTCTCTACAAGTGTCGTCTACACCAATCCTCTACTGGGAAAATCCATGTCATCCAGCCTCTGTCTCTACAAGTATCGTCTACACCAATCCTCTACTGGGAAAACCCATGTCATCCAGCCTCTGTCTCTACAAGTGTCGTCTACACCAATCCTCTACTGGGAAAATCCATGTCATCCAGCCTCTGTCTCTACAAGTATCGTCTACACCAATCCTCTACTGGGAAAACCCATGTCATCCAGTCTCTGTCTCTACAAGTATCGTCTACACCCAACCTCTACTGGGAAAACCCATGTCATCCAGTCTCTGTCTCTACAAGTGTCGTCTACACCCAACCTCTACTGGGAAAACCCATGTCATCCAGTCTCTGTCTCTACAAGTATCGTCTACACCAATCCTCTACTGGGAAAACCCATGTCATCCAATCTCTGTCTCTACAAGTATCATCTACACCCAACCTCTACTGGGAAAACCCATGTCATCCAGCCTCTGTCTATACAAGTATTGTCTACACCCACCCTCTAATTGGAAAACCCATGTCATCCAGCCTCTGTCTCTACAAGTATCGTCTACACCCAACCTCTACTGGGAAAACCCATGTCATCCAGCCTCTGTCTCTACAAGTATCGTCTACACCCAACCTCTACTGGGAAAACCCATGTCATCCAGCCTCTGTCTCTACAAGTGTCATCTACACCCAACCTCTACTGGGAAAACCCATGTCATCCAGCCTCTGTCTCTACAAGTATCGTCTACACCCAACCTCTACTGGGAAAAGCCATGTCATCCAGTCTCTGTCTCTTCAAGTGTCGTCTACACCCAACCTCTACTGGGAAAGCCCATGTCATCCAGTCTCTGTCTCTACAAGTGTCGTCTACACCCAACCTCTACTGGGAAAACCCATGTCATCCAGCCTCTGTCTCTACAAGTATCATCTACACCCAACCTCTACTGGGAAAACCCATGTCATCCAGCCTCTGTCTATACAAGTATCACCCAAGTCTTGGTATTTTCCCTCCCTGACAAGTTGTACGCCTCATCTACTCCCTCCTGGAACAACAAAAGTGCGATTTTCACAGAGTTTGAAATATTGAGTGGAAAAGGGAAATTGCTTGTTTTAAGCTATTTCTACTTTTTCCACAAATGTTTTCAAAAGGTTCTGCACAGGCATCAACAGCCGTCTGTATAAGAGAAAGGATAACGTGTAACAATGTTTGAAAACATAGTGACAAAAGAAGAAATTGCTCAAAACGAGCAATTTCTACTTTTGCCACAATGTTTTCCACTTTTATTCATAGGTTATCCATTCAATTTTTAGGGATTTTCCTCTTTTTGACAAAATTTGTTTAAAGTCGTCTGCTGCAGAATTGTAGTAAGAGGGAAAGGGTTAAGAATTATCAATTAAAACGGGAATTCCAGGTTGATCTTGGTCCGCAACATTTAGTATCCTATGATGTAAAATGGCGTAAGAATGAAAACATTGGCAACATTTTCTACATTCTGCATTTCTCAAGTTCATTGACCCTTACCCTCATACAATCAATCTGAAGCAAACAACTTTGAAAATAATAATGATTATTGGAAAGGGTTGAAAACATTGTGGCAAAAGGGGAAATTACTCATGATGAGCATATTTTCCGTTTGCCACAATGTTTTAAAAAGTATTCTGCAGTTGTTGCATTTAATTGCATTTGAATGTGGGAAAGGTTTAACCCTTTCTCTCATACTACAATTCTGCAGCAGACGACTTTGAACATATTTTGTCAAAAAATAGAAAATCTCTATAATTGAATGGATAACCTATGACTAAAAGAGGAAAACATTGTGGCAAATGGAGAAATTGCTTGTCTTGAGCAATTTCTTGTTTTGCCACTGTTTTCAAAAAGCCGTCTGCTGCAGAGGCATCAGAAAGCGTCTATGTGAGGGAAAGGGTTAAGGATTTACCTAACACAGTAGATTGTTGTTGTTTAACAGTTATCTGACAGATCTTTTAGCCTAACAAATCATTCATGTTTTATCCTTGCAGCAAACAAAGTTTAACAACGGTTGGGGTATCAGCCAAAACATCTTACACACACTGCTGTTGTTAGATCAATCTGAAATATTAATCCTTAGAAATGATCAATTCTACAATAGTAACAGTATCAATTTAGAAACTCTCATTGCCAAGTAATTGACTTTGATGCAGAATGTCAAGGAATTATTCAATGAAGAACTAGACACTTACACTGTAAATGTCAATTCTTTGATGGCTGATTCAAACCACAACTTTTCTGACATTTGATATGCCATTTGGATTATCTTTCACATTTTCCCTTGATTTTTTTCGTAAATACCACTTTTTCCCAGATACAACAATTTAGCAGCAGACGTAACATAATCGGTGAAATTATAGGGAAAATCTCTAAAGATGAAAGTTCATTAATTAAATACAGATGAAATCATAGGGAAAATCTCTAAAAGATGAAAGTTCAATAATTAAATGCAGATGAAATCATTGGGGAAGAATGTAAAATTGCTCATTGTGAATAATATTTCGTTTTTTTGCTAAAATTGTTTTCAAAGTTGTCTGCTGTAGATGCATCTGAATGTGTCTGCATGTCGGAGAGAGATAATAAACAGGGACGTCCATGAAAATTGTTTTTTTCATGTTCAGACGGGCATTTTAGTGAAGATAAAATTTATGATACATATAGGACTTTATTTCTGATATTTTCTCTTCTATAAAAAAAGATCGGATATATCTGGCAGATCCTACTTATTTTAGAGCCGACTGCTTAAACCCCTTTCCCATGCAGCAAATCTGGTGCAGACGACTTCAAAAATATATTGATAAAAACATGAAAAATCTTTATAAAAGATAGCTTAATTGTTAAATAAAGTTGAAAACCTTGTGGCCAAAGGAGAAATTGCTCATCATGAGCAATTTCACCTTTGACCACAATGTTTTCAAAAGTCGTCTGCTGCTATTGCGCCAAAATGCGTCTGCAGGTGGGAAAGGGTTAAGATAGTTCCAAGAAAATATTTTTTGGATAAAGGGTTGAAAACATTGTCTTTGCTATATATATTTTGTGCACAAACAATTTTGGGTTGGGATAAACAATGTGGGGCTCCTTCGAAAATTCATTTTCTTTTGGCATGTTTTTATTGGCCGGATTGCTCTAGCAATTCCGGTCTATAGATTGGCGATGTCTGTCCGTCCGCCCGTCTGTCTGTCTGCACTCATGAATGGACACTTGTTGGGTACTGTCCATTTTCTTTTGGCATGATTTTATTGGCCGGATTGCTCTAGCAATTCCGGTCTATAGATTGGCGATGTCTGTCCGTCCGTCCGTCTGTCTGTCCGTCAACATTTTGGTTAAAGTTTCAGGTTGAGGCAAAATCTCAGCACTGGAAATGGTTACAAACTTGAAACTTTGCCTGAAGGTAACCAGTAACAAGTTCTATTGATTTCTATAGTTACTTTAACCTTGACCTTGGTTTGTCGATTTTCAAGGTCAAATTACCGACAATCCAGCCTTACCGTCTTCAGCGGTTTCTTGTTAGTTTAAAACTTTGTTGTTTTCATGCAATAAAATATATTGTATTGTATTCTCCTTTTCCAAAATATTTTCAGTCTTCTTTCTAATTTCTACTCTTGCCACAATGTTTTAAACACTTCAATAATTATACATCAACTTATGAAACCATTCAAATATCTATTCCCAGAGGTTTACAAAGTAGTCTGCTGCAGATATGATATCATGTGGGAAAAGGTGAATATGAGACACATCTATGATGACAGTTCAATTAACAGATGCAAACATGCACAGGCAATTTACTATCACATAATAGGATTTTAATGCCACCAGGTTTGATCACATCAATATGCTAATATAGGGATAGCACATGACCCCCTTTTAGCCCTTTCCCACATACAACAAATCAACAGCAGACGACTTTGAAATCAGCAGACGACTTTGAAATCATCTATGCAAAAAATATAGAAAATCTCTATAATAAAATGAAAGTATAATTATTGAATTAAGTAGGAAACAATTTGTTATGAAACCAGATGTCCAGATAATGAGGGGTATTCAGCTCTTTTTCCCACAATATCTCTCTTATTATTAAAGCAAAACTGATGTTGTGGGTACTTAAGAGATTCGTCTCACTGAGACGATTCTTTTAAGTACCCGCTACATTGGGTTAGAGGGTCTAAAAAGGATTTTGGAACATGCAAAACGCCCCTTATCTAGAGCTCTGGAAACATTTTTTTATTTGCCACAATGTTTTCTGTGACAGAAGAATCAAAATGCGTCTTGTATGAAGGAAAGGGTTCACCTGAAGATCATTGTACCAAGTCCTAAACAATCAAGAGGAAATCGGTGTCGGACCCAAGATGCCATTTTGACATGATCTACCTCCATTGTGAAACCTTAGAACCTTGGGGTGTTTCTGAGATAGCATGTCTCTGGTACCCACAATGCACAAGGAGCTGGGCTGGACATGCTTTCCCCTCACAAAAGATGCCATTTTGACATGATCTACCTCCATTGTGAAACCTTAGAACCTTGAGTGTTTCTGAGATAGCATGTCTCTGGTACCCACAATGCACAAGGAACTGGGCTGGACATGCTTTCCCTCACAAAATTGTATAGCACTTTCCCCCTGTTACAGAAGACCTTTGAAAATATTATCACAAGTGTCTCCTGATGCAGATGCATTAACCCTTTCCCTCAAATAGATGCTTTCTGATGCCTCTGCAACAGATGGCTTTTTGAAAACATTGTGGCAAAAGACGAAATTGCTCAGTGAGCAATTTCTCCTTTTGCCACAATGTTTTCCACTTTTAGTCATTGGTTATCCATTCAATTATAGAGATTGTCCAAAATATATTCAAAGACAGAATTGTCGTATAAGGGGAAGGGTTAAAATGTTTCTGCATATGTTGCAAAGTGTTATCAATTTCCCAATTGCAACTTATCTGAGCAGACAACTTTGAAATCTATCTTGACAAAATTTGTACAATCTCTATAAATGAAAGTAAAATCATTGAAAATATAATGATAAAATGAGAAAGTGTTCATCATGAGCAATTTATCCTTTGTCACAATTTTGTTTCAAAGGGCGTCTGCTGCGGATGCATCAAACTGTGTCTGTATGTAGGAAATGGTTAATGGATAACTCATTTGAGCCGTCCCGCGAGAAAACCAACATTATGCCCTCTGCGCAATGTATCAATCCAGATCAGCCTGCACAGGGCCGACACATTCCGTCTCGGGGTGATAGAGGAATAGATTAATGATTCTTAAAATAGAAAATTTACAGGAGGCGAAAAGTGTCTGTCCAGGTTAGACTGTGTGGCATGCTTAGGCTGATCTAAGTCGATAGATTACGCAGTCCACAGTGTTGGTTTTCTTGCGGGAGAGCTCATTTCGTGAATAAAATAAAATAAATGATGAATTTTGAGTTTACCCAGGTGAGAAGCCTTGATGAAACATACAATGGAATCAATCTGTGAAAAGCCCGGCCGGGTAGCTCAATTGGTAGCGTATCTGACTCGTGATCTGGAGGTCACGGGTTCGATACCCGGTTGCGGCGACATTCTTTCGGGCGATTTTTCCATTGCCTCTCACCTCTGATCTATGTGAGAAAGTAGTCAGTGGCTTCGAAGGAATGTTGTGTAAGTACTGGTGTGGGAAAGCCAGGAAAACATGGGTAGGTGCACTGACCGCCGTGATATGACCAAAGCTGTTGAAAGCGGCGTTAAACTCCAAACAAACAATCTGTGAAAGGTTATGACAAATTACGTGGTTTTATAGCTACACAAGGTATATAATAAGATAATAAATCCTAATTACGACAATATATTGACAGAAACGGATAGCAATGGTTATAAAAACCTTGATAGCTGTCAGAATTATAACAAGCTAAACATTCCATCTTGAATTAGAAATCCAAATCTTAACTTGCACTGAAATTTAGAATTCCTAAATGATATTTCATACACAACCTTAGTTATAAGTCTGGAAGTTGTAAAATTTAACCCTTTCCCTCATATAGACGCTTTCGGACGCCTCTGCAGCAGACGGCTTTTTGAAAACATAGGGACAAAGGAAGAAATTGCACAAAACGTGCAATTTCTCCCTTTGCCACAATGTTTTCCACTTTTTGTCATAGGTTATCCATTCAATTAAGGAGATTTTCTATGTTTTGACAAAATACGTTCAAAGTCGTCTGCTGCAGAATTGTCGTATGAGGGAAAGGATTAACTCATACCCACTTGCAGATGCATTCCAACTCGTCTGCAGACGACTTTTGTAAACATTGTGACAAAAGAAGATATTGCTCAGGAATTTCTCCACATTGTTTTCAACTCCATTCAATTATGATATAATATGATACTTTTCATTTATACAGATTTTTAATTTTTTATCTACATGTTTTCAATGTCATCTCAGGGTTTTTTTTCACTTTAAGGGGAATGGTGGCGGGGCCCTTTGAGAGGGGAAAAATAGCGTTGTAAGTCTAAAATAGGGGAAAAAATACAATAAATTTCTTGATTTCATAACTGTATTGTTACATAACTAGCAACAGAAACATATGATAGAAACATTAGAGGTCAATTGATCTGTCTTTTTGACTGAAAACATCAATAACACTGTCTACATTATAAAAAAAAAAAAAATTAGGAGGGGATTTTTTTTTCAAAAAAGGGGAAAAATATATACTTTTCAGTGAGGGGAATGGGGCCGAATATCGGCCCCAAAAAGGCCCTAAAAAAAACCCTGCATGATCTGCTGCAGAATTGTAATTTTTTATCTACATGTTTTCAATGTCATCTGCTGCAGATTTGTAAAAAGGGTTAAAACATTTTTGTATTGAGGAAAGGAATGCATTATTTTGTAAACATCCCGTGCAACAGGCATGTTATGTTGGTCCTTGCTAAAGTTTAGAAATTGGATAGGGCATTGTAGTGTGGGGTATAAGATAAGCTATCAAATTTATAGGTCCAGGTCCTGATTCTGCTTTCTATCTCGTGTCTGTTCTCCTCCTCCACTGCACACTAATGAGCAATTTCTCTTTTTTTTCCATAATATGTTCAGTTCTTTTCCATATGTTTTCAGAGATGTTTTCCATGTCTTCTGCATGTATGAAGGGGTAAATGCCACTGCTAAAGAATCTTTGCCAATACCGCTGGAGGTCATGGGTTCAAACCTTGTTGAAAAATTGCCACAGTTGCTTTCTGCCTAAAATTGGTTATGAACCCTTTCCCTCATAGGACAATTCTGCAGCAGACGACTTAGAACATATTCTGTCAAAACATAGAATATCTCGATAATTGAATGGATAACCTATGGATTAAAAGTGGAAAACATTGTGTCAAAATGAGAAATTGCTTGTTTTGAGCAATTTCTTCTTTTGTCACTATGTTTTCAAAAAGCCGTCTGCTGCAGAGGTGTCAGAAAGCGTCTATAAGAGGGAAAGGGTTAAACTTTAGTATATTTTTTACTGAACTGCCTTGTATCAGATAAAACTTACATTACTCATCATGAGTAACTTCCCCTTAGGAAATATTTTTCATAAGCCTGCTGCAGAGGTCTCAAAATGCATCTGCATGTTGGAAAGGGTAACCCAAATACTGTTTGAAACACTATTCAGAGAAAACTGATATATTCTTAAAAGCTCCATTATTTACAAAAAGGGTTTTGATTCAAAGAGTATAAATACCTGGTTTTGTTTGGGATCTTATCTAAGAAACAAAACAAACCCCCTCTACTTGAGTCAGGGACCTGATCCATAACAGCCCCTAGTTATTGGCATGACCATTAAAGCTGATAAGCAGATAAAGCAGGTGATTTAGAAATATCCCCGTTATCTCATCACGTTCCCTTATTTCCCCACAACTTGTCATGCCTCTTCAAAAGACGCCTGACATGAAGAATGTCACATGAATGTTCCATAGTTGACCTTCTACCAAAAAATATAAAATGAGGGTGATGTCCCAAAGGGGTTGTGGCTCTTCATCTATACATAATTGGGATTCGCTTCGTTAGACATCCCTTATTGTCAGGCTTTTCCGGCTGTCTGTCTGTTTGTTTGTAAAGCGACGCTCCACAGCCCAAACCTACGGGCCGATTCCTATGAAACTTGGTGAACAGGTGCCATACGGGCTCAGGGTGTGCACGTTTGAGTTTCGTTGCTAAGGACCCACAACCAAGGCGAATCCCACGTCCCCTTCCGGCTTGTATTTATATAATGCTTGAAAAAGTAACTGTTCGAATTTGGAATTATTTCACACAATGCTCAAAAACGTTCTACCAAAATGCACTTTCACTATGATTTTCTTTTACAATGTATAGTATAGTACAATTATCTCCTGAATTTAGTTCTGATATAATTCCCAGGGTATCTAACATCAACCTGGATAAAGGCAAGTTGATTGGCAAAAACCCCATTGTCCAGCATTGGCGGCATGTCTCTGCTGTTCTTTAACCCTTTCCCTCATACGACAATTCTGCAGCAGACGACTTTGAACATATTTTGTCAAAACATAGGAAATCTCCATAATTGAATGGATAACCCATGACAAAAAGTGGAAAACATTGCGGCAGAAGGAGAAATTGCACGTTTTGTGCAATTTCTTCTTTTGTCACTATGTTTTCAAAAAGCTGTCTGCTGCAGAGGCGTCACAAAGCGTCTATATGAGGGAAAGGAAAGTCACTCTGCGAAAAATAGATTTTTTTTTCTACCAGTGTAGAACCTGATCAACCATCCCATCCACAGTATGATCTGGATCTGCACTGTTCATAGAATGTTTCAAGAAACTTTTCCCTTTCCCACATACAACGAATATGCAGCAGACGACCTTGAAAACCTCCAGACAAAAAAATGAAAAAGCTCTTAAAAATAAAGAAAGTATAAATTATTGTTAAAATAAGTTGAAAATATTGTGGCAAAAAGGAGATATTGCTTGTTTTGTCACAATGTTTTCAAAGGTCGTCTGCTGCAGAGGCATCAGAAAGCATCTATATCTGGGAAAGGGTAAAGTAAGGCAGAATTACCATGGATGTGCAGGTTGGTCTTTTTCCACATGAGCAATAATTACTCTCAGGTTAATTGACATGTAGTCTTTGAAAGTACAGGTATGGTGTTGAAGTAATGTTACTTGAACTATTCTTAGAAACTCATAGCTCATGTTGTCTTTGAAAGTAAAGGTATGATGTTGAAGTAATGTTACTTGAATTATTTTAAGAAACTCATAGCTCATGTTGTCTTTGAAAGTACAGGTATGATGTTGAAGTAATGTTACTTGAATTATTTTAAGAAACTCATAGCTCATGTTGTCTTTGAAAGTACAGGTATGGTGTTGAAGTAATGTTACTTGAATTATTTTAAGAAACTCATAGCTCATGTAATCTTTGAAAGTACAGGTATGATGTTGAAGTAATGTTACTTGAATTATTTTAAGAAACTCATAGCTCATGTAATCTTTGAAAGTACAGGTATGATGTTGAAGTAATGTTACTTGAATTATTTTAAGAAACTCGTAGCTCATGTTGTCTTTGAAAGTACAGGTATGGTGTTGAAGTAATGTTACTTGAATTATTCTTAGAAACTCATAGCTCATGTAATCTTTGAAAGTACAGGTATGATGTTGAAGTAATGTTACTTGAATTATTTTAAGAAACTCATAGCTCATGTTGTCTTTGAAAGTACAGGTATGATGTTGAAGTAATGTTACTTGAATTATTTTAAGAAACTCATAGCTCATGTTGTCTTTGAAAGTACAGGTATGCCTGTTGAAGTAATGTTACTTGAATTATTCTTAGAAACTCATAGCTCATATAATCTTTGAAAATCTTCTGAAAGTACAGGTATGTTGTTGAAGTAATGTTACTTGAATTATTCTTAGAAACCGCTCGGAACAAGCAATATTTCAATTTGTAAAATGTTTTACCCACTACATCAAAATCTGTCCCGCTATATTCCAGATGAAATTTGTTCTTCAATTAATAAAGACTTGAAAGATTTCAATTGTTTTTGCCTAGATGTTTTCAAAGATGTCTGTTGCAGATTTGTTTCTATATTGGAAAGGGTTGAGCAATGGTAAATATGGAAAGTATCTAGAAATATATTAACTTAAATGTAGTAAAATTTGGATAGCTAGTCTGGATTGAAAAAAATCCGGCAAAAGGAGAAATTGGTGTTTATAATGAGCAGTTTCTCCTTTCTTTAGTCAAATTGTTTTTAATATTCGTCTGCTGCAGAGGTATCAAAAAGCATCTTTATGTGGGAAAGGGTTTAACTGCAGCAGACAGCTTTTTGAAAACATAGTTTCAAAAGAAGAAATTGCTCAAAACAAGCACTTTCTCCTTTTGCTACAATGTTTTCCACTTTTAGTCATAGGTTATCCATTCAATTATAGAGATTTTCTATTTTTTGACAAAATATGTTCAAAGTCGTCTGCTGCAGAATTGTTGTATGAGGGAAAGGGTTAAGAAAATATAACTTTGATACTGTCCTGTTGTACAGAAGAATGATGAGAATGTTTTTATAAGGAATAATGGGAATTGCTAATGGCTCTAATTATGTTGCTAATTACAGGTCACCGTAACTGGTGTGGGGTCGTTATCTATGATATAATTACCCATCACTATTGATTAGTGTAGATGTTTAAGTATAATCATTATTTTTCTAAGCTTCCATTGCATCAGAAATAATATTGGTCTTAGACTGTACCAATATCAGAGAATCAAAGTACTGAATCTACTGAAAAACTATTAACTGGATGTATTCAAGTTTTGAGCTAATCAAAAAGAGCTTCCAAACAAGTACTAGTTTAGTAGTTATTTGATTGGTGGGATTTGACTTGATTGATTGGGGTTTAACGCCGTTTTTAACAAATTCTCAGTTATATCACGGCGACCAGTTCACCTACTCATGCATTTCCTGGTTTTCTCACACCAGTACTCCACACAACAATCTTCCCAAGCAACTGGCTGCTTTTCCACATAGACTTAGCCCATTGGTGGAAGACTTTTGTCAATCGTCGGAAAGAAAGTTGGCCGAGCCAGGATTCGAACTCACAACCCAAGGATTGACAGCCTGCGTCGCTACCGACTGAGCTACCGGGGCTCGGCGTGGGATTTGACAAACAACCTTCTAACAACTTTTCTGTAGTGTTATTCTGAATACATCGCTGATGTGATATGTTTCTTCTGTGCTTAAAAAATACATCAAGTAGAAAAAGGAATCCGCCGTGGCCAAGTGATTATTGTTGTGGATTTGGAACAGGAAGCCCCTGGTTTGATCCCCAGTTACGGAGGTCATGGTGGAGTGCCCTTGGGCAAGGCACATTTCCTAGCCTAATTCTAGTTTGTTTACCCAGGAATCATGAAGTATTAATCTGAAAACATCCATAGAGATGCCAAAGCTTGCGGATATTTCTTGTTTCGCAAACCTTCCCTTAACTTTCCAGCCAACTTAGAATAAGGTAAGTTCGTGACAAGCTTGCAAGTTTGCAACAACAACAACAGGAAGGTGTCTATTTTCAAATTTTCAAAATGGAGACTTACCATTGATGGGACAGTTAAAATTTAGGCAATGTTTTCACAATAATGCTCGGTTATCAAGGTAAACTTATGTAAATGACTGTTTATTAAGTGATGTATAGTGAAAATATATCGTGTGGGAAAGGTTTAAGATAGAAAATTTCATTTATAATAATAGTATTTTATTAACCTTTCCCACATATAGATGCATTTTGCCATCTCTGCAGCAGACCATTTTTTGAAAAAGTTATGACTAAATTAGAATTTGTTCATATTGAGCCATTTCTCCATTCGTCACATTGTTATATATATTCAAAAACAAAACTTTTGTATAAATATATGTTCAATATTTTTCTCCTGATTATTTCAGTTGTCTGCTGCAGATTTGTTGTGTATGGGAAAGGGATACGGTTTTGCAAGCTTGCACTTTCATAACACAGTTAAATGAAGCTCACACATATTTTAAGATTGCTATTGTTCCAATTGCAAACTTGCACAATCTTTTAACCTTGTATTTAGCTTGCACAATCTTGACAGGTTGCACTATCTTGAAAGTTGATAAGCTTGCAACCGATGAAATATTGTAATGTTTGCACAAGCTTGCATTTAGCTCATAATTAAGATTTATATTGTTCCAATTGCAACCTTGCAAGCTTGTGCAATCTTGAAAGCTTTCACAATCTCAATAAGGTTGCACATGCTTAAAGGTAATTAAGATTTCAAAAATTCCAATCGCAATCTCAATCTCTCTTAATTAAGCTTGCTGTTTGGTTTGGGTACCATCTGAGTTGCTACATTAACACTTTTAGTTATATCAAATTAACAGCAGAAACTTTTTAAAACATGAAAAAGTATGGAAACTTTCTAAAGATGAAAGAACGATTAGTGGATAAAGTCAAAAACATAAAGGCATATGGAGAAAAAACAATTTCTCATTTTGGCACATTGTTTTCAAAAGGCAATTTCGCTGCAGATGGGTCAAAATGCATCCGTATGTGGGAAAGACTTTTAAAAACGTTGTGGCAAAAGTATGAATTTATCATAATGAGCAGTTTCTCCATTGGCCAAAATTTTACAAACTCTTTTTACATAATTATACTTTCTTTTATAAATAGATAGTTTCCATATTTATGTGGGAAAGGTTTAAAGATTTCAAAATTATCTGACTCCTATCACTTACAGTAGACTTCACGCAATTGCAAAACAAGTTCTATTGTTTATGCCTTTCCTACAAGCAGATGTAAGTTGATACATCTGCAGCAGACCACTTTTAAAAACATAATTGAGAAAAAGGGAGAAATTGCTCAATATGCGCAATATCAGTGCTTTTGGCCCTTATTATCCCCTCGGCTAACGAAGTTTGCGATTGGGATATAGTAACGGGACTGTGCGTTCGTTCTTTCGTTTGTTCGTTCATGCATCCTACCGTAACAACCTAGTGACCACTCTTCACTGAACATCCTTCGACCGATCTTAACCAAACTTGGTATACAGTTAGTATTATGGCAAGGTCTAGAAGCCTATTTTCAAGGTCATAGGTTAAAGGCCAAGATCAAAATTGGACTTTGAATACCGAGGGGATGCATCCACTTTGCGGTGCCCTTGTTACATTTTAAACTCTATCTATATATAAATACTTTTATTCATAGACACACTCACTTATATATGTTTATCAATAGATTGACTTCTTCCATATTTTTGCCAAACTATTTTCAAAGTTGTGTTCTGCAGAGACTGTTGAATCGGGGAAAGGGTTTAGTTTTTAGCTCTACTGGCCAAAGGCCAGAAGGGCTTATGTCGTGGCGATTTGTCCGTCGTGCGTGCGTGCGTGCGTCCGTGCGTCCGTCCGTAAACAATTTCTTGTTAACACGATAGTCTTCACTTTTGATTGGATCTCAACTAAACTTATACAGTAATTAAATATCCATGAGAGCTCGGTTCCTTTCGAAAACCAGCCAGATCCGCCCATGCATGACTGGATTATGGCCCTTGAAATGGTCAAAATTGCTATAAAAGAGCTTGTTAACACGATACAGTCTTCACTTTTGATTGTATCTCAACCAAACTTATACAGTAGTTAGATATCCATGAGAGCTTAGTTCGTTTCGAAAACCAGCCAGATCCGCTCATGCATGACTGGATTATGGCCCTTGAAATGGTAAAAATTGCTATAAAAGAGCTTGTTAACACGATACAGTCTTCACTTTTGATTGTATCTCAACCAAACTTATACAGTAGTTAGATATCCATGAGAGCTCGGTTCCTTCCGTAAAACCAGCCAGACTGGATTATGGCCCTTGAAATTGTTCAAATTGCTATAATTTAGCATGTGAACACAATAGAGGCTCTATTTACTATCTGATCTTCACCAAACTTAGATAGTAGTTAAATATTGATGAGAGCTTGGTTCCTTTTGAAAACCAGCCAGATCCGGCAAGACTGGATTATGGCCCATGAAATTGTAAAAATTGCTATAATACAGCTTGTGAACACAAAAGAGCCTCCATTTACTATCCGATCTTCATCATACATACATGCTCTGGATTGAAAATGAGCAAAGAACCATACCAGTAGAGCATAGGCCCTTGTTTTCTCTTGCGAAAGGTTTTGCTTTGCAATCAAGAGAATGAATACACTTTACGTTGGATAATCTCTCAAAGTCAAAAACCATAAAATCATTGGATTTATTTGAATTTACTTTTAGGGAAAAGAGTAGATATTATTTTAAAATGTTATCACGAGTAAGTTGTAACCAGCTGAGGCATTGAAATGCATCATAATGGGGAAAGAGTTTTATTATATTGTTTCAAGAAAGGTAAACAAAAAAGGAGCTGTCAGAACTGCTTTTAGAATGCTTTTAGAATGTCTTTGTTTTTAATTTACCAGAAATTTAGACATTAACCCTCTCCCACATACAACAATTCTGCAGCAGACGACTTTGAACATATTTTGTCAAAAAATAGAAAATCTCTAGAATTGAATTGATAACCTATGACTAAAAGTGGAAAACATTATGGCAAAAGGAGAAATTGCTTGTTTTGAGCAATTTCTTCTTTTGACACTATGTTTCCAAAAAGCCGTCTGCTGCAGAGGCAAGCGTATATGAGGGAAAGGGTTAAAAAGACATTAAAATTCATTTCCTACACCCAGGCATATTTCACTCACCTGCTGCTGATGACTTTGGAAATCATAGTAGAAAACAATTTTTCCTAGTGTCACAATGTTTTTTGACTCGTTTCAATAATTTCCATATTTTTGTCTGTGTAATTTGAAGTGATCTGCTTCATTTGCATCAAAGTGTGTCTGCATGCGAGAAATGGATTAACCCTTTCCAACTTGAAGATGCAATTTAACCCTTTCCCTCTGCAGCAGACGACTTTGAACATATTTTGTCAAAAAATAGAAAATCTTTGTTCAAAAGTATAAAACATTGTGGCAAAAGGAGAAATTGCTCGTTTTGAGCAATTTCTTCTTTTGTCAATATGTTTTCAAAAAGCCGTCTGCTGCAGATTCGTCAGAAAGCGTCTATATGAGGGAAAGGGTTAACCCTTTCCAACCTAAAGATGCATTTTAACACGTCTGCAGTAAACAACTTTTGAAAACATATAGTGACATAAAAAGAAATTGCTCGTTATAAGCAATTCTTTTTCCACTTTGAAAACCTCTCTTTACTATAATGACATTTTCTTTTTTAGAGACTAACCATGCTTTTAGGTTTATGCTTTCAAATCCGTCTGCTGCAGTTTTTGTGTCACCCTGCGTAGCATGGTAGGAACTTAGGGATTACTTTTTTTTGTGTCCGCCGTCTGTAAGTCTGTCTGTCCGTCACACTTTTTCGTCACACTTTTGCATCACACTTTCAATGAGCAGGTGCAGGTGACACACGTGCTCCGTGGAGCACGTGATTTTAGTTTTTAATATGGGAAATTGTAAAAAGGGGGGAAAAAGTTTCTGGCAGTTGGCAAATCCAGAAACACAGGATGAGCAATAATTACATGTAATTATTACCTAATTAATCATTATCAATACTGGGGAGAGAAAAGTGCCATTTTAATAATAGCCTTAAGTAGTGGAATTTACAACTAACTACCATGCAGTCATAGTAATTATCTGGTGAGAAATTACATTTCTCTCCTTACAAAACTGCTGGTGGTTCAGTTATATTTTTTTTGCTAATAACATTGATTTGTTGCGTTTTTGCATTTAAAAACTTTGGTTACTTTTTGTTTCAGATTTTTCACAAACAAACACGGCAACTTGCGTTTCATTCCTAGATTTTGTTAAACTGAGTTTAATTGCATGGGAGACTAACATGAAATACTGTATGAAGGCTTTATTCTAGGTAAGTGAATCAAGTTTGTTAGGCCCCCACCCCTGGATAAGTGTAACAAAAACATCCTGTACACATTTTGATACATATGATTAGCAGATAACTTTTTAAATCATTTGTCAAAATTATTTTTAAAAAAGCATCTGCTGCAGATATATCAAGATCTGTCTGCTAGTTGGAAAAGGTTATTAGTATAATCCTTTCCCTCATATTGACGCTTTCTGACGAATCTGTTGCAGACGTTTTTTTGTAAACATATAGTGACAAATAGAGAAATTGCTCAAAATGAGCAATTTCTCCTTTAGCCACAATGTTTTCCACTTTTAGTCATAGGTTATCCATTCAATAATAGAGATTTTTCTATTTTTGACAAAAAATGTTCAAAGTCGTCTGCCGCAGAACTGTTGTATGAGAGAAAGGGTTAAACCTTTCGCACATTCAAATGCAATTTAATGCTACAACTGCAGATTACTGTTTAAAACATTGTGGCAAAGAGAAAAATTGTCGTATGAGAGAAAGGGTTAATCCTTTCTCACATCTGTACTAATACCTAGGACATATCTACGTCCCTGCTAAAACATTTAGTTACCTGTGGTCACAGGATGAGAATCTAGTCTGAAAGACTGAGACATATATTTGTTTGATGGACATGCATGCCAAACATTAGGTTAGGAACAAAGTCTATAATGTTATATTCAACAACTTGTATAGGCAGATTTTCAGATGGCAGTTTTTCAAAGCCTCCAGGGAATCATCTATCTAGTATTGTTGAACCTGTGTTTTTTTGCTTCAAGACTAGACTAATAAAATTTATTAATCCTTTCCAACAAACAGAGGCATCTGCAGCAGACGACTCTTGAAAACATTATGTGAAAAGGAGAAAATACTCATGATAAGCAATTTCTACCTGTGACACAATCTTTTCAATAATTATGTCTTCCCCATTCATGGGGGTGGCATATATTGCTTTTGCCCTCCGTCATCCGTCACACTTGTTTCCGCTCAATAACTGAAGAACGCTTTGGCGTAGGAACTTCATACTTCGTATGCAGGTTGGTCATGACCAGTAGATGACCCCAATTGATTTTAATGTCAGAAGGTCAAAGGTCAAGGTCACAGTGGTCAAGATCACATCCGTCACACTTGTTTCCACTCAATAACTGAAGAACGCTTGGTCATAGGAACTTCATACTTGGTATACAGGTTGTTCATGACCAGTAGATGACCCCTATTTATTTTGATGTCAGAAGGTCAAAGGTCAAGGTCATGGGGACCTTGTGAGGTAAAAAATGGTTTCCACTCAATAACTGAAGAACGCTTGGGTCGAGGAACTCCATACTTGGTATACATGTTAGCCATGCCCAGTAGAAGACCCCTAGTGATTTTCTAAAGTCAAGGTCACAGTGACCTTGAGCTGAAAGGTCGCATTGACAATGAGCTGAAAAATTGTTTTTGCTTAATAAATGTAAAATGCTTTGGCCATGGAAGTTAATACTTGGTGTGCAGGTTGGTCACCACAAGCAGATGACCCCTATTGATTTTGAGGTCAAAGGTCAAGGTAACCTTCAGCTGAAAAATGGTGTCCGCTCAATAACTAAAGAATGCTTATCTCGAGGAACTTAATACCTGGTGTGCAGGTTGTTCCTAACCAGTAGATGACCCTTATTGATTTTGTTTGATTTTGAGGTCACAAGGTCAAAGGTCAAGGTCATGGTAACCTTCAGCTGAAAAATGTTTTTTACTCATACTTGGTGTGCAGGTTGGTCCTAACCTGTAGATGACCCCAATTGATTTAATATTGATGTCTTTTAAACATATAATCCTGACTTGAACACTTGCTTGCGCAATTACTCACAGATCATCCAACAACCTACAACTGCACAGAGTTACTAGATCATATATACATTAAAAATATCAACTGCAAAGAATCTGGTGTAATTCCAATACATTACAGCTACCATGACATGACATATACAGTTGTCAGCATTCCACAAAACCATCAGTGATCATTGCTTGCTCCATATCGAAATAAAACAAAATGATACTTCTAACATCCACATTACGTTCATTTTTAAAAAAATAACCACTTATCTTGTGCATCTTATGCAATACATGTCCACTATTGTCTACAGGTTAATGACCCAAACTTTAAAGTCACTGTTGCTTCATCTCCAGTCCAAAACTACAAAATTCATCTCCATCATTTCTTTTCCTCCCCTACGACCACACAAATAGGTAGACAAGCGCTTTTTCAAAAAAGTAATTTCTAGTTTTATTATTGTCTTTTCATGTAGAGATTTACCTTTTTAGCCCGACTTTTGAGGAAAAACGAGAGCTATTGTCATGACCCTGGCGTCGTCGGCGGCAGCGGCGTCATGGTCCAGTTAAGGTTTTTTGTTCAGCTCAGCTTTTTTTCTGTTTTCTATTAGTCAAGCGTCTGTGCCGTATGTGGTGCTCTTGTTTTGTTCTAGATGTTTTCAAAAACGTCTGCTGCAGATTTATTGTATGCATATAAGAAAGGTAAGATGTTATTTAACCCTTTCCCTCATAAGACAATTCTGCAGCAGACGACTTTGAACATATTTTGTCAAAATGTGGAAAATCTCTATAATTGAATGCATAACCTATGACTAAAAGTGGAAAACATTGTGGCAAAAGGTTAAATTGCTTGTTTTGAGCAATTTTTAGCTCTACTGGCCAAAGTCCAGAAGGGCTTATGTCGTGGCGATTTGTCCGTCGTGCGTGCGTGCGTGCGTACGTGCGTCCGTCCGTCCGTCCGTCCGTAAACAATTTCTTGTTAACACGATACAGTCTTCACTTTTGATTGTATCTCAACCAAACTTATACAGTAGTTAGATATCCATGAGAGCTCGGTTCCTTTTGAAAACCAGCCAGATCCGCCCATGCATGACTGTATTATGGCCCTTGAAATGGTCAAAATTGCTATAAAAGAGCTTGTTAACACGATACAGTCTTCACTTTTGTTGTATCTCAACTGAACTTATACAGTAGTTAGATATCCATGAGAGCTCGGTTCCTTTCGAAAACCAACCAGATCCGCCCATGCATGACTGGATTATGGCCCTTGAAATGGTCAAAATTGCTATAAAAGAGCTTGTTAACACGATACAGTCTTCACTTTTGATTGCATCTCAACCAAACTTATACAGTAGTTAGATATCCACGAGAGCTCGGTTCCTTTCGAAAACCAGCCAGATCCGCTCATGCATGACTGGATTATGGCCCTTGAAATGGTCAAAATTGCTATAAAAGAGCTTGTTAACACGATACAGTCTTCACTTTTGATTGTATCTCAACCAAACTTATACAGTAGTTAGATATCCATGAGAGCTCGGTTCCTGTCGTAAACCAGCCAGATCCGCCTATACAAGACTGGATTATGGCCCTTGAAATTGTTCAAATTAGTATAATTGAGCATGTGAACACAATAGAGGCTCTATTTACTATCTGATCTTCACCAAACTTAAGTAGTTAAATATTGATGAGAGCTTGGTTCCTTTTGAAAACCAGCCAGATCCGGCAAGACTGGATTATGGCCCATGAAATTGTAAAAATTGCTATAATACAGCTTGTGAACACAAAAGAGCCTCCATTTACTATCCGATCTTCACCATACATACATGCTCTGGATTGAAAATGAGCAAACAACCATACCAGTAGAGCATAGGCCCTCATGGGCCTCTTGTTTCTTTTGTCACTATGTTTTCAAAAAGCAGTCTGCTGCAGAGGGGTGAAAAAATGTCTATATGAGGGAAAGGGTTAATAGCTTCATGCGTCAATACAATTTTGCATGTTTGAAAGGGTTAATACTGTAAAAAAAACAGGTACCAAGGGGTAATCATTCCTGAAAAGGGTAATTTAAATTGAGACTGTTTAAATTTGGTAATTATAGGGTGAAAACATTAGCAATAAAAATCTCATAGCAACAGCACCAAGGGAATACGAAAAAAATAATCTAATCTGATTTCACAACACGATCCTGCAGAGTGTAGTTAAACTGAAAAATCCTCGAAAACTAAACAGTAGTTTGTCTTAATACTGTGAAAATCTCCACTAATGATGCTAGCATTTATATCAATTTAACGGAATAAAGAATTCATGAAATGTTAAAAAACATCTAGGGATGTTAAATCATGGAGATACAGTATACAGTCCTCTATTGCAGTCTATCCCAGATGCTTTTTTCAAAAATTTCATTTTTTATCTCCTGCAGATATAGTTTGATGGATTGATCTGCATTTTTAGCCCGACTTTTGAAAAAACGAGAGCTATTGTCATGACCCTGATGTCGACGTCGTCCGGTTAAGGTTTTTTGTTCAGCTCAGCTTTTTTTCTGTGGCGGCGGCGTGGTCGTCCGGTTAAGGTTTTTTTGTCAGCTCAGCTTTTTTTTTCTGTTTTCTATCAGTCTGTGCCGTACGCGGTGCTCTTGTTTAAAAACAGTTTGACAAACTGAGAATTTGCTCCTAATTACCCCTTTCCCACATATAACAAATCTGCAGCAGACGACTTTTAAGACATAGTTACAAAAACCTGAGAAATCTCCATAAAAGATATATTAATTGTAAAATTATGTTAAAAATGATGAGCAGTTTCACCTTTGGCCACAATGTTTTTAAAAGTCGTCTGCTGCTATTGCGTCAAAATGCGTCTGTAGGTGGGAAATTGTTAAATTCATGTACAGAGATTTTCCGTATTTTCTACCTAGATGAATTCAAAGTTTGTTGCAGGTGTGCCTAGCTGCCTGCATGTGGCGGAAATGTTTTTTTCAATTCTTGTTCATTAATTATTTTTTAATGTACATAGATTTTCCATGTCTTTACCTAGAGTCGTTTCCTGCAGTTATGTCTGCATGTTGGGCAAATGGTTTAAATCTTCACAGAAACAATTTACATTTCTGAGAATTTAGCTAGCTAGGGTAGAAAAAATTGAACATTATGAAAATAGGAGAATCACAATAAGCAATTACTCCAATAGTTAGTCTTTGAAGCAATGCCTTCTGCAGGAGCATTGCAAGTCATGTTTAACAGTGTAATTCATTAACCCTTTCCCTGATATAGACGCTTTCTGAAGCCTCTGTAGCAGACAACTTTTGAAAATATTGTTTCAAAATGAGAAATTGCTCAAAACAAGCAATTTCCTTTTTTGCCACAATGTTTTTGACTCTATTCAATAATTATACTTTCATTTATTGAGATTTTCAAAAGAATTGCCATAACATTTTTATGTCTTCTGCTGCAGATTTGTTGTACGCGGGAAGGAATTATCCATTACCCTCATATAGGCACTTTCTGCCGTCTCTGCAGCAGACAGCTTTTTAATAACATAATGACAAAAGAAGAAATTGCTCAAAATGAGCAATTTCTCCTTTTGCCACAATGTTTTCCACTTTTAGTCATAGGTTATCCATTCAATTATATAGATTTTCTATTTTTTGACAAAATATTTTTCAAACACGTCTGCTGCAGAATTGTTGTATGAGGGAAAGGGTTAAGTAGTGAAAAACACTAATGGAGAGCATGAGTTACCATCATCAAATGCTTAAGTGCTTAAAAGAATAAATGGGTATTTAGTCATAAAATTAGAATTAGAATTTAATTGTTTCTCTTTATTCTAAGATTGTGAGCTAAGATTATGCACATTATTATACCTGATATATAATGTATTTTTGCTAGGCCCTTCTGAATCATAAATCAGAAGTATAGACAGCTGATCCTTAATTTAACCCTTTCCAACATATAGACACTTTCTGAAGCTTCTGCAGCAGAAGATTTTTGAAAACATTGTTGCAAGTGGATAGAAAATTGCTCATAATGAGCACTTTATCCTTTTGTCACAATGTTTTCAACTGTATCATGATTATCTACTTACAATTTAGAGAGATTTTCCTATATGTTTTCAAAGTCGTCTGCTGATTTGTTTTATGTGGGAAAGTGTAGATCATTTACCTCATGGTATTGAATACATTGAAAACATTCTGAAAACAAAATGGAATATCTGAAAAACCCTTTGTTTACCATTTGTCTCCTGCAGATGCATCATAACCCTTTCCAACATACAGACACTTTTTGTATCACCCTGTGTAGCATGGTAGGCACTTAGGGATTACTTTTTTTATGCCCCCGGAATCTCCGATTCGGTGGGCATCTAGTTTTTGGCCTGTCTGTCTGTCGAAAAAAACTTTAACCTTGACCACTACTTT
Organism: Serripes groenlandicus; assembly: GCA_031761405.1. Lineage (NCBI taxonomy): Eukaryota > Metazoa > Mollusca > Bivalvia > Cardiida > Cardiidae > Serripes > Serripes groenlandicus. The sequence continues at coordinate 6,668,044 of JASEVX010000006.1, read as the reverse complement.
TGAACCATAACAGGTACGGCTACCATATTTCACATGTGTATTCCTTGTGACATGACCTTTCTGTCAGTACCAAAATGTTTGACCTTGCGACCTTGACCTTTGACCTAGATGTTGCCATTCGGGGGGGCATCAGTGTTTCACAAACACATCTTGTTTTGTCTGGCATCTGTCCGTCACACTTTTTCGTTGACGCATGTGCTCCGCGGAGCACTCCATTCTAGTTGAAGCCTCTGCAGCAGAGGATTTGGGAAAACCATTTGTCTCCTGCAGATGCGTCAAAATGCATCTGTATGTGGGAAAGGATTAATCCTTTCCCACATACAAGAAATCTGCAGCAGACGACTTTGAACCTATTTTGTCAAAAAAAGGAAAATCTCTATAATTGAATGGATAACCATTGACTAAAAGTAGAAAACATTGTGGCAAAAGGAGAAATTGCTCATCATGTTTTCAAAAGTCGTCTGCTTCAGAGGCGTCAGAAAGTGTCTGTATGAGGGAAAGGGTTAACTGATTGGGTCTCGAGGACATTGATATAAGGAGAACTTTACATTTGATTAGAAATAAATAGGTTGACACTAACAATATGGTGACAGACATAAGTATAATGATTCTTTCATTTTTTTCAATCTCTGTCTTCACTAAAAAGTAGTCTCTATAAGGGAAATGGCTAACAAACTTTTCAAAATTTGTATCCCCAAATGTCATCAAATGTGGTAGGCATGAGGGTAGTTGTATTTAAAGTGACCAACGCCCAAGTCCAGAAGCATTGGTCAGTAATGGTATTTAAAGTGACCAACGCCCCAAGACCAGAAGCATTGTTCAGTAATGGTAGAGCTATGATAATTCTCTATGATTATTCATAACCTCATTAGGACTCTAATTAGGGAACTTTTGTTCTATCTATTTTTAGATCCCCTTTTGCATCAGAGTAACTCCCAGGTTGACCCCTCAAATTTGAGTCCTGCTCCTTCATTAATCCTCTCCCTCATATAGATGCTTCCTGACGCCTCTGCAGCAGACATCTTTTTGAAAACAAGGTGAAAAAAGAAGAAATTGCTCAAAACAATTATGTTTTCAAAGTCGTCTGCTGCAGATTTTTTGTATGTGGGAAAGGGTTAACCTTTTCCCACATGCAGATGTATCTTCAATACAAGACTTTGAAAAACATTGTGACAGAAGGAGAAATTACTCATAATGAGCAAATTCTCCTTTTGTCACAATGTTTTCAACTATTCAATAATAATATTCTCATTTGTAGAAATCTACCTTAGTTTTTCAGAGATGTCTTGAAAATCTACTGCAGATTTGAAGTATGTGGGATTATGGATCGAAGGATTGAAATATCTTTCCTTTAACCCTTTCCCATATACAACAAATCTGTAGCAGACGACTTTGAAAACACCTTGTGTAAAATTATGGAAATATCTATAGGCGTCAGAAGGTGTCTGTATAAAGTTAAATAATAAATAATAATAATAATAATAATAATAATATTTCAAAAGAAAATGGTCACTAAAATTTCAAGTTTTTCCATGGCACATTTGCATAACCGCATTTAGTTATGCTTCAATTACTTGTCTGATTTTCAAAGTTTCCATTTTCATTCAGCTTCAAAGCATGGTAAATATCGACTCATAAAAGGACAATGGTCAGCTGATTATAAACACCTGCTGGTGAGTAATTGTCCAAAGGGCACTGTGAGTGACTGCACTGACCATATGCTGTCACCTCCTAGATCATTACATGCAATTGCATTCAGTAATTGTGTCTAAAAGTAGATTTATTAGAATGGAATTTCACAGTGCTTTTGTCTGTGATGGTGTTAGTAATCAGTCTTGAGTTTGAGATAAGGAGCTTATTTCATGTTCTTCAAACCCTTTCCCACATACAACAAATCTGCAGCAGACAACTTTGAAAATACAGTGACAAAGACCTGAAAAATCTTCTTAAAAAATAGCTTAATTGTTAAATAAAGTTGAAAACATTGTGCCACAATGTTTTCAACTTTTTTAGGCAATTATACCCTCAATTATAGAGATTTTCTGTGTTTTTGCTTAGACTTTTTCAAAGTCGTCTGCTGCAGTTTTCTTGTATGTGGGAAAGGGTTAACTCCTCATCTGACCACCAAACTTTTCATTGTGGGTATTGACAAAAGATTAACAATAGTCTTGTTGAGACAATTCTTTTGATTACCCGCAATATATGGTTTGAATGAGTTTAAATTAGAAATACAATTTTAGAAATAATGAGGAAAAAATGACCAGTTTACTCTATCTTAACCAGACCTCTGATCCGTGTTTGTAATCTGGGGAAAAAAGCAGCCAGTTGCTTGGGAAGATTTTTGTGTGAAGTACTGGTGATAGAAAACCAGGAAACACATGAGAGGGAAATTGTTAAAAACGGCGTTAAACCCCAATCAATCAATCAATCAATCGTAATCTGGGATACCATTGATTGTGCAGAAAACGTTTTGACAAGTCTTTCACTAATTTGATGGTTTATTTCTCAGAGAAAAATCGTACAGACATTGTTTTTAACACTTTCCCTCATATAGACGCTTTCTGACGCCTCTGACGGCTATTTGAAACCATAGTGACAAAAGAAGAAATTGCACAAAACGTGCAATTTCTCCTTTTGACACAATGTTTTCCACTTTTTGTCATAGGTTATCCATTCAATTAAAGAGATTTTCTATTTTTTGACAAAATATGTTTCAAGTCGTCTGCTGCAGAATTGTCGTATGAGGGAAATGGTTAATCCTTTCTCTTTCACAAACGTTTGCTGATGCAAATCTTAAGCAGTCTCTTTTAAAATGTACATTAACTTATATTAGCGGTCACTTTCTAATAAACAGTCAATTGAAAGGCTGCCGGAAAACTATTAACCCTTTCCCACGTTCAGGGAATCTGCTGTGGTCGAGTGGTTAGCGTCGGGGATTTCGAAACCAGGTGTCCCGGGTTCGATCCCCAGTCGTGGCACCTCGGTCATGGTGGAGTGCCCTTGGGCGAGGCACTTTTTCTAGCCTAGTACTGGTTTGTTTACCCCGGGATCATGAATAAATGAACTGTCGCCGTAATATAACTGAAATAATGTTGAAAGCGGCGTAAAACCCCAATGAATAAATAAATAAATATTCCCACGTACAGTAAATCTGCAGCAGATGACAGAAAACATAGTGACAAAAACCTGAAAAATCTATTTACTCGGGGTGAACAAACCCTTTTCCATATGCATACACATTTTGGTACATCTGCAGCAGACGATTTATGAAAACTTAGTGGCAAAGGAGAATTTGGAAAGATTGATTAATTCCCTATGTATAGTTTTCAGCCCATACATGGGTAAAGATACATATTGGATTTTGTGAATAGTGCATATTAAGATTAGTATGTGATTCAACAAATGCTTATGAAGATCCTCCAGATTCGCTTATATAACAGCCTGATCAAACTTGTATAGGTTTTGATCAGGCTAAGTAGGTGAACAGGGTGATCTGAATCTATACTGTATAGAATTGCCAATTTATACCTAAATATACACATTGGAGGGTTCATTTATGTAATTAGCCATTTAACATTTTGACCATTATACAGTAGATGACTTTTGGCCACAATGTTTTCAACTCCATTGAATGGTTATAAATATACTTTCAATTCAAGAGATGTCGAGCCCCGGTAGCTCAGTCGGTAGCGATGCAGGCTGTCAATCCAGGGGTTGTGAGTTCGAATCCCGGCTCGGCCAACAACGTTTGACAAAAGTCAATGCGACATGCGTCATTCGTCTTCCGCCAATGGGCTAAGTCTATATGGAAAAGCAGCCAGTTGCTTGGGAATATTGTTGTGTGGAGTGCTGGTGTGGGAAAACCAGGAATACATGAGTAGGTGAACTGGCCACCGTGATATGACTGAGAAATTGTTAAAAACGGCGTTAAACCCCAATCAATCAATCAAATTCAAGAGATTTCCCAACTTATTGCCCAGATATTTTATAAGTCGTCCTGCAGTAGATTTGTTGGAAAGGGTTGAGCATTGGCATCCGGAATGAAAATGTTTTTATTTATGATATTTTATTGGTGTATGGCTTCTTTGCTTTTAGATGTTATTTAAAGTGATAGAAGCCATTTTATAATGACAGAATTACCATTCATTTCTTATTTTTTTTATGTCAACTATACCTTAACCCTTTCCCACATATTGACACTTACCGAAGCCTCTGCAGCAGACGACTTTTGAAAACATAGTGGCAAAAAGAGAAATTGTTCATAATGAGCAATTTCCCCTTTTTCAACTCTTCTCTGAGACTAAATTTTCCATATTTTTCTGCAGATTTTTTGTATGTGGGAAAGGGTTAACACATTATTCCTTCAACAGCTCTTGCAAAAAATAAACTCACCCTCTGAAACCAAGTCAGAACTTTGCCAGTTTCCTAAGAACCCCTGGGTAAGTAATTTTTCATCCAATTTCAATCATTTATATTAACGGATCAATGGTTGTAACTCCCAAAATTGATAAATAATGCTCTGACAACAGGCTTTTAACCCTTTCCCTCCTACGACAATTCTGCAGCAGACGACTTTGAACGTATTTTGTAAAAAAAAATAGAAAATCCATGACTAAAAGTGGAAAACATTGTGTCAAAAGGAGAAATTACTCGTTTTGAGCAATTTCTTCTTTTGTCACTTTGTTTTCAAAAAGCCATCTGCTGCAAAGGCGTCAGAAAATGTCTATATGTGGGAAAGGGTTAACGGATCAATGGTTGTTACTCCCAAGTTTTGATAAATAATGCTCTGACACCAGGCTTTTAACCCTTTCCCTCATACGACAATTCTGCAACAGATGACTTTGAACGTATTTTGTCAAAAAATAGAAAATCTCTAGAATTGATGGATAACCTATGACCAAAAGTGGAAAACATTGTGTCAAAAGGAGAAATTGCTTGTTTTGAGCAATTTCTTCTTTCGTCACTATGTTTTCAAGAAGCCGTCTGCTGCAGGCGTAGGAAAGCGTCTATATGAGGGAAAGAGTTAACGTTTTCCAACATACAACAGTATCTGCAGCAGACAAATTTGAAGAAACATAGAAAAAAAAGAATTTCTTCAATGAATAAAGTTGAAAACAATGTGGCAAAAGGAGAGAAATTGCTCATAATGAGTAATTTCTCCTTCTGTTTATACATATGTATAATGATTTCAAAAGTTGTCTGCTGCACATGTGTCAAATTAAGTCTGCAAGTGGGAAATTGGATTCAATGAACTATATATTTTACCATCATTGCATTGGGGAAGATATATGTGAAAGCAATTGTTCAATCTATACCAGTCTCATGAAGGATTTTGAGACATTTTGCCTATGTGAAAGCAATTGTTCAATCTATACCAGTCTCATGAAGGTTTTCGAGACATTTTGCCTATTTGAAAGCAATTGTTTAATCTATACCAGTCCCATGAAGATTTTTGAGACATTTTGCCTATGTGAAAGCAATTGTTCAATCTATACCAGTCTCATGAAGGTTTTTGAGACATTTTGCCTATGTGAAAGCAATTGTTTAATCTATACCAGTCTCAGGAAGGTTTTTGAGACATTTTGCCTATGTGAAACCAATTGTTCAATCTATACCAGTCTCATTAAGGTTTTTGAGACCTATGTGAAAGCAATTGTTCAATCTATACCAGTCTCATGAAGGTTTTTGAGACATTTTGCGTATGTGAAAGCAATTGTTCAATCTATACCAGTCTCATGAAGGTTCTATACCATTCTCATGAAGGTTTTTGAGACATTTTGCCAAATCAGATGCAGATGACTTTTGAAAACAATGTGACAAAAGAAGAAGTTCCTATTATATCAATATGCAATTATGTCTTGTTGCAACAATGTTTTCAACCTTATTCAATTGTTATTATCCATTTATAGATTTTTCCATATTTACCATAAGCATAGCTCACTGTTTTCAAGGTCATCTGTTGCAGAATTGTTGTAAGTGGAAATCTTTTTGGGTTAACCCTTTCCCTCATATAGACGCTTTCTGACGCCTCTGCAGCAGACGGCTTTTTGAAAAGTAGTGACAAAAGAAGAAATTGCACAAAACGTGCAATTTCTTCTTTTGCCACAATGTTTTCCTCTTTTTGTCATAGGTTATCCATTCAACTATGGAGATTTTCTATTTTTTGACAAAATATGTTCAATGTCGTCTGCTGCAGAATTGTCTTATGAGGGAAAGGGTTAATGGACTAGTAAAGATCACAGCAGAAATAAAATCAAAGTACTGATATGGATTATAACAATTTGGAACATATTTATGAGCTCTAGAATCCTTTAAAGACCATCAGTACCTATGTTGTGGCTACTCGAAAAAGTTGAATTGGGTTATAAGAGTTTCATACTTGGGAAACTACCAGTTTACTCCTCCTTATCTAGTCTGTTGGGAAACTACCACTTTACTCCTTATCTAGTCCTGTTGGGAAACTTCCAATTTACTACTTCTCATCTAGTCCTGTTGGGAAACTACCACTTTACTTCTTATCTAGTCCTGTTGGGAAACTACCAGTTTACTCCTTCTTATCTAGTCCTGTTGGGAAACTACCAGTTTAATCCTCCTTATCGAGTCTGGTTGGGAAACTACCAGTTTACTTCTTATCAAGTCCTGTTGGGAAACTACCACTTTACTCCTCCTTATCTAGTCCTGTTGGGAAACTACCAGTTTACTCCTTATCTAGTCCTGTTGGGAAACTACCAATTTACTACTTCTCATCTAGTCCTGTTGGGAAACTACCACTTTACTCCTTATCTAGTCCTGTTGGGAAACTTCCAATTTACTACTTATCATCTAGTCCTGTTGGGAAACTACCACTTTACTTCTTATCTAGTCCTGTTGGGAAACTACAAGTTTACTCCTTCTTATCTAGTCCTGTTGGGAAACTACCAGTTTAATCCTCCTTATCGAGTCTGGTTGGGAAACTACCAGTTTACTTCTTATCGAGTCCTGTTGGGAAACTACCACTTTACTCCTCCTTATCTAGTCCTGTTGGGAAACTACCAGTTTACTCCTTATCTAGTCCTGTTGGGAAACTACCAATTTACTACTTCTCATCTAGTCCTGTTGGGAAACTACCACTTTACTCCTTATCTAGTCCTGTTGGGAAACTTCCAATTTACTACTTCTTATCTAGTCCTGTTGGGAAACTACCACTTTACTCCTCCTTATCTAGTCCTGTTGGGGAACTACCAGTTTACTCCTTATCTAGTCCTGTTGGGAAACTACCAATTTACTACTTCTCATTTAGTCCTGTTGGGAAACTACCACTTTACTCCTTATCTAGTCCTGTTGGGAAACTTCCAATTTACTACTTCTCATCTAGTCCTGTTGGGAAACTACCACTTTACTTCTTATCTAGTCCTGTTGGGAAACTACCAGTTTACTCCTTCTTATCTAGTCCTGTTGGGAAACTACCAGTTTAATCCTCCTTATCGAGTCTGGTTGGGAAACTGCCAGTTTACTTCTTATCGAGTCCTGTTGGGAAACTACCACTTTACTCCTCCTTATCTAGTCCTGTTGGGAAACTACCAGTTTACTCCTTATCTAGTCCTGTTGAGAAACTACCACTTTACTCCTCCTTATCTAGTCCTGTTGGGAAACTACCAGTTTACTCCTTATCTAGTCCTGTTGGGAAACTTCCAATTTACTACTTCTCATCTAGTCCTGTTGGGAAACTACCACTTTACTCCTTATCTAGTCCGGTTGGGAAACTTCCAGTTTACTCCTCCTTATCTAGGCCTATGCATTTTTCTATAATACGGATGAAGGGTAAAAAAAAATCCATTAACGGAAAACAAATGGAACTGAAATAAAACTTAAAGTAGTAAAAGTTTTTGCTCTTTCAAGGTAATTAAATATAATTTTGTCAAAATGGGAAAATATCTGTTCAAATAACTTTCTTTATGTAGTTGTAACTCCCCGGGGAGGTATCATGATTTTTTTCTCAGATTTTTCCTAATCCAACATAATGGTGACATGCAACCTTTAAACAAAACCCTCATCAAAAATGGTCCCTGTTCAAGCATCGGGCGGAATTTGAAACATTATTGGATGATTTGACGAGGGACTTCCATCCATCGATATGTCCCAAACTGGAAACATTAGCATGGATTGTAGATCTCTCTGAATCCTTTTGCAGACTAATTTATGCCCTTATACTCGTAAACTTTAAAAACTTGGGTCATGGTATGTAGAGAGGGCTTTTACCCTCCCCAACATGCACACACCCAGTGTGATGCACCATCGATGCAGCGTCAGATGACTTTTGAAAAGATCGTGGATTATTTTTTAGGAATATGCTCATCATAAACAATTCCTCTCCTCCATTGTAACAATGTTTACAAATTTAATTTTTGATCCCTCTCTGTCTCTCTCTCTCTGTCTCTCTCTGTCTGTCTCTCTTTCTGTCTCTCTCTCTGTCTCTGTCTCTCTCTGTCTCTGTCTCTCTGTGTGTGTGTCTCTCTGTCTCTGTCTCTGTCTGTCTGTCTGTCTGTCTGTCTGTCTGTCTGTCTCTCTCTCTCTCTCTCTCTCTCTATCTCTCTCTCTCTCTCTCTCTCTCTCTCTCTCTCTATCTCTCTCTCAGAAAATATGTTTTATTGGGGCTTTACGCCGCTTTCAACATTATTTCAGTTATATCACGGCAACAGTTCACTTATTCATGATCCCTGGGTAAACAAACCAGTACTAGGCTATAAAATGTGTCTTGCCCCAAGGGCACTCCACCATGACTGTATTGCCGCGATTGGGGATCGAACCCGGGACACCCAGTTCCAAAACCCCTACGCTAACCACTCGACTACAGCAGATTCCCTGAAAATATGAAAAGAAAACTTCATCAATGAAAGAATACAATGCATATGCAATGGTTATTATTCAGAGTTGAACACATTGTTGTAAAAGCATTTTGCCACAATGTTTTCAAAGATTAGCTGTTACAGATGCATCAAAATGTGCCTACATGAGGGAAAGAGTTAAACTGTCAATGGAACCTCCAGATTGTAGGTGTAATATCTGCCCCAAGAGCTGGAGGTTGTAGGTTTGAACTAAACACCATACAGCTGAACAATATAAATGCGTTTTAACAATCCGGAGATATAATCAAAGGTTTGAGATAATATAAAACTTTCAAACATACAGCCATTCTGCAGTAGACGACTTTGAAAACATAGTGACAAAAACCTGAAAAATCTCCATAAAAGATATGTTTAATTGTTAAATAAAGTTGAAAACATTGTGCCAAAGGTGAAATTGCTCATCATGAGCAATTTCACCTTTGGGCACACTCTTTTCAAAAGTCGTCTGCTGCTATTGCCGTCAAAATGCATATGCAGGTGGGAAAGGTTTAAGCTTTTCAACATACAACAAATTGTTCAACATACAACAAATCTGCAGCAAACAATATGTAGAACATAAGAGGCAAATTACAGGAAATGTGAATAACTGAAAGTCACAGTATGGAAAAGAGTTGAAAACATTAATATTGTGTCAAGAATTGCTCATTATAAGTAATTCCATCATTTGCCACACACAGATTTCTAAAATCTCTTGCTTCCCTTTAGATGTGTCCAAAAAAATCTGCCTGTGCAAAAGGGGTTACCAAAGATATTCTCTATTATTTTGATGAACCCTCAGGGTTTGATCCCTGTCCCATATAAAGATGCCTATACTGATGCCCAACAATTTGTGAAAATAATTTGACAAAGTGAGAAATTGCTTGTAATGAATGAGCAAATTCTCCTTTAGCCTCAATGTCTAAAACTCTATTCAATGATTACATTTTCATTTATATATTGTTAATAATATTTTTACCCAGATTTTTTTGAAGTTGTATGCTTCAGATTTAGGTGTATGTAGGAAAGGGTTATGCATGAGTATATTCATCTCTGCAGCAGACAATTCAAAATCATTGTGGGAAGAGAAAGATAGTGTTCAAATAGAGCAATTTCTCCTGTTTTTACATGGTTTCAAACCCTTTCCCTCATACAAAAATTCTGCAGCAGACGACTTCGAACATATTTTGTCAAAAAATTAGAAAATCTCTATATTTGAATGGATTATAAACCTATACATATAACTAAAAGTGGAAAACCTAGTGGCAAAAGGAGAAATTGCTCGTTTTGAGCAATTTCTTCTTTTGTCACTATGTTTTCAAAAAGCCATCTGCTCTAGAGGAAGCGTCCATGACGGTAAACTGTTAACGGCATTCTGTTTAGAATAGCCTATAAAGTTTTGTATTGCCGTGAGGATGGCTAATGTGACTGGAATGGATTCCAGTTTTCATAGGGTTTCTGTATAGGGCTTCATCCACTAACTTTGTTGTCTTGTTATTTTGGCTGCCTCTCTCACAGTAATTAACTCATTCCCTAATCAAGAAATACAAGTACCGTATACTGTTGCCGTATACTGTTGCCGTATACTGCTGCCGGCTGAACACAGAAGTCCAGATAAGGATGGGGGGTAATCAGCTCTTTTCCCCACAATTTCTCTCTTATTATTAAAGCAAACCCTATGTTGTGTGTACTCAAAAGAATCGTCTCACTGAGACGATTCTTTTGAGTACCCACAACATAGGGTAATATGGTAAAATAAGGATTTTAGAACATGCAAAACTCCCCTTATCTAGATCTCTGGAACACTCTACCTTCAACCTTTTCCAATCCACATTAACCCCTGTGAGTTCGAATCCCAGCTCGGCCAGCATTCTTTCCGACCTTGGACAAAAGTCACTGTGACATGCGTCGTTCGTCTTTCACCAATCTGCTAAAAGTCCATGTGGAAAAGCAGCCAGTCGCTTGGAAGGTATTTTGTGTTGAGTACTGGTATGAATCAAAGCTAGGAAACGCATGAGTAGGTGAAGTGGGTGCCGTGATATGACTGAATAATTGTTGAAAACGGCGTTAAACCCCAATCAATCAATTGAAAACATAGTGACAAAAGAAGAAATTGCTCAAAACAAGCAATTTCTCCTTTTGCCACAATGTTTTCCACTTTTAGTCATAGGTTATCCATTCAATTATAGAGATTTTCACATTTTTGAAAAAATATGTTCAAAGTCGTCTGCTGCAGAATTGTCGTATGAGGGAAAGGGTTAATGATATCATGCTAAAATATTCTTTACAGACTGTTAGATGATAGCTCTTGTCAAGTCAGCAGCTTTGTATAAAAGCATACAAAGCTGCTATCATTAACCCTTTCCATCTTACGACAATTCTGCAGCAAACGAGAAATTGCTTGTTTTGAGCATCAGAAAGCGTCTATATGAGGGAAAGGGGGAAAGGGTTAACCCTTTCCTATATATAAAAAATCCATAAATAGTAGAGAACTTTGAAAACATCTTGGCAAAGTGTATAAAATATCGATAAATAAAAGAGTTGGAAACATTGTGGGGAAGGGAGAAATTTCTCACATGAGCAATTTCTACTTTTGCAACAATGTTTTTTTCAAAGAATTCTGATTCAGTAGCAACAAAATATTTTATGCATGTGGGAAAGGGTTAAGGCTAAATGCTACGGGACTGATACTTTGTATATTAAAGAAACAGATTTATATTGATATAACAAAGAAATGGATGAAATCGTGTTCAAAGTCATAATGCTTGCGCTCCATCAGACACACAAATTGATTGCTTCGAAGCAAGTGTCATAACAAATTCACGCTGCCATCCTTCTGCCTGATTTGGGAACAAAGAAAGCATGAAATACCATCATTAGATAAAACAGGATTTACACTTTCCCCTCATAAGAACTTGAGTGCAGCAGAGACATTGTTTTGCAAACTAAATGACAATAGTAAAGGTGATAGCTTTTATTATTCATCCAACAGAATGGATTGATTTTGATAACATTGCTGAGGACCACTTATAAAGCAAGAAATTGCTTACAATGAGCTTGTTTATTGTTTTCGTACAATTTGTTTTAATTGACCAAACCTTGCTTTGGAAACTTGCACTTTGGACAATTCTTAAAATGCCATAATGCAGACTTCTGTGAAAACATGCAGACATGTACTTAATAAATTAAGTTGAAAACATTGTGGATAAAAGGAGAAATTGTTCATCAAGAGCAAATGTTCCTTTTTCCTTCCCTGTTTTCAAGAGCTGCTTGCATTAAATTCATCTCATGTGGGAAAGGGTTAATAGACAAAACATGATTAATTACACAATTTACAAGTAAAATGATTCAGAGAACCAGACTGTACCAAATTGATGAACTCAAACAGGAAGTACTATTCAGCAGTCAATAGACTGTTTCCTCACTTCATTTGCATACAGGAAGTACTATTCAGTAATTCCTAGACTCGATCCTTTCATAATTCCATTACCGAAATACAGACACTTTCTGATGCCTCCGTAGCAGACAACGTTAAAAACATTGTGGCAAAAAGGGGGAAATTGCTTAATATTATAATTATACCTTTTGTACCTATTTGAGCAATTTCTTCTTGAAAGACATGGAGATTTTCCTTAATTTCGATGTTGCCTACTGCAGATTTCTTGTATGTAGGAAAGGGATATCTGCATACATGCCAATGTAATCATTTGTAAATATGGTACCAAGGTATTGCATTCACAATTTGTTTTCTTCATCTGCTGTCTTTACTTTGTCATATATTATTCATATTTCTGTAGAAATAATTGTATATATTTCTTTTCGAAGAATAATTTTTTTTTTTTTCTTTTTTCAAGATTCAAGATATTTATTCACGTAATAAAGGCCTCCAGCCCAAAATACACAATATACAATAACATGTTTGTGTTAGTTTTAAGTTGCCCCTCTCTTAATAAAATGTAGATTACAATATGCATATCTGTTTAAAGTCATATACAGTATTAGTACTTAAACTTTTTAAGACTAAAAACTATTTACCAAGACATCTTCGGTGTTCTTAATGTTATATCACAGTCTCAAAAATGGAGTTGTTCATTTAGGAATAGTTACTCTATTAATATAAAGTGTATATCATCAAAATGCTGATCAATTGGTCGTTGATAGCAGTTTGCTGATATACACATCTGTCCTGTGGATTACATTCTCATATGATGAGTTAAGGATGTTTAAGAATCTTTGTAGATCATTATTCAATGAAATCAAAATATATTTTTATTTACGTAATAAAGGCTTCCGGCCCAAGATACCCACTATACAATAAAATGTTTGTGTTAGTTTTAAGTTGCCCTCCTCTTAATCAATGCACATTACTATATGCATACATGTACCTGTGTAAGATCATTTACAGTATTTATTACTTAAACTTTTTAAGAGAAATATCCTATTTATTAAAACATCTTCATGTTAATAAATAAGTTATAAATGTTATGTCACAGTGTCAATATGGAGTTCTTCATGTCTGAATAGTAACATTATTAAAACAAAGTGTATATCAACCAAATGCTGATCAATTGGTCATTGATAGCAGTTTGCTGATATAAACTACTGTCCTGTGGATAACTTTCTCATCCTTGCAGATTATTATTCGATGTATACCAGTTTAGTAGATACTGGTTCCGTATATCTGTAAATTAATGAATAGTAACATTATTAATATAAAGTGTTTATCATCAAAATGCTAATCAATTGGTCATTGATAGTAGTTTGCTGATATACAATTCTGTACTGTGGATTACATTCTCATAATGCTGCATGACATGTTGCGTATACCAAATTTTACAACAATTTAAAAGTCCAAATTTATAATAAAATAAGAAAACAATAAATGTTAAATATAATCTAGATGTTGATATTGGTGCATCATATATTTATTGGCCACCTGTTGTAAGAGTGGGGGAATTTGGGAGAGGCATCGCAGGTTCAATCCCCCTTGTGGTAGTTATATATGGTGGATCGAGGTGCTTTGGACAAGGTTCATTTACTAGTCAAAGTACTGGTCTATCACAGAAATAAACTTGAAATAAACTTGAAATAGGGTTGAAAATGGCATAAACTCAAATTATCTTTTAGAAGGTGGTGGCGTTTAAAAATATTTACAGACATCATAGATTTACATTCCTATTCAGTTACAACTTAACTTTTCGGCACACATTTAAAATTGTTAAAAGCAATTTAACCCTTATAATGCTGATTTTTTTCAAAATGTAATTGTTCAATATTGCATTTGGAAGAGTCCATATAGCCATTTCTAATAATACATATTAAAAATAAAAATGTTCAATTGAGCAGTCCACAGTATAGAGCCAGGTCAGATGGCACCCATGCACCGGATGGCACCCATGCACCGGATGGCTGGTCTCTATATTGGTGGCACAGGCTTCACACAAAATCCGTTCCAGCAGTCAAGGTTAACCCTTTCCCTTATACGACAATTCTGCAGCAGACGTCTTTGAACGCAATTTGTCAAAACATCTCCATAATTGAATGGATAACCTATGACAAAAAGTGAAAAACATTGTGCCAAAAGGAGAAATTGCACGTTTTGTGCAATTTCTTCTTTTGTCACTATGTTTACAAAAAGATGTCTGCTGCAGAGGCGTCAGAAAGCGTCTATATGAGAGAAAGGGTTAACCCCTCTCTCAAACAGACGCTTTCTGACACTTTTGCAGCAGATGACTAATCTGAATATATTCTGGCAAAAGGAGAAATTGCTCAAATTGAGCAGTTTTACCTTTTGCCACAATCTCTTCAACTTTTTTCAATAATAATTTTTATTATGCCTTCATTTATAGAGATTTTCTATATTTTTTACTAAAGGTCTTCAAAGTTGTCAGCGGCAGATTTGTTGTATGTGGGAAATCGTTAAAAAGGAATTGGATACAACCAGAACATTTGATGTATATAAATCTTCAAACCTCTAGCGAATGACTTGTCAGGCCTAGAGTCATGATTAAAATTGACCAAAACAAAAACAAGGGATTTAACTCTGATTTAAAAAACGACAGTTTAATGTCTTGGGACTAGATGGGGTAAAAAAACCACTGACTTATTTCGCAATTATATATTTATCTTTCATCCTTCCTAGAAACAAGGAATTCTTAAATTTTGAACTAATGAATGTTGAGATACGATATAACTCTTTACCACTTGCAGGCAACTACAACTTTTGTCAAAATGTTTTCAGCTGTATTATTCTTTCATTTAACCCTTTCCCTCAGACGTCAATTCTGCAGCAGATGACTTTGAACATATTTTGTCAAAAAATAGAAATTCTCTATAATTGAATGGATAACCTAAGACTTAAAGTAGAAAACATTGGGGCAAAAGGAGAAATTGCTTGTTTTGAGCAATTTCTTCTTTTATCACTATGTTTTCAAAAAGCTGTTTGCTGCAGAGGCGTCAGAAAGCGTCTATATGAGGGAAAAGGGTCAAGAGATTTTCTGTATTTTTAGCTAAAGGTTTTCAAAGTTAGCTGCTGCACATTAATTGTATGAGGGAAATGGTTAATAGTCCAATAATACATTGAACTCAGCAAAATGAAGCTCTAAACATTTGATAGCAAATTTATGTTATAAATATTCAATGGCAAAGTGAATCTCTAAACATTAAATAGCAAATTTATGTTATAAATATTCAATGGCAAAGTGATGTTCCATTAGTTCAATGGCAAATTGATGCTCCAAATGTTCAATGGCAAAGTGATGTTCCATTAGTTCAATGGCAAATTGATGCTCTAAATATTCAATGGCAAAGTGATGTTCCATTAGTTCAATGGCAAATTGGTGCTCTAAATATTCAATGGCAAAGTGATGTTCCATTAGTTCAATGGCAAATTGATGCTCCAAATGTTCAATGGCAAAGTGATGTTCCATTAGTTCAATGGCAAATTGATGCTCTAAATATTCAATGGCAAAGTGATGTTCCATTAGTTCAATGGCAAATTGATGCTCCAAATGTTCAATGGCAAAGTGATGTTCCATTAGTTCAATGGCAAATTGATGCTCTTAATAATAAATGACAAAGTGATGTTCCATTAGTTCAATGGCAAAGTGATGTTCCATTAGTTCAATGGCAAATTGATGTTCCAAATGTTCAATGGCAAAGTGATGTTCCATTAGTTCAATGGCAAATTGGTGCTCTAAATATTCAATGGCAAAGTGATGTTCCATTAGTTCAATGGCAAATTGATGCTCCAAATGTTCAATGGCAAAGTGATGTTCCATTAGTTCAATGGCAAATTGATGCTCTAAATATTCAATGGCAAAGTGATGTTCCATTAGTTCAATGGCAAATTGATGCTCCCAATGTTCAATGGCAAAGTGATGTTCCATTAGTTCAATGGCAAATTGATGCTCTTAATAATAAATGACAAAGTGATGTTCCATTAGTTCAATGGCAAAGTGATGTTCCATTAGTTCAATGGCAAATTGATGTTCCAAATGTTCAATGGCAAAGTGATGTTCCATTAGTTCAATGGCAAATTGATGCTCTTAATAATAAATGGCAAAGTGATGTTCCATTAGTTCAATGACAAAGTGATGTTCCATTAGTTCAATGGCAAAGTGATGTTCCATTAGTTCAATGGCAAAGTGATGTTCCATTAGTTCAATGGCAAAGTGATGTTCTTAATAATAAATAGCAAAGATATTCTGTAAGTATTCAATGGCAAGTTGATGTTCAAAATATTCAATGCCAAAGTGTTACTCCACGTTCAAAGGAAACAAAAGTGATACTCTAAATAATTAATGGCAAACAAATGCTCTAAATATTCAATGCAACATGCAACATGCAACATGCAACATGCAACATGATTTTATAAATATTCATAGGCAAAGTCATGCTCCAATTTTCAATGGCAAGCTCTGAATATTCGATGGCAAAGAGATATTCCAAGTAAAGGCGAATCAAGTTTAAAAATGGTCAATGGCAAGTTATTAATCCAAATATTTAACCCTTTCTCTCATACGACAATTCTGCAGCAGACGACTTTGAACATATTTTGTCAAATAATGGAAAAATCTATAATTGAATGGATAACCTATGACTAAAAGTTGAAAACATTGCGACAAAAAGAGAAATTGCACATTTAGTGCAATTTCTTCTTTTGTTACTATATTTTCAAAAAGCCGTCTGCTGCAGAGGCGTCAGAAAGCGTCTATAGGGAAAGGGTTAATAACAAAGTGATGCTGCAAACAATGCAATGGCAAAATGATGCTTAATGATAATTTCAATTTCAAAGGGATGCTTTAGATTTTCAAATGCAAACAGCCTCATTTTCTTGGAATCTGGCTTTGTGTCTGTAACCTATTCCCCGATACATGTGTAATTTAACACATCGGAGCAGATAATATTTGAAAACATTGTGTGAAAATGAAGGATTATTAATCATGAGCAATTTCTCTTTTAACCTTTATGTTTTCAACTCTTTATCAGAATTGTGTTTCCAATTATCCAGGATAGAAGTGCTAGGTGATGGTGCAATGTCCAGACTGTCTGTCTATCTGTTTCAGCCTAACTGTACACAGGCTAGAAGTGCTTAGGTGATGGTGCAATCTAATGTCCAGACTGTCTATCTATCTGTTTTAGCCTAACTGTATACATACTAGAAGTGCTAAGGTGATGGTGCAATGTCCAGGCTGTCTAGTTGTTTCAGTCTAACTGTATACAGGCTAGAAGTGTTAGGGGGATGGTGCAATGACCAGGCTGTCTGTCTAGTTGTTTCAGTCTAACTGTACACAGGCTAGAAGTGTTAGGGGGATGGTGCAATGACCGGGCTGTCTGTCTAGTTGTTTCAGTCTAACTGTATACAGGCTAGAAGTGCTAAGGTGATGGTGCAATGACCAGGCTGTCTAGTTGTTTCAGTCTAACTGTATACAGGCTAGAAGTGTTAGGGGGATGGTGCAATGACCGGGCTGTCTGTCTAGTTGTTTCAATCTAACTGTATACAGGCTAGAAGTGCTAAGGTGATGGTGCAATGACCAGGCTGTCTAGTTGTTTCAGTCTAACTGTACACAGGCTAGAAGTGTTAGGGTGATGGTGCAATGACCAGGCTGTCTGTCTAGTTGTTTCAGTCTAACTGTATACAGGCTAGAAGTGTTAGGGTGATGGTGCAATGACCAGGCTGTCTAGTTGTTTCAGTCTAACTGTATACAGGCTAGAAGTGCTAAGGTGATGGTGCAATGACCAGGCTGTCTAGATGTTTCAGTCTAACTGTACACAGGCTAGAAGTGTTAGAGTTATGGTGCAATGACCATGCTGTCTGTCTAGTTGTTTCAGTCTAACTGTATACAGGCTAGAAGTGCTAAGGTGATGGTGCAATGACCAGGCTGTCTAGTTGTTTCAGTCTAACTGTACACAGGCTAGAAGTGTTAGGGGGATGGTGCAATGACCAGGCTGTCTGTCTAGTTGTTTCAGTCTAACTGTATACAGGCTAGAAGTGTTAGGGTGATGGTACAATGACCAGGCTGTCTAGTTGTTTCAGTCTAACTGTATACAGGCTAGAAGTGTTAGGGTGATGGTGCAATGACCAGGCTGTCTGTCTAGTTGTTTCAGTCTAACTGTATACAGGCTAGAAGTGCTAAGGTGATGGTGCAATGACCAGGCTGTCTAGTTGTTTCAGTTTAACTGTATACAGGCTATAAGTGTTAGGGGATGGTGCAATGTCCAGGCTGTCTAGTTGTTTCAGTCTAACTGTATACAGGCTAGAAGTGTTGGGGGATGGTGCAATGACCAGGCTGTCTAGTTGTTTCAGTCTAACTGTATACAGGCTAGAAGTGTGAGGGTGATGGTGCAATGACCAGGCTGTCTAGTTGTTTCAGTCTAACTGTATACAGGCTAGAAGTGTTGGGGGATGGTGCAAGAACCAGGCTGTCTGTCTAGTTGTTTCAGTCTAACTGTACACAGGCTAGAAGTGTTAGGGTGATGGTGCAATGACCAGGCTGTCTGTCTAGTTGTTTCAGTCTAACTGTATACAGGCTAGAAGTGTTAGGGTGATGGTGCAATGACCAGGCTGTCTAGTTGTTTCAGTCTAACTGTATACAGGCTAGAAGTGCTAAGGTGATGGTGCAATGACCAGGCTGTCTAGTTGTTTCAGTCTAACTGTATACAGGCTAGAAGTGTTAGGGTGATGGTGCAATGACCAGGCTGTCTGTCTAGTTGTTTCAGTCTAACTGTATACAGGCTAGAAGTGCTAAGGTGATGGTGCAATGACCAGGCTGTCTAGTTGTTTCAGTCTAACTGTATACAGGCTAGAAGTGTTAGGGGGATGGTGCAATGACCGGGCTGTCTGTCTAGTTGTTTCAGTCTAACTGTATACAGGCTAGAAGTGCTAAGGTGATGGTGCAATGACCAGGCTGTCTAGTTGTTTCAGTCTAACTGTACACAGGCTAGAAGTGTTAGGGTGATGGTGCAATGACCAGGCTGTCTGTCTAGTTGTTTCAGTCTAACTGTATACAGGCTAGAAGTGCTAAGGTGATGGTGCAATGACCAGGCTGTCTAGTTGTTTCAGTCTAACTGTATACAGGCTAGAAGTGTTAGGGGGATGGTGCAATGACCAGGCTGTCTGTCTAGTTGTTTCAGTCTAACTGTATACAGGCTAGAAGTGTTAGGGTGATGGTGCAATGACCAGGCTGTCTAGTTGTTTCAGTCTAACTGTATACAGGCTAGAAGTGTTAGGGTGATGGTGCAATGACCAGGCTGTCTGTCTAGTTGTTTCAGTCTAACTGTATACAGGCTAGAAGTGCTAAGGTGATGGTGCAATGACCAGGCTGTCTAGTTGTTTCAGTCTAACTGTATACAGGCTAGAAGTGTTAGGGGATGGTGCAATGTCCAGGCTGTCTAGTTGTTTCAGTCTTAACTGTATACAGGCTAGAAGTGCTAAGGTGATGGTGCAATGACCAGGCTGTCTAGTTGTTTCAGTCTAACTGTATACAGGCTAGAAGTGTTAGGGTGATGGTGCAATGACCAGGCTGTCTTGTTGTTTCAGTCTAACTGTATACAGGCTAGAAGTGTTGGGGGATGGTGCAATTTAATGTCCAGGCTGTCTGTCTATCCCTTTCCCACATGCAAACAATCTGCAACAGACAACTTTGAAAACATGTAACCAAAGATAATAGACAAATGATAGTGTTATTATGAGATAAGTTTAAAACATTATGACAGATGACATTTTCCTTTTGGCACAACATTTTTAAAAGTCTTCTGCATCTAGGCAAAACTATGAAATATCTATAAAAATGATAGAAAGATTTCAACGAATCAAATTTAATATTCTTATAACAAAAAGAGATGTTATGAGCACTTTCTCCTTTTACAATGTTTTCAAAAATCCTTCTGAAACAGATTAGTGGTGAAATTTTATCTTCTTTTAACAAGAATGTCAAAAATGATTTTCCATTGAACGGCAATGATGTCTTCTTAAATACCATATCTCTGATGTTGGTTTTTGCTGATAGACAGAATTATATCCATCTCTCTGAAAAAAAATTGCACAAGTGGGCTTGAATATTGAAAAAGAGTGACATTTATCAAAATTAAATCTTGACAATTACGAAAAAACAACACCTTCAATTCCATAGCATTTATCTATCTTCTTTGATGTGTTCTTGAGGGGTAAACAGGTCTTTTTTCAACATAATCTGTCTCTTTACCTTATTAACCCTTTCCCACCTGCAGACGAATTTTGACGCAATAGCAGCAGACGACTTTTGAAAACATTGTGGCCAAAGGTGAAATTGCTCATGATGAGCAATTTCTCCTTTGGCCACACTGTTTTCAACTTTATCTTACAATTAAGCTACCTTTTTATGGAGATTTTTCAGGTTTTTGTCACTATGTTTTCAATGTCGTCTGCTGCGGATTTGTTGTATGTGGGAAAGGGTTAAACATTGTGTCAGGATTCTTCTCAATTAGTACCAACAATGGCGGGTTTGGGATCAGATAAGGGTTATGGCCCTTCCCTAGAGCTGGACAATTCTGATACAATATTGATGGTGTGGGCTCAGATAAGGATTTTGGCCCTACTCTAGAGCTGGCCAATTCTGATACAATATGGAGAGTTGGGGGTCAGATACGGATTTCGGCCCTACTCTAGAGCTTGACAATTCTGATACAATATGGAGGGTTGGGGGTCAGATAAGGCTTATGGCCCTATTCTAGAGCTGGACAATTCTGATACAATATGGAGAGTTGGGGGTCAGATAAGTCTTATGGCCCTATTCTAGAGCTTGACAATTTTGATACAATATGGAGAGTTGGGGGTCAGATAAGGCTTATGACCCTATTCTAGATCTGGACAATTCTGATACAATATGGAGAGTTGGGGGGTCAGATAAGGCTTATGGCCCTATTCTAGAGCTGGACAATTCTGATACAATGTAGAGAGTTGGGGGGTCAGATAAGTCTTATGGCCCTATTCTAGAGCTGGACAATTCTGATACAATATGGAGAGTTGGAGGTCAGATAAGGCTTATGGCCCTATTCTAGAGCTGGACAATTCTGATACAATATGGAGAGTTGGGGGTCAGATAAGGCTTATGGCCCTATTCTAGAGCTGGACAATTCTGATACAATATGGAGAGTTGGGGGTCAGATAAGGCTTATGGCCCTATTCTAGAGCTGGACAATTCTGATACAATATGGAGAGTTGGGGGTCAGATAAGGCTTATGGCCTTATTCTAGAGCTGGCCAATTCTGATACAATATGGAGAGTTGGGGGTCAGATAAGGCTTATGGCCCTATTCTAGAGCTGGACAATTCTGATACAATGTAGAGAGTTGGGGGTCAGATAAGTCTTATGGCCCTATTCTAGAGCTGGACAATTCTGATACAATATGGAGAGTTGGGGGTCAGATAAGGCTTATGGCCCTATTCTAGAGCTGGACAATTCTGATACAATATGGAGAGTTGGGGGTCAGATAAGGCTTATGGCCCTATTCTAGAGCTGGACAATTCTGATACAATATGGAGAGTTGGGGGTCAGATAAGGCTTATGGCCCTATTCTAGAGCTGGACAATTCTGATACAATATGGAGAATTGGGGGTCAGATAAGGCTTATGGCCCTATTCTAGATCTGGGCAATTCTGATACAATATGGAGAGTTGGGGGTCAGATAAGGCTTATGGCCCTATTCTAGAGCTGGACAATTCTGATACAATATGGAGAGTTGGGGGTCAGATAAGGCTTATGGCCCTATTCTAGAGCTGGACAATTTTGATACAATATGGAGAGTTGGGGGTCAGATAAGGCTTATGGCCCTATTCTAGAGCTGGACAATTCTATACAATATGGAGAGTTGGGGGTTAGATAAGGCTTATGGCCCTATTCTAGAGCTGGACAATTCTGATACAATATGGAGAGTTGGGGGTCAGATACGGATTTTGGCCCTACTCTAGAGCTGGACAATTCTGATACAATATGGAGAGTTGGGGGTCAGATAAGGCTTATGGCCCTATTCTAGAGCTCTACAATTCTGATACAATATGGAGAGTTGCGGGTCAGATAAGGCTTATGGCCCTATTCTAGAGCTGGACAATTCTGATACAATATGGAGAGTTGGGGGTCAGATAAGGCTTATGGCCCTATTCTAGAGCTGGACAATTCTGATACAATATGGAGAATTGGGGGTCAGATAAGGCTTATGGCCCTATTCTAGAGCTGGACAATTCTGATACAATGTAGAGAGTTGGGGGGTCAGATAAGTCTTATGGCCCTATTCTAGAGCTTGACAATTCTGATACAATATGGATGGTGTGGGCTCAGATAAGGCTTATGGCCCTATTCTAGAGCTGGACAATTCTGATACAATATGGATGGTGTGGGCTCAGATAAGGCTTATGGCCCTATTCTAGAGCTGGACAATTCTGATACAATATGGATGGTGTGGGCTCAGATAAGGCTTATGGCCCTAATCTAGAGCTGGACAATTCTGATACAATATGGATGGTGTGGGCTCAGATAAGGCTTATGGCCCTATTCTAGAGCTGGACAATTCTGATACAATATGGATGGTGTGGGCTCAGATAAGGCTTATGGCCCTATTCTAGAGCTGGACAATTCTGATACAATATAGATGGTGTGGGCTCAGATAAGGCTTATAGCCCTATTCTAGAGCTGGACAATTCTGATACAATATGGAGAGTTGGGGGTCAGATAAGGCTATTGGCCCTATTCTAGAGCTCTACAATTCTGATACAATATGGAGAGTTGGGGGTCAGATAAGGCTTATGGCCCTATTCTAGAGCTGGACAATTCTGATACAATATGGAGAATTGGGGGGTCAGATAAGGCTTATGGCCCTATTCTAGATCTGGGCAATTCTGATACAATATGGAGAGTTGGGGGTCAGATAAGGCTTATGGCCCTATTCTAGAGCTGGACAATTCTGATACAATATGGAGAGTTGGGGGTCAGATAAGGCTTATGGCCCTATTCTAGAGCTGGACAATTTTGATACAATATGGAGAGTTGGGGGTCAGATAAGGCTTATGGCCCTATTCTAGAGCTGGACAATTCTATACAATATGGAGAGTTGGGGGTTAGATAAGGCTTATGGCCCTATTCTAGAGCTGGACAATTCTGATACAATATGGAGTGTTCGGGGTCAGATACGGATTTTGGCCCTACTCTAGAGCTGGACAATTCTGATACAATATGGAGAGTTGGGGGTCAGATAAGGCTTATGGCCCTATTCTAGAGCTCTACAATTCTGATACAATATGGAGAGTTGCGGGTCAGATAAGGCTTATGGCCCTATTCTAGAGCTGGACAATTCTGATACAATATGGAGAGTTGGGGGTCAGATAAGGCTTATGGCCCTATTCTAGAGCTGGACAATTCTGATACAATATGGAGAATTGGGGGTCAGATAAGGCTTATGGCCCTATTCTAGAGCTGGACAATTCTGATACAATGTAGAGAGTTGGGGGCTCAGATAAGGCTTATGGCCCTATTCTAGAGCTGGACAATTCTGATACAATATGGATGGTGTGGGCTCAGATAAGGCTTATGGCCCTATTCTAGAGCTGGACAATTCTGATACAATATGGATGGTGTGGGCTCAGATAAGGCTTATGGCCCTAATCTAGAGCTGGACAATTCTGATACAATATGGATGGTGTGGGCTCAGATAAGGCTTATGGCCCTATTCTAGAGCTGGACAATTCTGATACAATATGGATGGTGTGGGCTCAGATAAGGCTTATGGCCCTATTCTAGAGCTGGACAATTCTGATACAATATAGATGGTGTGGGCTCAGATAAGGCTTATAGCCCTATTCTAGAGCTGGACAATTCTGATACAATATGGAGAGTTGGGGGTCAGATAAGGCTATTGGCCCTATTCTAGAGCTCTACAATTCTGATACAATATGGCAAGTTGGGGGTCAGATAAGGCTTATGGCCCTATTCTAGAGCTGGACAATTCTGATACAATATGGATGGTGTGGGCTCAGATAAGGCTTATGGCCCTATTCTAGAGCTGGACAATTCTGATACAATATAGATGGTGTGGGCTCAGATAAGGCTTATAGCCCTATTCTAGAGCTGGACAATTCTGATACAATATGGAGAGTTGGGGGTCAGATAAGGCTTATGGCCCTATTCTAGAGCTGGACAATTCTGATACAATATGGATGGTGTGGGCTCAGATAAGGCTTATGGCCCTATTCTAGAGCTGGACAATTCTGATACAATATAGATGGTGTGGGCTCAGATAAAGCTTATAGCCCTATTCTAGAGCTGGACAATTCTGATACAATATGGAGAGTTGGGGGTCAGATAAGGGTTATAGCCCTATTCTAGATCTGGACAATTCTGATACAATATGGAGAGTTGGGGGTCAGATAAGGCTATTGGCCCTATTCTAGAGCTCTACAATTCTGATACAATATTAGATTTCCATGAATATAGGTAAATATATAAGAGAAGGACTTGATTGGACAGATGCAGAAACAGCTTAAATCTCGTAAATGGAGGTGGTAGTTACTGCGTTATATTGGGGGTTTGTTTGACATAGTTTATTATGACAAGTTATCATATAAATTCCCTGGAAGACCTACTATTAAAATAACAACATGAATATGAATGAAGCACAAGGAGAATTTAAGGACCAAAAGAGAAGATTTTAGTACTAAATAATATGTATAGCTAAGTAGTATTGCAATGGTAGTAAAACATAAACGATCTTCCAGTAAAGGCAGCTCTCGATATTACATTGTATATGATTTGGGCATAATATAGGTTGAATGTTTTAACATAGTATAACTTATTGACTTTTATCTACAAAGTTGAACATTTTAATAAAATGAACCTTAAATATTGCTTTGAAAAAGAACTAGTGCATCATCATTGTCTTTTCACTTTAGAAAATCAAGCAAAATATTTCTCAAAAAGTTACCAGTTCTCATGTCATATGTATAAATTATACAGCTTTTATACGCCCGCAGGCGGCGTCCAGTATGTTGTCAGCTCAATAACTTTAGAAGCCTTTGTCCAATCATCACCAAATTTGGTCAGAATGTGTATTGGGATAATATCTCGGACAAGTTCGATAACTAGCCATATCGCTTTAGTCAATCGAGAGTTATCGCCCTTTTATTAAAGAAATTACCTAAAATTGTGATTGTCAGCTCAATAACATTAGAATCCTTTGTCCAATCTTCACCAAATTTATTTAGAATGTGTATTGGCATAATATCTCGGACAAGTTCGATAACTAGCCATATTGCTTTAGTCAATCGAGAGCTATCGCCCTTTAATTATAGAAATTACCTAAAATTGGTCTTGTCAGCTCAATAACTTTAGAAGCCTTTGTCCAATCATCACCAAATTTGGTCAGAATGTGTATTGGCATAATATCTCGGACAAGTTCGATAACTAGCCATATTGCTGTAGTCAATCGAGAGTTACCGCCCTTTAATTATAGAAATTACCTAAAATTGGTCTTGTCAGCTCAATAACTTTAGAAGCCTTTGTCCAATCATCACCAAATTTGGTCAGAATGTGTATTGGCATAATATCTTGGACAAGTTCCATAACTTACCACGTTATCTTAGTCACTACACACTTATGTCCCTCGAAATGGCCAAAAACTGTACTAACAGTGTCTGCTCTCTAAATTTGCCTGATGTACAACCAATTATCACTATACTTAATTGGTCTCAAAAAAACAGGACGGGCGTATTTTGTGACATTTGGCGCTCTTGTTCATGGTTAGTAAATTTTCTCGTTCACCAATTCTCTTAGTTTTGTCAATCAACAATAGCTTGACTGTCTAACTGGATAAAAGAAATGTTCTATACCCGTACATGTATAGGACACTTAATAGTTCAATTAAAACTTGCATATTTACATTGACTGCATATATACGAGTGTATGTCAAAATCCCCTCAGTCAAAATCCCCTCACTCTGAAAATGGCATAGTAGTCAAAATCCCCTCGACCAAAATGAAAGGGTAGTCAAAATCCCCTTGATGGGTATTCATAATAGGCTCATTCTAAGACATTTATATTACATTTTAATAACCATTTTATTACGAAGCTTTCAACAGTGATTCGGTCTTGGCACTTGATTTCATGTATTGGTGAATTGTTATGCTAAAATAATGCTGTAAAATTCAATATATCACTATTAATATAATACAGATAACTGTCAGAGAGTTCAAATTCAATATATCACTATTAATATAATATAGATCACTGACAGATAGTTTATCTTGGAGTTGATGAACATGTTTGTGTCAAAACCCATACGGTCCATTTTTGTCATAGTTGTCAAAAAAATGCAGGGTATCCAAACAATGTAGAGTAGACAAAATGCAGAGTAGACAAAATCGTACTGATTGAAAAAAACAACAATGATAGGTGATAATTCAGTCACATGTTATAAATGAATTACGGTGATAATTGCTTTAATCCTGTTTGTCACAACCATTGATTGTGTTAATCATTATTAATATGATATTAACATGTATACTATATTGTTATAATTCATGTAGCAAATGTTTCTTCTTGTAATTATGTCTATAAATCCCTTTATTCAATTCCAAATTGATAAGTCCCTTGAGGAATTCTTGGCAGTGATTGGACAACTTATAAGAATAAGATAAACACATGAGTGTCTAAATATGGTAGAAAGTGGTTAGTTAAACTGTGAACATATAAAATGTCCTACAAACTGTGTGCTGAATATTTATTAAAATGATTAAATTACTTACTGTGTTATGTATGTTAAACCCTAAAATGATTTAAATTACTTACTGTGTTATGTATGTTAAACCTTAAAATGATTTAAAATACTTACTGTGTTATGTATGTTAAACCTTAAAATGATTTAAATTACTTACTATGTTATTTGTCTTGTTAGCGCAATGTTATTTTTAGCCTTAGACACCTTTGATGTCTCCTAATGTCATACATTATGATTACCCTGCTAATCCCATCGAGGGGATTTTGACTACCCTATCATTTCGGTCGAGGGGATTTTGACTACCCTAACATTTTGGTTGAGGGGATTTTGACTACCCTATCATTTTCAGGGTGAGGGGATTTTGAGTGTCTCCCCATATATACACAGTGAATTAGCTTCTGGTAGCATCAGTTAATGCTTCTTGATGTCTGTCTATTGAGACATGGCTATAAGATTTACTTAATCAACCCTTTCCCACAAACAGTCAATCTACTACTAACGACTTTGATAACATACTGAAACCAAACATTTTATTGAAAAAATAATTGAAAATTGTGGCCAAAGTCGTCAAATGCAGAGGCATCAGTTTGTGTCTGCATTTGGAAAAAGATTTTTATCTGCTAGACTAATGTCTGTAATTCAGGAAATTGATTTTGTATGTCATTATAAATTGTTCTTCTTCTGAGGTGAAAGACAAGAAGAGTTAAATACACTTTTGTATTTACCAAGAGCTATAGCATTGCATGTTTTCGTAGACCCTTAACACTTTCCCCACATACAACAAATTTGCAGCAGACGACTTTGAAAGCATAATGACAACAACCTGATAATCTCCATAAAAGATAGCTTTTAGTTAAAAAAAGTTTAATAGTTAACCCATTACGTCACACAAGCGCTTCTGAGCGCCGCTATACACAGACGCACACTAGCGACGGAGAGTGCTTGTCGACTATCGCACACTAGCGACTAAGAGCGTGTCTGTTTTTGTATCTAATATAATCCTTTTTAGATTCTAAAATTTATTTAAAAAAATAGCCCATTCGATGCATTGATATCTTACCTTTGATAATCCGGTGAAAATTTGGTATGTTTCCAGTTAAAGAATATCCTTAAAATGCACTTCAATTTACATACCCAAACCTCCATTATGATTTGAGCAGCCATTGTTATTTCTGTTTTGAAATTTGAATACGCGTCCTCTATAAAATCAAGTCCTTTCGACGTATATCATGTTGGCTATTATAAAGTTGAAAACATTTGTGGCCATAGGTGAAATTGCTCATCATGAGCACTTTCACCTTTGGCCACAAGATTTTCAAAAGTCGTCTGCTGCTTTTACGTCAAAATGCGTCAGCAGGTGGGAAAGTGTTAACATATTTCCTACAAATACATTTTGAGGCTTCGGCAGCAGACGACTTTTGAAAACATTGTGGCAAAAGAAGTAATTGCTCATCAACTCATTTTTATATAATTAATCATTCACTTATAATTATCTTATAATTAATATTTCTGCCTAGATGTTTCCAAAATTGTCTGTTGCAGATGCGTTGTATGAGGGGGAAAGAGTAAAGATATCTGAAAATAAGAAAGAAATGATAGACAATTAGCAGAAATTCTTTAATCCTTTCCCTCATATAGACGCTTTCTGACGCCTCTGCAGCAGACGGCTATTTGAAAACATAGTGACAAAAGAAGAAATTGCACAAAACGTGCAATTTCTCCTTTTGCCACAATGTTTTCCACTTTTCGTCATAGGTTATCCATTTAATTATGGAGATTTTCTATCTTTTGACAAAATACGTTCAAAGTCGTCTGCTGCAGAATTGTCATATGAGGGAAAGGGTTAAAGCAGACGGTGTTTTGAAAACATAGTGACAAAAGAAGATATTGCACAGAACGTGCAATTTCTCCTTTTGTCACAATGTTTTCCACTTTTAGTCATAGGTTATCCATCTGACAAAATAAGTTCAAAGTCGTCTGCTGCAGAATTGTCATATGAGGGAAAGGGTTAAAGCAGACGGCGTTTTGAAAACATAGTGACAAAAGAAGATATTGCACAGAACGTGCAATTTCTCCTTTTGTCACAATGTTTTCCACTTTTAGTCATAGGTTATCCATCTGACAAAATATGTTCAAAGTCGTCTGCTGCAGAATTGTCTTATGAGGGAAAGGGTTGAAGCTCGTGATAAGCAATACCTTCCTTTTTGCAAACTGCTTTCACAATATGCTGTCAAAATGGTCTGCTGGTTATATACATTTGAATCGGACATAATGCTCATAAGTTGTTTATTATTTACTTTGTTTGTTTGTTTTTTAACCCTTTCCCTCGTACGACAATTCCGCAGCAGACAGCTTTAAACATATTTTGTCAAAAATGAGAAAACCTCTAATTTTGAGCAATTTCTTCTTTTGTCACTATGTTTTCAAAAAGCTGTCTGCTTTAGAGGCGTCAGAAAGCGTCTATATGAGGGAAAGGGTTAATGCTTTTCAGCTATAACTGTCAGCACAAAGCATTAGGAAATCTATCTAATTGTTGTTGTTTTAGTTTCATAAAAAATATATTTGTGATTAATGCTACAGGATCCATGGTTAAAAAGCATTTAAATCACTCCGGAAAATGGACTATAAATAACAATAACAGTAATTTTCGGAAAACATGTCATAAATTCCATAATATGCATTTGTTAAAGTTGAAGGGACAGCATACCATTACCATGTAAATTATATGGATCCCTCACAAAATGGTATAAATCTTATTGATTCAAGAGGTTCTTATACAGGGTTCATAAATATTGAGCGCTTTCTGTTGATTTCCTGGGTATTGAGCAGGCTCTCTTTAGTGCCAAGGTGCTTGAGCCCCCGAGTAGCTCAGTCGGGGCTCTCTTTAGTGCCAAGGTGCTTGAGCCCCCGAGTAGCTCAGTCGGTAGCGACGCGGGCTGTCAATCCAGGGGTTTTCAGTTTCAATCCCAGCTTTACCAACATTCTTTCCGACGTTTGACAAAAGTCACTGTGATGAGCTTCATTCGTCTTTCACCAATAGGCTTACAGTCTATGTGGAAAAGCAGCCAGTTGTTTGGAAAGTATTTTGTGTGGAGTACTGGTGTGAGAAAGCTAGGAAAGACATGAGTAGGTGAACTGACTGCCATGATATGACTGAAGAATTGTTGTAAAACGGCATGAATCTCCAATCAATCAATTAATGTGTTTATTTATCATTAGGATGTGAAGTCGCTCATAATGACCATAATATTTGATGACAGTCCATGATTTCTGAGTGTATTTTGAAAACATTGCTTACATTCTAATCGTACAGGGTGGCCTCCATTTTGAAAATGTGAAAAATCTCAAGTTTCATGTTGTTGTTGTTGCATTTCTGCAAGCTTTTCACAAACTTAAATGATTCTAAGTTTGCGAAACAAGAACTTTCCACAGCACTTGTCACAAGCTTGCTGTAAGCTAGTATTTTGGTTAAGGACATTTTTTTTCCACATTTTGGTCATACCAAAACTTTTTAATTATTTCATACAACAAATCTTCAGCAAACGACTTCGAAAACATGATGACAAAAACCTGAAAAATCTCCATAATAGATTGCTTAATTGTTAAATAAAAGTTGAAAACATTGTGACCAATGGAGAAATTGCTCATCATGAGCACTTTCACCTATGGCCACGATGTTTTCCAAAGTCATCTGCTGCTATTGTGTCAAAATGTGTCTGCAGGTGGGAAAGGGTTAATATACCAAATATGCCAGAGGTGCCCACTCGAATTTGTCCATAACACCTTGTAACAGAGTCTAAGATCTAAGGAGGATTTAACCATACAACAAATTTGCAGCAGACGAAAAAGATTCAACGGGTTATTTAACATTATCTCTTTTAAGCAAGTATTTTAACCCTGTATGGTTGGTGCACAAAGAATCATCTCATTGTGTTATTTATTTTGAGTACGCACATGTAAGGTTTTTAGTTTAACCCTTTCCCTCATATAGACGCTTTTCTGACTGCAGCAGATTTTTAAAAACATAGTGACTTTAAAGCGACTGAACTCCAGATACCCAACTGTCGAAAAAAAATAAAATTTCCAAGTTTAAGAAAATAAGTGTTATTTTTGTATTTGGGGCATTAAAATATGATAACTGACATATTACATACCCCTATAATCGGTGAGATTTTCTTGTTTTCGATACTTTTTCCATCGCAAATTCTACCCTGTCAGTAACGGGGTAAGTTTATAAATAGCTTTCGATGCTTTTAATTTCATTCATCACGTGACTTGAAAAGTCGTCACGTGAATTGAATAGTCGTCACATGACCGATAGGACGCATGCGCATTAAATGAAACAGTTTTATACCATGAAGGTTTTATGCAAAATCACGAGGAGCTCATGCAATCACAAACAAATCTCTATGATTACTGTCGTTCGACTCCGCCTAACGTGTAAATTGTGTATAACTTTACACGCCTGTCAGAGTGAACCGTTATATAGTTATATCACATGATTGTTGCAAGGTGCCCGTCTGAAGGATTCCGTAGTATTTTTAAATAGGAAACCCCTTCATCAGGACAATTGAAAACGACTCAAGTTCACATTATTGATAAAAAACGATACATTTTCTAACCCTGGTTTTACTTGGATAACATAAAGAATAACATTTAGGGCGAATTCGATTTTTTTGTTTTTTTTTTGTTTTGTTTGTGCCATCTGGATTTCAGTCGCTTTAAAAATATGTTCAAAGTCGTCTGCTGCAGAATTGTCGTATGAGGGAAAGGGTCAAACAAGGATTTTAGACAATGAATTCTGTCCCTCATCTAAGATTCTGCATAAGATGCCTTTAAATGAAAAATGTTTGATTTTAATTTTTTGTTCCGAATGTAACAGCTTGTTTATTCTTTAACGCACCAAATCAAATTGGCAGCCCTCATAGAGTTCAGAATCCGGGGCCAACTTGTTCTTTTTTATCAGTAGCCAAAAAATGTTAAAATCTCGTTTTCATCTGGAATTGAAATCAAGGAATTGTTTCTCATTTATTAATCGCAACTAATGTTCTGAGTGACTTCCAGGGTTTGCCAAAAATCATTTGTTTAAAAAAAGAGCAATGATTTATGTGTTGTTGTTACAAAGAAGGTTTGGAATCGGTTTATTTGCAATGTTTGGTGAAGCTCCAGCTGCCTACTTCCAGATCAGATATTTTCTTTTAACTGCTAAAAAGACGAGCCAGACAAGGTTTATCCCACAAACAACAAAATCTGCAGCAGATGACTTTAAAAACATTAAGTCAAAATTATGTAAACTTTGAACAAATGAAAGAACAATAATAGAAGGAAGTTGAAAACACTGTGGCAAAATGAAAAATTGCTTTTAAGGAGCAATTTCTCCTTTTGCCACAATGCCCAAACCAAACTCCTAGCATGCAGCAAGCTTGTGCAAAGATCGCAATAAGCTTGCTCAAGCTCACTGCAATCTTATTAAGATTTCAGTCCTAGAATATTATGCTCGCAGGTCCTCAAGGAAATATTCACAAACTTCCTGTAAGCCTGTCGCAAACTTAAAATCAGTTAAGTTTGCGACAAGCTTACAATTCTGCAACAACAACAACAGGGAGTTAAACATTTTCAAATTTTCAAAATGGAGGCTGGCATTGTGACAATTAAAATTTAGGCAATGTTTTCACAAAATGCTAGTTTATCATAGATTTTTAGCAAATATTAATTTCATAGTGACTTGCAAATAGCTTTAAATGAAAATTTACCAGCACAGAATTTACTCAGAAATGACATTGTCTACAACTTTGTAAATGGAAACACTTGACAGGTAAACTTGTGTTAATGCCTGTTTGTTCACTGATTTATAGTGAAAGTATATAATGTAGGAAAGGGTTAAGATAACAAATTTAATTCATTAGTATTTTCAATTTAGGCAAAAACCAATTATTATGTCTCCTCCTGTAAACAGGGGAGATATATTGTTTTTGTCCTTGATGTCTGTCTGTCTGTGTGTGTGTGTCTGTCTGTCTGTCTGTCTGTCTGTCTGTCTGTCTGTCTGTCTGTCCGTCACAAATTGTGTCCGCTCCATATCTCCAAGACAGCTTAAAGGATTTTCATGAAACTTGGGTCACATGTTCACCTCATCAAGGCGATGTGCAGAACGCATGTCTCGACCATACCAGTTCAAGGTCAAGGTCACGCTTGAAGGTCAAAGGTTTGAGGCTTTATTTCGTGTCCGCTCCTTATCTCCAAGACGGCTTGAAGGATTTTCATGAAAATTTGGTCACATGTTCACCTCATCAAGGCGATTTGCAGAATCCATGTCTCGACCATACCAGTTCAAGGTCAAGTTCACGCTTGAAGGTCAAAGGTTTGAGGCTTTATTTCGTGTCCACTCCATATCTCCAAGACGGCTTGAAGGATTTTCATGAAACTTGGGTCACATGTTCACCTCATCAAGGGGATGTGCAGAACCCATGTCTCGACCATACCGGTTCAAGGTCAAGGTCACGCTTTAAGGTCAAAGGGTGAGGCTTTATTTTGTGTCCGCTCCATATCTCCCAAGACGGCTTGAAGGATTTTCATGAAACTGCTCATAAAGATACATGTGATATGACTAAAAGCAAGGTAAATACCATTCAAACAAATCCTAATAACACAGATTGAATGGTGTGGTTGTTAGAACATCCGCCTTATGATCAGAAGACCGCTGCAGATGTTTTTAAAGTTGTCTCTATGAAGGGAAAGGATTATATATTCCTCCTATACGACAATTCTGCAGCAGATGACTTTGGACATATTTCGTCAAAAAATAGGTTATCCATTACAAAAAGTGGAAAACAATATGGCAAAAGGAGAAATTGCTTGTTTTGAGCAGTTTTTTCTTTTGTCACAAAAATTTCAAAAAGCTGTCTGCTCCAGAGGCATCAGAAAGCGTCTATATTTTGATAGGCATGGAAACATTGCTCCTAGGGGTTATAGGACATGGTGCATTTAAATGTATGATTCACTTTAAGTTTCATTGGTCAGAATAATTCCATATCCTGTAAATATTTATGTTTTCTTATGCCCCCTTTACAAATATAGATTGTTTGGCAACCATTGAGCAATCCAAAATTTGCCTGATCATTTAAAGCCCTGTGTAAATGCTTAGGAGATCCTTATGCACTCATTGTGTGATCAAAAAGCAATTTTGGCCAACTTTCATGGTGATCTTGAAGCAACCTTGTTCGTTATTGAAAGACCCTTGCAAGATCAATGGATGCTAAGCCTCCTTCAGCGACCACTGGAAATTTGCTGAGTGCTTTGCGACAAAGAGAGATCACAGGGAGATTTACAGAGATCTCCGAGAGATTAGGTGCGGCCATGAGAGATCACAAAGAGACCGGAAGAGATCGCTGAGGGATCATTGAGAGTTCCTTGGGCAACCAAGAAGATCGCTGATCATTTCTCGAGCGACGGGCAGCCTCTGGGTATATATACATATGATAGCTTTATGGTGCTCCTCCATCAGTCTCTGACAAGCTATGGAGGAGAGCCCAAGATGAACAACCAAGCTTGGATATATGGTGCCATCCTACAAGGTCACTAAGCAATTCTTTTTCATTTAAAGAATTTCATTCACTCCTAAATGAGATGTCATTGCGCATGCGCGGGCAGTTTATTGCAAATGGCGGATAATCAGTCGCGCATTTCCACACGTGGTGTGAAAAATTTACGAATAATGGCGAATCTTGATACTGAACGGGGTTCAGTGACTGGTGAACGTAGTTCATCAAATCAAATGATAATAACAGGACATTAACATCTGAGCGAGTGACTGGTGAACGTAGTTCATCTAATGATAAAGACAGGATAGCAACGTCTGAGCATGGCTCGAATGACACAAAAGGAGAACGTGTTTCTCAATTCCAAAAAGGGAAACAAAAAGCTGCAACGCTAAAGGTTGCAAATCCGTCAATTATACAGAACCAGATGGCCAAAGCTGTTGTCCAAACCCGAGGAGGCAGAGTCACTAATGAAGGAGGCCAGAAATCTGATGGATCCAACCCTGGCTGCAAAAGACAGTGTCTACAGCAAACTGATGCAAGAGCTGAGGCTTGAAGACGAGGGAGCCGTCTTCAACTAGCTGCGCATGGAGCCGGCCATGTTTGATGTGCTCTTGCAAAGGGTTGAACCTAAATTCACCGAGGCTAATATCAACTGGAGAGAAAGTCTCAAACCAGGCTGTGACCCTCGGGTACCTTGCTACAGGTGAAGTGCAGCCTGCGCTCTAGAACTGGCATTGTGTGTTGCAGTCCACTATCTACCTGTTTGTGCAAGAAGTGTACCAAGCCATCCAATATGAATACAAGGATGAAGTCATTAAATGCCCTAATTCACCCCCAGAAGTGTACCAAGCCATCCAATATGAATACAAGGATGAAGTCATCAAATGCCCTAATTCACCACTAGAAGTGTACCAAGCCATCTGATATGAATACAAGGATGAAGTCATCAAATGCCCTATTTCACCTCCAGAAGTGTACCAAGCCATCCAATATGAATACAAGGATGAAGTCATCAATTCACCTCAAGAGTGGCAGCCCGTTTCAGATGAATTCAAGACCAGGTGGAATGTTCCTCACACATGCGGTGTCAGTGCATGTGTTGGTCAGTTGCCATGATAACTTAGGCAGCCAATTTCATAATTACAGAGGCTTTTTCTCATCGATGCTTCGATGCTATGTCAGATTCACAGATCTTCAATGAATCTGAGCTGAAGCAGTGCCCTGATGGAATCATAAACTTCCCAGATCCAAACCCACTGCCTAATAACCAATGTGACAACCCCCATAATGCCCTTGGCATCCTTGCCAAAAGTCCTCTGGTAGGAAACGTTTAGCATCCATTGAACTATCCCTACAAGATCGATGGGAGATCTCTGGAAATTCGTTGAGAGATCATTGCGATTGCTTGGCAGTCATCGAAAGATCTGGTCATTATTTCATTGCTTAACGGTCTCTCAACGGTCGCCACCTTTGTGTTTTTAAAGTGCGCATTCTCAGGTGACCGATACCGGATCTCATGGCCCTCTTGTTTTAAATTGTCTGCTGCAGACATTTAAATGCATCTGCATCTGAGAAAGGGTTCAAGCCTTATACAAGGAAACTATTTTCTAATAATATGAAGGCAATGAGATATATTCAAATGAATGGAGAAGTCAATTTAAATACATTTAGCATGCTTTGGGAAATGCAAATCTATTTTAACCAAAGTTTGAGTTTCCATGATAATATTCCCAATAAAATGCATCTGACAGTAAAAATATATGTTTTAAAATTTAGAAATGGTTTATGATGAGCAAGCAATATATATAGACAATTTAGACTCAATGACTGTTTTAACCCTTCCCCTCATACGATAATTCTGCAGCAGACGACTTTGAACTTATTTTGTCAAAACAAAGAAAATCTCCATAGTTGAATGGATTGGATAACCAATGACAAAAAGTGGAAAACATTGTGGCAAAAGGAGAAATTGCACGTTTTGTGCAATTTCTTCTTTTGTCACTATGTTTTCAAAAAGCCGTCTGCTGCAGAGGCGTCAGAAAGCATCTATATGAGGGAAAGGGTTAAAACCTGTTTGTTGAATGTACATCAAAAAGTGTTGATTAACCTTCCCACTTGTAGACACATTTTGACACATCTGCAGCAGACACTTGTTTTAGGAAAAGGAAAAATTGCTCATGATGAGCAATTGCTCGTTTAGGCAAACTGTTTTCAACTCTATTCATTCAAAATTCAGAGAACTCTTTAAGAAGACATCTGCTGCAGATTTGTTGTAATATTGTGGGAAAGAGATAAGAGGCACATTTCATGTTTTAATAATTATACCCCCTTCGAAGAAGAGGGGGTATATAGGAGTCACTGTGTCAGGCTGTCTGTCTGTCGGTCGGAAGCCATATTTTTTAGAATTTTACATGAAGCTTCTATACTAAGAGGAGATGTGCATATCCTAAAGGGGTTACAATTGCATGTTATTTTACAGAGTTATCTTCAGTGATAGTTCTAGTTTTATCCTTATTTGACCTTTACACCCCATGTGTTGGGTGCTCAGAGATTTGGCAAGCTTGTATTAGGTGGCAATTGGAACAATAGCAATCTTAATTGCGAGCTTGCATTATTGCCCAACCATTACAAGATTGAACAGGTTACAAGCTTACTGGGCTTTTAAGGATGTGCAAGCTTGCAAGGTTGTACAAGTTTGTGCAAGCTTGCAATTGAACAATAGCAATCTTAAGATACTTGTGAACTTCATTTAACCCTTTCCCACCTACAGACGTATTTTGACGCATCTGCAGCAGATGACTTTTGAAAACATTGTGACATAAGGAGAAATTGCTCAAAACGAGCAATTTCTCATTTTGTCACAATGTTTTCAACTTTGATTTTTTCATACTTTCGAGTAGACATTTTCAAAGGTGTCTGCTGCAGATTTGTTGTATGTGGGAAAGGGTTAACCTATTATGATCAAGTAAGCTTGAAAGCAGGCAACCTTTACCCTTTGACACACAAAAAATCTGCAGCAGATGACTGAAATAATCTGGAGAACAATATTAAAATTATATTTATACAAAACATTAGTTTTTAGCTCCTGGTTGAAAGCCAGTCGAGCTTATGTCATGGCGAATTGTCCGTCGTGCGTGCATGCGTTAACTTTTTCCTTTAAACAAACATCTTCTCCCTAACCACTTGGCCAATTTGGTTGAAACTTCATAGGAAGCATCCTCTCAATGTTCTCTCTTAAATTCCTTCAATTTTTTTTTATCCATCCATAATTCTGGTTTCCATAGCAACCAAAAGAAAAAAATAGTAAAAACTTCTTCTCAGAAAGTGTCAGGCCGATTTTCAAATAATTTTGTAGAAAATTGTTCCTTGGGTGACCCTTTATTAGATTCCTTCAAGAAATCTTGATTGGTTGAAAAACATGGCCGCCAGGGAGCGGGGCTATTTTGCCTTATATAGCTATAGTGAAAACTTAAAAAATCTTCTTCTCCGAAAGTGTTGAGCAGATTTTCAAATAATTTTGTAGAAATGTTCCTTGGGTGACCCTTTATTAGATTCCTTCAAGAAATGTTGATTGGTTGAAAAACATGGCCGCCAGGGGGTGGGCCTATTTTGCCTTACATGACCATAGTGAAAACTTAAAAAATCTTCTTCTCCGAAAGTGTTGAGCAGATTTTCAAATAATTTTGTAGAAATGTTCCTTGGGTGACCCTCTATTAGATTCCTTTAAGCCATGTTGATTGGTAAAAAAACATAGCCGCCAGAGGGCGGGGCTATTTTGCCTTATATGGCTAAAGAGAAAACTTAAAAATCTTCTCCTCCGAAAGTGTCAGGCCGATTTTCAAATAATTTTGTAGAAATGTTCCTTGGGTGACCCTTTATTAGATTCCTTCAAGAAATGTTGATTGGTTGAAAAGCATGGCCGCCAGGGGGCGGGGCTATTTTGCCTTATATAGCTATAGTGTAAACTTAAAAAAAATCTTCTTCTCCGAAAGTGTCTGGCTGATATTCAAATAATTTTGTAGAAATGTTCCTAGGCTGACCCTTTATCAGATTCCTTCAAGCCATGTTGATTAATTGAAAAATATGGCCGCCAGGGGGTGGGGCTATTTTGCCTTATATGGCTATAGTGAAAACTTAAAATATCCTCTCCTCAGAAAGTGTCGGGTCGATTTTCAAATAATTTTACAGAAACATTCCTTGGGTGACACTCTACAAGATTCCTTTAAGCCATGGTGGTTGGTAAAAAGCTTGGCCACTTGGGGGCAGGGCTGTTTGGAGATTTGATTTTTGCCTTATGGCCGTGGAGCGATACTCAGGCCAGGCCCTCTTGGGCCTCTTGTTAGAATATATAATGGGTTAAAAACATTGTGACAAAAGGAGAAATTGCTCCTTATTTTTCAGAAAGTGCCTGTATGCGGAAAAATGTTATTAGAAAGGACAATAAATTATTTTGAAAAAAATTGCCAAAGATTTCAATTTCAATCCAAAAGCATATTGCAATAATTATTTTAATTATTTGTTTGCATAAAATGAAAATACTTATAAGTGAAATTTTCCGTCTTAACCGTTTCCCAATATAAATCAATTAAATAAAAAAAGTCATTAACATAATTATGAGCTGTCCCGCAGGCTGATCTGGGTGGATAGATTACGCAGAGGCCATAATGTTGGTTTTCTCGCGTGACTCGGCATAAAGTATCGACCCAAATCAGCCTAAACATGCCGCGCCTTTGAACATATTTTGTCAAAAAATAGAAAATCTTGATAATTGAATGGATAACCTATGACTAAAAGTGGAAAACATTGTGGCAAAAGGAGAAATTGCTCGTTTTGAGCAATTTCCCCTTTTGTCACTATGTTTTCAAAAATCCGTCGGCTGCAGAGGCGTCAGAAAGTGTCTATATGAGGGAAAGGGTTAATAAGTAACAAAGGGTAGGGAGAACATAATTATTATGTTAATGAGATTATTGGTCTAATTTTATTACGACAAGTTATTGCGGAATATTTATGGCTGCCACTATGTCAGAATTACTGCCATTCTTAGCAATATTGAAGGTTAGATATTTGTCGGCAATTTTCCTGGAAAACACTGTTGGTCTACGGGATTGAAATTCCTATGCCAGTTGTCGTTAGTGTCCGTGTTGAATTTTACGCAAGTTTTCCTTAGCATGTTGCCAATTACAGTTGTTAGAATCTTCAGTAAATGGTAACGTTTTCCCTCATAGTACATTGAGATATTACTGAATAGAGTTAAAAACAGTGTGGCAAAAGGAGTGATAATTATTGCTCTTTACGTTTAACCCTTTCCCTCATACGACAATTCTGCAGCAGACGACTTTGAACATATTTTGTCAAAAAATAGAAATTTAAATTTCTTTAATTGAATGGATAACCTATGACTTAAAGTGGAAACAATTGTGGCAAAAGGAGAAATTGCTTGTTTTGAGCCATTTCTTCTTTCGTCACTATGTTTTCAAAAATCCGTCTGCTGCAGAGGCGTCAGAAAGCGTCTATAGGAGGGAAAGGGTTGAACTAGTTGTTTTCTGCTAAAAGCAACGTCTGCATGTCAGAAAGGGACAAGACCTCTGTATTCGGAAATGGGTTCACATCGAGAGTCCCAAGTTTGTACAAAAAACATGGCATTTTGGCACTTTCT
This sequence comes from Serripes groenlandicus, assembly GCA_031761405.1. Lineage (NCBI taxonomy): Eukaryota > Metazoa > Mollusca > Bivalvia > Cardiida > Cardiidae > Serripes > Serripes groenlandicus. The sequence continues at coordinate 6,627,747 of JASEVX010000006.1, read as the reverse complement.
TATTACTAACTATTCTCGAGTTGTTAGAAAAGGTTTACCTCAAGATTTATTGGCTTTTTCATCCTAGTCTTAAAAATAATGCCCCAAGGCTTGGTTGCATATTTTTTCTTACAAATATTTGCGAGTCAATCCATTTTACCTGATTTTTTAGAATAATCCAATATGAATCCTTTCCCTCATATAGACGCTTTCTGACGTCTCTGCAGCAAACGGCTTTTTGAAAACATGGCGACAAAAGAAGAAATTGCTCAAAACGAGCAATTTCTCCTTTTGTCACCATGTTTGCAACTCGAGTCAATTATTGTACTTTCATATATAAGGGGAGTTCCCAAATGTTTTCAGGTAGGTTTTAAAAGTCATTTGCTGCAGATTCGTGATATGAGGGAAAGGGTTAAAAACAATTAACGTAGCTAAGGGAAAAATATAACATCTGGTACATTTGTGATATTCAGTTGAAAAACAGTTTGAAAAAAGTTGAAATTACCCATTCTTTAAACATTACAAGACGATGAGAAATTTAATTGTCTTTCTCAATGTTAATGAAACAATTATTGTCTGTTTTGGTAATATTAAAGAAAAATTATAATAATGATTTCAAAAAATAATTTTTAGCATTGTCACCAGTTAAATAAACAATAAATTATAACTTTGAATTAGAGATGAAAACATTGTGGGAAAGGGAGAAATTCGTTTTGGTGATCTTTTTCCCGAAATGATTTCAAAAGCCGTCTGCTGCAGACATGCCAAAATTCAAAGATATCAAGAAAAGAGTTGTGAGAATTAAGAGAAATCTAGTAAAATCTGGAGAATTCTGTAGTATGGGAAACCCACTGTGAGTAGAAATATCATTACCCTCTCTGATCATTTTCTCTTACTACCAGACCCGTAGCAAAGCATCTCCCCCCAACAAACAAACCATTACAGTATCATACTCTCAAATACTCCGCCACACTACAGCGACTGCCAATCAAATTGGGGAGTCGTTGTTAATTTACATAACCATGAAGTCGTTCAAAGTATTTTCATTCCATGGGTAAGGAGATAATGAGTTTTGAAAGAGAACTTTAAAAACTTTCTCTCCATCTTGTTTATGTTTAATTTAAAAGTTTTTCTCGTTATGGGAGGGTAGTGACTATATTGAATAGCCCCTCCACATGTGAAGAAATCTACATGTTTTTACAACATTGTTGACAGCTCATGCTACAAACATTGAAACTGGCTTATAGCATTTTGACATTTTGGTGTAATGACATGTTTTTTATTAGTGAATGGACATTACATATTAAATTTTAAACTGTAAGTATTTATTTCCTATAATTTGATGTTTTTTTGGTTCTTCTTTTGATGATTTTGATATTATAATAATTAATATTTTCCTACATACAATTCAACCATCTGCAGCAGACAACTTTGAAAACATTAAGGCAAAAATATGGAAATTCATTGTCAGAAAAAAAAGTTTTGGATTGCACATGACATTGTATTTAGTTATTTTTTTAACCCTTTCTCACATACAACAATTCTGTAGCAGACGACTGTCACAAATTATGGTCAATCGCTATAAATGAAAGTATTATTATTGAATAGAATTGAAAACGCTGTGGCACAAGGAGAAATTGCTTATTATGAGTAATTTCTCCTTTTGCTGTTTTGCCACAATTATGTTCATAGTCTGCTTCAGATTCATTAAATATTTTCTATATGAAGGAAAAGGTTAAAAGATAAATGTTGTATTCTGTAGATGAAGATCAGGCTATAAATAACTGATCTTGATCTACACAATTTAGATTTTTAAGGACCTTAACATAAGCCATTTGACCATCATTTTAACTATTGTTTTAACACTTTACCTCATACGACAATTCTGCAGCAGCCGACTTTGAACGTATTTTGTCAAAAAATAGAAAATCTCTATAATTGAATGGATAACATATGACTAAAAGTGGAAAACATGTGTCTAAAGGAGAAATTGCATGTTTTGTGGAATTTCTTCTTTTGTCACTATGTTTTCAAAAAGCTGTCTGCTGCAGAGGCGTGAGAAAGCATCTATATGAGGGAAAGGGTTAAAAAGGACTGCCTAACAGAAGCCATTTGACCATCATTTTAACTATTATTTTAAAACGGGTTAGTATTTCAAAAGCATCATGTAAAATGGATGTTTTCTACTTTGTTTGCATGTGTTGCCTGTTTCCGAAAGGTGACACATAAGGCTCACATCTTGGTCGGCTGTCTGTCACGACTTGACGTTATTTGTTGTAACTGTGATCTGATTTTTGGCAGGAGACACATAATAAATAAATTGTAGGTTCCTTCTAACACTTTTGTTTTGAACTAGTATTGGCATTTGTCCAGATACTTGATTTATTTTTTATTTTTAGCTCACCTGAGCTTTGCTCAAGGTGAGTTATTGTGATCGCCTTTTGTCCGGCGTCCGTCGTGCGTCGTGCGTCGTCCGTCGTGCGTCGTGCGTCGTCCGTCGTGCGTCAACTTCTTCTCCTCAGTAACCAGTGGGTCAAATTGGATGAAACTTCACAGAAAGCATCCTCTCAATGACCTCACCAGAATTCCTTCAAATTTTTGGGATCCATGCAAAATTCTGGTTTCCATGGCAACGAAACCGAAAAAACTTCAAAATTCTTCTTCTCCCAAACTGGTTGGCAGATTTTCAAATAATTTTGTAGAAATGTTCCTTAGATGACCCTCTATCAGATTCCTTCAAGCCATGTTGATTGGTCAAAAAACATGGCCGCCAGGGGGGGCGGGGCTATTTTGCCTTATATGGCTATAGTGAAAACTTAAAAAATCTTCTTCTCCGAAAGTGTAAGGCCGATTTTCAAATAATTTTGTAGAAATGTTCCTTGGGTGACCCTCTATCAGATTCCTTCAAGCCATGTTGATTGGTCGAAAAACATGGCCGCCAGGGGTGGCGGGGCTATTTTGCCTTATATGGCTATAGTGCAAACTTAAAAAATCTTCTCCTCTAAAAGTGTCAGGCCGATTTTCAAATTATTTTGTAGAAATGTTCCTTGGGTGATCCTCTCAAATTCCTTCAAGCCATGTTGATTGGTCAAAAAGCATGGCCGCCAGGGGGCGGGGCTATTTTGCCTTTTATGGCTATAGTGAAAACTTAAAAAAATCTTCTCTTCAATAAGTGTCGGGCCGATTTTCAAATAATTTTGTAGAAATGTTCCTTGGGTGACCCTCTATCAGATTCTTTCAAGCCATGTTGATTGGTCGAAAAACATGGCCGCCAGGGGGCGGGGCTATTTTGCCTTATATGGCCAAAGTGAAAACTTAAAAAATCTTCTCCTCCGAAAGTGTCAGGCTGATTTTCAAATAATTTTGTAGAAATGTTCCTTGGATGACCCTCTATCAGATTCCTTCAAGCCATGTTGATTGGTCGAAAAACATGGCCGCCAGGGGGGCGGGGCTATTTTGCCTTATATGGCTATAGTGAAAACTTAAAAAATCTTCTTCTCCGAAAGTGTCAGGCCGATTTTCAAATAATTTTGTAGAAATGTTCCTTGGATGACCCACTTTCAGATTCCTTCAAGCCATGTTGATTGGTCAAAAAACATGGCCGCCAGTGGGCAGGGCTATTTTGCATTATATGACTATAGTGAAAACTTAAAAAATCTTCTCCTCCAAAAGTGTCTGGCAGATTTCCAAATAATTTTGTAGAAATGTTCCTAGGGTGACCCTCTATCAGATTCCTTCAAGTCAAGTTGATTGGTCAGAAACTATGACTGCCAGGGGGCGGGGCTTATATAGCTAAAGTTAAAAAAAAAATATCAGGTGAGCGATTCCAGGGCCATCATGGCCCTCTTGTTTTCTGGAATCTTTAACCCTTTTCCCACATACAGCAAATCTGCTGCTGACTAATTTGAAAACATCTAGGCAAAATATGAAAATGTCTCTTTATTTTAGAGCATAATCTAACTTTATGATTTTATTAAGTTCATAACGTCATTATTCTCAACCTTTTCACTGCAGACTTATTTTAAACTTGGTGACCCCCGTTCGATCCCCAGTCACGGCACAACGGTCATGCTGGAGAGCCCTTGGGCAAGGCACATTTTCTAGCCTAGTACTGGTTTGTTTACCTAGGGATCATGAATAAGTGAACTGTCGCCGTGATATAACTGAAATAATGTTGAAAGCGGCGTAAAACCCCAATAAAACAAAACAAATTCACTGCTGACTTTGTACTAGCAATCAACTGATAAGTGTTGAAATATTTGATTCATTAGGTCCTCTAGCTGCAGCTTATTTCTGTGAATGGTTAAGATCACCAACTTAGGAGACCCGAGTATAATATGAAAGTATGATTATTGAAAAGGGTTGAAAACATTGTGGGAAAAGGGAGAAATTGCTCATTAAGAGATGTCCAGTGTACATGCAGAGGCATTAGAAAGTGTCTGAAAGTGGGAAAGGGTTAAAATATGAAATTGCCCCAAAAACCAGCATATAATTAACCCTTTCCCTCATATAGACACTTTCGGAAGCCTCTGCAGCAGACAGCTTTTTGAAAACATAGTGACAAAAGAAGAAATTGCACAAAACGTGCAATTTCTCCTTTTGCCACAATGTTTTCCACTTTTCGTCATAGGTTATATTAATTATCCATTCAATTATTGAGATTTTCTATGTTTTGACAAGGTATGTTCAAAGTCGTCTGCAGCAGAATTGTCGTATGAGGGAAAGGGTTAAGGTAACCTGTGTTGTTAAAATTGATTTGAGTTTACCACCATTTTCAACAGTATAGGCTATATTGCAGAAGACAAATGCTGCTATAGGTTGAAACGTGTGACCTTGAGAGACATTGTAACTGACTGAGCTATTGCCGATTGCATGTATTGTAACAAGATATATTTAGATGTATTTCAAAAGTGTATTTTTACCAGGTCTCGAGATCTCCTTTCGTTTATACTAATTTACCTTTTACAAGTTTTGAAGCAAGTTCCTTCAATTACTTTCAAAGTCTATAGCTACCTTCTCAAAACTCAAAATCAGATACTGTGCTCTTGGTGTTGAAAAGTACCAAAGGTTGTTGCCCCTGTTCTCATGAGATTCAAACCCAGTGTGCTAATGTTGGATCTTGTGATAAACTTTTTAACATTGAATTTAAAAAGGTTCATTCTCAAATTTAGCCAGATCTGAAGCAGATCATTTTTGAAAACATTGTGGCAGACGGAGAAATTGCTCAAAATATGCTTTCAACTCTGTTCTTTACAATTATTTATTTCGTTTAATCCTTTTCCCACCTACAGCGAATCTGCAGCAGACAACTTTGAAATCATAGTGACAAAAACCTGAAAAATCGCCGTAAAAGATAGCTTAAATTTTAAATAAAGTTGAAAACATTGTGGCCAAAGGAGAAATTGCTCATCATGAGCAATTTCACCTTTGGTCACAATGTTTTCAAAAGTCGTCTGCTGCTATTGCGTCTGCAGGAGGGAAAAGGTTAAAGTTCACTTCCATTTTAAGTTTTGCCTAGAAGTTTTGAAAGAAAGTTGCCTGTTTCAGAGTTGTTGCATTTGGGAAAGAGTTGAGAGACAGACTTGTGAAGATGGTTGATAAAACGTTTTACTTTTGATGCCTTTGCAAAACATTGTGACTTCTGAAGATTGTGAGTGGATTTAATCCAATCCCACGTACATAATATATCTGAAAACGACTTTTGAAAACATTTCTCCCTTGGCCACAATGATTTCTCTACTTTATTCAATAAATGTTCTTCAATTTATAGAAGGTTTCCATATTTTGACTACATATTTTCAAAGACATATGTGGCAGATTGGGAGTAGGTAGGAAAATTGCAGAACATTTTGTCGGTAAAGGTTACTCATTTTCTCAAAATATGCTTTCATGCAGCTCTGTTCTTTACAATTATTTATTTCGTTTAACCCTTTCCCACTTACAGCAAATCTGCAGCAGACAGCTTTGAAAACATGGTGACAAAAACCTGAAAAGTCCATAAATCCTCTACAAGATTCCTTCAAGTCCTGTTGATTGGTAGAGAGAAACAGGGGATGTCAGGTTGGCGGGGCGGTTTTACCCTTTAAGCCAAGAGAGAAAGATATATTCAGTTTGGGTTGTGGCAGTGGGGCTATACTGGTCCACTTGGGCATCTTACATTTACCCTTTCCCTCATACGGCAATTCTGCAGCAGACGACTTTGAACATATTTTGTCAAAACATAGAAAATCTTTATAATTGAATGGATAACCTATGACGAAAAGTGGAAAACATTGTGTCAAAAGGAGAAATTGCACGTTTTGTATTCTTATTTCGTCACTATGTTTTCAAAAAGCTGTCTGCTGCAGAGGCGTCAGAAAGCGACTATATGAGCGACTTTCTGACGCCTCTACAGCAGACGGCTTTTTGAAAACATGGCGACAAAAGAAGAAATTGCTCAAAACGAGCAATTTCTCCTTTTGACACAATGTTTTCAACTTTTAGTCATAAGTTATCCATTCAATTATAGAGACTTCTATTTTTTGAAAAATATGATCAAAGTCGTCTGCTGCAGAATTGTTGTATGAGGGAAAGGGTTAAGAAAAGGACATATTTGTCCTGGACTGTTTAATTTGTCAAAATATAAAGACTACTTTTATTTCTAAATTCTGTACGGAAATAATTGTATCTGTTTAGAAAGTGTTGTTAGGCCTGTTTGGGACTAATCTAACAAATGTCAAGATCAGAAACAATGCAGACTGATAAATTTGATATAAAGTGGTTCTTTTCAATACCCATTTATGGAAAATATCTACCAGTGTTTAAACAAAAATCTATCAAATAAATGGCATTGGAGACAATTCTAGGCCATTTGAGGCTCTGACTCACTCTGTTATATGCTACAGGACTTTGAGCACCAAATGAATTTTACAGGACAATCTTCAATAAACCTGTTGATAGTTATACCCCCATAAACACAAAGTAAGGGTGGGGGTTACAGGATTGAATTGAACTGGTCAGTGTCTGTCCGTCTGACCATCGGTCTGTTGGTCTGTACAGTGTGGTGTCACATATTACATTTTTGTTCGCAGATATTTCTAAAATAGACAACTCTTAAAATATAAATTCAGTTCAAACTAAATTATTGCAAACATAATGCTATAAGATAAAGCAAGGCCTATTTGGGGTCCATCCATTATATATGAGCCGTTCTACGAGAAAACCAACATTGTGGACTCTGCATAAAGTACCGACCCGGATCAGCCTAGGCATGCTGCCCGGGATGTGGTTTTTCTGTTTCAGGAATCATTAATCTTTAACTTTATTTCATCGAGAGGCTATATGTCGGCCCGAATTAGTCTGAGCGGACTGCACAGGCTGATCCGGATCGATACATTACGCAGAATCAATAATGTTGGTTTTCTCGTGGAACGCCTCAGATATATTTATTTGTGTGCAATTTGAACGATTCAGTTTTGTAGAATTTGGCCAATATTTGAAAGTTGTCTGTCAGAAACGCCTATTATCCAATATTGGTGTCTATAATCTTTTTATTATATAACCTTCTAAAACATAAAACTAGGTATCGATCAATAAGTGAAAGTATTATTATTAAATTGAGTTGAAAACATTGGAAAAATTGCTCTTTTTCTCAGAATCTTTTCAATCTTTATAAATTTGCTGCAAATTCTTCAAAATGACTTAATCTCTGCATGTAGGAAAGTATTTAACCGTTTCCCTCATACACCAATTCTGCAGCAGACGACTTTGAACATATTTTGTCAAAAAATAGAAAATCTCTATAATTGAATGGATAACCTATGACTAAAAGTGGAAAACACTGCGGCAAAAGGAGAAATTGCTTGTTTTGAGCAATTTTATTTTTAGCTCACCTATGCACGAAGTGCAAGGTGAACTATTGTGATCACATTTTGTCGTGCGTCCGTGCGGCGTCCGGCGTGCGTCGTCAACATTTGAGCTTGTTAACACTCTACAGGCTACATTTTGCATCCAATCTTCATGAAAGTTTATCAGAACGTCCATCTCCATAAAATCTTGGACAAGTTCGAAACCGGGCCATATGAGGTCAAAAACTAGGTCACTAGGTCGAATTGAAGGGAAATCTTGTTAACACTCTGGAGGCCACATTTTTAACTTGAGAATGTTGAAACTTTATCAGAATGTTTGTCTTGATGATATGTAGGTCATGTTCGAACATGGGTCACGTCACTAGGTCAAATTGAAGGAAAATATTGTTTTCTTTTGATGCCGCATTTTTTGCGTCAGCAGCTTGAAATTTGGTCAGAATGTTTGTCTTAAAGATATCTAGGTCAAGTTTAAATATGGGTCATATTGGGTCAGAAACTAGGTCACTAGGCCAAATTGAGGGAAAATCTTGTTAACTCTGTAGAAGCCGCATGTTTTGCTTCAGCGGCTTGAAATTTGTTCAGAATGTTGAGCTGAATGATATCTAGGCCAAGTTCGAATATGGGTCATGTGGGGTCAAAAACTAGGTCACTAGATTAAATTGAAGGAAAATCTTGTGAACACTTTGGATGCCGCATTTTTGGTCAGAATGTTTGTCTGAATTATATCTTGGTCAAGTTCGAATATGGGTCATATTCGATCAGAAACCAGGTCAATAAAGGAAAATATTGTTCAAACTCCGGAGGCCGCATAATACTTTGAGCAAGTTGAAACTTTGTCAGAATGTTGTCTTGATGATATCTAGTCCATGTTGGAATATGGGTCATATCAGGTAAAAAAATATAGATCACTAGGCCAAATGAAGGAAAATATTGTTAACACTGTGGAGGTTGCATTCAGAATAATTGTCTTGATGTGTTTTGCATTGCAGTACATTGTATAATTAAGGTGAGCGATCCAGGGCTATCATGGCCCTCTTGTTTGTCAGTATGTTTTCAAAAAGCTGTCTGCTGCAGAGGCGTTAGAAAGCGTCTATATGAGGGAAAGGGTTAAGTTACCGAATTAATCAACGGACATCAAATTCTGTCTCCAAACTCTGTCTCCGTAAAACTTTTTTAAGCCATAATTGTGGGGTGAACCAATCCAAAATGAGATGACCCCTGTTAGATTAGATCATTAATAACTGCCTTATCTTTTTAATATATTGACAATTATATGGCAAAGAATCTGAATCCGGGCATACTTGGATCTTTTATGTTTTATTTGATGTCCGTGAAACTAAGTTATTGCAATTTCATTTACATGCAGTTCGGCTTTTGAAGTCATAATGGAGAGCATTTGTAGTGCTTGTTATTACATTATTGTTGGGTTATCACATAAATGAAAGATTGCTTCCAAGATTTTATTTTCACCCTTTTTCTCCTTGAAACTCGTTCCAAAATATAACCATTTAACAGCAGATACATTTGGAAATACCTTAGCGAAAAAAAGAGAAATATTTCTTCAAATGAAAGCAAATATTTATTGATTAGAGTTGCTACGATTGTGGCAAAGGGAGATATTGTTAATTATGAAATAACTTAATCCAAAATATACATGTATCTTTTCAAATGAAAGCAATTAATCCTTTCCCTCATATGACAATCTGCAGCAGACGACTTTGAACGTATTTTGTCAAAAAATAGAAAAGCTCCATAATTGAATGGATAACCTATGACTAAATGTGGAAAACATTGTGGCAAAAGGAGAAATTGCTCTTTTTGAGCAATTTCATCTTTTGTCACTATGTTTCCAAAAAGTCGTCTGCTGCAGAGGCGTCAGAATGCGTCTATATGAGGGTTAACTAGTGATTACAGGTGAGACAATTGTGGCAAAGGGAGATACTGTAGATTTACAACAGCCTTTCAAAATTTGTCCGCTGCAGAAACATCAAAATGTGTTTGAGTGTGGGAAAGGGTTAACTAGATTGGTAACCAATATGAGGAAGACAGTGGTGCAGAGGTAGAACGTCGGCCTCTCGTATCAAAGGTCCCTGGTTCGAGTCCCGTGATGAGTGGGCCCTGACTTTGGTATTTTTCCACACAAACGGCGCGAGTACTGGTGAAGTCTCCAGGAAGCAGACATCGTGATTAATCTAAGCCCAAGGCTTGCTTTGCAATCGATGTAAAATATAAATAAGTTTAAACTAAACCAATAGAATGATAAAAAATAAAATATGTGAGAAGTATTAACAAACAAAATCTTTTAATTACCTTTAAATGCAATGAAAATGGAGATATACTATAGCATCTCTCTAATTATTTCCTATTTCTATTCATGCAATCTGTGATAATAAAGACAAGTATACTAGCATCTCACTGTGATAATAAAGACACATATACTAGCATCTCTCTAATTATTTTCTATTCCTATTCATGCAATCTCTGATAATAAAGACACATATACTAGCATCTCACTAATTATTTCCTATTCATGCAATCTGTGATAATAAAGACACATATACTAGCATCTCACTGTGATAATAAAGACACATATACTAGCATCTCACTAGTTATTTCCTATTCCTATTCATGCAATCTGTGATAATAAAGACACATATACTAGCATCTCACTGTGATAATAAAAACACAAGATAAGGAAAATGTAACCTTGACTTCTAATGAGCAAAGACTTTTTGGATGGAATCATGTTCACATAAATAATCTGCCTTGAAGGAGTACGCATTAAGAGGGGTGCACCTAATTAACAAGGAATGCATTTGTTATGAACCCTTTTTCAAATGCAGACACCCTTTGACGCATCAGCAGCAGACGACTTTTAAAAACATTGCGGCAAAAGGAGAAATAGCTCATGATAAGCAATTTCTCCCTTTTGTCACAATGTTTTCAACTCTATTCTTTAGAATCGTATCATTTTAAAAGCTTTTCCATACTTTTGCCAAGATATATTTAAAGTCTTCCGCTGCATATTTGTTGTTAGTGGGAAAGCGTTAACCCTTTCCCTCATACGACAATTCTGCAGCAGACGACTTTGAACGTATTTTGTCAAAACATAGAAAATCTCCTTAATTGAATGGATAACCTATGACAAAAAGTGGAAAACAATGTGGCAAAAGGAGAAATTGCACGTTTTGTGCAATTTCTTCTTTTGTCACTATGTTTTTAAAAAGCCGTCTGCTGCAGAGGCGTCAGAAGGCGTCTATATGAGGGAAAGGGTTAAACTAATTGCCATTTGTACCAGGATGTTGTGGTACCTTCATGTCTTGTTTGTACAATATATAATGTTTATTATGTAGATTCCTTTATTTTTCATACAATGGTTCAGTGTTCATGTTTTAATCTACCAACATCAAAGGTCAAGGTCACAGTTGCTATATTAGGTTGTTAACCCTTTGCCACATACAACAATTCTGCAGCAGAAGACTTTGAACATATTTTGTCAAAAAATAGCAAATCTCTATAATTGAATGGATAACCTATGACTAAAAGTAGAACACATTGTGGCAAAAGGAGAGATTTCTTCTTTTGTCACTGTTTTCAAAAAGCTGTCTGCTGCAGAGGCGTCAAAAAGTGTCTATATGCGGGAAAGGGTTAAGAATTGAGGTCATCAGTGACTGTAAGAATACAAAGGAGCATGGTCTTCAAAGTCATTTGCTGCAGAAGAACCTGTGATGGCCGAGTGGTAAGCATCGGGGATTTTGAACCGGGCATCACAGGTTCGATCCCACAGTGAAGGCGGTCATGGTTGATTGCCCATGGGCAATGAATAGTTCCAAGCCTTGTACTGGTTTATTTAGCCAGGGATCATGAATAAGTGAACTGTTGCCATGATATAACTGAAATAATGTTGAAAATGGTGTAAAAACCCAAATGAACATCTGCTTCACATTTTTTATGGGAGAAACCAATCTATCTCTATTCTTGGAAATGAAAGTTTCCTTTCCCCATGGTTATACTGCTCATATCACACTTCAAATAACTGCAAAATAAATAAATCATAAAATATATTAAGTGCTTATGAAATTGGGAACGCAAATATTCTGAAACATTAGGTTTTAGTGATATCCCTCATGGATGTAATTGCATTTCTCAACATCAAAGCCTCCACATTTTTATAAACATGATGAGAAGAGCAGCCTTTCTTCAGCTTTATTGTCACCCAATTTACTTGATGATCATCTGTTAACCCTTCCCCACTTGCAGGCGCCTCTGTAGCAGGCGGCTTTTGAAAACATGATGGCAAAAGGAGATATTGCTTATAATGAGTAAATTCTCCATTTGCCACAATGTTTCAAACTTCATTCAATGATTGTTCATTCTATTTTGTTAAGACTTTTTCCATCTTTCTAACTAAATGTTTTCAAAGTTGTCTGCTGCTGATTTGCTGTATGTGGGAAAGGGTTAAATCAGCTGAATAACGCAAAATCTAGATAAATGATATATTTAACCCTTTCCCACTTGTAGACGCAAGTGACAAAAACGAGCAATTTTCCTTTTGCCTCAATGTTTTAACCTCTTTTATCAAATATAATATTAAACTCTCATAATGGAAAATGTTCACGTTTTTGCCAATGTGTTTTCAAAGTCGTCTGCTGCAGATTTGTTTAATGTGGGAAAGTGGTTATCCTGTCACAGTAAAAGCCCATGTGTAGAATATTATATAAGATGAAATTTTCGTATGTTATCCCTTTCCCTCATATAGACGCTTTCTGACGCCTCTGCAGCAGACGGCCTTTTGAAAACGGTGTCAAAAGAAGAAATTGCTCAAAATGAGCAATTTCTCCTTTTGCCACAATGTTTTCCACTTTTAGTCATAGGTTATCCATTCATGTATAGAGATTTTCTATTTCTTGACAAAAAATGTTGAAAGTGCTGCAGAATTGTCGTATGAGGGGAAGGGTTAATGGGAAAGAGTCAATATGTACAATTTATATAGGCTTGTATTTGGACCTTAACAATGAAGAGACTCAAATCTGCCTAACTGAGATTATTCTTACTTTCTTTGAAAATTTATGGCCACTTGTCATGACCTCGGTAGCTTGTTCTCTTTTATTTTCTTAAATCTTTCAAATTGTCTTGATAAATATAAATTAAAGAATAAAGCAAAATGATTTCTCACTAAGTAAAAGAAGTATTTGAAAATGAAACTATATATATATATAAAAGTTGCTTCTTGTACAACTGTGGTCCAATTAATAGTCATTTGGTCTATATGTCTAATGTCTATTTATAAATGTACTTATTCTTTTCTCATGCTGATGCAACTTCTGCAAACCATTTTTGAAAATGTGGCAAAAGGAGAAAATGCTTATTATGAGCAATTTCCCCTTTTATCACAATGTTTTCAACTTTATCCAAATTTATGCTTTCATTTGTACAGACTGCAGCTTTGTCAAAGTGGGAAAAGGGTTATGTTTTATATAATGCTACTTTAATTGGAATGTCTCCAATTCATAAAGCTTAAAAAGTGTCATCATGCATTAATTGGTTTATCGAAGAAGATGGCATATCAACTATCAACTGACTTGGACATCTTTCTATCAAAATTGACTCTGCATTAACCCTTTCCCTCATATAGACGCTTTCTGATGCCTCTGCAGCAGACAGTTTTTTGAAAACATTGTGGCAAAAGAAGAAATTGCTCATTTTGAGCAATTTCTCCTTTTGCCACAATGTTTTCCACTTTTAGTCATAGGTTATCCATTCAATTAAAGAGATTTTCTATTTTTTGACAATATGTTCAAAGTCGTCTGCTGCAGATTTGTCGTATGAGGGAAAGGGTTAACTGAGTTGTTCCCGTCAATATCAACCTGTCACAGACAATATCACCCTCAACAAACCAATGTGACCTTCCGTCACCCAACAATCCCCCAATGTGACCTTCATTTTCTTCTCCCACTCTCAATGGAGTGCACTGCGAGTTGGCAATCTTAATTAAGAAATAGTCTGTCATATTTTCTTTATAATATCATGTCAGTTTTGGTTTAGTTTCATAATTTTGATTGACGTTTTGTGCTGCCCCTGAGCTTGAGCCATTACAGAAATTGTTGTATTTCCCACTTCATGAGGTCATAATAATAATGTGATTTTATAGTTTTCCAGGCCCACATGCAAGTGCATCTGAAGCAGACGACTTTTGCCAGAATGTCTGAATTTCATTGAAGAATTATATCTTCTTATTTGGGAATTTTCCCAATTTTTTTTTAGAATTTTTTTGAAGTCATTTGATGTAGATTTGTTCATTGTTTATTTGAGCCATCCTGCAAGAAAACCAACATTATGGCCATTTTAACTTTTTCAAAAATAGTCTGCTGGAGAGACGTCAGTAAAATGCATAACTTCCTGTTGTTGTTGTTGTTGTTGCAAAACTTCAAAACTTCAAAACTGCAAGCTTGTTGTGAACTTAACTGATTCTAAGTTTGCGGAAAGCTTACGGGTAGTTTGTGAAACAAGAACTATTTGCAAGCTTAATTTCCTTGCGCACACCAGCTATCTTAATATTCTAGGGCTACAAGCTTAATAAGATTGCAGTTACCTTGCACAAGCTTATGGCACACTTGTCACGAGCTTGCTGCAAGCTAGTATTTTGGTTTGGGCTCAAAGAAATTTACTCGAGTTTAAAATGTGTTATCTTTTTTTTGTCAAGGGCTGCACCATTGCAGATTTAGTATTTCTTTGCTCAAGTCAAGATAAAGATTTCATGTATTATTTCATCACATGTTCTTTGTGTGATGATCCCATGGAGTATTTCATCACATATTTTACTGTGATAAATAATTCTACATATTTTTCCCCACAGGTCAATGAGAGTGATATAGAGAATCAAGCATGGCATCTGATTTCATAGAATGTTTTATTCCTTGTTACTGCTGTGATTAAGATTTCATGGAGTATTTTATCCCATGTTCCCGCTGTGATAAAGATTTCATAGAGTACTTTATCCCATGTTTCAATGATAAAACAGACAATCAGACTGATAGAGATTCTCTGATAGGAGCTAGTTTATTTTGATGGATGGAAGGGGAACATTGAATTGCATTTTTCTCTTTACAGTTTCAATGAAGTTTTAGAGAGAAAAATATTGGACATCTGCAGTGCCTTTCTGACGGCTGTGACTGAAGAATCTTGTAGTCTGCTATCATAGAGAAGAAATTCGAAGAATATAGAATTTAGAATTTTAGAAGATGTGCCTGCAATTCTTTTAAGGTGAGTGTTCATCTTTATTTGATTCATATTATAGATAATTTGTAATATTTGTACATGGCTTATTAATACTAATGTTTACATCTTTTCAAAATTTCTAATGATTTTTGTTTGTTATTAGTTCTGTCTATAATTCCATATGCCTTGTATACTGTTATAATGTCTTTTAAAAAGTGTAAACAAAATTGACGTAAGAAAGGTTAACGCTCTTCAACAATTAGAAACGTTGATGCATCTGCTGCAGATGTGAACACAGTGGCAAAAGAATTTACAAGATTTTAAAATCTTTTCTTTTATGATACCTTCATTTATACAGAGTTTCCATATTTCTGTCTCAATGTATTTCATATCCTCTGCTGCAGATTTGTTGTATGTGGGAAAGGGTTAAAAGAAAAGTGGTTACTTCCAAACTTTCTCTATTATTGCACATGCATTTTTAGGCCTGTCCAGCAGTCCATTTTTTAACCCTTTCCCTCATACGGCAATTCTGCAGCAGACGACTTTGAACATGTTTTGTCAAAAAATAAAAATCTCTATAATTGAATGGATAACCTATGACAAAAAGTGGAAAACATTGTGGCAAAAGGAGAAATTGCACGTTTTGTGCAATTTCTTCTTTTGTCACTATGTTTTCAAAAAGCTGTCTGCTGCAGAGGCGTCAGAAAGCGTCTATATGAGGGAAAGGGTTAAAAGAAATGTATCTTACTCAAGGGTGTTCTCTGTCACAACTACTGTGAGCTGTATGTGAAATAATTTACCCTTAATTCCCACATGCAACAATTCCGCAGCAGACGACTTTCCACATTCATTGATAAACACATGAAAAGTCTCAACAAATGAGTGTCTTACTATTAAAAAGAGTTGAAAACATTGTGACAAAAGGAGAAATTGCTCGTTTTGAGCAATTTCTTCTTTTGTCACAATGTTTTCAAGAAGCTGTCTGCTGCAGAGGCTTCAGAAAGCGTCTATATGAGGGAAAGGGTTAATAACCTTCAATGTTTAATACAAAGTTAACCTTAGATATCCACGAAATTACAGTATAGAAGATAATGAACAATTTCTCTTTTTGCCACACTGTTTTCAAAAGTTGTCTGTTTCAGATGCTTCAAAATGCGTCTACATGTGGGAAAGGGTTATAACAAGCACATTTCAGAATATGAAAAAGATGGTAATTTCAGAACTTCCCCATATTGATAATTTGGCACATGCATATCATAAAATTATGGTGTGATAAAGAAAATATATTGCCGGAGAATTCAGTAAAAAGAAGCCGATATTACCGTTATACAGACAACAGTTATGCTTCTTTAACCCTTTCCCTCATATAGATGCTTTCTGACGCCTCTGCAGCAGACGGATTTTTGAAAACATAGTGACAAAAGAAGATTGTTCAGAACGAGCAATTACTCCTTTTGCCACAATATTTTCCACTTTTAGTCATATTCAATTATAGAGATTTTCTATTTTTTGACAAAATGTGTTCAAAGTCGTCTGCTGCAGAATTGTCGTATGAGGGAAAGGCTTAACAGACTTATTTTGAAAGCTCTCTGAATCAGAAATGTATACCCATAAGCTATTTTCATTTCCCAACAGTGTTTTCTACTCTATTGATCTCAACATGGTTATGAGGTTGGAAGATTCTAAAACTGGAATATCATGGAATGGGTTAACCCTTTCCCACATATAGACGATTTCTGATGCCTTTTTGAAAATATGGCGACAAAAGAAGAAATTGCCAAAAATGTTTTCAACTCTATTCATTTATTGTACTTTCATTTAAAGGGAGTTTTCAAAACAATTTGGGTATGTTTGCAAAAGTCGTCTGCTGCAGAATTGTCGTATCTGGGAATGGGTTAACAAAGGTTTGGGAATTAAATAAACTACAAATTTTGTAATATTGGGAAATATGTCGCGCAGGTTTTGCACATTTTTCTCGTTCATTACTTTAATATGACGGAAAACCTATGTCAGAAATGTCCATGGTACAATCTTGTGAGCTATTCATCATGGCGGCAATTTAATAACGGCAGAAACATGAGTTTTTCTGATGCTGTTATTTATGTGTACGAATTCTCAGCCTCTATATGAGGATAGAACTAAGATGTGATATCTGTTCCGTTTCAACTTATAATGGTCCAATGCAGGACCATGTAACACTATGACATACACAGCCACAATGGGTAACTAGAAATGACCAAGTAATGCTATGACATGCATAGCCACAATGAGTAACTAGAGATGACCATGTAACAATATAACATACATAGCCACAACGGGTAACTAGAGATGACCATGTAACAATATAACATGCATAGCCACAATGAGTAACTAGAGATGACCATGTAACACTATGACATGCACAGCCACAATTAGTAACTAGAGATGATCATGTAATACTATGACATGCAAAGCCACAATGGGTAACTAGAAATGACCATGTAACAGTATGACATACAGAGCCACAATGGGTAACTAGAGATGACCATGTAACAATATAACATGCATAGCCACAATGAGTAACTAGAGATGACCATGTAACACTATGACATACATAGCCACAATGGGTAACTAGAGATGACCATGTAACAATATAACATGCACAGCCACAATGGGTAACTAGAAATGACCATGTAATACTATGACATGCAAAGCCACAATGGGTAACTAGAAATGACCATGTAATACTATGACATGCAAAGCCACAATGGGTAACTAGAGATGACCATGTAACAATATAACAAGCATAGCCACAATTGGTAACTAGAGATGACCATGTAACACTATGACATACATAGCCACAATGAGTAACTAGAGATGACCATGTAACACTATGACATACACAGCCACAATGGGTAACTAGAGATGACCATGTAACAATATGACATACACAGCCACAATGGGTTACTAGAGATGACCATGTAACACTATGACATACATAGCCACAATGAGTAACTAGAGATGACCATGTAACACTATGACATACATAGCCACAATGGGTTACTAGAGATGACCATGTAACAATATGACATACATAGCCACAATGAGTAACTAGAGATGACCATGTAACACTATGACATACACAGCCACAATGGGTTACTAGAGATGACCATGTTATAATATAACATACACAGCCACAATGGGTAACTAGAGATGACCATGTAACACTATGACTGACATACATAGCCTCAATGGGTAACTAGAGATGACAATGTAATGATATGGCATACACAGACACAAATGGTAACTAGAGATGACCATGTAATAATATGACATACATAGCCACAATGAGTAACAAGAGATGACCATGTAATAATATGGCATACACAGCCACCATGGGTAAGAAGAGATGACCAAGTAACACTATGACATATATAGCCACAATGGGTAACAAGAGATGACCAAGTAACATCTGATATACATAGCCACAATGGGTAACAAGAGATGACCACATGTAACAATATAACAAGCATAGCCACAATGGGTAACTAGAGATGACCATGTAACAATATAACATGCAAAGCCACAGTGGATAACTAGAAATGATCATGTAGCAATATGACATACATAGCCACAATGGGTAACTAGAGATGACCATGTAACACTATGACATGCAAAGTTACAATGGGTAACTAGAAATGACCATGTAATAATATAACATGCAATGCCACAATGAGTAACTAGAGATGACCATGTAACACTATGACATGCAAAGCCACAATAGGTAACTAGAAATGACCATGTAACCGTATGACATACATAGCCACAATGGGTAACTAGAGATGGCCATGTAACACTATGACATACATAGCCACAATGGGTAACTAGAGATGGCCATGTAATACTATGACATACACAGCCACAATGGGTAACAAGAGATGACCAAGTAACAATATGACATACATAGCCACAATGGGTAACAAGAGATGACCAAGTAACAATATGACATACATAGCCACAATGGGTAACAAGAGATGACCACATGTAACAATATAACATGCATAGCCACAGTGGGTAACTAGAGATGACCATGTAACAATATAACATGCAAAGCCACAATAGGTAACTAGAAATGACCATGTAACCGTATGACATACATAGCCACAATGGGTAACTAGAGATGACCATGTAACACTATGACATGCATAGCCACAATGGGTAACTAGAGATGACCATGTAACACTATGACATGCACAGCCACAATGGGTAACTAGAGATGACCATGTAATACTATGACATACAAAGCCACACTGGCTAACTAGAGATGACCATGTAACAATATGACATACATAGCTACAATGGGTAACTAGAGATGACCATGAAACACAATGACATGCAAAGCCACAATGGGTAACTAGAAATGACCATGTAACAGTATGACATACATAGCCACAATGAATAACTAGAGATGTCCATGTAACAATATAACAAGCACAGCCACAATGGGTAACTAGAGATGACCATGTAACAAAATAACATGCACAGCCACAATGAGTAACTAGAAATGACCATGTAACAATATGACATGCAAAGCCACAATGGATAACTAGAGATGACCATGTAACAATATAACATACATAGCCACAACGGGTAACTAGAGATGACCATGTAACAATATAACATGCACAGCCACAATGGGTAACTAGAGATGACCATGTAACACTATGACATGCAAAGCTACAATGTATAACTAGAAATGACCATGTAACAGTATGACATACATAGCTACAATGGGTAACTAGAGATGACCATGTAACACTATGACATGCATAGCCACAATGGGTAACTAGAGATGACCATGTAATACTATGACATACACAGCCACAATGGGTAACTAGAAATGACCATGTAACAGTATGACATACATAGCCACAATGGGTAACTAGATATGACCATGTAACAATATAACATACAAAGCCACACTGAGTAACCAGAAATGACCATGTAACAGTATGACATACATAGCCACAATGGGTACCTAGAGATGACCATGTAACAATCTGATATACACAGCGACAATGTATAACTAGAGATGACCATGTAACACTCACATGCAAAGCCACAATGGGTAACTAGAAATGACCATGTAACAGTATGACATACATAGCCACAATGGGTAACAAGAGATGACCATGCAATGATATGACATACATAGCCACAATGGGTAACTAGAGATGACCATGTAACACTATGACATACATAGCCACCATGGGTAACTAGACATGATCATGTAACACCATGTCATACATAGCTACAATGAGTAACTAGAGATGACCATGTAACAATTTGACATGCAATAGTCACAATGGGTATGAAAATAGGACCATGTATCAATTTGACATGCATAGCACTATTGGGTATGAAGACAGGACCATGTAACAATATAAAAAGCATAGCCTCAATGGGTATGACAATAGGACCATGTAACAATTTGACATGCATAGCCACAATGGGTAACTAAGCAGGACCATCTAACAATATAAAAAGCATAGCGACAATGGGTATGAAAAAAGGATAATGTAACAATAAAACATGCATAGCCATAATCAGTAAGACAACGGGATCATGTTACAATTTGACTTGTATAGCCATAATTAGTAACAAGACAGGACCATCTAACAATATAACATGCATAGCAACAATAGGTATGAAAACAACACCATGTAACAATATAACACCCATAGCCATGTAACAATATGACAAGCATAGCCACAATGGGTAACTAGAGATGACCATGTAGCAATATGACAAGCATAGCCACAATGGGTATACCAGAGATGACCATGTAACAATTTTACATATGCATTTGAGATCTTGATAAGTGGGAGTAACATGCTCTTTTCCTTCCATACAAATCGCCATTTAGCCACAATCAAAAACTTCGTTATGGGTACTCAAAACAAATTGTCTCATTGAGACAACCCTTTTAGTTACCCACAACGCAGGGTTTCAATGTCAAATAATCGTTCGGAGCACACCATTATCTAGAGCTCTGTGTGCGCCATAGCCACAAAGGGTAGCCAGCCAGGAGTGACCAGCCAGGAGTGGTCAGCCAGGAGTGGTCAGTTGATGAGGTTACGGAATAACTAACTGCATGGAATATTTTCCAAAGATGGGTTTTGTCAGACGAGTATAATGTATCTGTTTGTTATTGGATATTTTGTTTGACTTGGGTGTTTTTATTTTGACATTTATTAGGTCTCATTTACCAGATATGTTGCTCTATCTCTGTATATCAGAAAATAACATCATATTAAAACCCTTTATCTTATATAGACCACCTGATGCCTTTCTGCACCAGACAACTTACAGAAACTAGCGCAATTTCTTAAATAACACTTTCCCACATAGATGCATTCTGACGCATCAGTATCAGATGAATTTTGAGAACATTGTAGTAAAAGGAGAAATTTGCTAAAAATCAGTAATTTCACTTTTTGCCACACTGTTTTTCAACGTTATTCAATGATTTCGGGAATAATATAAACAACCGAAAGTTTTTTTTGATAAAAGTTCATGAGATACAGTAATGGTATTGTCTTAAAACAGTATGAATTAAATTAGTTGAATTTTAAGACAAAAATACACAGACAGAAAACTTTCCCCAAGTAATAGATCTTTGCACGATGCTTGTTTTTAACAATGATTTTCTGTCTAACCCTTTCCCTCATACGACAATTCTGCAGCAGACAACTTTCAACATATTTTGTCAGGAAATAGAAAATCTCTATAATTGAATGGATAACCTATGACTAAAAGTGGAAAACATTGTGGCAAAAGGAGAAATTGCTTGTTTTCAGCAATGTCTTCTTTTGTCACTATGTTTTCAAAAAGTCATCTTCTGCAGAGGTGTCGGAAAGCGTCTATATGAGGGAAAGGGTTAAAACAAGATACTGGTGAAGGGGTACAGCCATAAAGGGACACAGTAGCCCTTTTTACGATTGCGGCAGCCTTTTATGGTCAATCCATGAATATCAAAACTATGTATTTCCTATTTTACGGATATTTTATTAGCTATAGAATTTCCATCAGAAGAGATTAAAGCCTAACGGACAACGGAGATGGAATATAATACAAGTATAATACTATTGGAAGGTGGTTATAAGAGTTATTGAGTTTGGTCAAGTAAAAAGGGGATCCTTATAAGTTTTAACCCTTTCCGTTATACGACAATTCTGCAGCAGATGATTTTGAACATATTTTGTCAAAAAATAGAAAATCTCTGTAATTGAATGGATAACCTATGACTAAAAGTGGAAAACATTGTGGCAAAAGAAGAAATTGCTCGTTTTGAGCAATTTCTTCTTTAGTCACTATGTTTTCAGAAAGCCATCTACTGCAGAGGCGTCAGAAAGCATCTATATGAGGGAAAGGGTTAACATTTTCCTCGTAACTTTGATTGTTTAACTTCTCACCTATAACAAATCTGCAGCAGACGACTTGGATTTTTTTTTAGAGGAAACTGCGGTTATTGGATTGTGAGTTGAAAACATTATGGCAAAAGGAAACTGCTCAAGGGCAATGATTTGGCCTATTGCCACAATGCTTTAAAAAGCTGTTTGCTGCATATGCTTAAAAACGTTTATTCATGTGGGAAAGGATTACAGTCATTAAAATTTTATTTAAGTTATATATTTTACTCTTGAACTGTTAATGCAGAATACCTAACTGTGGCTCTCAAACTGACAAAGGTATGAGCATATCCAACTTATAAATCTTGCATGCTCACTACGAGGTATGATCCTAGCACCTTTCGATCAAGAGGCACACAGTCTTTTAAACCAAAACCCAACAAGGTACTGAAGCATTGCAGGCATATTACAGAACTGCCCTACAGCATATGATGACCTTTGACACGTATTAACCCTGTATGCTCACTATGAGGTTTGATTCTAGCGACTTTCAATCAAGACGCACACAGTCTTTTAAAACCAAAAGCAAATAAGGCACTGAAGTAATTTGCAGGCATATTACAGAACTGCCTTACAGAATCTGATGTCCTTTGACACTGAAGTATATGACCCTTGCATTTAAGCCAATTAACCCTGCCCTACAGACAGACGTTTTTTGACGCCTCTGCAGCAGACGAGTTTTGAAAACATTGTAGCAATGGTAAAATTGCTCATGATGAGCAATTTCACCATTTGCCACAATGTTTTCAACTCTATTTTAATAATTAAACTCAATCATTTATGAAGATTTTTCACATTTTTGTATATAGGTTTTCAAAGTCGTCTGCTGCAGATTTGTTGTTTGTGGGAAAGGGCTAAAGAAATTTATGACATAGATTAGATAATTTAATCGTTTATGCATATCTTATAGGCAAGACTGCTTAACTCTGAATGTATAATAGCTTATGGTTTGTCGGACTTATGAGCAGTAAGAAAATGAAAATGGCCTAAAACACGAAAGAAGAGTTCCTAACCTTTTTGCTTGACATGGCATTTACAATACTATTGGAGGGTGCTGCAAGATTAGTAATAAATTAATTCTTGCCAAGATTACTATGGCAGTTGCCATTGAGAATAAAATGAGCAGTTGAATGGGTAATAAAAATTATCCGCCATCATTTTCCCCTTATGTTGGGGAAGAACATTTCTGGACCCTTGTCCTTTTTTGTTCCTATAGCTATTGTCTTTTTTTTACAAACTCAAATAAATCTCTAAAAAAAGATACCAATTTGACCCCTTATGTGGGGAATAATAATTTGCAGGACACTTCGGTCCCTTAGCTGCATTAGCCAATGATTGTGACTGCATGGTCATAATACACATACTAAATAAATAAGCTACACAGTGAGATATGATTATTGCAATTAATGATGTTGATATCTTCAAGTTTTATGCTATTTTTAACAGTTTTCTTGTTGATAGCTTCA
This sequence comes from Serripes groenlandicus, assembly GCA_031761405.1. NCBI lineage: Eukaryota > Metazoa > Mollusca > Bivalvia > Cardiida > Cardiidae > Serripes > Serripes groenlandicus. The sequence continues at coordinate 6,603,786 of JASEVX010000006.1, read as the reverse complement.
AGTTTTATGCTGTTTTAAACAGTTTCCTTGTTCATCTTTTGCTGATGTTTCATCAAACTGTTTTTATAACTTAACCCTTTCCCTCATACAGACGCTTTCTGAGGCCTCTGCAGCAAACAGCTTTTTGAAAACATAGTGACAAAAGAAGAAATTGCTCCAAACGAGCAATCCACAGCAGACGACTTTATTATGAGCAATTTCACCTTTTGCCATGTTTTAACTTTATTATCTCTTTATTCTTATATTAAGAGATATATTCCATATTTTCCGTCTAGTCTTTTTCCAAATTGCAGATTTTTATATGTGGGAAAGGTTTAATGCCATCCATCGGAAAGATTCTACTCAGAAATTGGTATTTAATTGCCTACATTTATGGTTTAACATGAGAATTATGATGAAAGAGATGAGATGTGCACGTGATCTAGTGTCTTATTAAGTCATGTGCCAATGCTCTTCATCTGGATTAAACCTTTAACCCTTTCCCACATACAACAAATTTGCATCAAACATCTTTGAAAACGTCTAGACAAAAATATGTAAAATCTCTTTAACCCTTTCCCTCATATAGAGGCTTTCTGATGCCTCTGCAGCAGACAGCTTTTTGAAAACATAGTGACAAAAGAAGAAATTGCTCAAACGAGCAATTTCTCCTTTTGACACAATGTTTTCCACTTTTAGTCATAGGATATCCATTCAATTATAGAGATTTTCTATTTTTTAACAAAATATGTTCAAAGTCTTCTACTGCAGAATTGTTGAATGAGGGAAAGGGTTAAATAGATGTATAATTATTGAAAAGTAGTGAAAACATTGCTGCTAAAGGATAAATTGCTCATCAGGAGAAATTTATCCTTTCATCACAATGTTTTGAAAAGTCCTCAACCTTTTCAAACATGCAAACACATTTGATTGAATCTGTAGCAGAAGGATTTTTGTCTATTAACCCTTTCCCTCATAAAGACACTTTCTGACACCTCTGCAGCATACAGCTTTTTGAAAACATACTGACAAAAGAAGAAATTGCTCAAAACAAGCAATTTCTCCTTTTACCACTATGTTTTCCACTTTTAGTCATAGGATATATCCATTCAATTACAGAGATTTTTTTTTTTTTTGACAAAATATGTTCAAAGTCGTCTGCTGCAGAATTGTCATATGAGGGAACGGGTTAAGGTAATAAAAGCAGAAATGTGCATAACTTGGTCCATGTTGAAAGTGTACTTTTACCTCTATTCAATAATACAAATTTCATTTTAATAAATTTCTCATATTTTTGCCTAGACATTCTAAAACTCTAGTGTTGCAGATTTGTAGTATGTGTGAAAGTGTTAAAAAACTTTAGTGTTGCAGATTTGTAGTATGTGTGAAAGGGTTAAAAAACTCTAGTGTTGCAGATTTGTAGTATGTGTGAAAGTGTTAAAACTTTAGTGTTGCAGATTTGTAGTATGTGTGAAAGTGTTAAAACTTTAGTGTTGCAGATTTGTAGTATGTGTGAAAGTGTTGTTGTAGTATGTGTGAAAGTGTTAAAAAAACTAGTGTTGCAGAATTGAAGTATGTGTGAAAGTGTTGTTGTAGTATGTGTGAAAGTGTTAAAAAAACTAGTGTTGCAGAATTGAAGTATGTGTGAAAGTGTTGTTGTAGTATGTGTGAAAGTGTTAAAAAAACTAGTGTTGCAGAATTGAAGTATGTGTGAAAGTGTTAAAAAATTCTAGTGTTGCAGAATTGTAGTATGTGTGAAAGGGTTAATAAACTCTAGTGTTGCAGAATTGAAGTATGTGTGAAAGGGTTAAAAAACTCTAGTGTTGCAGAATTGTAGTATGTGTGAAAGTGTTAATAAACTCTAGTGTTGCAGAATTGTAGTATGTGTGAAAGTGTTAATAAACTCTAGTGTTGCAGAATTGTAGTATGTGTGAAAGTGTTAATAAACTCTAGTGTTGCAGAATTGTAGTATGTGTGAAAGTGTTAATAAACTCTAGTGTTGCAGAATTGTAGTATGTGTGAAAGTGTTAATAAACTCTAGTGTTGCAGTGTTGCAGAATTGAAGTATGTGTGAAAGTGTTAATAAACTCTAGTGTTGCAGAATTGAAGTATGTGTTAAAGTGTTAAAAAACTATATAGTGTTGCAGATTTGTAGTATGTGTGAAAGGGTTAAAAAACTATATAGTGTTGCAGAATTGTAGTATGTGTGAAAGTGTTAAAAAATGTCTGAAAGTGTTAAACAACTTTAGTGTTGCATATTTGTACCATGTGTGAAAGGGTTAAAATACTAGTGTTGCAGATTTGTAGTATGTGTGAAAGTGTTAAAAAACTCTAGTGTTGCAGAATTGTAGTATGTGTGAAAGTGTTAAAAAAAACTAGTGTTGCAGAATTGAAGTATGTGTGAAAGTGTTAAAAAATTCTAGTGTTGCAGAATTGTAGTATGTGTGAAAGGGTTAATAAACTCTAGTGTTGCAGAATTTAGTATGTGTGAAAGGCTTAAAAAACTCTAGTGTTGCAGAATTGTAGTATGTGTGAAAGTGTTAATAAACTCTAGTGTTGCAGAATTGTAGTATGTGTGAAAGTGTTAATAAACTCTAGTGTTGCAGAATTGAAGTATGTGTGAAAGTGTTAAAAAACTCTAGTGTTGCAGAATTGTAGTATGTGTGAAAGTGTTAATAAACTCTAGTGTTGCAGTGTTGCAGAATTGAAGTATGTGTGAAAGTGTTAATAAACTCTAGTGTTGCAGAATTGAAGTATGTGTGAAAGGGTTAAAAAACTATATAGTGTTGCAGAATTGTAGTATGTGTGAAAGTGTTAAAAAATGTCTGAAAGTGTTAAACAACTTTAGTGTTGCATATTTGTACCATGTGTGAAAGGGTTAAAATACTAGTGTTGCAGATTTGTAGTATGTGTGAAAGTGTTAAAAAACTCGAGTGTTGCATATTTGTACCATGTGTGAAAGGGTTAAAATACTAGTGTTGCAGTTTTGTAGTATGTGTGAAAGGGTTAAAAAACTCTACAGTATTGCAGATTTGTAATATGTGTGAAAGGGTTAAAAATCTAGTGTTGCAGATTTGTAGTATGTGTGAAAGTGTTAAAAAACACTAGTGTTGCAGATTTATAGTATGTGTGAAAGGGTTAAAAAACACTAGTGTTGAAGAATTGTAGTATGTGTGAAAGTGTTTCAATTCTAGTGTTGCAGATTTGTAGTATGTGTGAAAGCGTTAAAAAGCTCTAGTGTTGAAGAATTTTAGTATGTGAGAAAGGGTTAAAAACTTGTTTTAAAAACTCTAGTGTTGCAGATTTTTAGTATGTATGAAAGGGTTAAAAAACTAATGTTGCAGAATTGTACTATGTGTGAAAGTGTTAAACAATTTTAGTGTTGCAGATTTGTAGTATGCATGAAAGGGTTAAAACAACTCTAGTGTTGCAGATTTGTAGTATGTGTGAAAGTGTTAAAACTTTACTATGTGTGAAAGTGTTAAAAAACTCTAGTGTTGCAGAATTGTAGTATGTGTGAAAGTGTTAAAACTTTAATGTTGCAGAATTGTACTATGTGTGAAAGTGTTAAAAAACTCTAGTGTTGCAGATTTGTAGTATGTGTGAAAGTGTTAAAAAATTCTAGTGTTGCAGATTTGTAGTATGTGTGAAAGTGTTAATAAACTCTAGTGTTGCAGAATTGTTAAAAAATTCTAGTGTTGCAGATTTGTAGTATGTGTGAAAGTGTTAATAAACTCTAGTGTTGCAGAATTGTAGTATGTGTGAAAGTGTTAAAAAACTAGTGTTGCAGAATTGTAGTATGTGTGAAAGTGTTAAAACTTTAGTGTTGCAGAATTGTACTATGTGTGAAAGTGTTAAAAAATTCTAGTGTTGCATAATTGTACTATGTGTGAAAGTGTTAAAAAATTCTAGTGTTGCAGATTTGTAGTATGTGTGAAAGTGTTAATAAACTCTAGTGTTGCAGAATTGTAGTATGTGTGAAAGTGTTAAAAAACTAGTGTTGCATAATTGTAGTATGTGTGAAAGTGTTAAAACTTTAGTGTTGCAGATTTGTAGTATGTGTGAAAGTGTTAATAAACTCTAGTGTTGCAGAATTGTAGTATGTGTGAAAGTGTTAAAAAACTCTAGTGTTGCAGAATTGTAGTATGTGTGAAAGTGTTAATAAACTATAGTGTTTCAGAATTGTAGTATGTGTGAAAGTGTTAAAAAAACTAGTGTTGCAGATTTGTAGTATGTGTGAAAGTGTTAAAACTTTAGTGTTGCAGATTTGTAGTATGTGTGAAAGTGTTAAAACTTTAGTGTTGCAGATTTGTAGTGTGTGTGAAAGGGTTAAAAAACTCTAGTTTTGCAGATTTGTACTATGTGTGAATGTGTTAAAAAACTAGTGTTGCAGATTTGTAGTATGTGTGAAAGGTTTAAAAAACTCTAGATTTGCAGAATTGTAGTATGTGTGAAAGGGTTTAGTAAAATCATGACTAATAGCTATATTAGGCCGATTGAAAATGCAGCTGAACTTTAATATTGGAAAGAAAAAAATGCTTGCTTTAGCAATTCTTTCTATATTGCTTGCTTCCCCATTCCCTCATATAGACGCTTTCTAACGCCTCTGCAGCAGACAGCTTTTTGAAAACAAAGTGACAAAAGAAAAAATGCTCAAAACAAGCAATTTCTCCTTTTGCCACTACATTTTTCCACTTTTAGTCATAGGTTATCCATTCAATTATAGAGATTTTCCATTTTTTTGACAAAAAATGTTCAAAGTTGTCTGCTGCAGAATTGTTGTATGAGGGAAAGGGTTAAACAATTCTTTCTATAATGCTTGCTTAAACAATTCTTTCTATAATACAAGCTATGTTTTCAAAATATATGTCTGATCAGGAGTAATCTACATAGTTCAAAACATTGTGGGAAAAATCATAATTTCAAGAAATTTTGAAAAAATGAATCTACAATAATTTTTAGGTAGACATTAAAATAAAGCCAGGAATGACATTTACTGCAGTTTGCAGACTTCACAAATTATATATATTGAATCAGAAAAAGCTGTAATTTAAGAAACTTTTCAGATAAAGGAACATTCCTAATTTGAATTTATCTCTTTGCAGACTTTGTACTTTATCCCGTGATTTATTTTTCTGTTATTAAAAAGACACCAACATTTGAATTCAAGACTTTATCTCACCCGAGCACAGTGCTCATGGTGAGCTATTGTGATGGCCTGATGTCTGTTGTCCGTTCGTCTGGATGTACAGTTGTCTCTGGGCAACGTCAACTTTTTCTTTAATGACAGATCGTTCATATTATGACTCTAGAGACAACGTTGGAACCGCCCCTGGGGTCACCTTTTTAGCTCACCAGAGCAAGTAGTGCTCAAGGTGAGTTATTGTGATCGCCTTTTGTCCGTCGTTCGTCGTCCGTCGTCAAAATTTGCTTGTTACTACTCTAGAGGCAACATTTTGCATCCAATCTTTATGAAAGTTTATCAGAACATATATCTCCATCAACTCGAAACTGGGTCATGTGGGGTCAAAAGCTAGGTCACTAGGTCAAATTTAAGGAAAATCTTGTTAACACTCCTGAAGTCGCATATTTGGCTTGAGCATGTTGAAACTTTGTCAGAATGTTTGTCATAGTGATATCTAGGCCAAATTCGAATATAGGTCATGTCGGGTCAAAATCTAGGTCACTAGGCCAAATTGGAAAAAAATCTTGTTAACACTCTAGAAGCCGCATTTTTGGCTTGAACATGTTGAAACTTTGTGAGAATGTTTGTGTTAGTGATATCTAGGCCAAGTTTGAATATAGGTCATGTCGGGTCAAAAACTAGGTCACTAGGCCAAATTTAAGGAAAATCTTGTTTACACTCTAGAAGCCACATTTCTGGCTTGAGCATGTTGAAACTATGTCGGAAAATTTGACTTAGTGATATCTAAGTCAAGTTCGAATATGGGTCATGTCGGGTCAAAAACTAGGTCACTAGGCCAAATTGAAGGACAATCTTGTTAACAGTCTGGAAGCCACATTTTAAACTTGAGCATGTTGAAACTTTATCAGAAAGTTTGTCTTGATGATATCTAGGCCAAGTTCGAATATGGGTCATGTCCGGTCAAAATCTAGATCACAATGCCAAATTTAAGGAAAATCTTGTTAACACTCTGGAAGCCACATTTTAAACTTGAGCATGTTGAAACTTTATCAGAAAGTTTGTCCTGATGATATCTAGGCCAAGTTCGAAAATGGGTCATGTCATGTCAAAAAGTAGGTCACTAGACCAAATTTAAGGGAAATCTTGTAACACTCTGGAATCCACATGTTTGGCTTGAGCATGAGAGAGTTATGTTTTAAATAGCCCATTCTCAGGTGAGCGATTCCAGGGCCTCATGGCCCTCTTGTTTATTAAGAGATTTATAGGGATAAACTTTGAAAATCTTCTTGTCTGAATCCAAAAGGCCTATGGAATAGATATTTGGTATGTAGCAATGTCTAGTGGTCTTCTTCCAAGATTTTTTCAAATTTTGCCCCTTTCAAATTTGGCCCTTACCGCTGGTGCCAAATTTGAAAACCAGCCAAATCGAAAAAGGCACTTTTTGGATAATGACCTTTTGAATTTTCAAAAATTGGCAAAATTAGCTCTTGTTTGCTCTCCAAGTCCAACAGTGGGCATAATCAGGTCTACCAGCCAAATATTGCACCATGCACTTTTGGATTATGACCTTTGAATGATCAAAAATTGGTAAAATTAGCCTTGTCCACTCTCTAAGTCCAACAGTTGTCATTCGATCTTCATCAATATCAGTAAATATGGGTGTGGGCATAATGGTTCAGCAGCCAAATATTATACCATGAACTTATGGTTACTATGTCTGGGCCAAGAAGGATAACCAGCCAAATTTTCTAGGCACTTTTGAATTATGGCCTTTGAATTATCAAAAATTTGGTCAAATAGGACTTGTCCACTCTTTATATGTCAACTTAACCCTTTCCCTCATACAACAATTCTGCAGCAGACGACTTTAAACATATTTTGTCAAAAAATAGAAAATCTCTATAATTGAATGGATAACCTATGACTAAAATTGGAAAACATTGTGGCAAAAGGAGAAATAAAATAAAATTTTACATGAAGCTTCTAAACCAAGAGGAGATGTGCATATCCTAAAGGGGTTACAATTGCACGTTATTTTACAGAGTTATGGCCCTTTTACGTACTAAGTTATGTTGTAGGTCAAGGTGCTGTTCAGGGGGTATTTATCATCTTCAGTGATAGTTCTAGTTATAGTCGTATCCCTCCCTGAAGGTGTATTTTTTGACAGATTGGCACTCTTTTTACTTTTCATCTTGCCCACCGTACAGAACTTCAAGCTCGCCTGGTGAGCTATTGTGATCACTAATCGTTAGTCATCTGTCTGTCTGTCTGTTTGTCCATCTTGCTGTCCATTTACATTTCTTTTTAAAAGATATTGCTTCAAGCCATGTTGATTGGTCTTAAACTATGGCCACCAGGGGGCGGGGATTTTATGGCTTAAGTGAAAAATAAATAAAATCAGGTGAGTGATCCAGGGCCATCATGGCCCATTTGTTTTAGACAAATTTTTGAACTCTTCACAATAATTATACTTTCATTTCTAGAGCTTTTGTATAGTTATGCCTAGAAGATTCTCAAGTTGTCTACTGCAGATACGTTTTATGTGAGAAGGGGTTTAACCCTTTCCCTCATATAGACGCTTTCTGACGCCTCTACAGCAGACGGCTATTTTAAAACATAGTGACAAAAGAAGAAATTGCACAAATGTTTTCCACTTTTTGTCATAGGTTATCCATTCAATTATGGAGATATTCTATGTTTTGACAAAATACGTTCAAAGTCGTCTGCTGCAGAATTGTCGTATGAGGGAAAGGGTTAAACATAAAGGTAAAGTTCAAAATATTATTGCAAAAAACTTATTACTAACGACTTATGATGTCTGGTTGGTAAAATGTAGGAAGTTTCTTTTTGGGGGCCCCGTCAGATAAATAAGGGTCCACATTTAATCTCCCAATAGTCGAGTCCCGGTAGCTCAGTCGGTAACGACGCGGGCTATCAATCCAGGGGTTGTGAGTTCGAATCCTGGCTCGGCCAACTTTCTTTCCGAGGATTGACAAAAGTCATTGCGACATGCGTCATTCGTCTTCCACCAATGGGCTAAGTCTATGTGGAAAAGCAGCCAGTTGCTTGGGAAGATTGTTGTGTGGAGTACTGGTGTGCGAAAACCAGGAAACATATGAGTAGGTGAACTGGCCGCCGTGATATGACTGAGAAATTGTTAAAAACGGAGTTAAACCCCAATCAATCAATCAATCAATTAATCTCCCAATCTGTAACTGAATGACACAAGGGCTATAACTCTATAGTGTTTTATGTCGGGAATGGAATTTAAATGTGTGGGGGTGTAAAGTTTTATCTAAGTCTGTAAGGATTATGCAACAAATATGCAACAAATATGCAACAAATATGCAACTGCAACAAATATACAACAACTATACACCAAATATGGAGCAGATGACTTGTAAAATATCCAGACAACCTTATAACTGTAATTCTCTATAAAAGTGAGTATGAATTAATTGAAAAGTGTTGAAAACAGTGTGGCAAAAGGAGAAATTGTTCACTATTATAATGTTTTCAAAGTGTCACCTTCAGTGTATGTATTAAAATATTTTTTGAGTGAGTCTGCATGTGTGAAAAGGTTTACTCATAGCTATGCTTTTAGAATCTTCCAAATTGAAGCAATAGTTACATTAGAAATCATAATCAATTTTATCCCCAGCCACCTTCTCAAAAAATATCCCAAAATTATCATGATTGGGAAAGAGTAGAAAATATTTTCAGACAATGAGTCTGGTTTTCTCCTCCCGTAATTTTGTTACAGAATTCATCTGCTGCAGATATGTCAAAAAGTGTCTGTAACATGGAAAGGATTAAAGAAACATTTAGATCGACTTTATTTGTGACTCGGACAGTTGGGGTAATGGAAATATGCACTGGTTATTCCATTAGTTTTGAAGGCAATTTTAAAATAACAGACCTTGCTTTATCTCACAGCAGAAAATGAGGTAACTTTAAGCTGTTAATACCCAGAATCCTGCCCATTAACTGTTTAACCCTTTCCCTCATATACTAACGCTTTCTGACGCCTCTGCAGCAGACGGCTTTTTGAAAACATAGTGACAAAAGCAGAAATTGCTCAAAATGAGCAATTTCTCCTTTTGCCACAATGTTTTCCACTTTTAGTCATAGGTTCAATTATAGAGATTTTTTTTTTTTGTCAAAATATGTTCAAAGTCGTCTTCTGCAGAATTGTTGTATGAGGGAAAGGGTTAACTCTTCCCTTTTCCCACTCGCACACACATTTTGATGCATCTGCTGCAGACAACCTTTTTTGAAACATTGTGGCAAATGGAGAAGATGTAGAGATCAGCTTTTGTATCCATGCTAATTTCAGAATCCAAAGGAATGAAACTTGACTAATTGGCTACAACAGTGCAGAAACGGATCAGACTGCATTAATATTGATGCGTAAGCTGATCTTGATCTACACTGGTTGGAAACGCTTTAAGGTTGGTTTTCACACAGTGCAGAAACGGATCAGACTGCATTAATACTGATGTGTAAGCTGATCTTGATTTACACTGGTAGGAAACCCCTTAAGGTTGATTTTTTTTACACAGTGCAGAGATGGTTCAGACTGCATTGATGCATAAGCTGATCTTGATCTACACTGGTAGGTTTTCACAGAGTGTCGCTCAATTATTAAAAACCGTGTACCAGGAAATTTAAAATGTTTCCCTGCTGTTAATGTCAGTGTTGGCATAATTAACCCTTTCCCATGCTTTCTGACGTCTCTGCAGCAGACGACTTTTGAAATCATTGTGGCAGAAGGAGAAATGCTCATAATGAGTAATATCTCCTTTTGCCACAATGATTTCAACTCGACCAAATAAACATACTATCATTTATTGAGATTTTCTATATTTAGGACTTGATAAATTGAAAGTCGTCTGCTGCAGATTTGTTGTGTTGGGGAAGGGTTAATAGCAAAAATGTTTTATGCTATTGATATTTCTAGGGGTCTCCAAAGTTCATGAACATTAAAATAAACTACATTGTCAAGTACTAAATGAATCATTAGACATCAAAATAAAGATACATACTTCTCAATTGACTGCTAATTAATACAAAGTCATGGGTGAAAAGAACGAAGTTGGAAGGCTCTACGATACAGTCAAAGCCCCCCATCTGACATCATGTACCTGACAGCTCGTGTTCAACAATGTTTTCAATATGTAGATATATGTAACATATATCATCTGTAATCGGTAAAGGGTTTGAAAAAATCTGAAAAATCCGCATTTTACGGAACCACATGGCTTCACATGAAATGTTGTGTGGAAAAAATCACGTTCCTCTTGAGAACTGTGTTGCAGAAACAAAACCGCTCTTGTTCCTTGATAGTGCGATTAAATTCATAAGCTGTTATATCATAAATAAACAGCATAAACAAATTATAAGAATTTGTAATGATGCATTTACTGAACTTTTTCTGGTACAAATCTTTAACAGAGAGATTAACTGTTCAGATGACTCTGATGCATATTATTATTATAAAATATTGAGAGAAAAGGAGAATTTTCTTTTTCCTTTAACCTTTTCCCTCATATAGATGCTTTTTGACGCCTCTGCAGCAGACAGCTTTTTAAAAACATTACAAGTGACAAAAGAAGAAATTGCTCAAAACAAGCAATTTCTCCTTTTGCCACAATGTTTTCCAGTTTTAGTTATAGGTTAATGCAATTATAGAGATTTTCTATTTTTTGACTAAATATGTTCAAAGTCGTCTGCTGCAGAATTGTCGTATGAGGGAAAGGGTCAACAGAGAGAATTAACTGTTGATGACTCTGATGCAAATTTATTATAAAATATTGAGAGAAAAGGAGAATTTACTTTTCCCTTAAAGAGTTTCTTAGGACTTTGAACTTACAACAGGTTTTTATCCTCACCAACATACAGCAATTCTGCAGCAGAAGACTTCGAAAATATGGAGATTCTATATAAATGAAAGCATATTATAAGTATTGCACACAGTTGAGAACTGTGTAGCAAAAGAAGAAATGGCTCAGATAAGCCATTCCTCTTTTTGACAATGTGTTCAAACATGTTCTGCTACAAATGTCTCAACATATGTCCGCATGGTGGAAAGGGTTACTTCAAATTATTTAAGCTTTTTCTCAGAAACATAAAATAAGTGAAATGAACCTATAAAAATTACATCAGAAAATTTCATTGTTAATGATTCTCGATGATTTACTTAGTCATTACATTTTAACCCCCTCCCCCCTTCCCCACATATGACAATTCTGCAGCAGACGACTTTGAACATATTTTGTCAAAATATAGAAAATCTCTGTAATTGAATAGATAACCTATGACTAAAAGTGGAAAACATTGTGGCAAAAGGAGAAATTGCTCGTTTTGAGCAATTTCTTCTTTTGTCACTATGTTTTCAAAAAGCCGCCTTCTGCAGAGGCATCAGAAAGCGTCTGTATGAGGGAAAGGGTTAACCCACTTTCCCACATACATCAAATATACAGCAGATAACATCCAGGTAAAATTATGGAAAAACTCTATACAGAAAGTAGAATTATTAAGTAGAGTTAAAAAAAGTGTGCAAAAAGGAGAAATTGCTCATTTTGACATTTTTATGCCCCCGGAATCTCCGATTCGGTGGGCATCTAGTTTTTGGCCTGTCTGCACGTCTGTCTGTGCACAAAAAAAACTTTAACCTTGACCACTACTTTTGAACCATAACAGGTACGGCTACCATATTTCACATGTGTATTCCTCGTGACATGACCTTTCTGTCAGTACCAAAATGTTTGACCTTGCGACCTTGACCTTTGACCTAAATGTTGCTATTCTCGAAAAAAACTTTAACCTTGGCCATTACTTTTGAACCATAACAGGTACAGCTACCATATTTCACATATGTATTTCTTGTGACATGACCTTTCTGTCAGTACCAACATTTTTGACCTTGCGATCTTGACCTTTGACCTAGATGTTGCCATTCTCGAAAAAAAAATAACCTTGGCCATTACTTTTGAACAACCATAACAGGTACGGCTACCATATTTCACATGTGTATTCCTTGTGACATGACCTTTCTGTCAGTACCAACATTTTTGACCTTGCGACCTTGACCTTTGACCTAGATGTTGCCATTATAAAAAAAAACTTTAACCTTCACCACTTCTTTTGAACCATAACAGGTAAGGCTACCATATTTCACATGTGCATACCTTGTGACATGACCTTTCTGTCAGTACCAAAATTTTTCACCTTGCGACCTTGACCTTTGACCTAGATGTTGCCATTCTCGATAAAAACTTTAACCTTGACGACTACTTTTGGACCATAACAGGTACGGCTAGCATATTTCACATGTGTATACCTTGTGACATGACCTTTCTGTCAGTACCAAAATTTTTACCCTGCGACCTTGACCTTTGACCTAGATGTTGCCATTCTCGAAAAAAACTTTAACCTTGACGACTACTTTTGAACCATAACAGTACGGTACGGCTACCATATTTCACATGTGTATTCCTTGTGACATGACCTTTCTGTCAGTACCAACATTTTTGACCTGGTGACCTTGACCTTTGACCTAGATGTTGCCATTCGGGGGCATCAGTGTTTCACAAACACATCTTGTTTTTTGACATTTTTACATCAAAGTCCTGGCTAGAGCTTGTCCTGGCTTGAGCTTGTCCTGGCTTGAGCTTGTTAAGGCTTGAGCTTGTCCTGGCTTGAGCATGTCCTGGCTTGTGCTTGTCCTGGCTTGAGCTTGTCCTGGCTTGAGCTTGTCCTGTCTTGAGCTTGTCATGGCTTGAGCTTGTGCTTGTCCTGGCTTGAGCTTGTGCTTGTCCTGGCTTGAGCTTGTTGTTTTGGCTTAACCTTGTCCTGGCTTGATCTTGTCCTAGCTTGAGCTTGTTCTGGCTTGAGCTTGTCCTTGCTTGAGCTTGTTCTGGCTTGAGCTTGTCATGGCTTGACCTTGAGTATGTTCTCTGGTAAAAGTGTTAACCCCTTCCCTGATACAACAATTAAATCTGCAGCAGACCATTTTGGAAACATATTGGCAAAAAAGTGAAAAGTGTCCATAAATGCGAGTTTAATTATTTTTTAAAATAGTCCAAAAACATTGTGACAAAATGAGATATTACTCATTATTGCCAATATGTTTTCAGGAGTTGTCTGCTGCAGAGGTGTCAGAAAACGTCTGTATGTATATAGGAAGCGATTAAAGGTGAATATTTACAAGAATGTGTAAATCTAAAAGTTGAAAAGTAATTTCCCATGCACATTAAATTGCTGATTAATGATTTTTCAATGGATTTGTGTAATCCTATTCTTTTCAAGTCAGCATCTTCTAGCAAAGAGTATTTAATTTAGAACACTTTCCTATATATAGACACTTTACATGCATTCGCAGCGAAACTTTGGAAATTTGAGCAATTTCTCCTTCTGCCACAATGCCTTCTCAACTGGATTCAATAATTGTACATTCCTTTATAGAGATATTCAATACTTGCGCTTGGATATTTTTAAAGTCATCTTAGACTGCAGTTTTGGTTTATGGGAAAGCATCGACTTTTAACTGTGCAGTTTTCAAAATAGAGTATGTGAACACTCATATCAAAAGCACCCTTGAAATTTGTTTTTGTTTAATTCTTTACCACATAAAATACATCTGCAGTGAGCAGATGCCCTTAAAATCACCTACGCAAGAATATAGAGTTGAAATCTTATTTGGCTATTGGATACATTGCTGATGATCCCGTTCTTTTCAAGTCGTCATCTTTTTCGAAAGAGTATTAAACTTTACAATTTTCAAGAAAGATTTTGGCACTGTCATGTCATAAGCACCCTCTCAATTTTACTTTTTTACCATTATAGACATACAACAAATCTGCAGCAGACCACTTTGAAAGCATCTGTGAAAAAATTTGGAATAGTGATGAAAGACGCTATCAGCAATTTCTCCTTTTGCCAACAATATTTTTCACAAGCCATATGCTGTAGATTTGTTAGATTAAGTCTGTATGTGGTAAAAGGTAAACCATTGGGATACCCACAGAATTCAGAATTACTTATTAGTATAATACACCTTCCTGGTGTTTAACCCTTTCCCTCATATAGACGCTTTCTGACGCCTCTGCAGCAGACGGCTTTTTGAAAACATAGTGACAAAAGAAGAAATTGCACAAAACGTGCAATTTCTCCTTTTGCCACAATGTTTTCCATTTTTTATCCATTCAACTATGGAGATTTTCTATGTTTTGACAAAATATGTTCAAAGTCGTCTGCTGCAGAATTGTCGTTTGAGGGAAAGGGTTAAAACAGTATACATGAGCTGTCCTGCGAGAAAACCAACATTATGTTCTCTGCATAATGTATCGACCCAGATCAGTCAGTGCAGATCTGGTCTGGACCGACACCTTCCGTCTTAGGGGGATAAAATTTGTATAGAGTAATGATTCCTGAGACAGAAAAATCTACAGGAGGAGAAAAGTGTCTGTCCGGGTAAGCCTGTGCGGCATGCTTAAGCTGATACTCGATGCAGAGTCCGCAATGTTTTCTCACAGGACCGTTCATATTGTGTTGGCCTATCAATATTGCTCTCTTAACCCTTTCCCTTTCTGATGCCTCTGCAGCAGACGGTTTTTGAAAACATAGTGACAAAGGGAGAAATCGCTCAAAACGAGCAATTTCTCCTTTTGCCACTATGTTTTCCACTTTTAGTCATAGTTTTATCCATTCAATTATAAGGATTTTCCATTTTCTGACAAAATATGTTTGAAGTTGCCTGCCGCAGAATTGTCGTATGAGGGAAAGGGTTAAAGTGGAGAGTGAAGACTCGGACAAGACTGCATACTGCACACAGGCCTACCTGAACCTTCACTGTGCAGTTCTATGGTGTAACAACCTTTTTTTTTAACTCTGGTCTGATGCTTGATCAGATGAGCGATAATGAATAGTTGGATGTTTTAAAGTCCCCACTGTGTAAATTTAATGGCATTTTAAAGAATATAATTAAGTAGCCAATTATGTTAATTAACAATGCAGAATTCTGTCTCCTGTCTAATCAGGTAGAATAACTAACTTGGACTCGTAAAAAAAAAATCAAAGTTGGGACATTGAGCCATTCAGCTGTATTTTATTTGTTCAGAGGTCCAGATAAGAAGGAGTATTACTGAGCTCTTTTCCCTACAATATCTCTCTTATTATCCAACCAAACTCTATGATGTGGGTACTCAAAAGAATCGTCTCATTGAGACGATTCTTTTGAGTACCCACATTGTAGAGTTAGTGGGTCAAATAATGATTTTAGAACATGCAAAACGCCCCTTATCTAGAGCTCTTGTTTGTTGGAGTTTAATCCGTATTTCAACAAACTGTATTTTAATTATATCACTCTCTGACATCTATGCAGAAGACATGTTTTAAAAGCACTTTAATATAAGGAGCAATTTCTCCTCTTGCCACATTTTTGTCAACTTTTCAATAATTATTCTTTCGGTTTTTAGAGTCTCCAAGTTTTTGACAACAGTCATGTTTTCAAAAACATTTTGTTGCAGATTTGCTGTATGTGGGAAAGGGTTAAGCATGTGTATCCATTCAGCATTCTTCCGAGATAGCTGGCAATCCTCTAACAAAGACTTAACCCTTTCCCTCATATAAACGTTTTCGGACGCCTCTGCAGCAGACAGCTTTTTGAAAACATAGTGACAAAAGAAGAAATTGCACAAAACGTTCTCCTTTTGCTACAATGTTTTCCACTTTTCGTCATAGGTTATCCCTTCAATTATGGAGATTTTTTATATTTTGAGAAAATACGTTCAAAGTCGTCTGCTGCAGAATTGTCGTATGAGGGGAAGGGTTTAGACAAGTGGGTGAAGATAAATTACACTTGTTATGACATTTGTCAATCATTAGAAAGAATTATCAACTGGCAAATGTTAAGCCACCATTCAAACTGATGACTTCTGACTTTTGTCAATCATCGGAAGGTAAGAATGGCAGTGCTGGGGTTGAAACTCATGACCTCTAGAGCAATAGCCCTCACCATTTCCTGCACACTCCTGCAAGCTAATCATTGTCTAAATTGTCAACTTTTCATCCTAAACCAAAATACTAGCTTGCAGCAAGCTTGTGACAAGTGTGCCATTAGCTTATGCAAGCTCACTGCAATAGATTGCAGTTCTTGAATATAATGCTTGAAGGTATGCACAAGGAAAATAAGCTTGTGGCTTAAGTTCTTCCTGTATGAAAAAACTCTGAGCCTATTATGTACAGAATCTGTATCAATTCCGGAATCTGATATAAAAATTGTGTCAATTTTTTTGTTATTTTCTGCACAGAATCTTACTGAACCAGATATATTTCTACGTAGATTCATGTATCAGACAAGATTTTTCGCACAAAAGCGAATCAGAAAAAATTAACTTTCTGAAACAGATTATTGAAGTCGGCTTTTGTCAAACGTCTAAAAGATGTTGGCCGAACTGGGGTTCAAACTCAGAACTTAGAATCAGTTAATATTGCGACAAGCTTGTTGAGCTTGTTGTTTTGCAACAACAACAGGAAATGGAAAATGTTCATATAAATTTTCAAAATGGAGGATTACCATGTGACAGTTAAAATCTAGGCAATGTTATCACAAAATGCTCTGTTATCATGGATTGTCAGCACATATTATAATCCTAATGATTTGTAAATAACTTTTTTAGCATCCGAATGATAAATGCAGATCCTGCAAGCTAATCATTGTCTAAATTGCCCCTTTTCATATATCAATGTTTAGAAAATTATTTAAGATCTATGTTGATGATACCAGTTGCAGGAATTAAGTGGGATAAGGGTTAAATTGTCATATCAGCTAAATTGTTTACAAAAGTTGTCTGCTGCAGAGTTGGTTAAATATTGGTTTACAGTGGAATAAGGGTTAAACTGTCACATTAGTTAGTTAAATTGTTATGGATACAAAATCGTCCTAGACTACACCCTTTTCCTTAAATGGACGCTTTCTGATGCCTCTGCAGCAGACGGCCTTTTGAAAACATAGTGACAAAAGAAGAAATTTCTCAAAACGAGCAATTCCTCCTTTTGCCACAATGTTTTCCACTTTTAGTCGTAGGTTATCCATTCAATTATAGAGATTTTCTATTTTTTGTTAAATAATGTCAAAAGTCATCTGCTGCAGAATTGTCATTTGAGGAAAAAGGTTAACCCTTTTCCACTTGCAGCAGACATTTTATGCTGAAAAATTTGGCAAAATAAGAAATTGCTCATAATAAGAACTTTCTCCTTTTGCCAAAATGATTTCACCTCTATTCAACAAATACATTTCCTTTTTTAACCCTTTTCCTCACACGACAATTCTGCAGCAGACAACTTTGAACATACTTTGTCAAAAAAAATAGAATCTCTATAATTTAATGGATAACCTATGACTAAAAGTGGAAAACATTCTGGTAGAAAGGAGAAATTGTTAGTTTTGAGCAGTTTCTTCTTTTGTCACTGTTTTCAAAAAGCTGTCTGCTGCATTTTTTTTTCTATAATTTTCCCTAGATGTTTTTAAAGTGGGCAAGGGTTAAATTTACAAAAAGTTTACAGATACAAAGTGCTCTAGACTTGATGCAAAACAGTTGTTCCATGATCTTGCAACAAAATATTACTGCCACAGTTTTGCATGAATCCACAGAACACGTCTGCAATTTCCCGGAAATCATTCTCGTTTCTTTCATTTACTGAGTACTGCACAATATATTTAAAACCTTTTGAGACAGATAGACAAACCTTGCCCGCTTCATCTAATTTACCGAGAAATTATTGGACAGGTCTTTGTTTATACCCTTCCCCACCTGCAGACGTATATTGACGCAATAGCAGCAGACGACTTCTGAAAACATTGTGGCCAAAGGTGAAATTGCTCATGATGAGCAATATCTCCTTTGGCCACAATGTTTTCAACTTTATTTAATAATTAAGCTATCTTTTATGGGGATTTTTCTGGTTTTTGTCATTATGTTTTCAACGTCGTCTGCTTCAGATTTGTTGTATGTTGGAAAGGGTTTTAAACCTTTCCCTCCAAGTGACAGATTATTCATATTTGTGACAAAAGGAGAAATTGCTCTTTCTGATCAGTTTCTCATTTTTAGCTCCACTGGCTTAAAGCCAGTCGAGCTTATGTCATGGCGAATTGTCCGTTGTGCGTGCGTGCGTGCGTGCGTTAACTTTTTACTTTAAACGACTTCTTCTCCCTAACCACTTGGCCAATTTGGTTGAAACTTCATGGGAAGCATCCTCTCAATGTCCTCTACTAAATTCCTTCAATTTTTTTTTATCCATTCAAAATTCTGGTTTCCATGGCAACCGAAAGAAAAAAATAGTGAGAACTTAAAAAATCTTCTTCTCCGAAAGTGTCAGGCCGATTTTCAAATAATTTTGTAGAAATGTTCCTTGGGTGACCCTTTATTAGATTCCTTCAAGAAATTTTGATTGGGCGAAAAACATGGCCGCCAGGGGGCGGGGCTTTTTTGCCTTATATAGCTATAGTGAAAACTTAAATAATCTTCTTCTCAAAAAGTGTTCAGCAGATTTTCAAATAATTATGTAGAAATGTTCCGTGGGTGACCCTCTATCAGATTCCTTCAAGCCATGTTGATTGGTAAAAAAACATGGCCGTCACAGGGCGGGGCTATTTTGCCTATATGGCTAAAGAGCAAACTTAAAAAATCTTCTCCTCCAAAAGTGTCAGGCCGATTTTCAAATAATTTTGTAGAAATGATCCTTGTGTGAACCTTAATTAGATTCCTTCAAGAAATGTTGATTGGGCGAAAAACATGGCCGCCAGGGGGCGGGGCTTTTTTGCGTTATATAGCTATAGTGAAAACTTAAAACATCTTCTTCTCCGAAAGTGTTCAGCCGATTTTCAAATAATTTTGTAGAAATGTTCATTGGGTGACCCTCTATCAGATTCCTTCAAGCCATGTTGATTGGTCGAAAAACATGGCCGCCAGAGGGCGGGGCTATTTTGACTTATATGACCATAGTGAAAACTTAAAAAATCTTCTCCTCCGAAAGTGTCAGGCATATTTTCAAATAATTTTGCAGAAACATTCCTTTGGTGACACTCTACAAGATTCCTTTAAGCCATGGTGGTTGGTAAAAAAAATAGCCACCACGGGGCAGGGCTGTTTGGAGATTTTATTTTTGCCTCATGGCCGTGGAGCGATACTGGCCCTCTTGGGATCTCTTGTTGCTGAAATACATTCCAGAGTCGTCCATTGCAGATGCATGCGTAACAATGTATCTGCATGTAGGAAAGGGTTTACTGTTTTAGCTGATACATCTTCAGTGTAAATATCTTTGTATAGTGTAAATATCTTGTATAGTGTTAAACTTGTAAAGTGTCAATTTCTTGTATAGTGTAAAACTTGTATAGTGTCAATTTCTTGTATAGTGTAAATATCTTTGTTAAGTGTAAATCTTGTATAGTGTAAATCGAGGGCTTGGCGTGAAACGGTTGTAACCATAAATTTGTATTTTTGTACCAAGGTTAATCACCTTGCCATAAAGTCTTTATAAGCATTGAATTTTCTTGGTAAACAATGGAAATTTAGGTGCCATTGCCCGTTGTGAGCAATGGCACCTACATTTGCATTGTTTACAAATTGTTCAAAATTGCCCCGAAACCAGGAATTTCAAAATAGGTTTTTAGATACAACCGTTTCACACCAAGCCCTCGAAATATCTTTGTATAGTCTAAATATCTTTGTAAAGTGTAAATCTTGTATAGTGTAAATATGTTGTATAGTGTACATATCTTGTTTAGTGTAAATCTTGTATAGTGTAAATCTTGTATAGTGTAAATAATGTTGATAGAAAAAGTATCACTTAAATACCATATTGATAAAAAATTATTAAACATCTTGAGCAAATTCTCTTTGCCCAAAAATATTTTCAAACAAAAGCACCGCGTACGGCACAGACGCTTGATTGATAGAAAACAGAAAAAAAGCTGAGCTGAACAAAAAACCTTAACCGGACGACCACACCGCCGCCGACGCCACCAGACGACCACGCCGGACGACGCCAGGGTCATGACAATAGCTCTCGTTTTTTCAAAAGTCGAGCTAATAACTGTTTGAATGAAATTCAAAGTCTTCGATCGTATTATAAAGGTAGTTCAAATTTAAACCCTCAATATCTCCCTGGGAGCTGACATGATGGCCGAGTGGTTAGCTGTGGGGTTTTGGAGCCAGGAGTCCTGAGTTTAATCCCCAGTCGCATCGCGTCGTGGAGTGCACTTTGGGAAGACACATGTCCTAGCCTATATAGTACTGGTTTGTTTATTCAGAGATCATTAATAAGTGAACTGTAGTGACCTGATATAATTGAAATAATGTTGAAAACTACCTAAAATCCAATAAAACAAACTAATGAAATCCTCTTCCACATACAGCAAATCTGCAGCAGATAACTTTGAACACATCTTTGCAAAAAACATGGAAAATCTTCATAAAAGAAGGTAATGATAATTAAATAAAATTAAAAATGCTTATTACAAGTTATTTCTTCTAAAATTTGCCACAAAGTTGTCAAACACTTTCTGCTGCAGAAGCAAAACAAGCAGGCTGTTTGTGGGAAAGCATTAACCCTTTCCCTCATACGACAATTCTGCAGCAGACGACTTTGAACATATTTTGTCAAAACATAGAATATCTCTATAATTAAATGGATATATAACCTATGACTAAAAGTGGAAAACATTGTGTCAAAAGGAGAAATTGCACGTTTTGTGCAATTTCTTCTTTTGTCACCATGTTTTCAAAAAGCCGTCTGCTGCAGAGGCGTCAGAAAGCATCTATATGAGGGAAAGGGTTAAACAGAATTTTGTTAACGGTTTCTTTTCCTTTTGAAAAGATAAAAATTCTAATGAACTAACAAAAAAATATTGGATGACAAATCAAGATTTTGGCAATAAATCACACGATCCTTATCTCCCCTTTATCACTAACAGTTCCTCAAGATTGCAGAATAAAGTGAATTGAATTACAGCACAGATTTAAATTGCATCTGGTCATCCAAAAATGGTCTAGTTAACCCATTCCCACATACGCCAATTCTGCAGCAGACGGCTTTGTAAACATATTGGCAAAATTCGAAAAAAAACCTCCATAAATGAGAGTTTAATTATTAAATAGAGTTGAAAACATTGTGGCAAAAGGGGAAATTGCTCATCATGAGCAATTTCTCCTTTTGTCACAATGTTTTCAAAAGACGTCTGCTGCAAATGCATCGGAATGCGTCCACAAGTGTGAAAGGGTTAGCCCCTTCCAACGATACAACAAATCTGCACCAGACAACTTTGAAAACATCTTTTTTTTTTTATAAATGATGGAATAATTAAAAATAATTGTCCTTTAGGCATAACTGCCACCATCCTCAGTAGAACAGATAGATCCAGGATTAAACTAACCTAGGTTAAATCATAGACTTAACGCTTTCCCTCATACAACAAATCTGCAGCAGACGACTTTGAAAATGTCTAGGCAAAAGCACAGGAAATCCCTTTAAATGAAAAAAACAATCATTGAATAGAGATGAAAACATGGTGACAAAAGGAGGAATTACTTGTTTTGGGCAATTTCTTCTTTTTGTTGCTATGTATTCAAAAAGCTGTCTGCTGCAGAGGTGTCAGAAAGCATCTTTATGAGGGAAAGGGTTGAATTAAAAGTGGTTGTATTGATTGCACTCTTCGGTACACTGATTGATTGGATTGCTGTTGCAAACAGTATTACATTTAATTATATCGTGGCGGCCAGTTCACCTTGTGGTTCCTGGCTTTCTGGCACCAGTACTTAATCAACACATCATTCTTCTGGCAGCTGGCTACACTGCCAGATATACTTTATAGCCCTTTGATGGAAGACGAATGACTATAGTCACAATGATCATCAAAAATAATCTTAACGCTTGTTGGATTGAAAGCCGTCGCCCTTTAATTAACCTTTGTCGAGCCCCGGTAGCTTAGTCGGTAGCGACGTGGGTTGTCAATCCAGGTGTTGTGAGTTTGAATACCAGCTTGGCCAACATTCTTTCCGACGCTGACAAAAGTCACTGTGACCGACGTCATTCGTCTTTCACCAATGGGCTGTTTAACAGTCTATCTGGAAAAGCAGCCAGTTGCTTGGAAAGTATGTTGTGTGGTGGTGTACTGGTGTGGGAAAACCAGGAAACGCATGAGTAGGTGAAATGGTTACTGTGATATGACTGCAAAATTGTTGAAAACGGCGTTAAGCCCCAATCAATGAATCATTAATTAACCTTTTCCCACATACTGACGCCTCTGTAGCAGACGACTTTTGAAAACATCATGGCAAATTGAGAAATTGTTTTCAACTCTATTTAATAATTAAAGTTTTGTTCATAGCGATTTTTCATATTTTTGTCTAGATGTTTTCAATGTGGTCTGCTTCAGATTTGTTGTAGATTTGTCATATGTGGGACAGGGTTAAACATGGGCTATGAGTTGTTGCTTGTCTCAGAATCTTCAACCGTTTTATATCCGAGTGTCCTGCACACACTTGTAACCCCCACTTTCTCCTTGCCGGGGGAATCAAAGTGAAGAGAGTAATGGCAAACCGAATCTGTGAGGTTGAACAATGCCAGTATTTTAATTTCAGCGGAGTCTCGGTGCTACTTTGTGTTACAAGAAGTCTAACGAACAAATCTTATCTTTTAATTCAATTTAACTTGAAAAATTCAGATTTCCTTTCATTGTGGTCTTTAACCCTAACCACGTATGGAGAAGCGTTTTGAAGCATTCTGCAGCAGATGACTTTTGAAAACATTGCTGCAAAAGAGAAAATTACTCTTAATTTTAACCCTTTCCCTCATTATAGTCCCGCTTTCTGAGGCCTCTGCAGCAGACGGCTTTTTGAAAACATTAGTGACAAAAGAAGAAATTGCTCAAAACGAGCAATTTCTTCTTTTGACACAATGTTTTCCACTTTTAGTAAGAGGTTATCCATTCAATTATAGAGATTTTCCATTTTTTGATAAAATATGTTCAAAGTCGTCTGCTGCAGAATTGTCGTATGAGGGGAAGGGTTAATGAGGAATTTCTCTTTTTACCACAATATTTTCACTTTTAACACTTTATTTGATAATCACACTAACATTTACAGAGATTTTTAACGTATATTTGCTAAATGTTTGACATATTTGCTAAATGTTTTACCTGCATCTATTGTGTAGGTCTCAGTCTGGGAAAGCGTTTAAATGCTTCCTTTTTCAACGAGTTGAGTGAAGACTGTCATCATCTGAAATAGTATAGTATACTGTATCCTGATACCCATTCCAGAATGCAATCATTTATTCAATAGTACACTTATTCTTGATTCATGGGTTTGCTTAGCAGTTACTTAAGCTAGGAAAGATTAACCCTTTCCCTCATACAACAATTCTGCAGCAGACGACTTTGAACGTATTTTGTCAAAACATAGAAAATCTTCATTCAATTATGGAGATTTTCTATGACAAAAAGTGGAAAACATTGTGGTAAAAGGAGAAATTGCACGTTTTGTGCAATTTCTTCTTTTGTCACTATGTTTGCAAAACGCCGTCTGCTGCTGAGGTGTCAGAAAGCGTCTATATGAGGGAAAGGGTTAAAATTTAATCCTTTCCCACATATAACAAATTTGTAGCAGAAAACTTTTAAAATATCTTGGCACAAATATGGTAAACATATTCTAAATGAACACATTCGTATTGAATAGAGTTGAACAAATGGGTCCAAAGGAACAATTTCTCATGAGTAATTTCTCCTTTTGTCACAATGTTTTCTACTTTTAGTCATAGGTTATCCATTCAATTATAGAGATTTTCTATTTTTTGACAAAATAAGTTTCAAAGTTGTCTGCTGCAGAACTGTTGTATGAGGGAAAGTGTTAAAATGCGTCTTCAAGCGGGAAAAAGGGTTAGGAAACCAAGTCCAGTATATATTTTTAACAACAGTTTCTGTTTTCATGAGCTTCGGTGGCGGTCATGGTTCCCGGCTGTAGCTTTTCCGGGGACTCATAACAGAAAATACAAAAATACATGGAAAATACACGGAAACCATGGAAAAAACCAAGGAATTTAATGTTAAAATGCGGAAATGCTGGAAATTTGTCCGAATACTCCGGGGTACCGGAACCATTCCAGCATGTCCATGGAACCGTTCCGGGGTGTCCATGGAACTTTTCCGGGGTTTCCATGAAACTTTTCCAGGTTGTCCATGGAATTTCCGGGTTTTCCACATAAATGTCCTGGAATTTCCATGGAAAGTGTCAGATTATCCCTGGAAAGTAATGTCCGAATACTCCGGGGATTTTCCATGGAATTTGGTAAGTCTCCCCGGAAAAGCTACAGCCGGGTGGAGTGCCCTTGGGCAAGGTACATTTCCTAGCCTAGTACTGGTTTGTTTAACCTTTTCCCTCATGCGACAATTCTGCAGCAGACGACTTCGAGCATATTTTGTCAAAAAAGGGAAAATCTCTATAATTGAATGGATAACCTAGGACTAAAAGTGGAAAACATTGTGGCAAAAGGAGAAATTGCTCGTTTTGAGCAATTTCTTCTTTTGTCACTATGTTTTCTAAAAGCTGTCTGCTGCAGAGGCGTCAGAAAGCGTCTATATGAGGGAAAGGGTTAACAATGGATCATAAATAAGTGAACTGTCACCGTGATATAACTGAACTAATGTTGAAAACGGCTTCATATATATATATACCCCAATAAAACTATAACTGTTTTCATGACCTGAGTATTAATGTACTGATATAATAGTGTTATGCCAATTAGATATAGCAAATATCCATCTAATTAGTATTTACTTGTATTACTAATTGATTTACCATCTGTCTGTATCAACTGTTCAACCCTTTCCATGATGAAGCTAAATTTTGATGTTTTTATACCCCTTTTGAAGAAGAGGGGGTATATAGGAGTCACTGTGTCGGGCTGTCGGTCGGACGGTCGAAAGCCATATTTTGTCCGGCCTATTCTTACAAACCACTGGGTGGAATTCAATAAAATTTTACATGAAGCTTCTATACAAAGAGGAGATGTGCATATCCTAAATGTCTTACAATTGCATGTTATTTAACAGAGTTATGGTCCTTTTACTTATTAAGTTATGGTGTAGGTCAAGGTGCTGTTTTGGGGGTATTTATCATCTTCAGTGATAGTTCTAGTTTATTCTGTATCAAAATTGTATTTCAAATTTGATAAGTGTTTTTGCTTTAGTTAGTTTTGAAATAGAGAACTAAATATATATGAACTATGGAATTTATGATATTGCTTAGTATGCTGAGTTTAGAACTTTGTAGGAAAAGGATGGGCAATTCCTTAACCCTTTCCTTCATACAACAATTCTGCAGCAGACGACTTAGAACATATTTTGTCAAAAAATAGAAAATCTCTAATATTGAATGGATAACCTATGACTAAAAATGGAAAACATTGTGGCAAAAGGAGAAATTGCTTGTTTTGAGCAATTTATTCTTATGTCACTATGTTTTTTTTAAAAAAGCCGTCTGCTGCAGAGGCGTCAGAAAGCGTCTATGTGAGGGAAAGGGTTAATTTCACAAAATGTTTTCTACTGCAAATGCATCAAATATCGTCCATATCAAATTGAAGGTACAATCCTTTCCCTCATACAACAAATCAGCTCTAGAATACTTCAAAAACATCACATTGAAATAAGGAAAATCTCTATAAATAAACTGCATTAATGACAACTTTGTGGTAAAAGGAGAAATTGCTCATTATATAAAAATGTCTTCTTTTTAGACAATATTTTTGCAAGTCGACTGCTGCAGATTGATTGAGATTTATTGTTTTGTGTTAGATGCTGATTTCAACAATGTTTCAGTTATATCACGGTGTTTACTGGGTAAATTACCGGTACTACTTGTCCATTTATCCTGACACAAGCCAGTCAGGCATAATGCTAATCCCACAACCCTGAGCGCCAAGGCTGGCATCCATTACTACCCTTTTTAAAGTCTTATTGGTATGACACTTCTGGGGATCGAATCCATGACCTCCTGCAACCAAGGCGGACCAGACACTCTACTACTACACCACTGAGAAGGTAGGCTGCTGCAGATGCAGGAAAATATGTCAGCATGCCGGTTAAGGGTATAATTGACCTAGTGGTACATATTTATGTCTGCTGCATAAGTGTTTAACCCTTTCCCTCATACGACAATTCTGCAGCAGACGACTTTGAACATATTTTGTCAAAACGCTAGACAACTTGAAGTATAAATTTTTCATACAAAGTCAAATTTTAACAATATTAGAGCATCTTGAGCAATTTCCCCTCTTTTCCGCAATAAAGTTGTCTGCTATAAAGACATATTAAGGAAAGGGTTCAGCTAATCATATCTGAGAAAATTAATGTAATTTACTGCTGGGAAGTAGGATGTATGGAATGTAATTGAATGTACGAAGAAATATGCCTATCAAATACTTGCCTTATTTTATATCAAAATTATATGTAATTTGGTTCCAGTTATATATACAGTGAACTCTTTGAATGAAAGACTTGTGTATACAAACTTAAACCCTTTCCCTCATATAGATGCTTTCTGGCGCCTCTGCAGCAGACAGCTTTTTGAATACATAGTGACAAAAGAAGAAATTGCTCAAAACGAGCAATTTCTCCTTTTGCCACAATGTTTTCTACTTTTGGTCATTATAAGGTTATCCATTTAATTATAGCGATTTTTTTATTTTTTGACAAAATATGTTCAAAGTCGTCTGCTGCAGAATTGTTGTATGAGGGAAAGGGTTAAACAAGATAAAGGTATAAGTAAGAACTTTGTTAGGCCATAAGTTGCATTATAATCAAAACAGATATTGGTGATTCGCAGCCAGTTCATCTTCAAGAGAGCAAACAACAGTCTGACTTCCTTATGAGGAATCATATCAGGTTGCCCATCTAACACCAAGGCACTAGTGTGTCCATCTTTAAATATGATTTGCATGTTCGGGACCATCACACTACTATCAACAGCATAACCAAAGTGAAAATTGAGTCCTGTTCTGTGTATTGGGACTACAGTTATCATGGGCCGTACTAGGAACATGATGGCTAGACTACAGTCACTATGGACATGGTTACTAAACTACCATCAGTAGCACTAAAGACATGATTCCTCAACTAAAGTGAATATCAGTAGCACTAAAGACATGATTACTAAATAACTACAGTGACCATCCACAGCACTAGGAACATGATTACTAAACTACAGTGACCATCCACAGCACTAGGAACATGATTACTAAACTACAGTGATCATCCACAGCACTAGGAACATGATTACTAAACTACAGTGACCATCCACAGCACTAGGAACATGATTACTAAACTACCGTGACCATCCACAGCACTAGGAACATGATTACTAAACTACAGTGACCATCCACAGCACTAGGAACATGATTACTAAACTACAGTGACCATCCACAGCACTAGGAACATGATTACTAAACTACCGTGACCATCCACAGCACTAGGAACATGATTACTAAACTACCGTGACCATCCACAGCACTAGGAACATGATTACTAAACTACAGTGACCATCCACAGCACTTAGTAGGGACATGATACCATACCTGCCATCTGAGGCTTTACAGCAGAGACCAGAAGATGCCAAACAATGATCTCCAGGATTAACAACAACCTGGTAGACATCGTAGCACATAGGAAACTCTTACAGAAGTCACCAACACTCACCAACAGCCATGTGTACCAGAGGAAACTCTTACAGCACCCACTGTCATATTCTCCCACCAACAGTCATGTGTACCATAGGAAGCTCTAACAGCAGTCACCTTCCCCTACCAACAGTCATGTGCACAATAGGAAGCTCTAACAGCAGTCACCTTCCCCTACCAACAGTCATGTGCACAATAGGAAGCTCTAACAGCAGTCACCTTCCCCCACCAACAGTCATGTGCACCATAGGAAACTCTAACAGCAGTCACCTTCCCCTACCAACAGTCATGTGCACCATAGGAAACTCTTACAGCAGTTACCTTCCCCCACCAACAGTCATGTGCACAATAGGAAGCTCTAACAGCAGTCACCTTCCCCCACCAACAGTCATGTGCACAATAGGAAGCTCTAACAGCAGTCACCTTCCCCTACCAACAGTCATGTGCACAATAGGAAGCTCTAACAGCAGTCACCTTCCCCTACCAACAGTCATGTGCACAATAGGAAGCTCTAACAGCAGTCACCTTCCCCTACCAACAGTCATGTGCACAATAAGAAGCTCTAACAGCAGTCACCTTCCCCCACCAACAGTCATGTGCACAATAGGAAGCTCTAACAGCAGTCACCTTCCCCTACCAACAGTCATGTGCACAATAGGAAGCTCTAACAGCAGTCACCTTCCCCCACCAACAGTCATGTGCACAATAGGAAGCTCTAACAGCAGTCACCTTCCCCTACCAACAGTCATGTGCACAATAGGAAACTCTAACAGCAGTCACCTTCCCCTACCAACAGTCATGTGCACAATAGGAAGCTCTAACAGCAGTCACCTTCCCCCACCAACAGTCATGTGTACCATAGGAAGCTCTAACAGCAGTCACCTTCCCCTACCAACAGTCATGTGCACAATAGGAAACTCTAACAGCAGTCACCTTCCCCTACCAACAGTCATGTGCACAATAGGAAGCTCTAACAGCAGTCACCTTCCCCCACCAACAGTCATGTGCACAATAGGAAGCTCTAACAGCAGTCACCTTCCCCTACCAACAGTCATGTGCACAATAGGAAACTCTAACAGCAGTCACCTTCCCCTACCAACAGTCATGTGCACCATAGGAAGCTCTAACAGCAGTCACCTTCCCCCACCAACAGTCATGTGCACCATAGGAAGCTCTAACAGCAGTCACCTTCCCCTACCAACAGTCATGTGCACCATAGGAAGCTCTAACAGCAGTCACCTTCCCCTACCAACAGTCATGTGCACCATAGGAAGCTCTAACAGCAGTCACCTTCCCCCACCAACAGTCATGTGCACCATAGGAAGCTCTAACAGCAGTCACCCTCCCCTACCAACAGTCATGTGCACCATAGGAAACTCTAACAGCAGTCACCTTCCCCTACCAACAGTCATGTGCACCATAGGAAGCTCTAACAGCAGTCACATTCCCCCACCAACAGTCATGTGCACAATAGGAAGCTCTAACAGCAGTCACCTTCCCCTACCAACAGTCATGTGCACCATAGGAAGCTCTAACAGCAGTCACCTTCCCCCACCAACAGTCATGTGCACAATAGGAAGCTCTAACAGCAGTCACCTTCCCCTACCAACAGTCATGTGCACAATAGGAAGCTCTAACAGCAGTCACCTTCCCCCACCAACAGTCATGTGCACCATAGGAAGCTCTAACAGCAGTCACCTTCCCCCACCAACAGTCATGTGCACCATAGGAAGCTCTAACAGCAGTCACCTTCCCCCAACAACAGTCATGTGCACTATAGGAAGCTCTAACAGCAGTCACCTTCCCCTACCAACAGTCATGTGCACAATAGGAAGCTCTAACAGCAGTCACCTTCCCCCACCAACAGTCATGTGCACCATAGGAAGCTCTAACAGCAGTCACCTTCCCCCACCAACAGTCATGTGCACCATAGGAAGCTCTAACAGCAGTCACCTTCCCCCACCAACAGTCATGTGCACCATAGGAAGCTCTAACAGCAGTCACCTTCCCCCACCAACAGTCATGTGCACAATAGGAAGCTCTAACAGCAGTCAACTTCCCCCACCAACAGTCATGTGCACCATAGGAAGCTCTAACAGCAGTCACCTTCCCCCACCAACAGTCATGTGCACAATAGGAAGCTCTAACAGCAGTCACCTTCCCCTACCAACAGTCATGTGCACCATAGGAAGCTCTAACAGCAGTCACCTTCCCCTACCAACAGTCATGTGCACAATAGGAAGCTCTAACAGCAGTCACCTTCCCCTACCAACAGTCATGTGCACCATAGGAAGCTCTTACAGCAGTCACCTTCCCCCACCAACAGCCTTGTGGAACCAGCTCCTGACTGCATTAGTTGTTGCCAAGACTATTGAGAGCTTCAAGGCTAGACTGGCAGCCCACCATGGAGGTCTAACACAGTTTTATGTTGTAAATATGTGTATCTAACACCTCACAACAGCATTGTTCATACACTAAGTGTAGGAGCCCTGTACTTTAACCCTTTCCCTCATACAACAATTCTGCAGCAGACGACTTTGAACATGATAACCTATGACTAAAAGTGGAAAACATTGTGGCAAAAGGAGAAATTGCTCGTTTTGAGCAATTCCTTCTTTTGTCACTGTGTTTTCATAACACTGTCCGCTGCAGAGGCGTCAGAAAGCGTTTATTTGAGGGAAAGGGTTAAGGGAAGAAGAAATACCTGTTGAGCCATTATCAAAGTTGTCTTTTTTAAAATCGGGGGGGGGGGGGGGGGGGGTGGAAGTCTGATTTGAAAATTAGTAACTATGAGTTTGATAACATAATTGAAAAATTGTCGTGTTGTGAGATTTTCCACATCTTTTTCACAGCTCGACTGATAACCTGCAGATGTATCAAAGTGGATTGTATTGGACAAAAAATTGTTAAAAGGGAGAGAGCAGATTAGAAACAATAACAGGATAAAATGTGGCATGGTTTATTGATATATTTATAGCCAAAAATCTGGGACAGTTATACAATTTACTCATTTGACATTGCTCCAGAACGTAATCCTAAAATTGTGGTATCGGTACAGAACTGCCAAGGATATTAACTTTTTTCAACATGTATCAACACATTTTGATGCCTGCAGCAGACGACTTTTTGAAAACATTGTGGCTAAAGGAGAAATTCAGCTCATGATTAGTGAATTTTCCTATTGCCATTAATGTTTTCAACTTTATTCTATTATAAAACTTTTCATTTTTTTGCCAAGCTGCTTTCAAAGTTGCCTGCTGCAAGTTCGTTGTATGCCGGAAAGTTTTATCCAGAAATTACCTGATAATTGACAACTTGTTATATCCTCTACAGCAGACAGATTTTTATAATATCCTTGAAAAAGCACAAATTGCTTTAAATGGGCAATGTTCACAATGTTTTAACCCTTTCCCTCGTATAGACTCTTTCTGACGCCTCTGCAGCAGACGGCTTTTTGAAAACATAGTGACAAAAGGAGAAATTGCTCAAAATGAGATTTTCCATTTTTTGACAAAATATGTTCAAAGTCGTCTGCTGCAAAATTTTCGTATGAGGGAAAGGGTTAACCCTTTCCCACATACAACAAATCTATAGCAGTTGACTTTGTAAATATAGAAAATCTCTATAAATAAGATATAATTATAAATACAGAAAGCAGTTAAAAACTGCGCTGCGAAAGGAAGATTTCGCATGATCATGAGCAAATTCTCTTTTATCACAAGCCGAGTCCCGGTAGCTCAGTCGGTAGCGACGCGGGCTGTCAATCCAGGGGTTGTGAGTTCGAATCCCGGCTCGGCCAACTTTCTTTCCGACGATTGACAAAAGTCAATGTGACATGCGTCATTCGTCTTCCACCAATGGGCTAAGTCTATGTGGAAAAGCAGCCAGTTGCTTGGGAAGATTGTTGTGTGGAGTACTGGTGTGAGAAAACCAGGAAATGCATGAGTAGGTGAACTGGCCGCCGTGATATAACTGAGAAATTGTTAAAAAATGGCGTTAAACCCCAATCAATCAATCAATCAATCTTTTATCACAAAGTTAACAAAATTAATGTCGACTGCTTATTTTGTTTTCAAAGGCCCAGTTTTCAAACTCAAGCAGAGTGAAGGTTTAGCATGGCTCTTGGAGAAACAAGGAACATGGTTGTTCACATGTTCTGGCAGATGTTTGGCATGATTCATGATTTGATTACAGTTCTCCAATGATATATTTTTAAGCTTAACCCTTTCCCACATACAACTCATCTGTGGTAGACGATCGACTGAAAGATTGTGAATAGAGTTGAAAACATTGTGACAAAAGGAGAAATTGCTCATCATGTTTTCAAAAGACGTCTGCTGCAGAAGCATCAGAAAGCGTCTGCACCTGTGAGACCCAAGATTCATACCCATGCACCTTTGATTCTTACCCTTTCCCACAATGCAACATAACTGCAGCAGATGACTTTGGAAATTCCAATGCAAAAATATTGATTATCACTTCAAAAATGAAAGCTGACGCATTTTGACGTAATAGCAGCAGACGACTTTTGAAAACATTTTGGCTAAAGGTGAAATTGCTCATGATGAGCAATTTCTCCTTGGGCCACAATGTTTTCAACTTTATTTAATAATTAAGCAATCTTTTATGGAGATTTTTCAGGTTTTTGTCACTGGGTTTTCAAAGTTGTCTGCTGCAGTTTTGCTGTATGTGGGAAAGGTTTAAACACTTGACCATAACCGCAATTTACCTTAACTTTTCCAAATTTTGGACTTGGAACGCATGACGGTTGAGTTACTAATAAACTATGTCTTAACTGGAAATAACGTTATCTTACCACTTAGTGCAGGCTCATTTTGATGGCAT
Organism: Serripes groenlandicus; assembly: GCA_031761405.1. Taxonomy (NCBI): domain Eukaryota; kingdom Metazoa; phylum Mollusca; class Bivalvia; order Cardiida; family Cardiidae; genus Serripes; species Serripes groenlandicus. Next base: position 6,571,085 of record JASEVX010000006.1, on the reverse strand, counting down.
CTGTAGCAGATGACTTTTGAATTGATTGAGGTATATTTAAATGAAGAAATTTCTCAAAATTAGCAATTTCTCATTTTGCCATTACTTTTTCCACTTTCATTAATAATTATTCCTTTATTAACCCTTTCCCACATACATCAAATCTTCAGCAGACGACTTTGAAAACATTATATAAGTGACATAAACCTGAAAAATCTCCACAAAATATATCTTAATTGTTAGATAAAGTTGGAAACATTGTGGCCAAAGGTGAAATTGCTCATTTGAGCAATTTCACCTTTGGCCACAATGTATTCAAAAGTCGTCTGCTGCTATTGCATTAAAATGCGTCTGCAGGTGGGAAAGGGTTAAAGAGGTTTTCTGTATTTTGTCAAGATTTTTTTAAAGACGTCTGCTGCAGATTTGTTGTATGTGGGAAAGGGTTAACACCAGATGTAGTTACCACCATTTCACTATGAATCCATCAAAATGTTACATTTTCTTCGAATATTTTTTTAAACGGATCTCTCAAAAAATGTCATTATATCGGGTAAACAGTTAATGTTATTCATCTCGAGTGTGTGGAACTCTTAATGTTCAGAATATGTAGCATTATTGCATGCTCAGATAGAAACGTGAAATCGCAGATTTGAATTTTAGATTACATTTGTGATTTCTACCAGGGAATTCAAAAATGCATAGAGTTTCATTTTGAATCAGGGCTTCTGATTTTAAGTGAGTAATTTAATGGGCTGTTTTAAACCTTTTCCCACATTACAACATATCTGCAGCAGACGACTTTGGAACACATTTAGTAAAGTATATGGAAATTCTCTATAAATGAAAGAACACTTATTGAATAAAGTTGCAAACATTGTGGCAAAAGAAGAAATTGCTCATCATCGAGCAATTTGTCCTTTTGCCACAATGTTTTAAAAGTCTTCTGCTGCAGAGGATTCAGACGGTTTCTGTATTTGGGAGAGGGTTACTGGGCTGTTTTAATTACAGACGCTTTTTGACGCCTCTGCAGCAGATGGCTTTTTGAAAACATGACTATTACAAAAGAAGAAATTGCTCAAAACAAGCAATTTCCCCTTTTGTCACCATGTTTTCAACTCTATTCAGTTATTATTTAAAAGGATCTTTTTCTGTGCTTTTGCCTAGATGTTTTCAAAGTCATCCGCTGCAGATTTTTTTGTATCCATGGTGGGAAAGGGTTAAACTTGTTTACTGCGGAAACAATTTTAGTTGTCCCTCGAAAGTGCTTAAAGTGGGCAAATATATTCAAACTTTGATCACAGGGATCAGTGTAACAATCACACTGGATTTGCATTATGTTACAAGTTTCTTCTTTGAATGAAGCAACATTTCTTAATTATTTAACCCTTTTTCCAAATACAACAAATCTTTGCAATTTGTCAAATTTAAAAGCATATCTTTGCAATAGTATGGACATGCACTTTCTATAAATGACAGAACAATAATTATTGTCGAATAAATTTGAAAACATTTTGGTAAATTGATAAATTGCTCATATATGAACAATTTCTCCATTTGCCACAATGTTTTAAGCCGTCGTCTGCTGCGGAGGTGTCAGAAAGGATCTGTATGAGGGAAAGGGTTAATGAAATGAAACTATATATATAGCTAATGGTTAAAAATATTTCGGTAAAAGAAGGAATTGCTCATCTTGAGTTATTTCTTCTTTTGCCATAAAATCATTATCTGTTTCAGAAGTCGTCTGCTGCTGACGTATCAAAATGCATCTGTATTTAACCCTTTCCCTCATATAGACACTTTCTGACCCCCCTGTAGCAGACAGCCTTTGAAAACATAGTGACAAAAGAAGAAATTGCTCAAAATGAGCAATTTCTCTGTTTATCACAATGTTTCCCACTTTTAGTCATAGGTAACTATCCATTCAATTATAGAGATTTTCTATTTCTAAAATTTGTTCAAAGTTCGTTTTCTGCTGCAGAATTGTCGTATGAGGAAAAGGGTTAACCCTTTCCCAGCCATTCTGCAGCAGACAACTTTGAAGCATTCGGTGAAAATTTGGAAACTCTCTATAAATGAAAACAATTGTCCAATAAAGATAATATCATTGTGGCAAAAGGAGAAATTGCTTGTTTTGAGCAATTTATCATTTTGTCACATTGTTTTCAAAAGTTGTCTGCTGTAGAATATTGCGTCAGAAAGTGTCTATCATGTGGGAAAGAGGTAAAAATGTACAGGTATCTAAAATGATATTGTCAGTTTTGAACATATGTTGGATAAAAGCAGAAATATCCATAAAATTGGAAGTATGATTTAAATATAGCATTAAAAAGCAATAGGTAAAAAAGGAGCAATTTTTGCTTTCCCACTCTGCTTTCAAAAGTCCTCTGCTGCAGATTGCATTCAATGGACTGGCTGGGTCTTGTTAAGAGAATGAGAATAAGAAGATATAAATTATAAAACAACTAAAAAGAAATGATTAGATGCAACGGTTAAAGGGTTTAGAGACGCAGTTCTGCCTTCTTAAAAGATTCTGAAACAATTACCTGCAATGCTATTTATATATTCAATGTCACTGACCTCATTTGAAGAAAACAAGATACACCCACTGCAGTTATTGAATGTTATTTATTAGAGTGTTTAACTTGCAGGAAAATGTTGAGGCATATGTATCATGCTTGTTATTTATTGATATCAAAAGATATTTCTAGGAGATGTTAATATTTGCCTAATCAAATTTTTAGCCCAAACCAAAACCACAAGCTTAATTTAGATTGCAGCAAGCTCACAGCAAGATTACAGTTGCAATCTAAATAAGCTTTCCACTAACTTATTATGTCTCCCCCTGTATACAGGGGAGATATATTGTTTTTGTCCTGGGCGTCTGTCTGTCTGTCTGTCTGTCTGTCTGTCTGTCTGTCTGTCCGTCTGTCCGAAATCGTGTCCGCTCCATATCTCCAAGACGGCTTGAAGGATTTTCATGAAACTTGGCTCACATGTTCACCTCATCAAGGCGACGTGCAGAACCCGCGTCTCGACAATATAGGGTCAAGGTCAAGGTCACGCTTGAAGGTCAAAGGTTTGAGGCTTTATTTCGTGTCCGCTCCATATCTCCCAGACGGCTTGAAGGATTTTCATGAAACTTGGGTCACATGTTCACCTCATCAAGGCGACGTGCAGAACCTGTGTCTCGACAATATAGGGTCAAGGTCAAGGTCACGCTTGAAGGTCAAAGGTTTGAGGCTTTATTTCGTGTCCGCTCCATATCTCCAAGACGGCTTGAAAGATTTTCATGAAACTTGGGTCACATGTTCACCTCATCAAGGCGATGTGTAGAACCCATGTCTCGACTGTCTGTCTGTCTGTCCGTCCGTCTGTCCGTCCCAAATCGTGTCCGCTCCATATCTCCAAGACGGCCTGAAGGATTTTCATGAAACTTGGGTCAAATGTTCACCTCATCAAGGCGATGTGCAGAACCCATGTCTCGACTGTCTGTCTGTCTGTCCCAAATTTATAGGTTGGAATGTTTTGAGAGATTTTGACAGATATTTGAGGGGAGACATCTGTTTTTTGCAAAAACAATTCTAGTTTAAGCATGCAATTATAATTGGAATATTCACAATCTTACCTGCATGACAATAAGATTTCCCAAGCCTGCAAGGTTGCAATTGGAACAATAGCAATCTTAATTGCGAGCTTGCAGTATTCGCAACCATTACAAGATTGCGTTGGTCGCAAGCTTACAAGCTTGCAAGGTTGCAAGGTTGTGCAAGCATGGAAGGTTGCAAGGTTGTGCAAGCATGGAAGGTTGCAAGGTTGTGCAAGCATGGAAGGTTGCAAGATTGTGCAAGCATGGAAGGTTGCAAGATTGTGGAAGAATGGAAGGTTGCAAGGTTGTATAAGCATGGAAGGTTGCAAGATTGTGTAAGCATGGAACTTGTTGCAAGATTGTGGAAGCATGGAAGGTTGCAAGATTGTGAAAGCATGGAAGGTTGCAAGGTTGTGTAAGCATGGAAGGTTGCAAGATTGTGTAAGCATGGCAGGTTGCAAGGTTGTGGAAGCATGGAAGGTTGCAAGGTTGTGCAAGCATGGAAGGTTGCGAGGTTGTGCAAGCATGGAAGGTTGCAAGGTTGTGCAATCTTGCATTTGGAACATCTAAATGTTTCCATTTACTGAGTTGCAGACATTGATATTTCTGAGTAAATTCTGTGCTTGCAAATCCTCATTTAAAGTTGATTTCATCTGCTTGTATCATTATTACGTAAAGAAAGGTTACTTGCAAATAACTATGAAAATAATATTTGTTGACAATCCATGATAACTGGGCATTTTGTGAAAACATTGCCTTAATTTTAACTGTCACAATCATGGTAAGCCTCCATTTTGAAAATTTGAAAGTTCACAACTTCCTGTTGTTGTTGTTGTTGTTGCAAAACTGCAAGCTTGTCTCAAACTTGACTGATTCTAGGTTTTCGAAAAGCTTTCAGGAAGTTTGTGTAACAAGAACTATCCGCTAGCTTAATTTCCTTGCACGGAACGAGCAAGCATAATATTCTAGGTCTGCATTCTTAATAATCTTAGATTTCAGTGACTCAGCTTGCACAATCCTTTGGCACACTTAAATGTCACAAGCTTGCTGGGAGCATTTATTTGGGTTTGGGTCAAGAGTATCCTGCATTAACCCTTTCCATCTTGCAGCAGCAGAGTTTTTTTCAAAACATTTTGCAAAAGGAGAACTTATTTGTGCTCAAAATGAGCAATTTCTACTTTTGCAAATTGTTTTCAACTATATGTTTTCAACTATATTTAAAGGAAGTTTTCATGTTTTCACCTAGAAATTTTTCTCTTTATGTTTTTTATATGTTGGAAAAGTTTTTAAGGCAAAAATGGCTAGAAAACCAGAACAAATACTTTGATAAAGAGTTCATTAATTTGTGCAAATTTCTAATTTATTGCAATTAATCTTTTTTCTCACACACAGTGTTTTCAAAAAGGAAATTTCCTAATTAATCTGTATCAGCAATGCCAGTAACACCGATAGTGTGAATACCCAAATTGCTTAACCCTTCACATACAATACTTCTGAAGCAGACTACATTCAAACATATCTAGGCAAAAATAGGAAAAATCTCTTTATTAAATGAGAAGTGTCTAAAAGATTGCGGAACAGTAGACATTTTTCATTATAACTAATTTCTCCTTTTGCCAAAATGATTTTAAAATTTGTCTCTTGCAAGGGCATCAGAAAGTGTCTGTTTAAGGGAAAAGATAAAAGTTGTTCAGCAAGAGATTCAAACATATCGGATAAACATTTAATTTATAGGACAGCATTACTGACCACCAATATAATCTGCCCAAACCTACCTTGCAGCCAATACTGCACAGGAAGAAAGAGAGACCCATAATTTAAAATGTAAATACAGTCTTGATTTCAATTTACAGCCTTTAATTATGGACACCCCCTTCCTTTAATCAGGTCGGGTTAATTGCAATTATCAAAGGAGTACCCGTAGTTATCTACCAAATCAATCCATGGACAACCATCAATTATAACAGTAGGTATAAATGTTAAGGTGGCTACTTACAACCGTTTATGCCTTTAAGGGGGAAATTTGAACTGTGAATTACAAACCCTCTCCTTTAACCCTTTCCCACATTCAACAAGTTTTGGATTAATGATTCAATTTATCCCTTTCCCACATACAACAAATCTGCAGCAGATGACTTTGAAAACAATCATGCAAAAACATGGGAATTCTCTATAAATGAAACTATATATATAACTACTGAAAAAAGTTGAAAACTGTAATAATATGATGATTGTAGTAAAAGGTGAAATTGCTTGTTTTGAGCAATTTCTCCTTTTGCCTCAATGTTTGCTAAAGATGTCTGCTGCAGATGTGTCAGAATTGGTTTACAAGTGGGAAAGGGTTAAATTTATGTTGTTATTTTAGAGATTTTTCTCCTATTACCACAGGATGTTCATAATCTTTTCTACTGCAAATGTTTCAAAATATTGAATAAAATTCACAAATCCTTCTTAAATATAGAGATATTAAGTAGCTCCTTCTTGTATATATGGTTTATCAAATGCAATTAATTTGATTATTCTAATGCAGACGAAATTTGAAGAAATTCTGCAACAGGTTATTTTTGAAGACATTGTGGAAAGGAAGCCTTTCTAAAACAAGTGATAAAAGAAACATTGCAAACAAATTTCGACTTTAACTTAGGCATAAGTTACAATTATTTTTGGTACTTTATAATTTTCAATTTGTTAAACTCTGGAATATGCCGATATAATGTTAATCCGAAAATGAGTTACCCCTCCCTTTTCCACAAACAACAAATCTACAGCAAACTATTTTAGTAACATCCAGGCAAAAATATGAAATATCTCTTTAACCCTTTCCCTTATATATACAATTTCTGACGCCTCTGCAGCTTTCTGAAAACAATTTAGTGACAAAACGAGCAATTTCTCCTTTTGCCACAATGTTTTCCACTTTCAGTCATAGGTTATCCATTCAATTATAGAGGTGTTTGATTTGTTGTCAAAATATGTTCAAAGTCGTCTGCTGCAGAATTGTCGTATGTGCGGGAAAGGGTTAAATGAAAGTAAAATGATTGAAAAAAAGTTTAAAATATTGTGGCAAAAGAGTTTAAAAAAGGTAATACTTAAATAGAGTTTTTCATCTTTTTATATTTCAGGTGTATATATAGTATTTGGCAACTGTTCCCAGTTTGGAAGAAAACATTGCAGTTAAACAGTAAGGACCCTTTCTATACATTGATAGCAGATTAGCAGATTTACTATGTTATCCTTTTCCTACCTACTGATGTATTCTGTCTGTATTCTGTCACATCTACAGAAAAACACGTTTGAAAACATCATAATGGCAAAAGACAAAATTGCTCATGATAACAAATTTATTCATTTGCCACAATGTTATCAACTCTGTTCAACAATACTTTCTTTTCTACATATTTTAGTGCAGATGTTTTCAATGTCGTCTGCTGCATACACTTTTTGTTGTAGATGGGAAAAGGTTAAATGGTTTATCACAGTGAGGCATATATATTCATGTTATAATCATGTGTTTCCTATCATTCCTTACTATTTATTGAACCTTTTCCCCCAATGTAAGGCTCAGAAAACATCTAATATGAAAGTAGTTTAATATCTGGTCAAATGGATTTAATTAGTACATTCCCTAGATATAAATTTATAACTTTTGTTTTCGAAAGGGATTCTACAACAGACATCAAATAAATGGTTAATAATTCATACTTATCAAGTAATTATTGAAAAAACCAAAACATTTACAATTTCATGATACTTTGACTTAGGAAGTATTTCAGACCATGTCCTATCTTCAATGTCTTAATTTAATTAAAGACTTAAATTGCAGCAGTTTTCAATATGATACCATCAATAGCTCTAATTACACTAATAAACTTGACTTTACAACTCTGGTGACTGTAGATCAGTAAATCTTGGTGGTATCACTGTAATGCTGCCATGCTGTAGTTTGGATCTAATCTAGGCAATCAGATTTTTGTCAAGTGTGATAATTAGCTTCGATTGGTGATAAGAAGAACTGTATTACCAGTGGTTCTGGCTCAGTAATTTAATAAATGGCTTTCAAAATGGCCTCAACTCACCATTATAAAGTCCATCATTTCCCAACTCGGACAACATTGCCTAAACAATCATCGTTGTTAATGCATGTCTTGAATTGAGTAGTGAGGAATTTAAGAGACTTCACTGGAATTGTGTTTTATTGAAGTTGTATCTCTTCTGCTGACTTCTTGTAACAAAGAGTGAAGTTATAATTGAGAAAGAGTGTTAATTCAGTATTCAGTGTGACTTTAGTACTATTTGTAAGTAATCTTGCTTCTTTTAATTAAACTTTTTAATTTATTGTTATGCAGAAAAAAAGTAAAATATGAAATGTTTTACTTTTCCCGTTTGCCATATACATGTACAACAAATCTGCAGCAGAAGACTTTGGAATTATCTATGCAAATTTTTGGAAAATCTCTATTGATGAGAGCATCATGATGGAAAGGATATGTTCAGAGTAATTTTTTTATTTTATTTACCTTAGTCCTTTCCCTCATTCAAAACATTTGCAGCAGACAACTTTGCTAACAGCTTCGCAAAAATATAAATAATCTTTATAAATGACAGCTTTATTTGTGATTATGGCAAAAGGAGAAATCCCTCATCATGATAAATTTCCTCATTTACAACAAGGTTTTTCAAAAGTTGTATGCTACAAATGAGTCCAAATGCTTCTGTACATTGGAAAGGGTCACTTTTAACTAACCTAGAATAACTGACACACAACTGTTTCCTTGGCAAAAAACAGTATTGTGGAGGGAATTATATTAGACTTAAAACAATGGCAGCAACTGGTGGTATTTTGATAGGGCTGGTGAAAGGTGTAAGTTTCCAAGAAGTTGATTTGTGTAATGAAAGTAACCATGGCGATACCATGTCTATTGTTATTACATTATCATTTTTCTGTGTCAGACGTAAATAAATCTGTCTATCGTTGGACTTATTTTCGGCAGACAAATAAGTTTATACTCCGTCCATCTTATGGACTGAGGTCATCAATTACTGTTGGCAAACAGTGATTTACTGCTGTAACCAATTTCGTGACCGTTGCCAAATTTAAAAGGAATGCTGGTCATGATATTCTTTATTTTATGACCAGAAGATACAATTCTTGGTTACTGCAAGCAAAATGTAGTTGTATCAAATGCAATGACAATAGGCATCAAATAATTGTATATTTGAACCACATCAACCCTTTTCAACATACTGCTTTTTCTTCAATGTTTTCAAGTCTCACAGTATCAAAGTCATTCTTCCAATTTTCCAATTACTGCTGAGGTCATACTTCTTCACTTCTTTTAGTTTTTATTTAGATTACTTTACATCAAATGTATTTGTTTGTTTAGTCTGTTGTAATTATTGTTTGACTGATTTTGTTTTTCCCATTGATATTTTAATTGAAGTACCGTTGCTTGTTACGTACAATTGCCTACAATCCTCCGGGTGGTCGTGGCAAGTAACCATTGTCTGTACAATTAATTACCGAGGTGCCTCGTTGGTAATAAATATTTTGATTGGCATTTTGACTTGCGTCCAGTTCCAAATCAGTCTTCAAAACACTTTTTCGTGTGCTGTAGAGGCAATCTTTCGATCATAAATATGCAAAATGAAACTTTCAAAGACATTCTTTTAGGCAATGCATTAAAGATTAATGTTACTTACTGTTGGCTTGTACGGCAAACTTGTTTTGACATGGTAACATTTTTCAAAATGTTTTCTTTTTGGTCTGCTTTCTTGAGTAGAAAGAATCACCTGTTGAAGTAAGGGAGTAAGGTTCACAAAGGCTAGAAAATATATAGATATTCCAAGAAATAATGAGTAAGCAACAACTAGAAATTGGTCGATGATGGAGATCTGAAGGTTAGGTGTCAAACGTTTGTTGGACACAGATTGTAATAACATTCATTGGTAATAGAACCAGACCCTAGAGAAACAAACTGTTGGCCAGTGACTTCAGAAAAATGGAATGATGTTTGTAGTTCATATTTTCTGCTTGGCCACTTACATATTTGTTGTTTGAACCAATTAGCATATCAGTAAAAATTGTTTGAAACAATAAATATGTAAGAATACTCTTTCAAATGATGATATAAAATATTTACAAATGTTTATGAAACAAACATGAATATCTGGACTAATAAATGCTTTGAGTATAAGAAACCATTGCAGGAAAATTCATAGATAAAAAGAAAATAGTTTAACTTAATTGCAACAAAGATTCACATGCCAGTAAGCCTTACTAAAAAATGAAGCCTACAAGAATTGGCTTCTAGCAAAACAGTTTTAACTATTTCTTTAAACAATATTTAGTAACAACGGTTTTGCATGGAGGCACTCATGGAAAGTTTGCAAGATATGATAAGTGGTAGATTAAATGTATGGCTTTCAAAGACCACAAATATGCAGAGGTAATCCCAAAATGCCATGGTGCAATTGGCCATATGCAAAAAGATGCATGAGTGTACAGTGTGCTGCAATAACGCCAATTTGTAATTTGTTGCTGATATTTATCCCTGGCTTTCATTCAATATCCATATCAATTAAGTTATTTTGAAACCAGATTTTTGACATTCAGCTTTGTTGAAGGCAGTTACTTTTTATTTACTTAACTAAATATTCTTGTACCTAAATTTGATCTGGAACTGCACAGAGTTGAACACTTAGACATCATGAGGTAAAAGGTCTGCTAATTATGCCCGTCACCATAGTTACATAAGAGATTGGGCGAAAATTGGTCAAAAATGAACGAAATTGTTATTACTAATTATGAGCCATTAATATTCTGCATTGCAGAGTAAAAAGCTTTTAATCCAGTATGATGTAATAGAGCCCAGTTAACCCCATTCCTTCATACGACAATTCTGCAGCAGACGACTTTGAACATATTTTGTCAAAAAATAGAAAATCTCTATAATTGAATGGATAACATGACTAAACGTGCAAAACATTGTCGCAAAAGGAGAAATTGCTCGTTTTGAGCAATTTCTTCTTTTATCACTATGTATTCAAAAACCGTCTGCTGCAGAGGCGTCAGAGAGCGTCTTTATGAGGGAAATAGTTAATGTGATTCTAATTACTGCATCATTACTCTGTACTGGCCGGGTGGTGCATAATCCTGACAGGAGGAATCTGAACCCTTTCCCACATACAGATGTTTGTTGATGCATCTGCAGCAAATGACTTTTGAATACATTGTTACAAAAAGAAGAAATTACCCATAATGATCAGTTTCCCCCTTTTTGCCGCAATATTTTCAGCTCTAATTTGTTTACGCTTTCCCACTTTCAGTAGAAAACTTTTGAAAACATTGGGGCCAATGGAGAAATTGCTCATCATAGCAATTTCTACTATTGCCACTATCGATGATTTCATTCCGTTTCAATATTATACTTTCATTTATAGAATTTTGATTCAATATTTTTCCTAGATATTTTCTAAGTTGACTGCTCTTATAGTACTTGTTGTACGTGGACATGGCCTTATACCAGACACTTACCAAGTTATACCTACATTGGTCTCTAAGCAGTTGGAACCTTGCCTAAATAAACCAATCTGAACGGAGTTGCTGTATGTCATAAATTGTGGCATATTAATTAATATTTTCTCTCATTAAGTTTATTTGTCAATAAAATCTTATTGGATTACCCTGAAGATCAAAGTGGCACAAAGTACTAAGGAATAAGCACAAACTACAGTGTGTTAACCCTTTCCCTCATACAACAATTCTGCAGCAGACGACTTTTAACATATTTTGTCAAAAAATAGAAAATCTCTATAATTGAATGGATATATAACCTATGACTAAAAGTGGAAAACATTGTGGCAAAAGGAGAAATTGCTCGTTTTGAGCAATTTCTTCTTTTGTAACTATGTTTTCAAAAAGGCGTCTGCTGTAAGCTAGGTGTTACCTCTGAGAAGAGATTTCATGGGATATTTACAGAATTGTATCATGGGATAGCTGATGGTTTCTGGGCATTCATTTTGGTTGATGTACTCGGTACTTTGAGTACTCTTGACTGGTATGCCGGATAATTAGGGAACCATTAGAGAGTAATTAACAGTTGTGTCATAAAGTCAAGGATGATCTCCTGCTGTCTGCCAATAGGTATCATCATGTATTGGTTATAGATCTGGTATATGGACCTAACAGTTTGCATGGAAATGGTATATTGATGCGTCATTGCAGTTCTTTAAACCCTGAATTTATGGAATAATTAATGAATAATCTAAAAGTAAGTAATTTTTATAGTTCTAAAAAAAACTAATTCATGACTTCATATTATACTCTACATTCTTTTGTTTGAAATGTTTAATTGCAATGTCTGTTTTATAATGTTCTTTTGTTTGAAATGTTTAATTGCAATGTCTGTTTTATAATGTCCAAAAGTTAAGAAGACAAATTTGTTTATGTTAATAATTCCTTTGAATTTAACACACGTACATAATACAATTTTCAAAAAGAATCCCTTTAAATGTCAAACCATAATCAGCAGCTTAATTATAACTTTGAAAACCTCATGGCTTAAATATAGAAAATATCTATAATTGAAATCTTTGAGCATTATAAGTTCACAAAAAAGTGGAAATTTTGCCATAATATTTTCAAATGCATCTGCATGTGGGAAAAGGTTTCCGTGTGTTGTATAAGTTTATATAGGGTTTAGATTACTTTTCCTGCAAATTGTCCGTTCAGACTGGAAACCGTAAAATGCTTTCTTTACAAGTCATTTACTCTAGATTTACATGTAGATTAGTGTATTAGCATTCAACCAGAAAAGTCGTTTCCTTTATCCCTTTCCCACATTTAGACGAAACTGTAGCAGACAATTTTTAAAATTATTTCGGCAATGAGGATCAATTTCTCCTTTTGCCAAAATGTTTTCACTTAGGTATATTCAATCATTATTTCTTTCATTTGTAGAGATTTTCCATATTTTTGTTTTGAAAGTGGTGAAGCTGCTGCAGATGTGTTGTATGTGGGAAAAGATGAATACTGTCATAGATTTGACATCAATTACTTATCTTGGAACTTATTGAGTAGCATTATATCCAAGATAATAACAATTACAATCTAGCTGTGCTATAAATACCCCAATAAATAAACCAAAGATTTAACTGTCATATATTTATAATCAATTTGGAAGAGTCTACTTAACACTTTCCCTCATATAGCCGCTTTTCGACGCCTCTGCAGCAGACAGCTTTTTGAAAACATAATGACAAAAGAAGAAATTGCTCAAAACAAGCAATATCTCCTTTTTCCACAATGTTTTCCACTTTTAGTCATACTGCTGGTTATCCATTCAATTATAGAGACTTTCCATTTTTTGACAAAGTATGTTCAAAGTCGTCTGCTGCAGAATTTAACTTTCCATATATTCATAATCAATTTGGAAGAGTCTACCAAAATAATTCTGGGATCAAAAAAACAAATCATAAGAATAGCATTGTCAGGGAAGTGGTATTTAGATTAAATGGTTCATTACATTGTTAGATGATAAGCCCATCGTTTATTATCGTATCTTTTACCAGCTCCACAGGTACTACAAAGCGAACTTCACCACTTCTAAATGAAATTACAGCTTGAGGAAAGTAAACACTACAGAATCATTGTTTTACTATTCTCAAGACATTATATGAACAAATAAAAAAAAAGGTAGTTACACATGAATGTTTGCAAAAAAACTATAAGCAGTTACTGTATGACAAAGTCTTGACTTGGCCCATTATACTTGAAGTGTTTTCTATAAACTCTACCAAAATGAAAATACTTTCTTAGAATGTTTTAATACAATTTGATAATGATGAACAATTTCTCCTTTTCTCTCTCAATTGAAAATTTCCAAAAATCTGAGTACAATTATGAACATTATGACAATTTCTCTTTTTCTCAGAATGTTTTCAAATTTTGTCTGCTGTAGATATATTAAAAGGTGTCTGCATGTGGGAAAGGGTTTCTAGCAATATTTGTGATGTTTATTTAAGTATTATTTGCAATAATATTTTAATGTTAAAGAGATGACATTACTTTGCTTTCATATTTTCTGGAAATAGCTACTTATTTCTTGCAGAATTATTAATACTGTCGTAAAAGTGTTATATGGCAAATTGTTACTGTAATAACATGCTTTTCTACTGCATGTTACTCCTTTCCTAGATATCAGCAGATAACTTTTAAAAAACATCTCAACATAACACTGAAAAGCTCTACAGATGAAAGTATGATAAGTGAATAGAGTTGGAAACTTTGGGGTTATTAAAGAAGAAACTGTTCATTATGAACATTATCAGCATATGCATCAAAATGCATCAATTAACTATTAACTGCTGCTTTAACAGTTTCTGCATGATAATTAACATAATTCTTTACTTTCATACTATGATGGAATAAATGTTATACATAATGGTTTTAGAAAATTAGAAAGTATAATTTTGGAACAAAGTCCAAACAGAAACATCAAAGAGTGCATAAGTATAACAAGGAAAGGATTAACTCCTTCCCTCATACAAACACATCAGCACACAACGTTTTAAAAGTTACATACTGTGGCTAAAGAAGGAAAACTGCTCATAATGTTCAGGATTTAATACCACAATTCTACTTCGAATTATCTGTTTTACTTGGATATTTTCAAAGTTGATGGACCAACAGATAATAAACAGCTCAAGGGCTGTGAATTAAAATAACTGAAAATAAACCAATTTTCCATATCCACAAACGAGACCTTAGATATACTACAGTTGAGCTGTTGTCTCGCTATCTTAATTGCAACATTATCTACTGTCTTTGACAAAAGGCATTCTCCTGGAATGCATTTAAAGGGTCACTGCACACTGTTACTTTGTTCAATTTTCTGCATGTTTTGCTTTCAGAATGGAATACTTAATAAATTGAAGCACTTGCTTCCCCCTCTTTGTCATTCATGCTTGCAAGGATTGCATTAGGATTGATGCATCAGCGTTGAAATAAATACAACTGTAGCACTGGTATTTCACACAGGAAATGTTGTAGCACTGCATGGTAATTCACACAGGAAAAGGGTGTGATACAAGTTCTGCACTATGTGAAGTATTTTCCAACAGCACTGTTATAGTATTGAACTAACGGAGTAGAGCAGTCCCATAGATTTACCCGCTCAAGATGTTATTACTTGGTAGAATTGATCCCTGATCATTTGTCTTAGATTGAAGGCTAACCAAGTTATCCCGTCTTTATCACATTTCCAGTAGATTTGGTTGGTAACCCTTTGACTGCTGGAACCGATTCTTGTGAGTCCGGACACCAAGTGCATCTCACTCTGACGCAGCACTGTCTGACTAGGCTCTATACTATTGGCTCCTCAACCCTTTCCCTCATACGACAATTTTGCAGCAGACGACTTTGAACATATTTTGTCAAAAAAAAGAAAACTTCAATAATTGAATGGATAACCTATGACTAAAAGTGGAAAACATTGTGTCAAAAGGAAAAATTGCTCGTCTTGAGCAATTTCTTCTTTTGTCACTGTTTTCAAAAAGCTATCTGCTGCAGAGGCGTCAGAAAGCGAAAAGTGTTAAAAGTGAGGGAAAGTGTTAACTCAACATTTCTATCTTGATATTTCTGGAATTATCGTTGGAGTCTTTTCCAAATGCAAAGCAGAGCACATCTGTTTACGACATTAAGCATTGAAAGTGTTAATTTTTCTTCATTTGTTTGTATTCTTTTGCTGTACCCGCTAGCATCGATCAGCACACTATAGGTATGTCAGGAGGTCTTCTGTCACCATCATATTAGTTCCGTTGGTATGTCTGTTAGTTAGTTTGTATTGAAGTTGGCCCTTTCCCTCATATAGACACTTTCGGCCGCCTCTGCAGCAGACAGCTTTTTGAAAACATACAGACATAAGCAGAAATTGCTCAAAACGAGCAATTTTTCCTATTGCCACAATGTTTTCCACTTTTGTTCATAGGTTATCCATTCAATTATAGAGAATATCCATTTTTTGACGAAATATGGTCAAAGTCGTCTGCTGCAGATTTGTTGTATGAGGGATAGGTTTAAGGGTGCAGGAGCAATCATTATTTATTTTTTCAAATTGCACTTAAGATATTTTAATGAAACTTTTCAAAGAAAATACTTAAAACTGATTTTGGATTCTTATCATTCCGACTTCCTAGATTATCTCCCTTTGAACACAGACATGGTACATATCTTCATAACTGGGGTCCAAATAGGCATGGCTTGACTGTGTTACACTAGATCAGTTCTATCAGAATAAGAATAATGAATAGAATGTTAAAAAGATCTAATAGAACAAACAGAAATGCACACAAAAACCCATGTTTTTCATTTTTATTATGAAATAAGAGGAAATTATTTACATGGTATTTCGTTGGAGATCATTTTGATTTCTTTTCATAATTCTTAATTAACAGGATATTAGATTTAATTAAACAGGTAATTGGAAAAAGCAAGCATGAATATCATACAGTCGTAAGTGTCACTGTAAAATGATTGAAAGGATCCTCAATTCATCAATAAATCTGGTTTTGACACATCTGCAGCATTCAACATAACGGATAATTTTGTTAGACTAGATTCTCCTTTTCACATAGCATTTTGGACACTTTCTTAAGATTATGCCACATGTGCCAAGAGAATTTATTGTTTTTCTTCATCCTTTTGATTTGAAAGAATTTTAGAATTAAAGAAGGTAGTGGGGTTTATATACTATCAGATCGAGAACTGACAACAGAGATGACCATATTACTTTGTAAGAAATTGGATGGAATCTGTATTAACCCTTTCCCGCATACGACAATTCTGCAGCAGACGACTTTGAACATATTTTGTCAAAAAATGGAAAATCTCTATAATGAAATGGATAACCTATGACTAAATGTGGAAAACATTCGTTGTGACAAAAAGAGAAATTGCACGTTTTGTGCAATTTCTTCTTTTGTCACTATGTTTTCAAATAGCCGTCTCCAGTCGCGGCAATTCGGTCATGGTGGAGTGCCCTTGGGCAAGGCACATTTTCTAGCCTAGTACTGGTTTGTTCACCCAGGGAACATGAATAATAAAATTTAAATGCGCGCTAAATGACCTTAGCTGTCGATGCGCCATAAAACAATATACATTCATTCATTCAAATAGCCTACTGCTGCAAAGGCGTCAGAAAGCGTCTATATGTGGGAAAGGGTTAAGTAATTCATCCAGAAATATAATATGACAGTATAACTGATGCAATATAATTCAATGGCTTAATGCAAAATGATTGTAACTTCATCTTGTCAGAAGTACAACTGTTTTGCATTAAGCCAACAAAATGTGACAACTTTAGATATTGCTATATGACATTTATGTATTAATATTTCCATACTAAATAAATATCCAACTGTTGTTGCAGTAGTGTTGTATTTGGACTCGTGTATAAAAGGTTTTAGCCTGAATCAGTTGCTTAGTGAACGTCTGTCATTCTTGTGTGTTGTCATGGACTCAACTTGAATAATGTTTAACTCCGACCTCTGAGTGGGTTCCTGGAAACTGTAAAGATACTTCTTTAAATTAATGGCCACTTAATCTAATTAATTAGAATGCAACTATTGACATCGGCTGTCTTAAAGATATTATTTATTTGTTTGAAGGATCATAAAGGAAGTAATTTTTTATGGGTATGGCTGAAGACAGACATTGGCTTGTATAACCCTTTCCCTCATATAGACGCTTTCTGACGCCTCTGCATCAGATGGCTTTTTGAAAACATAGTGACAAAAGAAGAAATTGCACAAAACGTGCAATTTCTCCTTTTGCCACAATGTTTTCCACTTTTTGTCATAGGTTATCCATTCAATTATGGAGATTTTCTATGTTTTGACAAAATATGTTCAAAGTCGTCTGCTGCAGAATTGTCGTATGAGGGAAAGGGTTAAACAAATTAATGCTTGTTGGTTTGGAAAAAAACCGGGAGCCAGGACAACAATTTACCCTTTCCCACTTGCGGACACATTTTGACACATTTGTACCGGATTGCTTCTGCCACATTGTTGTCAACTCTATTTCATTATCATACTTTTACTTATTAAGATGTTCCATATTTTTGCTTTGGTTGTTTTCCAAATTCTCTTTAATTAAGACAACTTGTTCAATGAAGGATCACAATAAGGCCAGTTCTTTCTACTGAATTGGCAATTGAAATTTGTTGAAGAAATTGAACACATGAAAACAATTTCATTATCTTAAATTGACTCTTTCCCATATGTCTACGAAATTAAAGAAAATTTTTGCACAAGGAGAAATTAGTTCCAACTCAATTCAATCATTATGCTTTCATCAATAGAGATTTGTTTATATGTTTCCTTAGATACTTTCAAAGTTGTGTGCTGCGGATTTGTTTGCATTTTTGAAAGGGTTAATTTGACAGCAAACAATAGAAGACAGGTCTATATATCGAGGGCTTGGCTTGTAACTAAAATTGATATTTTTTTTACCAAGGTTAATCACCTCGCCATAAAGTCTTTATAAGTGTTAAATCATTTTTTTTGGTAAACAATGGAAATTTAGGTGCCATTGCTCGTTCTGAGCTGAAAAACGTGGAAAGAATAAGAAAAGACAATTATTGAATGATGGGTGGTAGGGAAGGGTTGGTGTAACCATTCAGAGTTTGACCATGTTTGATTATTGTACACATAATACAATCACACACCATGTGGCATCAAGCAAGACATCAATAAATGATGTTCAATGTTTGATCCAAAGAAAATCAAAGATGTCATTTTTGTCTTGGAGAGATGATGGATGGACAATGCATTCTTTTGGGAGAGTGGGGGAGCTTGTTTCATCTTCACTGTACTTTATATGTCTTTAATACTTTTTTACGAGATTTTCTAAGGGGCTTGATGAAGTGTTTCTTTCTAAACTGTCAAAGTGAACTGTTGGAAGAGAAAGAACTAGGGATATTAATTTAAATGTAAAAAACAACTGCTGCGTCTTTTATTACGCTGCTAGAGAGAGAGAGGTTTTTAACTAACGGGAAAAGTTTTAGTGGGCGGAGCTTATCGCTGAAGTGGTAATCTCCTGTATTTAAGTACACGGGATCCCTATTAAAGGGTTTTAGAAGGAATATGAAAGGGTTTTAGAGCGGTTTGGGGGATATTTAAAGAGAATTGGTTTTTAACATCTGGTTGTAGAGGTTATATTAGTATATATGTGTTACATGAAAAAACGTTTAGCAAAAAGTGTTGCAGTGGCATTCATTTATATCTATAAGTGGGAGTTGAATGGATATGATGGTGAAACAAATATAAAACAGTTCTATTAGGTTTAAGTACAGTTACTGTTACTCACCGATTTATGGATTAGTTAAAAAAAAAAAAAGGTAATTAATTGTTTGGCACATTGAATATTTTTATCCATAGAAGTTTATGACAAGCATTACAATAGTTCTGTATTGATAAATTAATGTGTTCTAGCAATACTGACAATATTTATAGGGTTGTGTCTTTTACATTAGAATAATTTGCTTTTTCGTTTGAACTTTAGAATAACATTTATAAAAAGTTGCATTATCACATTTCATTAGTGAAATTAATTTATTATGAAGCCAATATTTTTTGTTCCATTAAAATCTGACATTTTGTATTCAATGAAATATTAGCTGGCATTTTGATTTGATATTTATAACTAATTGATGTCATTTTATCTTAATAGTTCTGATTGCGTTAATATGTGAAGCTTGTTAGATTAATGTCTGATTCTCAACGATGGAATGGCTATTGTATTTTCACTCTCTGTGGTCTCATCAAAGGTCCCTAATGAGCTCAGTGCTGCTTAACCCTTTCCCTCATATAGACGCTTTCTGACGCCTCTGCAGCAGACAGCTTTTTGAAAACATGTTGACAAAAGAAGAAATTGCTCAAGACGAGCAATTTCTACTTTTGTCACCATGTTTTCAATTCTATTCAATTATTGTACTTTCATCAATTATTGTACTTTCATTTAAAGGGTCCTATTATAGCATCCAATTTTTTTCGGGTATGTTTTCAAAGTTGTGACAGACTGCTGATGTGCTGTATGTGGGAAAGGGTTAAAGGCTAGATATCACATAATGTAGACCCATATCAATAAGTATGTTAGTGTAATATACGGACAAATAAACATCTATTGTTAATGTGTAACCAGGTTACGCTGACTTCTTCTTGTACCCATAATATCATTGCATAAGATTCTTTTGTGAGGGATAATTGGTTTTTGTGTGGCGCATTCTTGACCTGGATGATGGGACCGATGACAATCATTGCTAATATACATTTGGAAGCTGTGACTGGCAAAAATTGGGGTCTTTAATTTCCCATATACAACCAATCTGCAACATTTAATTTGAAAAACATCTTTGCAAAAATATGAAAAACTCATTAAAATAAAGTTAATCTGAAATGATGAAAAACAATTCTCATGTAAAAGTAAAAAAATTTTTTTTTAGAAAAGCGGATTTTTTTTATTTTAGGAATTGTTTTTCTTTTCTAAAACATTTAAAAATATTGTCTGTTGTAAATTAAGTTATCAAAATAATTATGTTGTTTTCTAAGAATACTGTTTGTACATAAGATATTAATTTAATCAAGTGGTGTTACTATTTTCCATTTGTTTATAATTCAATTTTAACCCTTTCCCTCATACGACAATTCTGCAGCAGACGACTTTGAATGTATTTTGTCAAAAAATAGAAAATCTCCATAATTGAATGGATAACCTATGACAAAAAGTGGAAAACATTGTGTCAAAAGGAGAAATTGCACGTTTTGTGCAATTTCTTCTTTTGTCACTATGTTTTCAAACGAATCCGCTGTGGTCGAGTGGTTAGCGTCGGGGATTTTGAAACCGGGTGTCCCAGGTTCGATCCCCAGTCGCGGCACCTCGGTCATGGTGGAGTGCCCTTGGGCAAGGCACATTTCCTAGCCTAGTACTGGTTTGTTTACCCAGGGATCATGAATAAGTGAACTGTCGCCGTGATATAACTGAAATAATGTTGAAAGCGGCGTAAAACCCCAAAAAATAAATAAATAAAAATGTTTTCAAACAGCCGTCTGGTGTAGAGGCGTCAGAAAGCGTCTATATGAGGGAAAGGGTTAACCCTTTCATGCATGCATACAATAAACTGTAGCAGACAATAGATAACATCTATACAAAAGTATATATATATACAGGTGTAATTTTTTAGTTGAAAACATTGAAGAAAAGGGAGAAATTGCTCATTAGGCAAACTTTCTTCTTTTACCAGAATGTTTTCAAAAGCCATCTGTCTCAGATTGGTTATAACGTTTTCTGCATGAGGGAAAGGGTTTTTAAAAAAAACATGTTTTTTTTTAAACAAAAGCAATAAATACAGATTGCTCTGAGGTCAGAATTGTACTTGTTTTATCTTATTTACTTATCACACCAGTTTAGGGCTTAATTTAGTGCAGTCCTGTTTGTTTTATTGGATGGATAAGATATTTCCTGTCTTCTGATTGGTTGTCAAAATCAGATTAACCTTTGACACCTTCAGTTATATGGCTTCTGAATAGCAGGGGATGTGGAAGTAATATTTTACAATTGGGATATGGCTTTTTGATTGACTTTTTGCCTGGTTCCAATTGGGTGACATTTTTAATATTTTAGATTATAAGTAGCAAGAAATTTCATGGATTATTCATTGTACAGAGGTTTCTATGTTTTATTGTTTTATTATATTCTATATCAACCATCTTTTGACCAATGAAAAAAAAAGGAAATGTATTGGGAAAAGGAGGATTTCTGAATTTTACGGAATTTCTTCTGAATTACTTCTGTTATGGCAATGTTACCTGAAAAAATTGTCTGCTCGAGAGCAATGAGAAGATAACAATGTTTTATGTAAAGAAGATTTTCTGATTTTGCTTCAGATTTAAAGTAACACATTTAATTCTTGTACATTCTAAATTATTGAAAGATTATTTGATTATATTCTTCTTAATAAGGCAATATAAACAGGTAATTGAATTTGTTCTAGTACTCTAAGCGCAGTCAATATCCTCTAAGTCTTAAACATGTCATATTTTCATTTATTAATTTTGTTGGGAATTGATATGCACTTAATTGTTCAGTCTTCGAATTACTCACTTTGTTCTGTGATCCTTTTGTCTTGATGATTGCAAAAGTCATCTTCTGCTTATAATGTTTCAATGTGTCCGCAAGTGGGAAAGGATTAATTAGGTTTAACCCTTTCCCTCATATAGACGCTTTCTGATGCCTCTGCAGCAGACAGCTTTTTGAAAACATAGTGACAAAAGAAGAAATTGCTCAAAACAAGGAATTTTCTCCTTTTGACACAATGTTTTCCACTTGAAGTCAAAGGTTATCCATTCAATTAAAGAGATTTTCCATTTTTTGATAAAATATGTTCAAAGTCGTCTGCTGCAGAATTGTCGTATGAGGGGAAAGAGTTAATGAGGAATTTTTCTTTTAACCACAAAATTTTCAACTTTATTTGATAATTATATATATATACTAACATTTACAGAGACTTTTAATCTTTCCCCCATACGACAATTCTTCAAAATATGTTGAAAGTCGTCTGCTGCGGAATTGTGGTATGAGGGAAAGGTTTAATGTAATTTTGTTAAGTGAAAGAAGTTTCAAATGTCTATGTAACAAGTTTAAAACAGTCATCAAAGGTAACAGACTGGGACTTCTTGTCGTTCACGAACGTTACTTTTCTTAATTCAAGGGACGATGCCCGACATGTGGGACGCCTGGTTCCCAGTACAATTTTATGCCGAGTGCGCAAGCAGACTCAGTTCATTACCGCCAATTACATATAATGACCATGTGGTACTATTTTAATCTCTACACTCTTTGCTTGATAACACTTAACCCTTTCCCTCATATAGACGCTTTCTGACGCCTCTGCAGCAGACAGCTTTTTGAAAATATTGTTACAAAACGAGCAATTTCTCCTTTTGCAACAATGTTTGCCACTTTTAGTCATAGGTTATCCATTCAATTATAGAGATTTTCCATTTTTTGACAAAATATGTTCAAAGTCGTCTGCTGCAGAATTGTCGTATGAGGGAAAGGGTTTAACGCTGCTATGGATGTACAATGGTATGATGAATGTATTCAATATTTAAAAATGGGGCTATTATCAATAATACCTTAATTTCTGTATGACTAGTATGCAAACATGTTAACATAAAAGAAACCCAGCCGCAGTTCAAATTAGGAATGACATTCATTGTGAGACATTCTGGACTCAGAAGCAACACTTTAAGACACTGATCTCTGTGCCTGCGTGACTGGTATAACATTGTCAATAGTTGCTGGCTACATCAAGAAGGGAAAATACCTCATGGAACTTTCTTAATCTTTTAAATTTCAAGCATGTGTTTTGGAAAGCGGTGGGTGTCTTGACGGACTGGACTGTCTGTTTTCTACTGTAAAATACTTCAGAACAAAGCTATAAATCTTTTTATTTGTTTTCCAAGGACTGGATTTGAATCATTTGTTATTGCTTGTGACATTTTAGGCTTTTTAACTTGGGTTTGATCTTGGTAGCCATGGTAGAAATTTTAGTTTCATTATTTGCTAGTTACTTATTGCTTTTTGAGATAATCAGATTTGAGAACATTAATATGTACTACAATTAACTTATTCCATACTGTAATACTGTGTTTACTACCAGATTATCATCATGTTTGAATCGCAGAATAAAAAAGCATAAAATGAGAAAAGGAATTTCTAAATTGATAGTTCAAATTAGGGGAATGTTGTGTTTACTACAAGATTGTCAATATGTTTAACACTTTCCCTCATATAAACGCTTTCTGATGCCTCTGCAGCAAACAGCTTTTTTGAAAACATTTCTCCTCCTTTTGCACAATGTTTTCCACTTTTAGTCATAGGTTATCCATTCAATTAAAGAGATTTTCCATTTTTAGCTCGACTTTTGAAAAAAGAGAGCTATTGTCATGACCCTGGCATCATTGTCGGCGGCGGCGTGGTCGTCCGGTTAAGGTTTTTTGTTCAGCTCAGTTTTTTTTTCTGTTTTCTATCAGTCGAGCGTCTGTGCTGTACGCAGTGCTCTTGTTTGACAATATGTTCAAAGTCGTCTGCTGCAGAATTATCGTATGAGGAAAAGGGTTGAATATCAAAAAGAAAAGGAACCGATAAAATTGACTGTTCAAAAAGGGGGAAAAATAAAAATAAACATATTTTCAGTACATTGCCCACAGCCCCACAAATATTTTGCTAGATTACAAAGCACTGAAATTATGAAGGTCGTTCAGCAGTTACAAGCCTAATTAACAATTTGCTTACATTGACTAATTCAATCAACGTACACAATCAGATCAAGTACACTTAACTTAACTTGCAACAGACCACAGACCTTGGTTTGGTGTCAACTGTTTTCCGTCAACTGTCACAATAAAGAATGCATTCTCATTTTAAAAGTGATAATTTTGGGGTGGAAAATAGGCTAAATTTAGTATATTTTTATAAAAGGAAGTATTATAAGAATTGTAGCCATTGCTCAAAATGAAAAAAATAAAGGCCGCGTGTTCAATCCATTGAGAATTATCTGCCTCAGAGAATCTGCTGCAATAAAAATAAGTTGAAAGTTGGGAATAAGGGTGTAATTTTATTAACAATAATTGGTATGATTATATTGTGGCTTATCTGTTCATCGATGTGGCTATAATATTCAATTAATAACTTTTGTTCTGCTCTTTTTTCTTCTATAATTGTCTGTCTGATCTCGGTAGAGGCTCTCGATGATTTTGGCAGGCGTATAGTACCTGATAATGATCTGTTATATTTGAACTGTTACACTTTACAGGGTATATGAATACCAAGGATGGTTTCACTTTTATTTCTTTAACCCTTTCCCTCATATAGACGCTTTCTGATGCCTCGATCTGCAGCAGAAGGCTTTTTGAAAACATAGTGACAAAAGAAGAAATTGCACAAAACGTGCAATTTCTCCTTTTGTCACAATGTTTTCCACTTTTAGTCATGGGTTATCCATTCAACTATAGAGATTTTCCATTATTTGACAAAATATGTTCAAAGTCGTCTGCTCCAGAATTGTCGTACAATTGCAATTCTGCAGCAGATGTCACTTCGAAAACATTATTGGCAAAATTATGTAAAATCTCTGTTAAGGAAAGTATACTAATTAAATAGTTTAAAACGTTGAAGACATTTTGTCACAATGTTTTTCAATAGTAGGGAAGTCAAAATGAGTCTGTATGAGGGAATTTAAAGGTCTTATAAAAAAGTATATGATTGAAAGAAATTGCCTTTAAACCAGGAAAATAATGGAATAATATCAATTCAGTGTAATCACAACAACTGCAGTTGTCGAAACAATTAAACATTTTCTCACATCACGCATCTGCAGAAGACAACTTTTGAAAACAGTAAACGATTTCTCCTTTTGCAACTGTGTTTTATAACATTCAATGACTCGTCTTTCATTTATAGAGATTATCCATCAATATTGTCCAGAATGTTATAAATAAGTTGTTTGCTGTATGTATTTTTGATGTGTTAAGTCATTTGGAACCTCTTTTCTTTAGGTATTATAATGGCTGTTACTAAGTAACGAAAAATTAGTTAAACACCGTTTGTGTATGTTTTCTGACAAAACAACCAATCATTATCTCAAAATTAACTGATCTATATCAAAGATATAAAAATTGATTATTTTCAATGTCTTCAAAAGTCATCTGCTGCAGATGTATCAAAATATGTCTGCATGGTCGGAACAGGGTTATACATACAAGTCAGCTGGAGACAGTATCTCTGTAAATTGATCATTGGGAGCCATTTCACCTTTCACCGGCACAACAATCTATTGGCAGCTCTCATCTGATGATCTGTATGATAGCATTGGTACTGAAATATTATTAACAAAGTTCATTTCATTTTGCCTGAAACCAAAATCTATTGTGCTCATCAAGTTTTACATCCTTGCTCATGGACGTAGACTTTTAATGTAAACCCTTTCCCACATACTCCTTTTGCCACAATGTTTTCCACTTTTAGTCATAGGTTATCCATTCAATTATAGAGATTTTCTATTTTTTTGACAAAAAATGTTCAAAGTCGTCTGCTTCAGAATTGTCATATGAGGGCAAGGGTTAAAATATGTTGCTGCAGAGGCATCATGAGGCATCTTTATAAGAAAAAAGGGTTAGTCTCGCTGGTCATGGTAGAATGTCAATGCCATTGGGCAACCGCCCCATTCATTTTCTAGCCTATAGTACTGCCCCTGTGAAATGAACGCGGTCAAAACATGGTCGACCATGTTTTAAACAAGGTCGACCATGTTTTAAAAACATGGTTGACCACGAAATGACCATGTATAATCCATGGTCGACCATGTTTCATGCCGTGGTATATGGCCACCCTGGGGACCATGGTCAACCATGTTCTTTTAAAGACCATGGTTAACCTTGGTCCATGGTCATAAAAAAATACCATGGTAAAACATGATTCATAGGCCACGTGGTATATGGCCGCCCTAGTACCATGGTCAACCATGGTTTGACCATGATCTTAAGACCAGGATAAATCAGGTTTCGTGGTCCTTTATATTACCATGGTCAAACATGTTTCATAGTCCACTTCAATGCAGCCTTGTGGCAAGTTCAACCATGGTTTGACCATGTTCTTTAAAAGATCATGATAAATCATGTTTCATTGCATTTCAAAATAACATTGCCTAAGACTGACATGTTTTATAGAATTAGTCATCTGTTGCTGCCCTGATTACCACGATTCATGTTTCATAATACCAAATTAATTCAGTAGCCCTTTTACAGGTCTTTATTGAACAAAACATGGTATTTTGTTTCATTAAATAACATGTACACAAAATTAAAACCTTGTTCATGGCAATTAAATCTTTTTTTTTTAAGTCGTAAAAAGGGTTATCCGAGACTTTGTAGTAAATTACAAAATTATTTGAAAATGCCAGGGCCTGGAACTGCCTAGGTCTAAAAGTGTTCTAGAAAATAATCATATTACAAGAGTAAAATATCACTAAAGATGATAACACTGAATAAACATTCATTAATATAAGTTTTACCTGTCAAGTGTTTCCAAATCAAATTGAATACATTGCCATTTCTGAATCCATTCTGTGCTTGTAAATCTTCATTTTATGTTTTTTCTATCTGCTTCTATCATTAGAATGAGAACAAAAGTTATTTACAAATCACTATG
The DNA here is from genome assembly GCA_031761405.1 of Serripes groenlandicus. Lineage (NCBI taxonomy): Eukaryota > Metazoa > Mollusca > Bivalvia > Cardiida > Cardiidae > Serripes > Serripes groenlandicus. The sequence goes on along the minus strand of JASEVX010000006.1, from coordinate 6,544,254 downwards.
TACATAATATTTGATGAAAATCCATTATAACAGAGTGTTTTGTGAAAACATTGCCAGAATTTTAACATGTCACATTGTCATCCATTTTGAAAATTTAAAATCTCAACTTCCTGTTGTTGTTGTTGCAATTATTAAAAAAAATGGTTCTAGAAGTGTTCTATAAGTGTCCTTAATAAATGTTGTAGTGATATATTTGTTTAACTTGGCAATTTATCAAAACTTTGTTTAGTCCAAATAAAACCATTAATATTTAAAACAAATTGTTATAAAGTTCTTGCAGTGTAACAGCAGATACAGAACACATTAAGAATATTAAATGTCGTTCTGACATCTCTTTATTCTTTGCAATGCACATTAAGTATGTGAAATATTTATGCTTGACTGTGATTCAGGGTCTAGTAATTACTGTTGACCATGAATCATATTCAAACAAAGACTCTTGATCATGAATCATAGTCAGTCATGGACAATACATAAGGTGTACACCGTACTCACGGTGTTGCATGCTAAACTGCTTAGAGTTTCAAATTGTTGTATTTTAAGTAAGAAACAGACACTATTTGTGCAATGCAACATTTATTACCAAATGTGTTTTTACTGTTTAAGATTGACCTTGTTTCATGGTCTGGAAAACATGGTCATTTACCACAGTCAGACCATAGTCAAATCATGGTCAATCATGGTTATAATCGACCAGAGTCAAAGTCTGAACGAACAACATAGACAACCATGTTTTGACCATGTTTAACCATGGTCAAACTTGATTCAAGGTTCACATTTCACAGGGGAGGTTTGTTACCCAGGGAGCATGGATTAGTTAACTGTTGCCATGATATAACTAAACATTTCTGACAATGACGTTATTGAATGGAAAAACGACACACGTATCTAAAAAATTGATGTGCATGAAATATCACATTTTCTGAAAGGTTGGAACAAATTGTGTGTGTTAATTAATTTCTCTATTTACATGAATGGATACACTTAAGAAAACCTCAATATTGACTCAGTCGCAATGGCACAGGATTTTCTATTAGCTCAATTAAACTGTATTAATAAAGGAAACAATTGAAGAAATTGATTGAATGCAGTATTTGGTCTGTGAAACATGGCCTTTTTTCTTTATTGATCCAATTCTTAACCTTTTCCAATTTACGGAGGCATTTTGATGCATCTGCAGCAGTCAATATTTAAAAACATTGTTCTTTCATTAATAGAGATTTTTTCATATTTTTGCTTTTAATAGATGTTTTCAAAGTTGTCTATATTGAAGATGTGTTGTATATGGGACAGGGTTCAGAAAAAGACCATGTTTTTTAGTTATAATCTCTAAACCCTTTCCCTCATACAACAATTCTGCAGCAGACGACTTTGAACATATTTTGTCAAAAAAAAGAAAATCTCTATAATTGAATGGATAACCTATGACTTAAAGTGGAAAACATTGTGGCAAAAGGAGAAATTGCTCGTTTTGAGCAATTTCTTCTTTTGTCACTATGTTTTCAAAAAGCCGTCTGCTGAATAGGCGTCAGAAAGCGTCTATATGAGGGAAAGAGTTGAGGCTTTTAATTATTACTGGCGATAGTGTATTTAAGTTAATACAAACAATATTTTTTCTTCATGAATGGAACTGTTTTGATTAGGTCTTTATTAATATCATGATTTATGTTATTGATATTTACATTTCCCCTTTACCTGATGTGATATTGTTACAGTCATCCTTACTGGAAAACAGTTAACCCTTTCCCATTTGCAGATGCATTTTGACAGTCATTTGCAGCTGAAGACTTTTTGGAACATTGCGAAAATAGGAGAAATTGCTCAAAATGAGCAATTTTTCCTTTTTGCCACACTGTTTTAAGCAAATTACTTTAAAATAATACTATTATTTATAGAGAATTTTTACATTTTTGTCTAGATATTTGCCATGTTGTCTGCTGCAGATTTGTTGTATGTGGGAAAGGATTAATGGTCAAATAAATTTGTAAAGTGTCAGTTTCGTAAAACTGTATTTGAAAGGAGAATGTAAATCTGAAGTAGGTGTTTAAATCAGAAGTTTGTTTTGAAGTACCATTATTACTGTTTGAATCTCTCTAGCCTGAACACTGTTTTCCCTATTTTTCGCCTTGTCATGTTCTAGACACCAAATAACCTAATGTTTACTTTCTTATGATACTTTTGTAAGTGTATTGTCAAAAGAAAATTGCTGAATCATTTAGGACACAGTCATGAAGTATTGAAATTCTGAACTATAAGGGGGGGAATGTTTTAGAAGATGTTTTGTATGGTTATATTATACAGCTATCAACTCTGACAAACTAAATGATGTCTAGCAATGCATGTTATGATTATCATTCTGTCAGCTTTGAAATATTTATATTATCTTATATTTTTGCATACTTGCTGATATACCGTTTTTATAGAAAGCATGAATATAAACGCTTGGTACGCAGATTGGAAAATATGGCAGGACCATTAGAAATTGCCTATAATGAGAATTTTTTTCCTTTTCTCAAAATGTTTTCAATTCTATTTTTGACATATATTTGCACTTCACAGATCTTGAAATAGTGGTTGAATAAGTGAACTTTGTCAAAAAATAGAAAATCTCTATAATTGAATGGATATTACCTATGATTAAAAGTGGAAAACATCCGTGATATAATGGAAATAATGTTGAACACAGTGTTAACCTTTTCCCTCATATAGACGCTTTATGACGCCTCTCCTCAGACGGCATTTTGAAAACATAGTTACAAAAGAAGAAATTGCTCAAAACGAGCAATTTCTCCTTTTGCAACAATCTTTTTCACTTTTAGTCATAGGTTATCCATTCAATTAACCCTTTCCCTCCTATAGACGCTTTATGAGGCCTCTGCAGCAGACAGAAAACATGGCGACAAAAGAAAAATTGCTCAAAACAAGCAATTTCTCCTTATGGCACAATGTTTTCAACTTTTAGTCGTAGAAAATCTCTACGTTCAAAGTCATCTGATGCAGAATTGTCGTATGAGGGAATCAAACAAGATAACAAAATAACTAAACTGTTCTTACTTCTATTTGCAGATATACATGAGAGCCTTTTCATCAACAGAGCATCCTTTTGAACCATCACAGTGATTCAAAGATGGCCAACCAATTAATTCAGTCTGTAAAGCGTTTGTGTCTGCTGTTCATATTTTTGGCATCTACTACAGCTCAGAACTATCAGGTGACATTTTCAATAACGGAGGAGTCACCAGAAGATACTTTTGTCGGAAATGTTTCCACGAGTTTCCAGTTTCTAAGAGACATCCCGGCTCAAGAGTATGGATACATTAAGTATAGCTTCCTACAACAAAGTTACGTACAAGCATTATTGTCACTGAATGAAACCACGGGAGTGTTATATACTGCCATTGTTATAGACAGAGAATCTAAAAGTACTTGTCATTCACAGACCTTTTGCAGTTTGACCTTTGACATTGCTGTAAGGTCATCCAGACCACAGAGTTCATTTTTTGCCATCATTTCTGTCAACCTGGTCATCATTGACATCAACGATAACGACCCGTTGTTTCCCAAGAACGTCGTTAATCTTGCCATCTCTGAGTCGACAATTGTCGGTACATCATTCCACATTAAAAGTGCTTCAGATCTAGACACGGGTAAGTTCTCCATTCAGGGGTACGAGGTAAGAGAACAGGATGGAGATTTTGGACTTGATGTTGTTCGGAAACTTGACGGCAGCTTCACCGTAAAACTAATACTGAACTCTCCAATAGATCGCGAGATAAGGGATCACTATAGTGTTATGGTTATTGCCATGGATGGGGGAGAGCCTAAAAAGATTGGTGCTGTGTTTATCAACATAACCATTACGGACGTCAATGATAACAGCCCAGTATTTACAGACAAGAGTTACGATGTCACAGTGAGAGAGAACATTACAATTGGTACAACCATTCTGAGAGTCACTGCAACAGACGCTGATATCGGTAGAAATGGAAGAATTACATACAGATTCAGCCAGAACCAACTCGATCCCCGAGTAAGTGAGTTATTTGAAATGTCTCCCGACTCGGGTGATATTCTTCTCAAGAGTAAGCTTGTGTACGAATCGGGAACCTTCTATAAGATAATCCTTGAAGCAGGAGATAATGGCGAGCAACCTCATGTGACCCAGGCATTGGCAAGAGTTGATGTCATTGATGTAGGCAACAATCCACCAATCATGGAGATCAACTTGCTGTCACCCGGTAACTCTCGTATCAAGAACATGTCTGAATCGGCAAGTCTCGGAACATTTGTGGCTCACATAAACGTCATAGATAAAGACACCGGTGAAAATGGTGAAGTTGAATGTGCGATATCGGACCAGAGGTTTGAATTACAGAGAATGGCAGGTAAAGGTTATAAAGTTGTTGTTGGTGGTAAACTGGATCGTGAAAAGCAAGACTTGCATCAGATTCTGGTCAGTTGTCACGATTTTGGTTCCCCAGCTCTGAGTACATCTGCTGGTTTCATGGTATCACTTGCTGATGAGAATGATTGTGCTCCTGAATTCACCCAACACTCCTTTACGGGTACCATACCAGAAAACTACAAGATCTTCAGAAACTTTGTACAAATAATAGCATTTGATGAAGACCTGGACGAAAATGGGGAAGTGAGATATTTCATTGATGAACAGAGCACACATTTCAAATTTGTCATTGATGAACTCTCTGGAAATTTAAGGGCCAATCAAACGTTTGACAGGGAGACAACTCCAGAAGTAACATTCAGAGTCATAGCAAGAGATCGAGGCAAGTCTTCTTTATCCAGCATGGCCATCGTCATACTTACAATATCAGACAAGAATGATAATGTCCCACGGGTCCTGCAACCCACACAGTTCAGCGTTAGTGAGAATAAAAACTCGGATACTTTTGTAAATAAACTAAATGCGTCCGATTTAGATGAAGGCGAGAATGCTGCAGTAATGTTTCTAATTCAAGAAGACTATGAGAATGAAGTTCCTTTTGTAGTTTTTCCAGATGGTATCATTAAGACAAATAGACAGTTAGATAGGGAACAGCAGAGTAGGTATGATTTCACTGTTGTTGTACTGGACAAAGGTTCACCAAGACTCAGTAGTTCAGCCAATATTACTGTGTATGTAATAGATGAAAATGACAATGCACCAAAACTGAAATTTCCTATGTCCAGGAATAAGACTGTGAATGTGTTCAGTACCATACAAGTTGGTAACAAAGTTGCTCAGATAGAGGCTGAGGATACGGACGAAGGACTAAACTCGATAGCTTCATATGAAATTAAATCAGGAAATGACGAGAACTTGTTCATAATGGATTCCAAACTTGGAGGTATATATCTCACTAGACAGGTCAGTGTGAAACAAAATAAAACATTCCGACTTAAAATCCTCGTGAAAGATGGAGGCACTCCACAACTAACAGCCGAGTCTGACCTCGATATTATCATTCGCTCATCGAATGCCTCAGGACTAAGTGTCAGTGAAAATGACAGCTCAAATAATACGGTTATCGTCATAATTGTCGTGATATTAACTATTGTGCTATCTATCATTATGATCTTGGTGATATGTTTCCTTCGAAAATTTGACCAGCGAAATAAAGCCCGGAAACATCTTAAGATTGTGGCGCCGGATGAAAAATATCCGGCTTGCTTTTTAGAGGACAATTCTCATTACCATGACAACAGTAACGGTAGTCATGATCACCTGACAATCACCTACGATCCCATGTCCAGTATTACTACAACTTCTAATAAAAAGAAAGAAGTTAGTTTCGACATTGACGATACGAGTGCGCACCAAGATGGCCGGGATATTCACAATAATACCATGTCCACATTTTCCACACCGACAATGGAATTGGAAAAAGTATGTATTACTTATGTGATTATTCTAGATAAAAATGATTGGAATGGGAATCACCCTTTACATTTATTATAAGCAAATTCATAGTTTCATGCAAAATAATTTGAATGGTAATTCAATCACCCTTTACATTTATTATAATCAGATTCATAGTTTTATGCAAAAATAATTTGAATGGTAATTTAATCACCCTTTACATTTATTATAATCAAATTCATAGTTTCATGCAAAATAATTTGAATGGTAATTTAATCACCCTTTACATTTATTATAATCAAATTCATAGTTTCATGCAAAATAATTTGAATGGTAATTTAATCACCCTTTACATTTATTATAATCAGATTCATAGTTTTATGCAAAAATAATTTGAATGGTAATTTAATCACCCTTTACATTTATTATAATCAAATTCATAGTTTCATACAAAATAATTTGAATGGTAATTTAATCACCCTTTACATTTATTATAATCAAATTCAAGGTTTCATGCAAAATGATTGTAACTACATCTTGTACAAGATGTAATTACAACCATGTTTTAACCCTTTCCCTCATACCACAATTCTGCAGCAGACAACTTTGAACATATTTTGTCAAAAATAAAAAATCTCTATAATTGAATGGATAACCTATGACTAAAAGTGGAAAACATTGTGGCAAAATTGCTCGTTTTCAAAAAGCTATCTGCTGCAGAGATGTCAGCAAGCGTCTATACGAGTTATTGGAATAGCATTACGATTGATGCATCGGTCAATGTCAGGATGAAGAACAAAAGTACCTGTAAAGTACCAAAGAAAACTTGTGATATGCATGCAGTTCTATTGAAAACAACATTAACCCTTTCCCTCATATAGACGCTTTCTGACGCCTCTGCAGCAGACGGCTTTTTGAAAACATAGTGACAAAAGAAGAAATTGCACAAAACGTGCAATTTCTCCTTTAGCCACAATGTTTTCCACTTTTTGTCATAGGTTATCCATTTAATTATAGAGATTTTCTATTTTTTGACAAAATACGTTCAAAGTCGTCTGCGGCACTACGGTTATGGTGGAGTGCACTTCAGCAAGGCACATTTTCTAGCCTAGTACTGGTTTATCTACCCAGGGATCATGAATGAGTGAACTGTCGCCGTGATATAACTGAAATAATGTTAAAAGCAGCATAAGACCCCAATAAATAAATAAATAAATCAAAGTCGTCTGCTGCAGAATTGTCATATGAGGGAAAGGGTTAAAAAACAAAACGAACAAAACAGACGAGATAACATCTGTGGGAAAAAAGACAAGAAAATTTAAATTCTCAGATTAAAGTGGCATGAAAGAGTTAAATGCCAGAGTGGGCAATAATGAAATGAGAAATTAAACGCCAACAATTGTTGGCAAAAGGACGAAAAATTAACCCTTAAATTTTTCATGAATGTATAAATCTGTGCAAATTGAATCAAGTTTAGTTAATGGAGAGAGGAATTAAAAGCAATTTGTGTCAATATGTCCCGACGATGATCATTGTAAGGCATTGTGTTAGGTGGGCAAGGACAAGAGAGACCATTCCCATGTGTGTTGTCATGATTATTGTCACCGATCGTACATAATATAGTAAGCCTCTTCCCGACCACAACATCTCTGCAAAAACGTGAAAAAGATCTTTAACTCTTTCCTACATATACACCTTTTCTGACGCTTCTGAAACAGACAACTTTTGAAAACATTTTTGACAAAAGAAGAAATTGCTCATGATGAGCAATTTCTACTTTTGCTACAATTTTTGTAAACTCTATTAAAACAATTAAACTATTATTTATAGAGATATTCCATATTTTTGTGAATAGCAAAGTCGTCTGCTGCATACTTGTTGTATGTGGAAAAGGGTCACCGTTAAATGCAAGTGCATTTACTAAATATGAGCAACAATATGGAATAACTATAATTTAAATGAAAGTATAATTATTAACCCTTTCCCTCATACAACAATTCTGCAGCAGACGACTTTGAACATATTTTGTCAAAAAATAGAAAATCTCTATAATTGAATGGATAACCTATGACTGAAAGTGGAAAACATTGTGGCGAAAGGAGAAATTGCTCGTTTTGAGCAATTTCTTCTTTTATCACTATGTTTTCAAAAAGCCGCCTGCTGTAGAGGCGTCAGAAAGGCGTCTATATGAGGGAAAGGGTTTAAATAAAGTTGAAAACATTATAAGTAATATCTCTTTTGTTGCCACAATGTTTTCAAGAGTCGACTTAGCTGCATATACCCCAAAATGTGTCTGTTTGTGGGAATGGGTTTATAAGTAATTGTGTTCTTGTCATAATGAATATTAAGTGAAGATGCTTTCAACAAAATATGATAAATTAAGTGCCTTTGGATGTTATTCCTTTTAAATATGTTTTAAAATCTATGTATCTCTGTAGTGCTTACATCTTCCGTTAATGGATGGAAATATTTATTTTACATTTTACTACATACAATTGTAGACAAAGAGATTATATTCTGTTTATTTGGTAAATGGGAAAATGATATATCAAGATTTATGCTCTTTTTAGTATGCAGTGCTCCTGAAAACATTACTTTTAGAATAGATATATATATATATAGCCTGTTATAATGCTGAGCATTGCAACAATCTGTCCACCTTTTAGCTCATCAGAGCATTTCTATGCTTGATGGGCAGTTGTGATGATTCACTGTTCATTGTAAAAACTTGTATATCAGCCCTCTTCATTAAAATTGTACCTTTATGTAAATTATAATAACTATGTTAAAATCGGGTAAAATAATATCGTGTAATATTTAACTTTATGTTAGAACATATCATATTTTATTAACTTTATGTTAGAACATAACATATTTTATTAACTTTTTCTGTTGGAATAAAATAGCAAGCAAGTTTAAAATGACTTCTGTTACAAGTAAAATATTTTATTGACTTTTTCCCCCACTTTTCTATCACATGTCCAATAAAGGAAATAGCTAGCAAATATTCTAGTAATTCAATTTATGTTAAAGCACTTATTGCCATTTACAGACCATCTTTTCAAATTAAAAAGTACTAAAGCTTCTATTTCTCTTGAACCAGTTATAAATCCTTCCTTAAATGGTTTCTCCTTAATTAAGAAAAAGGACTGTATTGGTTTTGTATGGCAAGAAAAAAGGAACTGCAGTGGCCCAAAACGTCTCCTTTGGATGTTGTTGGAAAAATGAAGTCACTCATAAGTCAGTCTTAAATGTTTTGCATTAATATAACATGGCTTATTAATAGTGAATCTGTTTTTGCCTTATGGACGTGGAGTGATACTGGCCCTCGTCGGCCTCTTGTTTATCCCTTTCCTTCATACGACAATTCTGCAGCAGATGACTTTGAACATATTTTGTCAAAAGACAGAAAATCTCAATAATTTAATGGATAACGTTACTATGACTAAAAGTGGAAAATATTATGTGGCAAAAGGAGAAATTACTTGTTTTGAGCAATTTCTTCTTTCGTCACTTTGTTTTCAAAAAGCTGTCTGCTGCAGAGGCGTCAGAAAGCGTCTATATTAGGGAAAGGGATAAATGTTTTGCATAAATATAATATGGCTTTATTAATAATGAATATTTTTTTGCCTACGTAATGGCAGTGGAGTGATAACCAGGCCCTCGTGGGCCTCTTGTTTATACAATTGTTTTCAACCGTTCTTCTGTAGCTGCCCCTCTAAAAAGGGTTTCTATGAGAAAGATGTATGGATCATTTTCAAGTGACATATTGTTCAATTTGAGGGAACTACCAGTCTCTCATGATAAATGGGAAAGATTTATGAATGTGTTTTAAAATGCGGCCACTGTTAAATCAAGTTTCCAAGGAAATGAGAAAGTGTTTTAGCGGCTCATAATTTGGTAGATGATTGAAGGTACTCTACTTTAATTCTGCGTCAGATTATAATTGTTGTTAAGGCAGTTAGCTTCAAAAGGATGTGGTTGTGAGTTCAACCCCTATCCAGACCTGTTTAAAGCCATTAATATTTGAAGTGCAATGTGGCTTCTGTCAGTTGTTGAATTCATGATTCGGTGGGGCATCATGATTTAGGTACCAGTTTAACCACCCTTTCCCACATCCAACAAATTGGCAGCAGAAGGTTTTGAAAACATCTAGCTAAAAATGTCAAAAATCTCTCATTATCTCTCTGGCATTTTTTTCTTTATCACAAGGTTTTCAATAGCAATCGATGGCCTTTCCTAATAATTGGAACATATGTGAAAGACAGGCAGGTTGAATCCACAGAAGTTATAGGTTAAACTCAAGCAAACCTTATTTAATTTTCAAGTTCAAATTCAGTCCTATTGCCCATGGCACTCGATCCTGAGTTATTAGCCTCTTTAATGGTGAAATTGTTACTAAATGAGGTTTGGCAATTCTCTAACTTAAAATTGTTCATTTAATCTTCTCCAAACTTGGTCACAAACTTTATGGGTATCATACCTGGGCCTAGTTTAATTTCCAGCCAGATTGCTGAAGACACTTTACATTCCTTGACAGGCGTATATTGTAACAATTTGACACTACCTACAGTCGTAACACCATATTTTGTCAAATCACATGCTACAAATTCAGAAAACGGAAATAACTACTTTTAGAGAAATTTTTAATTTTGTTCCAAATATTTTCCTTATCCTTTTCATACATGCAGAAGCATTTTGAAGCATCTGCAGCAGATGAGTTTTGAAAAATTATTGCAAAAGGAGAAATTACTCTTGATGAGCATGCCACAATGTTTTCAACTCGGTTCAATTATAAGACTATCATCGATTGAGATTTTGCATTTTCATGCTGTCATTTTTTCAAAGACTCTGCTTCAGATTTGTTGAATGTAGGAAAGGTGACAAAAATAGAAGACTCATTGACTGCAGTAATACCAGGGTTTTCACTCAATGACTGCAGTAATACCAGGGTTTTCACTCAATGACTGCAGTAATACCAGGGTTTTCACTCATTGACTGCAGTAATACCAGGGTTTTCACTCAATGACTGCAGTAATTATTTTAATCATTATAATAAGTTATACCAGAGTTTTCATTCAATGACTGCATTAATTATGTGTATCATAACAGTTGTGTCATGGTTTTTACTCATTGACTACAGTAATTCTGTGTATCATTGCAGTTACACCACGGTTTTCACTCATTGACTGCAGTCTGTGTATCATAGCAGTCATACCAGAGTTTTCACTCATTGACTACAGTTATTCTGTGTATATTTACAGTCATCCCAGGGTTTTCACTCATTGACTGCAGTAATTCTGTGTATCATTACAGTCATATGTTTTTTTCACTCATTGACTGCAGTAATTCTGTGTATATTAACAAGTCATACCAGGGTTTTCACTCATTGACTTCAGTTATTCTGTGTATCATTTTACCAGCCATACCAGGGATTTCACTCATTGACTGCAGTCTATGTATCATTGCAGTCATACCAGGGTTTTCACTCATTGACTGCAGTTATTCTGTGTATCATTACAGTCATACCAGGGATTTCACTCATTGACTGCAGATATTCTGTGTATCATAACAGTTGTGTATACATAATGCCAGCTATTAAAATGGGAATTCTTTACAGTTTCTCCATATTTTTAAAAAAAGTAAATTCAGTCTTCATCTTGAAATTTAGCTACTTAAAAACTATAGTAATCATTATACCCCCAGATACATAGTATATGGGGGCTATATAGGAGTCACGCTTGTCAGTTTGTCGGTTGGTCTGTTGGTCTGTGAACACTATTTCTCAGCAACCCTTGGTCAGAATTCAATATAACTTCACAAGAATGATTGATACCAAGCCTTAGTTGTGCATATTGTCGGCGTGTAAAAAGTGCACTGGAATTATTTTTAAATGAGTTATGGCCCCTTGAATTTCTCATACATCTGTATATTGTCATGCAGGCACCAGCTGGGGGTTACACTAAATATTCATCACCTTCAGTGATATTTCTAGTTTAGTTTAGTATGAATTTGTAAAAGCTTTATTTACTTACCAACTGACTCATTCAATTACAATAATTTCAAAGATGTTAATTTAAAATGCAAAAGATGATACAATAGACAAAATGTGAACAAATGCAAAATAGTAGACGAAATGGGAATTGGGAATTTGGTAAATTTCCCATTTGGATTCGAACAAAGAAATCATAATCGGATTCAAAAAATTATAATTTACATTCATCATAAAGTATGGCATCCTTTCCTAAAATGTTTGATATAAAGATATATATCAATGGTAATACAATTCAATATATTTACATCAAGCATTAACCCTTTTCAAGTTACATAAACAGAATCTGCAGCAGACGACTTTGAACATATTTTGTCAAGAAATAGAAAATCTCTATAATGGATAAGTTGAACATCATAACCAATGACTAAAAATGGAAATCATTGTTGTATAAAGAAGGAATTGCTCGTCTTAAGCAATTTCTTCTTTTGTCACTATGTTTTCAAAAAGCTGTCTGCTTCAGAGGCATCAGAAAGCGTACATATGAGGGAAAGTGTCTCCAAGACGCGACACATATGTTCTATTTGAAGAAGTGTAACAGCCACTGGAAAGCTCCTGTGCTGGGTCTTTATCAGTTCTATTTGAACATCAGATCTAAGGAAATACAGAGAAATTCTCATTCGTTTGTTAGATGTTTCACTCTGCCTGTTACAGATTATGTTTGAATTGGCCAATGAAAATCAACAAAGTAAATAGAAAAGTGAGAAATTGATAAAGTATATTGAATTTATGATATGGAGGTTAAACACTCGCCACTAAGAATATCCAGGCTGAAAACCCTTCAACACTTTTCCCATTATTAACGTTTCATCTTGAGGTCCGCATTATTTGAAAAGCTTTAAGTCTCTTAGACTAGCTATGATAGAGTGAAAGATCTTGAACCAGGCCTGTGCATCCCAAACAGTCTTTATTCTAAGTCTTTGGTTCCAACCTAGCAGAGATAATTAAAACACACCATAGACAGTTAGATGTGAAGTTTCTAGTGCTGCGTTTCAAGACAGAACAGAGAAATTTGAAGCACTCTTTTCACTTACAAACCCTCACTAAGATTCTAAAGAACAAAAGCCTATCAACTCTTTGCCCTTCTTTAGATGTGCAGACAAATCACTGTGACAAATGATATTTAAACCTTTTCCCACATTCAGACACATTTTGACACACTTGCAGCAGACGACTCTTGAAAACACAGAAGCAATAGAAAACAAATGCTCTAAGGGACACATTTTTTTCCTTTTGCCAGAATGTTTTCAACCATTATATTTTCTCTTATAGCTAGTGATTTTCCATACTTTTACGTAGATTTTGTCGAAGTCGTCTGCTGCCGATTTGTTGTATGCGGGAAAGGGTTAAATCTGATATGATTCGTTTTATGCATTGACTGGCTGAAATAAAATGTAGGTGTCAATTGAATTTACTTTTTGTGTTTTACTATTTTGGTAAAAGAAATTGTGAAATTTAACTGACAGCATCTATTCTTTTTTGCAATTGAATGAAATTTAAGCTCTTTTTTTTTTCTCATGGGGATAGACAAAATGATATATAATAACCCTTTCCCTCATATAGACGCTTTCTGACGCCTCTGCAGCAGACGGCTTTTTAAACACATTGTGACATAAGAAGAAATTGCACAAAACGTGCAATTTCTCCTTTTGCCACAATGCTTTCCACTTTTAGTCATATTCAGTTATGGAGATTTTCTATGTTTTGACAAAATACGTTCAAAGTCGTCTGCTGCAGAATTGTCGTATCAGGGAAAGGGATAAGCAATTCTTGTAATAGTTTTGCATGGAACATTGAAGTTCAGCTCACCTAGGTCCGGGTATGAATTACTCACCTAGGTCTGGGTATGAATTACTCACCTAGGTCTGGGTATGAATTACTCACCTAGGTCTGGGTATGAATTACTCACCTAGGTCTGGGTATGAATTTCTCACCTAGGTCTGGGTATGAATTGCTCACCTAGGTCTGGGTATGAATTGCTCACCTAGGGTCTGGGTATGAATTGCTCACCTAGGGTCTGGGTATGAATTGCTCACCTAGGGTCTGGGTATGAATTGCTCAAGGCTATAGCTATTATTAGCACCATAATATTGAGCCATCCCGCGAGAAAACCAACATTGTGGCCTCTGTGTAATGTATCGACCCGGATCAGCCTAAGCATGCCGCGCTGGCTTGTCCAGATAGACACTTTTTGCCTCTTGTGGCTTTTCTGTTTCATGAATTATTACTCTGTACCTTTATCCTCCTGAGAAGGAATGTGTCGGCCCGGATCAGTCAGCGCAGACGGAAAAGACAGGGAAACTATGGAAAAAACATTTGGGAAAAAAAAAAGGAATTTAATGTTCATAATTATGCAGAAATGCTGTACCTGGTCTGAATACTCAGTGTGTTCACAGAACTATTCCAGGGTGCCTGCAATACCGTTCCGCCATGTCAATGGAACTGTTCCGAGGTGTCTAAAATGTTTTCGTTTTTTCCAAAGACCATTATTATAATCCGGGTTGTCCACTTAAACGTACTGCGGTATCCCTGGAAAGATGTGCGTATACTCTTTGGATTTTCCCTGGATTTTCGTATTTTCTGTTAAGTTTCCCCGGAAAATTTACAGCCGGGATGGTGGCTGGTAATGTCAGGGCTTAAGTTTACTTTAACGCCTTTTAAACTAAATAAATGGTGGACAAAATTATCACTCAATTTCTGTGGATTGCCATACAGGGTCATTAGGCATCTTGTCATTTAACTGTATACTTGAATTGAAGATGATTTGTAGAATAGAGTTGAAATTTTAGATTGTGGGAAAAGAAGAAATTGATCATCAGAAAACCATTTTGCCTCAATGTTTTCGTAGAACATCGTCTGAAAATCTGCATGTGGGGAAGGGTTAATATTTAATTGTTCATAATTCCTTCTTTCATCATGAATAAAAAATATTAAAATTTAATGGAATCAAATTTTCAGTTTCGGATTTTTTTTATAAAACCTTAATCAGATAAAGTATCCAATATAAAAAAAAAATGCAAGAGACTTCTTTGAAAATATCGAAGCAAAAAAAAATAGTAGGAAGCTAAAGTAAAAGTATTGAATAATTATAGAACTGAAAACATTGAGAAATTGCAGATCATGAGCAATTTCTCATTGTTTTGTCACATTTCCACTGCATGTGGGAAAGTGTATATTTATATACATTCATTGAAATAATATAGAAATAATAATGGCACATGTTCACTTGAATTTACTTTTATGACAGAATAAAAACATTGAACGAAAATAAAAAATAGAAAAAGTCGTGACACATGGATTAAAGATCTATTCTTGGGGAAGTTTTAAGAGTGAAAACATGCAAGTACTTCACTAATTGAGTTCTATTTTTAAAATTTTAAATCAGCAACAAAAAATTACTGCAAATATACAGTTGTTTTGATCATGATAAATGTTATGTTATAATGCTCTTACACAGTCCCGAATATCCTTGAGATCATGAAAATATTGTATTCTGCAAAAAAAGAGAAGAATGGACAGGAAAATTAATGAATATTTAACCCTTTCCCTCATATAGACGCTTTCTGACGCCTCTGAAGCAGACGGCCTTTTAAAAACATAGTGACAAAAGAAGAAATTGCTCAAAACGTGCTATTTCTCCTTTTGCCACAATGTTTTCCACTTTTTGTCATTCAATTATGGAGGTTTTCTATGTTTTGACAAAATACGTTCAAAGTCGTCTGCTGCAGAATTGTCGTATGAGGGAAAGGGTTAAAGCCTTAAGAATTTCTTATGAATGGTGCGAGTGCTTGCAAATTTCTGCAAATCATTGCGAATGTATACAAATCCATTATAAGAATTTCTTACTAATATTGCGAGTGGCCATGCAAGTGTTGTGAGTGCTTGCAAACACCTTATGAATGAAGCGATTGCGCAATTGATTGCTCTTGCGACTGCGTCTCTTCGTCACTTGTTCTCCAGCCGCTGGACAGAACACATTGAGTCAAGTTAAGGCTTCAAGAATGGCTGCCCTTTGAAGCATTGCGAACGCTATAAATACATTGCGATGATTAAGAATGGCTTACGAATACTTACGAGTATGTTGTGAAAAAGTGAAGAATATGCCTTCTTTGCGTATTTTAGGAGCATATTGCTAATATTCGCAACAATAAACGAATTGTAGCGAGTGGTTATAAGAACATTTATGAATGTCTTGCGACCATATCCCAATCATTACGATTAATTTTGCGAGTGCTACTCGCAAGTCTTCGGCTATCTCAAGGAATTCGGGACTGTGAGAACAGCATAAGACATTTACCTGAAAGTTGTTTGAACAATTTGTAAGTAAGCATATAAAAACTGTCCCAGATGAGCAACGTCTAATTTACGAGTATTTCTGCATAATAATCCCCTGGACTAACAATAATATATACAGAAAAGAACAATTTCTCTGTTTGCCCCATTATGTTTTCAACTCTTAGTAACATAACAACAATGGGGTACTTTCATATACAAGACTTTTAATATGTTTGCCTAGATTATTTTCTTAGTTTTTTTTTTTATTTTTGTTGTTTCTGGGCCGAGCCCCGGTAGTTCAGTTGGTAGCGACGCGGGCTGTCAATCCAGGGGTTGTGAGTTCGAACCACAGCTCGGCCAACATTCTTTCCGTCGTTTGACAAAAGTCATTGTGACATTAGCGTCATTCGTCTTCCACCAATGGGCTAACAGTCTATGTGGAAAAGCAGCCAGTTGCTTGGAAGGATTGTTGTGTGGATTACTGGTGTGAGAAAGCCAGGAAACACATGAATAGGTGAACTGGCCACCATGATATTACTGAAAAATTGTTGAAAACGGCGTTAAACCCCATGCAATCAATCAAATGTTGTTTCTGGGAAAGAGATTATCTAGAATATATAAAGATATGATTATTCTTGACCTTGCACTTGATTTATCTTTTATAAAGGGCACTCGATCAAACCACAATCAAATTGGAATTAACTATTTATGTCATGTGACATTTCAGAATCGTCTGCCTGGGAAGCATATAAGGAAAAATATTAAACCTCCTGAAAAATTGGATACATATTTTAGATATATAAGTTTAAAACAATCTGAGGATTTGTTCATTTTATCCACAATGTTTTCAAAAGTCATCTGCTGCAATTTAGATGTCAAATTTTGTCTGTATGGTGGAAAGATTGAGGGATACAGTTGTTAATTATTTAAGTTCCTGTTTTACAAGTCTTATTTTATACTATTAAATGGAAGATCGGGTTTAATAAGTTATTTTGGAACAAATATTTAACAAAAATCGACCATTTAGAGTTTATTATGTGGTTAGAGTGTTGGTCATGGGTGCAGAAGGCCAGGGTTGAATCCCCAGTTGGTTCATGCCAAAGACTATAAAATGGTAGAAATGGCTGGAGACTTATTTAAAGGTTGTTGGCTTCATTTTTGTGGAAAAGTCGAAATTCAAAACCCTCAACACTGCATGATTTAAACCCCGGACCTTTGGACCTTTGGTACGAAAGTTTGTTTGGAGAAAAAGGGTTTTCTTGCATACCTTTTGACAGGTAAAGTGAATCTGCCTAGTAAGAACTTGAGATTTTAGACTATATACAGTCATGGGTTTAATCCCTGCTCAGGCATATTTCGTGACCATGAGTTAACCCTTTCCCAGCTGCAGCTCGTGATGAGCAATTTCTCCTTTGGCCACAATGTTTTCATTTTTATTTAACATTTAAGATATCGTTAATGGAGATTTTTCAAGTTTTTTTCCACTTTATTTTCAAAGTCGTCTGTTTCGGATTTGTTGTATTTATGGTTGTTTGCCCTGGAATGCTACTCAGGTACTTCTAAGTGTTCTGTCGCTGAGATATATTTACTAAAATACTGTTGAAAACAGTGTTAACTTCTCGCCAAAAATGGATCGAGAAATGGTCCCTTATAGGTAACTCAGGGATATAAAAACTTTGTTCTCTTGAAAACCGTCAAATTATTGGTTTGGAACCGTTATAATGTATTGGGCTTTAAAATAGTTTTGACAGCATGTGATTATATAAGCCATTAATTCTTCAGATTCTGTAGAGATGTCTCAAATTTTGAGTGACAGATATCAACTAAAAACGCTCTTCTGGACTAAATTTAAGGATGGTATTGTCTAAACTTTACCGTTTCCCACATACAGACATTTTCTGACACCTGCAGCAGACGACTCTTTAAAACATTGTGGCAAAAGGAGTAATTTATCTTTTTCAATACTTCAATACATATAATGCTTTTGTTTATAGAGATTTTTAACATATTTGCCTTCATATTCAACCCTTTCCCTCATATAGACGCTTTCTGACGCCTCTGCAGCAGACAGATTTTTGAAAACATAGTGACAAAAGAAGAAATTGCTCAAAACGAGCAATTTCTCCTTTTGACACAATATTTTCCATTTTTAGCCATAGGTTATCCATTCAATTATAGAGATTTTCTATTTTTTGACAAAAAAAGTTCAAAGTCGTCTGCTGCAGAATTGTCGTATGAGGGAAAGGGTTAAGTCGGCTGCTGAATATTTGTCTTATGTGGAAAAGGGTTTTCAGAGCAATAACCCCTTTTCCGACAATGTTTTGAATCCTGTTTCAAATACGACGACATCAGTCAAAGTTCTCCTTCTTTCAATGGTTATGGCAGTGTGCACAGGTGCCGGTTGCATTCGGCAACTTTATCAAATGTTTAGAGTCTTAGTTTAAGTCAATATATGAATAATGACCAATCGATATAAATCCAATTTATTTTACTTATTTTTATCAGATTATTTATCACTATGTTATCTGATTGGTCATCTAGTGGTCAGTTATATATTGGATTAACCCATTCCCTCATATAGACGCTTTCTGACGCCTCTGCAGCAGACGGCGTTTTGAAAACATAGTGACAAAAGAAGAAATTGCTCAAAACGAGCAATTTCTCCTTTTGTCCAATGTTTTCCACTTTTAGTCATAGGTTATCCATTTAATTATAGAGATTTTCCATCTTTTGACCAAATATGTTCAAAGCCGTCTGCTGCAGAATTGTCGTATGAGGGAAAGGGTTAATTGATAACTATCATCAAAAGGAGGGTGGGCAGCATTTTTAAAACAACAATGTTTTAAGGTAAATGACAAAAATATTCACAAATGGAAATTAAACTTTTTCCAAAAACAACAAATTGATCATAGCAGAAAACATGTCATATGAATATATTGCATTGGATGAATATTTAAGTAAATGACAAAATATTCGCAAATGGAAATTAAACTTTTTCCAAATACAACAAATTGATCATAGTAGAAAACTTTTAAAAAGCCATAGGAAATTCTTTTGAAAATCTTTGTAAATGAAAACATTGTGGCAAACGAAGATATTGTTCATGAAGGATAATTTCTCTTTTTGCAACAATTTAATATGTTCAAAAAGAATTGTGAAGTTTTAATTTTCTGAATGAAGGAAACTGATTATATAAACAGTCGGGAGGTTTCTGTCCAGTAGTCCCATTTTAGCATGACAGGATTATTTTGTACTATTTGCTTAGGGATTATGGGTAATATTATCTTATATTTGGCTTTCTAAGACTTATCAGATAGTATCAGGTAGTACATCTGTCATCGTGTTTGATCGGGCAGAACGTTTTGTGACAACTTTAATTTTGCATTCACAACAAATATAGGAACATATGTAAAGGGGGTGTGGGTGTGTGGGGTATTATAGTAACCTGCAGCAGCACTGCGCAGGCTGATCTGGGTCGATACATTACGCAGAGACCATAATGTTCACTGGTTTTCTCGTTGGACGGCTTAAATGTATTAGAGATTATTTAAGCATGCCAGCTGGCAGGCTATAACCTGGACAAGAACTTTTTGCCTCCTGCCTCTAGACCTCTAATCCCCCTTAGACGGAATGTGTCGGCCTGGATTAGCCTGTGCAGAGACCATTATGTTGGTTTCCTCCTTGGAAGGCTCAAATGTATTATTAGAGATGATTTTCACAACCCATTTAATATTCTTTTGCAATCTTTCAAATTGAAATCCACTGATGAAACAGTTGGTATGATTTTTAAAGTACAAATTATTTGTAGAAAAGTAGATATTGCTTCATAGGAGTTTTTCCTCGACCTTAAAATCCCTTAATGTTTTCATTAATTGGATCAAGTGAAGCTATTTGTATTTTTTCCCTTAATGTTTTCACCTTTTATTTATACCATACACCTCATTGTTCAAAGCACATTATTAATTAGTTGGATAATATCATATCGGGTTAGATGGTTAATATAAAAAGGATAAATTTTCCTTCAACAAAAAAAATTTCAAGTTTTTATTTCTATTGTTTTTCCCTATAGCATCCCCCACCCCCAAATCCTGAAGAAGCAGAAGAAATAATAAAACAAGGTCGTCTCAATAAGCTACAGTTGTTACAATTTCACCAGGCAGTTCTAGAGTCACAGACGCGAGCCTGGTTACAGTCACAAGATATAAATGAGGTAATTCAGAAACATATATTATAAGCTTCATTAAACTGGCCTGCTATACCTGTTTTGGATGAAGATATCAAACCTTCTATACCTGTTTGGGATGAAGATATCAAACCTTCTATACCTGTTTGGGATGAAGATATCAATGCATTTTAACCTGATATGATAATTTTTATCTTGAAACATTTAATAAAAAGACCAATGTAACATTTTTAAAATTTGAAGTATAATTTTTATAAAAGAGTCGGAACATTTTTTATAGAAAAAATGCTAATTTTGGGCAATTTCCTTCTGTTTCTGCCAGGGAATCCGCTGTGGTCGAGTGGTTAGCGTCGGGGATTTCGAAACCGAGTGCCCTTGGGCAAGGCACATTTTCTAGCCTAGTACTGGTTTGTTTACCCAGGGATCATGAATAATTAAATTTAATTGCGCGCTAAATGACCTTAGCTGTCGATGCGCCATAAAACAATATACAATTCAATTCTGTTTCTGCCAGATTAATTTGTCACAAGTTTTTAGGAATATCAGGACAAAAATGTTGAGTTGTCAGCCAACATTGTAGAACATGCATTGAATGCGCAGATAGGTCCGCTGGTCTAGCACTAGACTGGTGGTTAAATTCCATACAGCAGTGACAAAGCATTAATAACTGAAATTATTTTAACTATAGAAGCTTTGGATGTATGATACATAAAATGACAAATAATGTTCATATAACAAATTTAGTCCAGATATACAAATTTAGTCCAGAAAACTGTCACAGATAATAAGTTATACCTTTCTTTTTTTATACGACCGTTTTTTAAAAACAGTCCGTATTATGGTATCGTCATGTCCGTCCGTCCGTCCGTCCGTCCGTCCCTCCGTCCGTCCGTCCGTTCGGGTTTTCCGCACTTTTTTCTTACATACTTTGAGCTATTGAGCTGAAATTTTGTATAAGGCTTTGTAGTGATGTGTCACAGATCAAGTTCATATTTCCTGGGATTTCGTCAATTTTTGAATGAGTTATGCCCCTTTTTGGACTTAGAATATTTGTTAGAATATTTGTTTTCCGCACTTTTTTTCTACATGCTTTGATCTATTGAGCTGACATTATGTATATGGCTTTGTAATCATGAGTTACAGACCAAGTTCACATTTCCTCGGATTTCGTCAATTTTTGAATGAGTTATGCCCCTTTTTGGACTTAGAATATTGGTTTTCCGCACTTTTTTCTTACATACTTTGAGCTATTGACCTGAAATTGTGTATTAGGCTTTGTAGTGATATGTCACAGATCAAGTTCATATTTCCTGGGATTTCGTCAATTTTTGAATGAGTTATGCCCCTTTTTGGACTTAGAATATTTGTTAGAATATTTGTTTTCCGCACTTTTTTTCTACATGCTTTGATCTATTGAGCTGAAATTATGTATATGGCTTTGTAATCATGAGTTACAGATCAAGTTCACATTTCCTCGGATTTCGTCAATTTTTAAATGAGTTATGCTCCTTTTTGGACTTAGAATATTGGTTTTCCGCACTTTTTTCTTACATACTTTGAGCTATTGACCTGAAATTGTGTATTAGGCTTTGTAGTGATATGTCACAGATCAAGTTCATATTTCCTGGGATTTCGTCAATTCTTGAATGAGTTATGCCCCTTTTTGGACTTAGAATATTTGTTTTCCGCACTTTTTTTCTACATGCTTTGATGTATTGAGCTGAAATTATGTATATGGCTTTGTAATCAAGTGTCACAGATCAAGTTCACATTTCCTCGGATTTCGTCAATTTTTGAATGGGTTATGCCCCTTTTTGGACTTAGAATATTTGTCAATTTCTGCATGAGTTATGCATTTTTCATAGTTTCCCATTATTCTTTAACAACTTATTCCTGAACGACTTTATTAACTTTTTACAAACAAACAATATATCAAAACAAAGAGGAAACTTACAAAGAAGTTCCTGACGGGCGTATTATGTACCGTTTGCGGTACTCTTGTTAAACAAGATTGAAGCATTAGATAAATTTTTACTCAATTATTTCTTCTGTTTGTTTCAATTTGGACTTGCCCTTGTGTACATATCGTTATGCATATATTTAACCCTTGCCCACAATTCTGCAGCAGACAACTTTGAAAAATATATCAAGGCAAATTTTATGAAAAATCTCTGTAAATGAAAGTATAATATTTATTGAAAACATTTAAATATGAAAACATTGTGGCAAAGGAGGAATTGATTATTACTAATTCACAAAAGCATGCAATATTGCACAAATTAAAAAAAAAAAAAAAGAAACATTTTATTCAGAGGTTTTCTTTCATTTATGTTAGCAGGAAAGTAGCAGTTTTGATGTCACATTACCAGACGACAAATACAGTGACACGTCAGAAGAGGTAACCGCTAGCGACAGTGGCAAAGGGGGCAGTGAAGATGATATTCCATCCAATAACTCAAAAGGTAATGAACAGTTTAAAACCACCCCCCCTTTCCCACATACAACAAATCTGCAGCAGATTACTTTGAAAACATCAAGGCATAAAACACGGAAAATATATAGGTGACAGTTTAAATGTTCAGAAGAGTTGAAAACATTGTTGCAAAAGGAGAAATTGCTCATGACATGAGCAATTTTGTCTTTGTCACAATGTTTTCAAAATTCTTCTGCTGCAGATGCATCAAAAGTTAATCAACAAAAACAAAACAATCTTGGTGCCTTTTTGAAAAGTATAGAAAACTATCCATTTGCACATTCCTAATCTGTGAGCGAGTATGATCTAAATGTACATGTATGCCAGAGTTTCCTCGATGCCTTTTTATACGACCGTTTCTTAAAAACGGTACGTATTATAGTATGGTCATGTCCGTCCCTCCGTCAGTCCGTTCGTGTTTTCCGCACTTTTTTCTTACATACTTTGAGCTATTGAGCTGAAATTTTGTACACGGCTTTGTAGTGATGTGTCACAGATCAAGTTCATATTTCCTGGGATTTCGTCAATTTTTGAATGAGTTATGCCCCTTTTTGGACTTAGAATATTTGTTTTCCGCACTTTTTTTCTACATGCTTTGATGTATTGAGCCTAAATTATGTATATAGCTTTGTAATCAAGTGTCACAGATCAAGTTCACATTTCCTTGAATTTCGTAAATTTTTGAATGAGTTATGCCTCTTTTTGGACTTAGAATATTGGTTTTCCGCACTTTTTTCCTACATACTTTGAGCTATTGACCTGAAATTTGTATATGGCTTTGTATATAATCATGTGTCACAGATCAAGTTCACATTTCCTCGGATTTCGTCAATTTTTTAATGAGTTATACTCCTTTTTGGACTTAGAATATTTGTCAATTTCTGCATGAGTTATGCATTTCTCATAGTTTCCCATTATTCTTTAACAACTTATTCCTGAACGACTTTATTAACTTTTTACAAACAAACAATATATCAAAACAAAGAGGAAACTTACAAAGAAGTTCCTGACGGGCGTATTATGTACCGTTTGCGGTACTCTTGTTAACTTATTAGGGTAGATCCAGATTAGAATGTACATATGTAGAAAGTGATCTGGATCTACACTGATTATCCTGTGTTTGGTTCAAATGGTACTTAACCCTTTCCCTCATATAGACGCTTTCTGACGCCTCTGCAGCAGACAGCTTTTTGAAAACATAGTGACAAAAGAAGAAATTTCATGCTCAAAACAAGCAATTTCTCCTTTTGCCACAATGCTTTCCACTTTTTGTCATAGGTTATCCATTTAATTAAAGAGATTTTCCATTTTTAGACAAAATATGTTGAAAGTCGTCTGCTGCAGAATTGTCGTATGAGAGAAAGGGTTGAACCCATCTTCAGGATTATCTGCAGCAGGAGGAGAAATTCATAATGAGTAATTTCTCTTTTTGCCACATTGTTTTTAAGACTTACATCTATAAAATAACTTTATTTATATCTGTATTTTTATCTATATTTATATTTATAGAGATTTTCTATATTTTTGCCTAGATGTTTTCAAAGTTGTCTGCTGCAGATCTGTTGTGTTGGGAGAAAGGATTAAATAGAGCCCTGTTTTGGCCAACGAATTTAAAGTGAAATGAGTGTTAAATGTTTCGTCAAGTTTCCCACGTTCTAACCGAAGGTGAATACTTGTTTTAGTGAAATCTCATTACTCTTTGTTTAAACAGTCTCAATAGACAGTATTTACCAATTAATTACGAGAATCCGTTTCTCCGCATCCCTTCTGAACAATTAGATTTCAAGATATTAGTACTAAATTTGGTGACAAATTAGTGAGTTAAAAACCTCGCTCATTAAACGTGTGCTGCTTAAAGAAGGGAATGAGAGAAACGTTGCGCTTGCTTAATGCGATTTCTGTGAAAAATTACAGAGCGTTGCGGAGGGATTTCCCCGTAATGCATGCCCCATGCACTCTGTGTAATTGTTTTATTTTCATTTGGTTGCCGTGGAAATGGTTTTATTCCTTTAAAGTGAGTTTAATGGGTACTGTCATGAAAGACTGAAAACCAGCTGAACTTTAATTAACTTGCTGAATTTTTCATGGTTGTCCTTATGAAGTTATTTGGCTCTTTTCATTAGCCGGATTATTAGATTAATACATGACAAATTCAAGTCAACTGCTGAGTTTTAAGCGTGAGCGCCAATGAGCTACTTGTCTTTCTCCGTCACAATTCGACCACGGCACATGAAAATAACCCTATAACCTTTTTCCCACATACAGCAAATCTGCAGCAGATGGCTTTGAAACATTTTAAAAAAAAGTCTAAAAAAGTCTTATTTACGAAAGTGTAATTATTGAATAGAGTTATTAAAAGATAGCTTAATTGTTAAATAAAGTTGAAAACATTGTGGCCAAAGGAGAAATTGCTTATCATGAGCAATTTCGACTTTGGCCACAATGTTTTCAAAAGATGTCTGCAGCTATTGCATCAAAATGCGTCTGCATGTTGGAAAGGGTTAAGACGAGATTAAAGTTATTGAACAGACTTTAAAAAGTAATTATTTGGCAATTCAAGTTGATGCTTTTAACATTGTCCCACATACAGACACTTCATGACAGTCCTTTGTAGCCTACGACTCATTTGATAACATTGCAAAAAAAGGAATTGCTGAAAACTTTCAACTTAATTAATTAATTGTTCATATAATTATATTTCCATATGTTTGAGTAAATATTTTCAAAGTCATCTGCTGCAGATTTGTTATGGGAAATGGTTAAAGTATTGAATGTAGATATAGCTACAAGATTTGTTGTAGTATGTAATTATGGGAAATGGTTAAAGGATTGAATGTAGATATAGCTACAAGATTTGTTGTAGTATGTAATTATGGGAAATGGTTAAAGGATTGAATGTAGGTAGATACAAGATTTGTTGTAGTAATTATGGGAAATGGTTAAAGGATTGAATGTAGACGGATAGAGGTCTGGGTTTTCACTGGTCAATATTTCCGAATGGTCCCCTTGTGCCTTAGAGCTTTTTAGTTCAAATACAATATATGATGATTTTATGGCCCAAAAAATATTTTACAAGTCCTTAGAATTTTTTTATTGATTTATATTGACAGGCAATTTTTAAAGCAAATGAATGAATTTAATTTTATTTTTTTCTTGGTTTTTCAGATAAAAACTTCAAAGGCCATTGTTCAACGCCGAATAAATTAAAAACACATCACTATGTTGCTCCAGAATTCCGACGTCAGGGCAGCCTTCAGCGTAAAGCTTGTGACATAAACTTTGACAATTTGAAAATCCCCTCACCCTATAGTCCTATCAGCGATGAATTATTGATGTGTCGCCCGGAGAGTCGGGCAAGTATTACCCATTCCACTCCAAGACCTAATAGTCGGGCGGCTGTATACTACCCACCAGAATACACATCAAATAGAAACTTGAATAACACGGACCATATGAGTGAATGGGATTCAGCGTCATATGTGTGATGACATATGTATGCCGGCATATAAACTATGTTGAATATATGTAGTTTTATTATGTGAACGGACAGTGCTTTTACTCATTAATAAACAATGTGCAGTTCTGAATAATGCAAATAGTGTTTTTGTGAGAACCAGTTAATGTGACTTCATTTTGTATGATATGTAATAGATAACCAACATCCATCTAGCATAGCAAAGGAAGCCAGAAATTGTTTTCAGATGAAGCCCCCACCTTTTCTGTAGGAGAGCTCAAATGAAGGGGCAAGGGGATTTCGCTTCAAGAGAAAGCATAATTACTCGTAAAATTCGTGTTGAAACGAGAGGTTTAAAAATATTGCTTCTGCCTAATTAAGCTAATTTAAGCGTCTTTGTAGTATGGTAGATAATTATGTTATGACTGTAGTAGAAACATCTTGAGTAACTTGCAACACTATTTAAGTTACACCACATAAAATTCAACGGGTCTAAACTGATCATGATGTCATGAAGGTGACATTTTCCTGTTTTTAGCTCTACTGCCAATTTAAAGGCCAGAAGAGCTTATGCCGTGGGTTGGTGTCCGTCGTCCGTGCGTCCATAAACAATTGCTTGTGAACGCGATACAGTCTTCAGTTTTGATTGTATCTCAATCAAACTTATACAGTAGTTAGAGATCCATGAGAGCTCGGTTCCTTTCGCAAACCAATTGTCAAAATGCTATAATAGAGCTTGTGAACACAATAGAGGCTCCATTTACTATCTGATCTTCAGCAAACTTAGATAGTAGTTAAATATTGATGCCAGCTTGGTTCCTGTCGAAAACCAGCCAGATGTGGCCTTGCATGACTGGATTATGGCCCTTGAAATTGTCAAAATTGCTATAATACAGCTTGTGAACACAATAGAGCCGCCATTTACTATTGGATAAGAGCTGGGTTCCAAAAAATTTGCAAGCCAGCCAGATCCACCCATGCAAGACTGGATTATGGCCCTTGAAATTGTCAAAATTGCTAAACAGCTTGCTAAAACAGCTTGTGAACACAATAGAGCCTCCATTTACAATTCGATTTCATGCTCTGGATTGAAAATGACCAAAGAACCATCCCAGTAGAGCATAGGCCCTCATGGGCCTCTTGTTATAAATTATCAAAATATACTATGATCCAGATGACTTATTAAGGGAAAAAAACTTTTCTTTTTCCCCAAACATAGCTTTTATGACACAACCAAACACTATACTGTGGGTACTCAAAAGAATTGTCTCAATGAAACTATTGTTATGAGTACCCACAACATAGTGTTTGTCTGTCGGACACCTTATTTAGAGTTCTTGCCATCTACAGATGAGGATTTGCATCAATGTGTTCTAAGGTGCTCTCTTGTTATTTTATAGATTCTAGTAGTATGTATACATATGACTGCTATGTTTACTAGATTCTAGTTGTATGTGCTATATTTACTTGTTTTTTAAAAAGGTCATGTTCTTGTATTACTCAACTGTATTGACCTGATTCAGTCCTTTGTGCAGAAATGTATATTATTTTGAGGTACATGTTTTTTTTCGTAAAAATGTGTACAGTTCGAATTGAATGAAAATAGATATTTGTGCACTTAATTTAAATAAAAGGTCAGGTTGAGGTCAGGATGAGGATGAATCTCCCTTTAACCCTTTCCCTCATACGACAATTCTGTAGCAGACGACTTTGAATATATTTTGTCAAATAATGGAAAATCTCTATAATTGAATGGATAACCTATGACTAAAAGTGGAAAACATTGTGACAAAAGGAGAAATTGCACGTTTTGTGCAATTTCTTCTTTTGTTACTATGTTTTCAAAAAGCCGTCTGCTGCAGAGGCATCATAAAGCGTCTATATGAGGGAAAGGGTTAAGTGAAGGTACAATAGTTGAAAACACAGTGACAAAAGGAGAAATTGCTTGTTTTGAGCAATTTCTTCTTTTGGCGCCATGTTTTCAAAAAGCCTCCTGCAGAGGCGTCCGAAAGCATCTATATGAGGGAAGACATTTCTTTGAATTTGAAAGATTATAAAATGTTATACAGTATTATGATGTAAGCAAATGGGATAATCAAATAATTAAAAAAAAAATGAAAAGTTCTTTCTAGAAAAAAAAATGTGCTTTCAACCTATTCCTATATTTGCAGCAGAAGACTTGAAACTTCTAGGAAGCATATATATATGTAAATTATTGAAATGAAAGAATCCCAAAGATAAAAGCCTCATGGCTATTCTAAGAAGATATTGCTTTTTTGAACAATTTCTTTTTTTGCCCTTCTGTTTTCAAAAATCATTTGCTATGTGAGAAAGGGTTAAACTTTGATATTATGTTTTACATTAAGAAATAAATGTATCTAAAATTGTGTGCATGCAGATATTTAATGTTTTCATATTGAAAAGGGACCAATGTTTGCCTATTTAATGGATTAATCAGTAAATCTCCCCGAAAAGAATCGTAATATGTTGATAGGGAATTGCTTTGTTAGTCATGTTTTTTTTATTTTAAATTTTAAATATGAGTTCACCATGAACATATAGTTGATATCTCTTCAAAACATAAATACTCTTCAAAACTTTCAAAGTTATTTCAAACTCATTCATCTGTCACATTGTTTTAGAAGATGCCATACAACATACAAACTGCATAATACTTCCTGAAATCTAAAAATGATGTGGGTTTATCATGAAAACGTAGCTCACCCGGAAATCTTTTTTTATTTAAAAAACATTTGTAGTTCTGGGGTTTTGAGCAATTCATCCTTTTCATGCAATGTTTTCAAAAGTCATCTCTGTTGAAAGCGGCGTTAAACTCCAAACAAACAAACAAAATCAAAAGTCATCTTCCGTAAAAGGCTTCTAAAAGTTTCTGCAACAGGTACAAATGTTTCCCTCATACGACAATTTTGCAGCAGACGACTTTGAACATATTTTGTCAAAACATAGAAAATCTCCATAATTGAATGGATTACCTATGACTAAAATTGGAAAACATTGTGGCAAAAGGAGAAATTGCACGTTTTGTGCAATTTCTTCTTTTGTCACTATGTTTTCAAAAAGCCGTCTGCTGCAGAGGCGTCAGAAAGCGTCTATATGAGGGAAAAAGGACATAAATAGGAAATAAAATATTGTTTTTAACCCTCCCTTTCCCACCTTTATTCAGATTTTGATGAATCTGCAGCAGACGACTTTTGAAAATATCGAAACAAAAAGAGAAATTGCTCAAAACAAGCAATTTCTTCTTTTGCCACAATGATTTCAACCTTTTTACATTAATTACACCCACAATTTTAGAGATTTTCCACATTTTGAAGTAGACATTTTCAAAGTCGTCTGCTGCAGATTTTCTGTATGTGGGAAAGGGTTAAATTGAAGGTTTAAGTGATTTTCAAATTAATCATAATTAGCTGGTCTGGATAGAATTCTAAAAAAAAATAAGTATGTGTATGTTCATTATGATAACAAGGGAAACTACTGTTGTTGATATTATTGTTCCTGAATTAACAGTCATTTCCCTTAATATTCTTTTTTTTCGTTATGTGCCAAATTATCATTACTTTCATTATTACGTTTTTTTTTATTGCATCTATACATGTATTCAGCTTTTAACTGTTTAAATTTTAACTTTTGAACCCAGTGAACTGACTTTTTATGGGGCTGCAACAGACTATTTTGAGAACATTATAGGTGATGAGCCTTTTCATCTATTCCCATAATGTTTCCATTCTTGTCATTCACAATTTTAGCTCACCTAAGCATGAAGTGCTCATGGCGAGTTATTGTGATCGCCTTTTGTCCGTTATCTGTCGTCCGCCGTCCATGCATCAACATCTTCTCCTATGTAACCAGTGGGTCAATTGGGAGGAAACTTCACAGAAAGCATCCTCTCAATGTCCTCACCAGAATTCCTTCAATTTTGTTTGGATCCATGCAGAATTTTGGTTTCCATGGTAACAAAACGAAAACGAAAACAACTTTAAAATACTTCTTCTCCCAAACTGGTTGGCCAATTTTCAAATAATTTTGTAGAAATGTTCCTTGGATGACTCTATCAGATTCCTTCAAACAATGTTGATTGGTCAAAAAACATGGCCGCCAGGTGACGGGGCTTTTTTGCCTTATATCGCTAAAGTGGAAACTTAAAAAATCTTCTCAAAATTTGTAAGTCCGATTTTCAAATAATTTTGTAGAAATGTTCCTTGGGTGACCGACCCTCTATCAGATTCCTTCAAGCCATTGTGATTGGTCAAACAACATGGCCACCAGGGGGCGGTGCTGTTTTGCCTTATATATGGCTATAGTAAAAGCTTGAAAATCTCCTCCTTCCAAAGTGTCTGACAGATTTTTGAATAATTTTGTAGAAATGTTCCTTTGGTGACCCTCTTTGAGATTCCTTCCAGCCATGGTTATTTGTAAAAAAAAAAGGCTGCCAGGAGGTAGGGCTGTTTTGCCTTATATGGCTAAAGTGAAAATAAAAATAAAATCCAGTGAGCGATCCTTTAGTTTTGGAAGAGTTAAACCCTTTCCCACTTGTGGATGGCATTTGAAAACATTTCACTTTTTACCACAAATGTTTTCAATTATTCAATAGTTTTACTTCCATTTGTAGAGATTTCTGACATGGATGTTTTCAAAGTCATCTGCTGCAGTTTTATTGTATGTGGGAAAGGCTCACACATGGTTTTATGTGGATATAGATTAGTTTATGAGATTAGCAAGATTTTAATGAGAATAATGAATGTTGTATGAGTTTTGTCATAGTTGAATGTTTATAAAGTTACATTAAGAAAGATATTTACATAATTAATTATACAGGGTGTCCAAAGAAATCATGTCCCAAAAACTTGAATCTCTCAACCATACATCAATAATATGGTGTTTCATCTACCATTATATTGATGATATTTCTATTTAAATGATTTGTCTTTGAACTGGTCTTCAAAAACCAAAGATACTGACTTCATTAATTGTTTTCACTTTTATTACGTCTATGTTAAAATGAAACAAAAATAATTTTTATTTTTTTTAAATGTCATAAAGTATCATCTACAGATGCACACTTACTGACATTATGATTATATGAGCCGTCCTGCGAGAAAACCAACATTCTGGCATCTGCTTAATGTATGGACCCAGATCAGCCTGCGCAGGTAGCATAGTCTGATTTGGGCCGACGCATTTCGTCTCAGGGGGACAGAGGTATAGAGTAATGATTCCTGAAACAGAAAATCCACAGGAGGCGAAAAGTGTCTGTCTGTGTTAGCCTGCGCGGCATGCTTAGGCTGATACGGATCGATACTTTACTCAGAGTCCACACTGTTGGTTTTCTCACAGGGCGGCGCATATGTGGAATTGCTAAATTAATATTTACATAAGACTGAAACATTGCCAATATTTTCCATATTGAGAAACAATTATGACTCGATTTCCTTTAGAATCTAGAAGTGGCGTTTAAGCACTTCATTGATATGAACAAGAACTTTTTTACAAGGGTTTTAGTTTTTGTACATTCTTTTTGGGACACCCTTTATTTAACTTTGTTCCTGATGTTCCTTAGCATTGTCTGTACAAGAAAAATATAATGTTGGTACCAAGTTCTATCTGATGAAATTCTCATTGAAGGTTATTTAGATGACACTTCTCTCAGCAGGGTAACCCGCAGCAGTACTGATGCCATTTTCAGTGTCTGGAGTCTTGTATATACAGTTTAATTTTGATCTACTGTCTTCTCTTCATATCGATTAATTAATCACAAATACCCCCGTAGTATTGACTTATAATTAAACTGTTCATTAATCTCATTGATGACGTAGAAGAGGGGTAAATCTGGTCACAACACACTCGAAGGACTAAATAAGAAGGTGTAAACTTGTCTTTTTCCACATTTATTTCTTTTGATTCAACCAAACCCTATGTTGTGGGTACTCAAAATATAATCTCATTGAGACGGTTCTTTAGAGTACCTACAACATAAGGGTTGAGTGTCAAATAAGGGTTTTAGAATTTGAAATCGGAATCTTATCTCGGAGACATTCACATAAATTACATGTATATTGTCAGAGATGTTAATTCTAGTAACAAGTAATGGAGGAGAAGAAACTAATGCTCTGATTTAAAGTGGAAAACCACCACTTAACTAATATTGTATTGTCATTTTGAAATGTATTTCAGTGAAATGTGATTATTTTTATAAAGAAAATATAAAATATATTAAAAATATATAATATTCTTTTGTTGGATATGTTCATGTCCTATTTTAGAGATGTGGCGATACTCTCTGTCGTCTGTTCATTCACTATCGGGCAGGTGACACATGTGTTGAGGGTAAAAAACCCAAGCAAACAACTTGTTGAGTGTTCATAATTGTTTTCAATGTTTCCAGCTTATAACAAATCTGTAGCTGAAGACTGGAAACATCTAAGCAAAATATGGATAATCCCCTAAATTTATTCAGAGACATATTGACGTGTTTATATGTCTCTGATTTATTGTAATGAATGATTGATTAGAGTTGATTTCATTGTGGTAAATGAAGAAATTATTAAATGTTGCCGCAATCGCTAGCTGCATATTCGTCAATAGCATCTTCAAGAAGGGGTTGTTCTATAACACACCTGCTGATGCATTAAGCTCAGATTTGAAACGTAATTGAATACTGAACGTGATTGATTGCAGTAACGGGGTTTATCATCCGTTGGTTTAGTAGATTTCAGTTTTTCTAGTTTATATTCATATCCACGTCTGTGTCATCTAACACTAATCATCCGTTGGTTTAGTAGTTTTCAGTTTTTCTAGTTTATTCATATCCACGTCGTTGGCATCTAACACTTTTTTTACAACATTCAATGGTTCCCTAACCGAATTCAGGACCTTCATAAAGTAGTCTACAAATTTATCAATAGCATGTCTAGCTATTTCATTATCACCAACATCCATAAGGAAACCATGCGCCTCCGAACCGTAATACATGTGCTCGGTTTTAGAACTATTTATGTCCAACAATCGCGAGTACACCAAGAAGGAATCGTCTCGTTTTGGATCCCTTTCCGGTGAGATGAAATACGTGTATGGCAATAGGGCAAGGTCCTCTGTCGACGCTAGCATCGGACTAAATCTCGTATCCAGAATGAGTGATTCGAGTTCCGTCTCCAGGGTCTGATTTGTCAAACGATATGGGTTCTCTTCAGTCCGCCATTGCCGGAATGAATAAGGCAGCAAGTTAGTATCAAAAACGGATTTATAAAACTTGGATTCTTTTAAATCTTTTGTCAAATGCCCCGACGTTGACATTGCACTTGTTACCAAATCGTCCCGTTTTCCAAAGAGGTGATATATCGCACCTTTGATGACGTTTATAGCAGTGATGTCATCAGTGGACGCGTAGCGTGTGTAAGATGGCAGTGTGAAATCAAAGGCCTGAAGGGGTGGATAGAACATTCCTACAAGTCGGATTTCTGCATGGCCTGGATCGTCGTCTTTCTCCTTTGATATGTTCAGAGCTACTGCCAATGCCAGGTTTCCTCCAACGTCATCACCTGTTTCGGAAAGAAATCCCACGTAATAATGGCCTCATATGAACCACCTTGGGCTTGGGCGTGAAACGGTTGTAACTAAAACCCTATTTTGAAAACCCTGGTTTAGGTGCAATTTTGACCCCTTTGCAAACAAGGCAAATTTAGGTGCCATTGCTCAGAACGGGCACCTAAATTTGCATTGTTTACCAAGAAAAATGATTTAATGCTTATAAAGACTTTGTGGCGAGGTGATTAACCTTGGTAAAAAAAATATCAATTTTATTTACAACCGTTTCACGCCAAGCCCTCGATATGTAATTTAAAAAACAAAACAAAAACAGATAACACTTTCCCACATACGGATGTGTTCTGACGCCTCTGCAGCAGACGACTTTAAAAAAAACACCATTGTAGCAAACAGATATTGCTCATCATGAGCAATTTCTTCTTTTGCCACAATGTTTTCAACAGTAATCAATAATTGTTCTTTCCTTTATAGACAGTTTCCCAATTTGTGACTTAATGTTTTCATAGTCGTTTGCAGCAGATGTATTATATGTGGGAAGGGAGGTATAGTCTAGTGCTTTTTGAGTATTATAATCTTTTAACATTCACTGTTACATTCTGTTTAATCTGAGATAGCCTTGTTTTCTCGCATCATACGTCTTTGAAAACGTTGAGAAAAGAGGAATTACTCATGACGAGCATTTTGAACACAACGTTTTCGCCAAACACGGCCATTGTTATGTATTCTGGTGTAATTAAGAGACAACGATGAATAAGGGAAGCAAACGCGAAATAATGTACATATATATTATTAAGCTAAACATAGCTCACACATGCCCTTTCAATCGTATCGCGTATGGCATGCTAACGTTTAAGGCAAGAGTCCCTCAACTCATAATCATTTTATATATAGCGCAATATGACAATATTGAGGTTTTTGCAAACAATACAAAGTTTATTGGAACAAACCTGCAAGAGCTATCTGGCCGTCAGCAATACCATACTGTTCTGGGGCTTTAAGTATAGCCTTTGTTGACTTCAGACAGTCCTCAAACGGTGTTGGGAACTTGTGCTCTGGTGATAGGCGATAACTGAAACAAGACGTATTGGTTTTGATTGATTGATTGATTGGGGTTTAACGCCGTTTTTAATAATTTCTCAGTCATATCACGGCGGCCAGTTCACCTACTCATGTGTTTCCTGGTTTTTCTCACACCAGTACTCCACACAACAATCTTCCCAAGCAACTGGCTGCTTTTCCACATAGACTTAGCCCATTACATGTCGCAATGACTTTTGTAAATCGTCGGAAAGAAAGTTGGCCGAGCCGGGATTCGAACTCACAACCCCTGGATTGACAGCCCGCGTCGTTACCGACTGAGCTACCAGGACTCGACGTATTGGGAATTTGTTGTCAGGTGATATACTTTTCCACATACAACAAACTCTACAGCAGACGACCTTCAAAACAATAAGTCAACAAAAAACGCCGCAATGCGACAAAAACCAGGTTTACAATGATTGACAGAAGAACTTCAGCATATGTTTTGAGAATTATAACTAAACTTCTTCGTTGAAATTTGTGTGTCTAAACTGTAGAAAAACTGGAACAGTTACATACCATGTTTAGTTAATATACAAACTAAAGAATTAGTAACAGCGACATTCACATTGACCGTATCCCATGAAAGGTCTCTATAAACTCATTCTACGTTCCAAGTTTGGCTGCAATATGTCAACCGTAAATAAAGATATTCAGTTTCAACCGTTTTTCAATCATTTTTTAGTTTCAACGACCTTGACCTTGCCCCTATGGGCCCAAACGCAATCCCATGAAATGCCTGCATAAACTCTTTTTACATACCAATTGTTGTCACATTATGTCAACCGTAAATAAAGGTATTTAGTAAACCAAGTTTTGTTAACTTTATGCCAACTAAAGATATTCAGTTTAAACCATTTTTCTAGTTTTAGTAACAGCAACATTGACCTTGTGACCGTAGGGAACCAAATCCAATGCAAGGTCTACATAAACACATTCTACATACCAAAGTTGACCGTAAATAAAGGTATTCAGTTTCAACCGTTTTGCTAGTTTTAGTGACAGTGAAGAGAGGTAATTGAAATAAAACATGGTAGGCATTGTTGTCAGTTGAAAGGAGGTAACTGCATTTAAAAATGTTTGGAACTGAAACAAAACAAATGTTTTTTTATGCTGCTGTTGTACGAATTTACTCTTATCTCTATAAAAGAAGACTTTTGACAAAAATGAAGCAGACGACATTTTGACCCAAATTGAAGCAGACGAGTTTTGAAATATTTGTATTGCCTACAATTCATCAGCGAACGTCTAAACCCTTTCCCACATGTATCCGCTTTCTGACGCATCTGTAGCAGAAGACCTTTGAATAAATTGTGACAAAAGGAAAAATTGCTCAAAACGAGCAAATTTCTCCATTTGCCACATTGTTTCAACATTTTCAGTAATAATACTTTCATTTCTAGAACTTTTCCGTATTTTTGCCCTGATGCTTTCAAAGTTGTCTGCATCATATTTGTTGTATATGGGAGAGGGTTAATATTAAAAAAATGATTCAATAACATGCTGGCCCTTATTTACGTTTACTTATACGTTTGATAAGTTTCATTATTTCAGTCAAATCACGAAACTACCAGTAGGCTACTGATGGTAATCTACTGATGGTAAGCTTATCCTGACAGTAGCGCATCAGTCACAATCCGAATCCTGTAACCCTTAGCGCCAAGCCGGGAATCCATTTCTACCGATTTTAGGGATCGAACCCCGGTCTGTCGTTCTCGAGACGGACGTTCTGAGCAATACACCACCGAGGCGGTGTATATGTATTGTATGAATTCATTAAATGTTGATATTATTGCATATTAGTACAGTCAAGTCTCCCGTGAGCCTTTTCTGACAACAAAATCCTTAAGATTGTACGGCAACATAACAATAAATGGTGCCATATCGTACATTGCGAACGCTACTCACACATGATATATCGATCTTCTCGAATTATTTAACGATCCAAGGGGAGCAACTGTAAAGCGTAAAATTCGTTTATACTTTGAAGCATTTGTCTCCCTTTGATAACACTTGTGGTTTTATCTTAACTAAGTTCATTATATTTTACTGTGTACCAGCTTGCAGATACGACCTGACTCATCACACTGCTTGCATTTCTTTGGTAAATTCTTAGCAACGTGAACATCTCGAACTTTAGTCTTAAGGTGTAATAGTTAGTTTGTATCTAAGCATTAAAGGGACTGAATCCCATATGAGAAAAAAGCGAACAAAAAAAGAAAATTGTTAAAAATTGCTATTACCTTGATGTTTATGCATGTACGGCATTGAGATTTGCTGACTGATGTACTACAATATATGCACACTATTAATATTGCGGAGATTTTTCGTTATTTTGCATTGTAAAATCTACTGGGTTAGTAACCCAGTAAATCTAAAAATATCGCTGTATATTTATCACGTGATCACTACAACCGAATTGACAATCTCCTTCCCCGAGTTGTTATTCCTTACACTCATGCATACATGAATGTAATGAGTCGATAGTGTTAGAGAATGCCGAATTGAATCCACAAATTCAAATGAGCAAGAGGAAATTCCACGGTATTTTTAAACGAGAAAACACGGAGCGGACGTTTTTTTAACTGCTTATTTCCTATGAAATAATGGAAAACAAGACTTGTACAACCTTCTACAACATTCCGTTACATATATATCAACGTATTTTGGATGAATTAGAATAAGTATAAACAAGAAACCGCTGAAGACGGTAAGGCCGGATTGTCGGCAATTTGACCTTGAAAATCGACAAACCAAGGTCAAGGTCAAAGTAACCATAGAAATCAATAGAACTTGTTACTGGTTACCTTCAGGCAAAGTTTCAAGTTTGTAACCCTTTCCAGTGCTGAGATTGCCTCAACCTGAAACTTTAACCGATTTTGCCTCAACCTGAAACTTAACCAAAATGTTGACGGACAGACAGCCAGACGGACGGACAGACAGACGGACGGACAGACAGACATCGCCAATCTATAGACCGT
This sequence comes from Serripes groenlandicus, assembly GCA_031761405.1. Lineage (NCBI taxonomy): Eukaryota > Metazoa > Mollusca > Bivalvia > Cardiida > Cardiidae > Serripes > Serripes groenlandicus. The sequence goes on along the minus strand of JASEVX010000006.1, from coordinate 6,506,333 downwards.
AATTGCTAGAGCAATCCAGCCAAAAACTGTTGAAAGCAAATTAAAATACAATTTGCTGTGATATAACTATTAAAATATTGAAAGCAAATTAAAACGCAAGTTGATGTGATATAACTATAAAACTGTTGAAAGCGGAGTAAAACGCAATTTGCTGTGATATAACTATATAACTGTTGAAAGCAAATTAAAACGCAATTTGCAGTGATATCACTATAAAACTGTTGAAAGCAAATTAATACGCAAGTTGTCGTGATATAACTATAAAACTGTTGAAATCAAATTAAAACGAAAGTTGCCATGATATAACTATAAAACTTTTGAAAGCAAATAAAAACGCAAGTTGCCATGATAAAACTTTAAAACTTTTGAAAGTAAATTAAAACACAAGTTGATATAACTATAAAACTGTTGAAAGCAAATTAAAACGCAAGTTGCCGTGATATAACTGTTAAACTGTTGAAAGGGGAGTAAAATGCAATTTGCTGTGATATAACTATATAACTGTTGAAAGCCAATTAAAATGCGAGTTGCCGTGATATAACTATAAAACTGTTGAAAGCAAATTAAAACGCAAGTTGCCGTGATATAACTATAAAACTGTAGAAAGCAAATTAAAACGCAAGTTGCTGTGATGTAACTTTAACCAAAATGTTGACGGACAGACAGACAGACAGACAGACAGACAGACAGACAGACAGACATACAGAAGACAGACAGACAGACAGACAGACGGGCAATAGCAACATGAAGGTCAAGAGTTATCATGGAAATCAAAAGAACATGTTAGTGGCTACACACAGACCAATTTTCAAGTTTGTAGCTCTTTCCATGCCCGAGATTTTGCTTCAACCAAAAACTTTAACCAAAATGTTGACGGACAGACAGACAGACAGACGGGCAATAGCAAGGTGAAGAGTTATCATGGAAATCAAAAGAACATGTTAGTGGCTACACACAGCCCAATTTTCAAGTTTGTAGCTCTTTCCATGTCCGAGATTTTGCTTCAACCAGAAACTTTAACCAAAATGTTGACGGACAGACAGACAGACAGACGGGCAATAGCAAGGTGAAGGTGAAGAGTTATCATGGAAGTCAAAAGAACATGTTAGTGGCTACACACAGACCAATTTTCAAGTTTGTAGCTCTTTCCATGTCTGAGATTTTGCTTAACCAGAAACTTTAACCATTTTGCCTAACCTGAAACTTTAACCAAAATGTTGACGGACAGACAGACAGACAGACAGACGGACAGACGGACATCGCCAATCTATAGACCGGAATTGCTTGAGCAATCCGGCCAAAAATAACGATTTTGGACCATTATGGTGTTCAGTCCCTTTAATATGACAATTTTTGACAAGTTTCACCATGGTTAAATTACTAGCAAATTAGGCCCCGGCGCACATTTCCCCCCATAAGCGGAGTGCTGCACTAAGTCTTACACAAAACATATGAGCTCTGGCATGACAAAATATAAAAGTTGGCTTTTGTGAACATTGTAGACCCAGATCAGCATGTGTCCCCTTATCAAGATCTGTACTGTTCAAATATAACTTGCACATGCTTGTTAGAAAAGTCTTTCCATCTTGTTTAGATTATGATAAGACTAAGCAGATGGACACGGTGATCTGAACCTCTACTGTACATAAATGCCAACTTTAAAGTTTTCGTACGAATAGATGGAATCCGCCGTGGTCGAGTGGTAAGGTTCGGGGATTTGAAACCGGGCGTCCCGGGTTCGATCCCCAGTCACGACACGACGTTCATGGTGGAGTTGGGAAATGCATATTTTCTAGTCTAGTACTGGTTTGTTTACCCAGGGATCATGAATAAGAGAACTGTCGCCGTGATATAACTGAAATAATGTTGAAAACGGCGTAAAACCCCAATAAAACATAAATCGAAGAGAAACACATATCGATGACTTCGCACGAGCTATAGAACTGTTGTGCCAGGTGTCAGGATATATGGTCTTTTCTCAAATCGTAAAGTGTTTACTCATTGGTGTATCGGAGATAAACGTCGTTTTCAATAGTTCTTCCGTAATATCACGGTGGTCAGTTCACTTAACCATGTGTTTCTTGCACTGGTACCACACACAACATTATTCACAGGCAAGTTGAGTCCAACTGGTTTGCCATCCTCGGTACCCAGGCTATTCATAAAATATATGTCATATATGTTATGAATAGACTGGGTACCGAGGATGGGGACTCCACCATGACTGTAGTGCTGCGACTGGGGATCGAACCCGGAGCACCCTAGGTACCGAGGATGCTGGTTAGTAGGTTACCTTGGGGGAACTGAATGATATTCTTTGTTGTTACTGACGGAGCTCTCTGGGCTTTATCAATAGACCAATGAAGTCATCATACGACATCTCTTTCAAAGACTTCAGCAGAGTTATCGTTAGATAGTGTACAAGTAGGTTACTTGTACACTTTCTAACGACAACGGGTTTTTTCAAACAAGTATACTAAGGGGAGTACACCATGCACATTTTGATGCTTATATCACAAACTGAACGATTTCTCTGAATATTGACTTAATCTGCCGGGCTAAAATGCTCGTAAACGTACTTACTCGATGGCTATGACTATAGCTTTTGAAGAGTTACAAAGGTACGTCGTCAGTGGAGAACTTTCAGCTGAAAAATAATAAAGCAAATGTCATCGGAGGAGAAATGACTTACTAGTTGTCTTTCCCATGTGTTGACTGAATTTTGCCATCTCGTGTTGGTACCTTGATATACTTTCAGGGCTCCAATGCGCCTGAATGAAAAAATCACGCAACGGCTCGATAAATGAGCAATTCGTCGTTCTGGCTTGTTGGTTGAAGCCTCGCAACCATGACAGAACGCCAGCATGTCACCATGACAGAACGCCAGCATGCCATCATGACAGAACGCCAACAAGCCACCATGATAGAACGCCAGCATGCCACCATGATAGATCGCCAGCATGACAGAACGCCACCATGACAGAGCGCCAGCATGCCACCATGATAGAACGCCAGCATGCCATCATGACAGAACGCCAACAACCCACCATGATAGAACGCCAGCATGCCACCGTGATAGATCGCCAGCATGCCACCATGACAGAGCACCAGCATGCCACCATTATAGAACGCCAGCATGCCATCATGACAGAATGCAAGCAAGCCACCATGATAGAACGCCAGCATGCCACCATGATAGATCGCCAGCATGCCACCATGACAGAGCGTCAGTAAGCCATCATGACAGAACGCCAGCATGCCACCATGATAGATCGCCAGCATGCATCAATGACAGAACGCCAGCAAGCCATCATGACAGAACGCCAGCATGCCACCATGACATATCGCCAGCATGCCACCATGACAGAACGCCAGCATGCCACCAAGACAGAGCGCCAGCATACCACCGTGACAGATCGACAGCATGCCAAGACGATAAGTGACGCGTCATAACGACAATCAAATTAATTTCGTTTCGGGTCGTGATGGCGTGCCATTTTGTCGTTCTGGTATTTAGGCGTGTTATCGAACTGATGAGGCGCAGACACTCTATAGAACGATAACTGTCATATTATGTGACGTGATGGTACGTCAATTTGTCGTTTTGGCGCATTGGCACGAGATAGCTTAACTCAACAAACCAATTTTAAACGCGTTTTATATAAACGCACATTTCAATATTGTTTAACCAATATGTGTCGTTAAAGCAGTTCGAGAAAATAGGAAAGTGGTCGTTAGGACAAACTTATTAGCATTGTCTAGCTTACGTTATTAGGATAGTTTGTCATTGAATGATTCAATTTCAGTTCTTTTGGTATAAGTCGCTTCTATCGATTTGGGGCTAAAGTGACTCTCCGCCTTGACAGCATTTACAGACAACATATCGGCATACAACTAGTCGGGCCATTTACAGACATATCGGCATATAACTAGTCAGGCCATTTACAGACATATCGACATACAACTAGACGGGCCATTTACAGACATATCGGCATATAACTAGTCGGGCCATTTACAGACATATCGGCATACAACTAGTCGGGCCATTTACAGACATATCGGCATATAACTAGTCGGGCCATTTACAGACATATCGGCATACAACTAGACGGACCATTTACAGACATATCGACATACAACTAGACGGGCCATTTACAGACATATCGGCATACAACTAGACGGGCCATTTACAGACATATCGGCATACAACTAGACGGGCCATATACAGACATATCGACATACAACTAGACGGACCATTTACAGACATATCGGCATACAACTAGACGGACCATTTACAGACATATCGGCATACAACTAGACGGGCCATTTACAGACATATCGACATACAACTAGACGGGCCATTTACAGACATATCGGCATACAACTAGACGGGCCATTTACAGACATATCGACATACAACTAGACGGGCCATTTACAGACATATCGGCATACAACTAGACGGGCCATTTACAGACATATCGGCATACAACTAGACGGGCCATTTACAGACATATCGACATACAACTAGACGGGCCATTTACAGACATATCGGCATACAACTAGACGGGCCATTTACAGACATATCGACATACAACTAGACGGGCCATTTACAGACATATCGGCATACAACTAGACGGGCCATTTACAGACATATCGGCATACAACTAGACGGACCATTTACAGACATATCGGCATACAACTAGACGGGCCATTTACAGACATATCGACATACAACTAGACGGGCCATTTACAGACATATCGGCATACAACTAGACGGACCATTTACAGACATATCGGCATACAACTAGACGGGCCATTTACAGACATATCGACATACAACTAGACGGGCCATTTACAGACATATCGGCATACAACTAGACGGGCCATTTACAGACATATCGACATACATCTAGACGGACCATTTACAGACATATCGATATACAACTAGACGGACCATTTACAGACATATCGACATACAACTAGACGGGCCATTTACAGACATATCGACATACAACTAGACGGGCCATTTACAGACATATCGACATACAACTAGACGGGCCATTTACAGACATATCGACATACAACTAGACGGACCATTTACAGACATATCGACATACAACTAGACGGACCATTTACAGACATATCGACATACAACTAGACGGGCCATTTACAGACATATCGGCATACAACTAGTCAGAATATACACTTGAGTATATATAACATATGAGCCGTCCCGCGAGAAAACCCAACATTATGGCCTCTGCGTAATGTATCGACCTAGATCAGCCTGCGCAGTCTACGCATACTGATCCAGGCGACACATTCCGTCTCAGCGGGATAGAGGTATCGAGTAATGATTCCCGAAAAATAAATTCCACAGGAAGCGAAAAGTTTCTGTCTGGGTTAGCTTGCGTGGCATGCTTAGGGTGATTCGGGTCGATACTTTACGCAGAGTCCACAATGTTGGTTTTCTCGCGGGACGGCTCATATGCACGATGCGTAAAGACTCTTGAGGAGACTGTTCGTATACACAGGTTCACCTGAGTCTTCACTGTATGCATATGCATTAAGACTGCTCATGGCTACACGCGGCACATACACCTTTTCTACATCTAATTTGTAATAGAACACACCCGATGTGTACTATTAAATTTGAAGGTCGGACCTTCCTATTGGGACCGGAGAATTCCGTATAATGTGACACTATATAGACTCGGCGAATTCCGGCAGAAGCCGTAAGCGATCGGTATTTGGTCGTAATCTTGTCGTTCATTTCCAGGACCGACACGCCCACACATAATACCGATCTGTACCGACCGTGTACGGAATTTGCCGAGCTCAGTAGGTATGTCCTACCTGTAGGTGCTTGTATTGGCATTGTATGCAGAGGGACAACTCAACTAAATCAGACTCGGCATCCGGCATATAAACATGACATTTGGATAATATGCATGAACATATGACAATGGCAATTATAAACATACATACATTTGTGCATTGACATAAAAACACTATTAAATATCTGTCAAAAACGAAATAGGACGGACAACCCAAAAGCCAAAGCCAAAGCAAACGACGACAACAACAACAACAACAACAACAACAACAGCAACTATATATTCACAGACTTCTTAATTGCCCATCATGTACCTTGTGCTAATAAATGGTGTGCTATACTATATATGGATCGCATTTGCGTACAAGAGTAAATTGTTAACAGCCTACATTGTTTTCCCGGAACCCAGTATTATAGTTATTACGTGGAAGCAGACAGAACCGTTAATAAGGAAGCAATGCCAATTAAACCCTTTCTTACATACAACAAATATGCAGCAGACAACTTTTAAAATACATTTGCTAAAAACATAAAAACTCTTTATAAATATCACTTAAATTATTGAAAATAGTTCTAAATATTGTTACAAAAGACAAAAACTTGCTCCTGATGCGAACTTTCATATTTAGGCAAAATGTTTTCAGAAGTGGTCTTCTGAAGATATGTCAGCATGTGGGGACATATTAAACGCTTTATATTTAGGACAATTGAAAACAGGCCGAAGTCGAAACCGAAAGGTGAACAAAGATTATAGAAACTCTAAACGACAACACATTTTCTACAATGTAATAAAGAAACCATTTACTTTTCAATACTTCTTTAAATATGCGTTGTTTAAAAGGGTGTCGGTGAGACGTCTGCCCGAAAGGGAAACTGTCTTCTCTCAGAGAGGAAACTTAAATTAGGCAATCAGTGACGAGATTGTGGTTTAGTTGTGGCTATATACGGTACAGCATTTGGCCCCATAATTCTCCTGGCCCAAATTGCAGTGTGTGTATACCACGTGACTTTTGACGTCACAAATGCTACGCGCGAACAGAAATATTTTACTTCGGTTTAAAAGTAAAAACAAAGGTAACTTTTTTATTTCTTCATCATTTTTAATGAAACATGGCGCAGTCTACGCCGCTTACATAGCTCTATCTCCGGTTTTTCAACGGAGTTTGATTGGTGGTTTAGTTTCTTCAAACACTTCGTTGAACCTTTTCTCAAAATATATTAATATCGCCGACAGCCGGAGCATTATCAAAACTGGATTTTGAGAACAGGTTCGTCGAAGCGTTTGAAAAAAAACTAGAGCACCAATCAAACTCCTGTAAAACCCCAGAGATAGGACATTGTAAGGCGGCGTAGACTGCACCATGTTTCATTAAAAAGGTTGAAGAATTAAAAAAATTACCATTTACAATCTTATCAAGAGCAATTATTGTTGTCTGACCATGCAAATATGACGTCAAAAGTCACGTGGTATACACACACTGAAATTGGTTGTAATTAGAACCTACCGTCGATTATTACTTAATACATCATGCCATTCGATACTTTTAATTTTCGCCCGAAATGTTTTCGCTAATGAAACAATCAAGTTCTCGCCTAGTTTATATCGGTCCCTGATTAAATTGGTATACTCACACCCTTTGCGTCATGGCGATATTATTTTATCCTTCAAATAGACCATACTGTCGAACCGTTTTGGTTTCTATTTTGGTCATCAGTATATTTGTACTTCTCTTTTCTATACGAGTCATTTCGCATTTACCTAAACTCCAATCTGACTAAAGTACACGATCTGACCAAATGTAGCGTTAATAGGAGATGATTTTAATGAGATTGCCTAAACTCTTTCCAGAAATTGTACATGTTTTATCTTAGATTTCAACATATGGAATTTTGTAGTCAGAAAACGTTAAATGTACAGTAAAACCTGTGATAAAGACCACCTTAGAATAGCGATTCCCTGTTTATAACAACCATCATTTTATTTGCCAAATTATTTCTTTCCTGCACGAATGACCCTGCAACTAAAGACCACCTGTGTACAAAGACCGTACTGTTATGCTCCCATGAATGACCCTGCAGCTATAGATCACCTGTGTACAAAGACCGCACTGTTGTGCTCCCATGGGTGTTTCGTATACACAGGTTCCACTGTACCATTCTTTGGTGAGTCAAAAAGTAATACTTTCGTATTTTTTGTTAAAAAAAGAATAGAATACCAAGGAAAGTTGCTAGGAATGACCTTTGGCATTTAGCTGTTTATTCAGTTTTTTAGTCATTAGTTGACAAAAGTTGCGAGTGCAACTACAGGTATATGTGATAACTATATGTAATGCTTCAACATTGACTACACATCATTTTAGTCATTGACAAACCAGGTCACACAACGTGTAATCTATCAACCGAATGCCATTTTTCGACTTGTGGGTATGCATAACGCATTGTATACATTGCTTCTAAAATAGTATTCAATTAAAAACATTTGAGTTATTAGCAACACACATAGTCCACAGCATGGAAACAACGTTTTATCACATGACAATGCTTGTGTCCGATGTAATATACCCATTACGTATTTCTTTATATATGACACGTGTAATATAACACGACCGAATCACTATTTGTGTATTCATTCACGAAATTCACAATTTACAAAATGGCTGAAAACGTGTACCCGGTAAACACAAACGTCATGATAGATGGACGAGGTAACAGGACCATTATCGTTCATAAAAACATATTTGTGTGTGATTAGTAAACAGTCTATTAAGTGTTACATGTTGGGACTATTTTCTGACAGCGAAAACCCGATTTTCTTTTTGTGTTTCGTCATTTCGTTGTCATTTCATAAAGTTTTATTTAAGGCTCGCTTAATAACAACTTTCTTGAACTCGTTTAATAAAACTTTATTTGAAATGACAACTCATGTCAGATCCGATATTTATAATTTGTAATGTAATTTAATGTAATTTAATTTAACTCGTTCAGGAAATGTGTTATTAAGCTCGCCAAAAGGCTCGCTTAATAACAAATTTCTTGAACTCGTTTAATAAAACTTTATATGAAATGACAACTCATGTCAGATCCTATATTTATAATTTGTAATGTAATGTAATGTAGTTGTAGGGACCACTTGCCGTGATTGAGCATAAGCTTTTTTAGCGTCTAAAGACCCGTTTGATAGCGAACACTTTATCATTTACAAACATCTGACAGGAGCAGTGTATAGTTCCGATACACAGGATGCGGTTTGTCCTGAATAGGACCGGTACTTGACCCCTGGTTGAGTAGGAATAGTTTGCGAATAGTTGAAAAATCGTTGAAAAAGGGAGAACATGTAATTGTGAGCTATCCACAGGGACTTGCTCCTCTAAAAATAGATATGACCTACTCTATGCATAGAGTAGGTCATATCTATTTTTAGAGGAGCAAGTCCCTGTGAGCTATCTATCCTTTTGCTGGACTTTTTTTAAATCAAAGCGCTGAAAGCGCTGATGGTATAGGGGGCATATGTAAATTGAAAACATATGGCATAGATCATATGGACAAACATTGTTGAAACAATGAAACAATGACCTTTAAACAAACCAAACCAAAAATGTTTGAAGCAACACATATTGCCTGCCAATAACATATACCTCATTTGTCAAAGTTTTACCCTTTTCTTGTATAAACAAAATATCGAAGAACAAAAGATTGACAAAAAAAAACGAGCAGCTACCCTTAATTAAAATATTTCTAGTTCAGAAATCACTAAAGATCCACAATGTATATTGTAATCATGCTGATAAATGAAAGACGATCGAAAGCATGATAGAGTTATGTTTCTTTTGCACTGCACAATTGCAGCTCTGAGTTTCCTATACACCAAGTCTTAAATTGATATATTGGACATATATTGAGACAATAACCGAAGAAATGAAAAAATTGAGTTTACACCTAAAAAACAGATTAGATTTGACGAAGTACAAATCTTGGGGAAGCACTCATTAACGAAAAAGGGAATTTCACGGAACGCATGTGTTGCATATAATAAGGGAGAACATTGAAAGACAAAAATATACACACTCCAAACGCAGCATGCTAAATTCATGGTAATGGTGCACTGCAAATCTGTAGGTCATAAGTTACATACAAACCAAGTTTGAAATTGATACAATGAAAGTTAATTGAGACAATCGCTGAACTAAATAAGGAAAAATGGAGATAACTGAATAAACAGACCAGAGTTATGTACCTAGTACTTTGCCGTTCTCCTGATCACACGGGTATAATTGTGACCACTTTGAAATAAATCTGCCATACAGAAACAACGTGTTAACCAATACATGCAATCCATGACGGACGGACGAATGCACATTCAGGCAGACAGCCGGCCGGACGCCGGATTATACCTCCAAGCTTTACAGACGGAGACAACTCAAGTATTGATTACAGAAGACTGGTTCGATGCGTCAAAACACGTCAGCTTAGATTATGGTATTTGTAAAGTATTTGCAATTTAATTGTATCTCCGAAACGGGACCTGACCGTCAAGGTTAATTTTCAAAAACCTATTTAGACCACATTTCTAGTTTATTTGTCAACAGATACATCTAGGACTATATACCACGTTGATGAACGTTGAGTCTTAAATTAACGCAAATGCATATACATTATAATTTTAGTCCCAAAATCGCTAGAAGCTTCTCAATAATAAAATAAATAATGACCTTGCGGTTATAACTCGGATGTGTTGACAAATTCGGCCAAATTTCTTTCCGACGTTTGACAAAAGTCAATGCGACATGCGTCATTCGTCTTTCACCAATGGCTAAGTCTATGTGGAAACGCAGCCAGTTGCTTGGGAAGATTGTTGTGAGGAGTACTGGTTTGAGAAAACCAGGAAATACATTTGTAGGTGAACTGGCCGCCGTGATATGACTGAAGAAATGTTAAAAACGGCGTTAAATCACAATCAATCAATGTTGAAATTAACTTATCTATAATTTGTAGTGATTTAATTTCTATTTCCTAGTAGGGTCTACATACAGCGACACATGAGAATATTCAACACAAAACGCGACCTGTTTTACCAACAATTCCCCAGTAGCGGTGAGACCGTTTGTAACATTATTTCATGGCATGTATACACAGTAGGACCTCTCTCTTTGGACGAATTATGTTGTAACAAGTTTGTTTACAGTATTCCTTAACCTTGACCACATAGACTAAATATACAGCAAACAACATTGAACTAAGGCATAACTATTGACCTGAATTAATAAAAGTATGATTTTGAATAGTGATGAAAACATTGTGGAAAAAGACAAACTTGTTTATTATCATTCATCTGTTAAGGTTAGTCAAATGTGTCTAAAAGGGGCAAAGGTTAAAATAATAACTGTAGACAAATGTTTTCGTTATCTAGGTTATAGAAACAAATTGATTCATGTTTCAAAGCATTGTTTGAAAAGGAGGAATTGCTCCGTTTGCAAATATACTTTCAACATTTGTTTGTAACTAAGTAGCTATAACGGGAACGGTTCAACCCTTTCCCGCTTACAGTCGCTTTTTGACGCATGTGCAGCAGACGGCTGCAGAATTGTTTATCATGACCCATTTCCTCTTTTTCCACAAAGGTTTCAACTATATATTTTTCCCCTTGATGTAAGGCAAAATTGCTCGTAATCATTCATCTCTAGCATGTTATTCAAAATGTGTCCGGAAGGGAGAAAGAGGGAAAGAACGTCCATAGTAAAACGTTTAAATATGAAAAGAATTAATTTGAAACGTGTTTGAAAGCATTGTGTGAAAAGGAGGAATTGCTCATTGTCAGCAATAGCTCCATTTTCAACAATATTTTTTAAATATTCGAACTGTTATAGTATCACGGAAAGGGTTCCGCTTCCATGTGAAGGGTGTAACCATTTTCCGCCTACAGACGCTTACAGACGCATGTGCAGCAGACGACAAACGAAAACATTGTGACAAAAGGGGAAATTGCTTTTCGTAGGCAATTTCTACTTTTGCCACAATGGTTTCAACTCCTTTCAATAATTGTATTTACAGTGCTTTGCACATTTCTCTATAAGTCGACTGTTGTAAACTAATGGGGTCACAGAACGGTCGACGTTACCTCACACTACTGACATTGAGGTCAACCATAGTTCAGAGTGAGTTTCATTCATAGAAACTATTTTGTCTCATAAATTTATGCAAGCGGAGGGTTTTGTGATTCGGTCGAACCAATGAAATCGTTGAAAAGGCAGATTATAACCAATCAAAACTCGATTTTGGTGTAGGTATACACATGTGGACTGCGGTTGCAGCTTTTAATCCGACTTTTCGAAAGCAGCTTCGCTATGAGATAGTGGCGAAACGCCCCTATCCCAAAAATAGTATGAAGCAGAAAAATCAACACGCTTTTTGCATGTGGTAAAAGGGCGAATTCTATTATTTAGCGTAATTAACTCCAAAATCTTTGGATGGCAGTTATCACGCGATGTGGCTCATCGTTTCCCTGTAGTATTGGTATAATTACCGCGCTGTTAATCGTTCATCTTTCCCGTCCAGTTATGAGAGCGCACTGTGAATTTAGGACTATTAAAGGTAATTTCCACAGTCAATATTTATAGGCTATACATACACATAGATTTCAGTCTCCGAAGTCACCTACACAATTAAAGAAAATTCGTAATTTAACGCTTTTACTTTGATGGTTTATTCCTTGTGTCATAGCACAACTTGTATTTGTCCCGAGTTTCAGTCTCTAGATTAGATAAATATTTAAAGTAACGCTTCAAGTTACGGATCGATTATGCCGCCTACTCTGCTTTCATTTAACCAGTTTTTAGATTTCCTAAAGTGGCGTTGCATACCCTCGGTAAAAACATATTGCTGCTTCCATTGACAAATCTCTTCAACCACGACGATTATAACTTCAAAACAACGGCAACAAAAGCATTCACCAAGGGATCCTATAAGCTTAATCTGATGTTGCAATTAGCCACAGAATGTTTCAACAAAACTTATGCACAGACAGTCATTAAAGATTAACACTTATCATACTAACGCTTAGGTTGGGTTCCTGGAGCACCAGTCATTTATTCTTGCTTTGAATCTTTATTCAACCATTTCCCACATACAACACAAATACAGTTGACGTGACTATGAAAACAAAAAAATGTGCAGAAATGTGGCATATCCCTATAAAAAAGTAACATTATTGAAGATAGTCAAAGACATAGTTGAGAAATTATTCATCTGCTACAAACACGTCAGATAGCCTATGAACGAGAGAAATGAGTAAAAAATATACTAGTGTAGTCCTCGTGTAATTATTATGCATACAGTCTCTGAAGTGCTTTGACTGGAACGCTCAAATATAGAGCTTGATACCATTGTTTTAGCACTGTAGTGCTTTAACTGGAACGTTCAAATATAGAGCTTGATACCATTGTTTTAGCACTGTAGTGCTTTAACTGGAACGTTCCCCTATAGAGCGGGATACCACTGTTCTAGCACTGTAGTGCTTTGGATGGAACGCTCACCTATATAGCGGAATACCATTGTTCTAGCTCTGTAATGCCTTTAGAGCAGGATTCCATTGTTCTAGCTCTGTAGTACTATGACTAGAACACTCTCATTTAGAGCGGGATACCATTGTTCTAGCCCTGCAGTACTTTGACTAGAACACTCTCCTTTAGAGCGGGATATCATTGTTCTATCACTGTAGTGCTTTGACTAGAACACTCTACTTTAGAGCCGGATACCATTGTTCTAGCACTGTAGTGCTTTGACTAGAACACTCTCATTTAGAGCCGGATATCATTGTTATAGCACTGTAGTGCTTTGACTGGAACGCTCACATACAGAGCGGGATAGCATTTTTCTAGCCCTGTAGTGCTTTGACTAGAACGCTCGCATTTAGAGCGGGATACCATTGTTATAGCACTGTAGTGCTTTGACTGGAACGCTCACATATAGAGCAGGATTCCATTGTTCTAGCTTTATAGTGCTTTGATTGGAACGCCCACCTATAGAGCATGATACCACTGTTCTAGTCATGCAGTGCTTTGACTAGAACGCTCGCCTTTAGAGCGGGATACCATTGTTCTAGCTCTGTAGAGCTTTGACTAGAACGCTCGCCTTTAGAGCGGGATACCATTGTTCTAGCTCCGTAGTGCTTTGACTGGAACGCTCAAATATAGAGCTGGATACCATTGTTCTAGTTTTAAAGTGCTTTGATTGGAACGCCACCTATAGAGCGGAATACCACTGTTCTAGCACTGTTGTGCTTTGACTGGAACGTTTGCCTTTATAGCGGGATACCATTGTTCTAGCTCTGTAGTGCTTAGACTAGAACGCTCAAATATAGAGCGGGATACCACTGTTCTAGCACTGTAGTGCTTTTGACTGGAACGCTCACATCTAGTGCGGGGTACCATTGTTATAGCACTGTAGTGCTTTGACTGGAACGATCACCTATAGAGCAGGATACCACTGTTCCAGCACTGTAGTGCTTTCACTGGAACGCCCACATAAAGAGCGGGATACCATTGTTCTAGCAATGTAGTGCTTTGACTGGAACGCTCACATCTAGTGCGGGATACCATTGTTTTAGCACTGTAGTGCTTTGACTGGAACGCTCACATCTAGTGCGGGATACCATTGTTCTAGCCCTGTAATGCTTTGACTGGGACGCTCATATCTAGAGCAGGATACCATTGTTCCAGCACTGTAGTGCTTTCACTGGAACGCTCACATAAAGAGAGGGATACTGTTCTAGCCCTGTAGTGGTTTTAACTGGAACGCTCACATATATAGCGGGATACCATTGTTCTAGCCCTGTAGTGGTTTTACTGGAACGCTCACATATATAGCGGGATACCATTGTTGTAGCCATGTAGTGCTTTGACTAGAACGCTCACATATAGAGCGGGATACCATTGTTCTAGCACTGTAGTGCTTTTGACTGGAAGGCTCACATATAGTGGTTTTACTGGAACGCTCACATATATAGCGGGATACCATTGTTGTAACACTGTAGTGCTTTGACTAGAACGCTCACATATAGAGGAGGATACCAATTTTCTATCACTGTATTGCTTTCACTGGAACGCTCACATATAGAACTGGATACCATTGTTCGAGTTATGTTATGCTTTGACTGGAGCGCTGACATATAGCGCGGAATACCATTGTTTTAGCACTGTACTGCTTTGTTGGGAACTGTCATCTTTAGATCGGGATACCATTGTTCTAGTCCTGTAGTGCTTTGACTAGAACGCTCACCTATAAAGCGGGATACTTTTGCTCGCACCTTGTAGTGCTTTAGTTAGACGCTCACCGCTAGAGCCGGATGCCATTGTTCTAGCCATATAGTGCTTTGACTTGATCACTCACCTATAGAGCGGATACCATTGTTCTAGTCCTGTAGTGCTTTGACTTGATCACTCACCTATAGAGCAGGAAACCATTGTTCTAGTCCTGTATTGCTTTGACTAGAATGCTAATCCATAGAGCAGGAAACCATTGTTCTAGCTCTTGAGTGTTTTGAATGGAAGGCTCACCTATAGAGCTGTATACCATTGTTCGTGTCCTGTTTCGCTTTGACCGGAACGCTCACCTATAAAGCGGGATACCATTGCTCGCGCCTTATAGTGTTTTGGTTGGAACGCTCACCACTAGAGCCGGATACCATTGCTCGCGCCCTAGGTAGGGTAACATCAAATACATTTTAACAAGGGTGTGTGACTTCCCTCCTTGGTACCCAGTGTAGCATTATGACACATCCATATGCATTAAGATAATGTTGTCCGTAGTAAATTTAATTTTACCAAGAAACGTCACGGTTCAAATTAATTTAGTGCAGCAACCGTCGTTAATTCCATTGTTATAAATAAATAAATAAATAAATAAATGAAAATTACTACAAATAAACAAACAAAAATAAAATCCGAGTATTAAACTCTCGAGGCGGACGCTCCAAACGCTTTACTACTATGTAGGTAATACCGATTTAACCCTTTCCCTCATATAGACGCTTTCTAACGCCTCTGCAGCAGACGGCTTTTTGAAAATATAGTGACAAAAGAAAACAAGAGGGCCATGATGGCCCTGGATCGCTCACCTTAATTATACAATGTACTGCAATGCAAAACACATCAAGACAATTATTCTGAATGCAACCTCCACAGTGTTAACAATACTTTCCTTCATTTGGCCTAGTGATCTATATTTTTTACCTGATATGACCCATATTCCAACATGGACTAGATATCATCAAGACAACATTCTGACTAAGTTTCAACTTGCTCAAAGTAAAAATGCGGCCTCCGGAGTTTGAACAATATTTTCCTTTATTGACCTAGTTTCTGATCCAATATGACCCATATTTGAACTTGACCTAGATATAATTCAGACAAACATTCTGACCAAATTTCAAGCTGCTGAAGCAAACAATGCGGCATCCAAAGTGTTCACAAGATTTTCCTTCAATTTGATCTAGTGACCTAGTTTTTGATCCAGCATGACCCATATTCAAACTTGGCCTACATATCATCAAGAAAAACATTCTGATAAAGTTTTATCATGCTGAAATTAAAAATGCAGTATCCAGAGTGTTAACATGATTACCCTTCAATTGGGTCTAGTGAACTAGTTTTTAACCCGGCATGACCCATATCCGAACTTGGCCTAGATATCATTTATACAAACATTCTGACCAAATTTCAAATTGCTGAAGCAAAAAATGCAGCTTTTACAGAGTTAACAAGATTTTCCCTCAATTTGGCCTAGTGACCTAGTTTCTGATCCAATATGACCCAAATTTGAACTTGAACTAGATATCTTTAAGACAAACATTCTGACAAAATTTCAAGCTGCTGAAGCAAAAAATGCGGCATCCAAAGTGTAAAAAAGATTTTCTTTCAATTTGGGCTAGTGACCTAGTTTTTGACCCGACATGACCCATATTCGAACTTGGCCTAGATATCATTCAGCTCAATATTCTGAACAAATTTCGAGCCGCTGAAAACATGCGGCTTCTACAGAGTTAACAAGATTTTCCCTCAATTTGGCCTGGTGACCTAGTTTCTGACCCAATATGACCCATATTTGAACTTGACCTAGATATATTTAAGACAAACATTCTGACCAAATTTCAAGCTGCTGCAGCAAAAAATGCGGCATCAAAAGTGTTAACAAGATTTTCTTTCAATTTGACCTAGTGACCTAGTTTTTGACCCGGCATAACCCATATTCGAACTTGACCTAGATATTTTTAAGACAAACATTTTGACAAAATTTCAAACTGCTGAAGCAAAAATTGCGGCCTCTGGAGTGTTAACAAGATTTTCCTTCAATTTGACCTAGTGACCTACTTTTTGACCCAACGTGACCCATGTTCAAACTTGACCTACATATCATCAAGACAAACATTCTGATAAAGTTTCAATATGCTCAAGTTGAAAATGTGGACTCCAGAGTGTTAACAAGATTTTCCTTCAATTCGACCTAGTGACCTAGTTTTTGACCTCATATCGCCCAGTTTCGAACTTGTCCAAGATTTTATGGAGATGAACGTTCTAATAAACTTTCATGTAGAGTGTTAACAAACTCAAATGTTGACGATGGACGACGGACGACGCACGGACGCCGGACAAAATGTGATCACAATAGCTCACCTTGCACTTCGTGCATAGGTGAGCTAAAAAACAAGTTTGTTGTTCTTTGTTTTATTATACCTTTAATATTATTAAATTATATTTGTGAAAAAAAATGTAAACCAGTCATTCAGAAATAAATATAGTCCAAATAATTTAGACTTTCGGTTTCTCGTTTATTGGTCAACCAAAGTCTAAATCCATAGCATGTTTCAGACAGACTCGATTCACGTTATTACGCCGTTTATATCCTTGACAGCTATGGCAACGATAAAACAAGAGGCCCATGAGGGCCTATGCTCTACTGGTATGGTTCTTTGGTCATTTTCAATCAAGAGCATGTATGTATGGTGAAGATCGGATAGTAAATTGAGGCTCTTTTGTGTTCACAAGCTGTTTTATAGCAATTTTTACAATTTCATGGGCCATAATCCAGTCTTGGCGGATCTGGCTGGTTTTCAAAAGGAACCAAGCTCTCATCAATATTTAACTACTATCTAAGTTTGGTGAAGATCAGATAGTAAATAGAGCCTCTATTGTGTTCACATGCTCAATTATAGCAATTTGAACAATTTCAAGGGCCATAATCCAGTCTTACATGGGCGGATCTGGCTGGTTTTCGAAAGGAACTGAGCTCTCATGGATATCTAACTACTGTATGAGTTTGGTTGAGATACAATCAAAAGTGAAGACTGTATCGTGTTAACAAGCTCTTTTATAGCAATTTTGACCATTTCAAGGGCCATAATCCAGTCATGCATGGGCGGATCTGGCTGGTTTTCGAAAGGAACCGAGCTCTCATGTATATTTAACTACTGTATAAGTTTGGTTGAGATACAATCAAAAGTGAAGACTGTATCGTGTTAACAAGAAATTGTTTACGGACGCATGCATGCACGCACGCACGCACGACGGACAAATCGCCACGACATATAAGCCCTTCTGGCCTTTGGCCAGTAGAGCTAAAAACCATTTATAATTATTATTATATTAATTTGAGCCTAAAATGTATGCAGCTTACCTCTTTACCACTTTAATCTATCAAAATTAAATTCAAAACGGCGATAAATTTGTAATCTGTAACAAATTTGTTTCCAGTTAAATAAACTAGACGAAATCGGTTTAAAAGAAATAAACGAAATATTGCCCAAACTTGTTTGGATAAGATATATAACTATTTCGTTAAAAATCCATTTTGGTGCACTTTAACAACAATACCCAGAATACCGTATTTGGTTATCCTCAGTTCAAATTGACCACATTGCGAGTTATTAAACGTCAGGCCTCCAAGATGTGGATTAAAACGAGATTAAAACACATAAAAACGTGAGTAAGACCGTTTGTGTTTACTTTATACGATAGATAAATGGTCACATGTTGTTCCATATGTGTATTTTGGTGTGACAAACATTGCGACCCTGGAAGTGTCTGATTTTTTTTTCGCATGTTTTGGTGCAGGATAAGGACTAAGTTAAATATAGATTATTGAAAAACCGAGATTATAGAACAAGAGGGCCAAGATGGCCCTAAATCGATCACCTAATTGATAGTAAATTAGTAGCAAATATTTAACTGCAAATATCTGGGAAAATTTTATCAGGGAGTGCAAAATTTAATGAAACTGCAAAGGAGTGGACACTTCTGAAGAAACAGCTTATCAGTAAAGGCCATTTATATCTTGAAATCTAACAAGAACTTTAATAAGAATGGAATTATAAAGTTTTTGTAATTTTGCACCTTTCCTGATGCCGCCTTGCTGCCCTATTTTTCAACGAAATCAATATGGCTTCAACAGTTTATTTAGAAGGTCACTTAAGGAACATTTCTACCAAATTATCTTGCAATCGCACAAGTAGATTATGGAGGAAAAGGATTTTAAAATTTGGATATTTTTCTCACTTTCTGATGCCGCAGCAACCAAACTTATTAATGGAATTTAAATCTTTGAACAATTTTGAAAGAGGACCACCAAAGGAACATTCTTGTGATGTTTTGTGGAAATTAGTCTATTGAAATGGTAGGAGTTGGTTGTCATTTGTAGCTAAAAGTTCAATTTACCCTTTTTATGATGACGCCTGGTTGATATGATTGTGTAACCAATCAAAACGGCTTAAACAAATTAAATAGAGGATCATCACATTAAGATTCGTATTATATTTTCTTAAAATCAGACAAACACTTTCATAAAAATGGAATTTTCAAATTTTGTAATTTTGCCCCTTTTCTGGTGCCACCTGACTGCCATGTTTTTCGACCAATCAGTATGGCTTGAACAATTTTTATAGAGGGTCACCCAAGGAACATTCCTACCAAATTATATTTGAATCTGACTGGCAGATTCGGAGGAGAAGATTTTTAAAGTTTGGACATTTTGTCCCCTTTCTGATGCCGCAGCAACCAAAGTTCTCATTGGAATTTTAATCTTTGAACAATTTTGAAAGAGGACCACCAAAGGAACATTCCTGTGATGTTTTGTGGAAATTGGTCTATTGGAATGGTAGGAGTTGGTTGTCATTTGTAGCTAAAAGTTCAATTTACCCCTTTTGTGATGACGCCTGGTTGCTTTGATTGTGTAACCAATCAAAACGGCTTAAACAAATTAAATAGAGGATCATTACAGTAAGATTCGTAATATATCTATAGGTGCTACCTATTTACGAAAAAACGCAAGATAATTATAAACACAAATTAAAGAACATACTTTGGCCATACAAAAAGGATTTATAAGTAATTGACTAGACAATAATAATGTTAATGTCATGTTTCTTGCATTATCAAAACATATTTGGAATTCGTATTGCTGTCGTCTATTATTACGAACAGAAAATAATAAAGTAAAAACTTTCAGAAAATCAAGGAATACATTTATAATGAACGAGGTTAAAACATGAGGGCCAAGATGATCCTTAATCGATCACCTGCATTATGGTAAAGAAGCAAATAGATCAGCCCTTTTCTGATGCCATCTGGCGACTACCTTTTTCAACCAGTCAATATGATTGGAACAAATTATGTAAGGGGTCACATTTCTGCTAAACCCTTTCCCTATTAGAGACAATTTCTGAGGCCTATGCAACAGACGATTTAGGAAAAGATTGTCACCAAAAGAACAATTGCTCCTTATGAGAAAGTTATCCTTTTGCCACAATGTTTGATAAATAATTATACTTTGAATGAGTGTGGCAATAGCTCATGTATAGGAATTTGGGGTCTTTCATGTTGATACCACTTTTTTTGCGGGAAACGACGTCGCTCCATTGACGTTACGCCAAGATGAAGTGTAACGGAAATGACGTCACATCCTTCTTTGGCAACGATACAGTCAAAATTTAGGTTCGGGCGTAGAAGGCTAATGCTGTCGGTATTTTGACGAACGGGAAAACATATTTATGTTATTATGTTTTAACTTTTCGTACACATGTTTATTCCCACATAACACAGCATTTTAATGATCTTAAATATCTATTTAAAAAAAAAATGATTAAAAAGAACGACAATAATTTTCAATCCGTGTTTTTCCGCTCATTTTATACATACCCAAAATACCGATTTTAAAAAAAATGATTAAAAAGACGACAATAATTTTCAATCCGTGTTTTTCTGCTCATTTTATACATACCCAAAATACCGATTTAAAAAAATGATTAAAAAGACGACAATAATTTTCAATCCGTGTTTTTCCGCTCATTTTATACATACCCAAAATACCGATTTAAAAAAAATGATTAAAAAGACGACAATAATTTTCAATCCGTGTTTTTCTGCTCATTTTATACATACCCAAAATACCGATTTAAAAAAATGATTAAAAAGACGACAATAATTTTCAATCTGTGTTTTACGTCTGCCTTTTATACATATCCAAAATGGCGGCCCCCATGGATTTTTCCAGTTTCATTTCAGAAAGCTTCATGGGTTATTGAAAAAAAAAAAAAAAAAAAAAAAAAAAAAAAAATCTCACACGCGTTAACTATAAGCGAAAAAACCATTCATGGGTTTTTTTCGTATTATATTTACTTAAAATCAGACAAGCACTTTCATAAAAATTGAATTTTCAAATTTTGTCATTTTGCCCCTTTTTTGATGCCGCCTGACTGCCATGTTTTTCGCCCAATCAGTATGGCTTGAACAATTTTTATAGAGGGTCACCCAAGGAACATTTCTACCAAATTATATTTGAATCTGACAGGCAGATTCGGAGGAGAATATTTCTCAATGGAATTTAAATCTTTGAACAATTTTGAAAAAGGCCAACCAAAGGAACAGTCCTGTGATGTTTCACGGAAATTGTCCTTGGAGTTTGGGAGGAGATGATGTTTAAAGCTAAAAGTTAACGCCGGACGGACGACGGACAAAAGTGATCAGAATAGCTCACCTTGAGCCTTTGGCTCAGGTGATCTAACAAGAGGGCCATGATGGCCCTTGAATCGCTCACCTGATTTTTTATTTTTTTTTCACTTTAGCTATATAAGCCTCGCCCCCTGGCAGCCAGTTTCCGACCAATCAACTTGGCTTGAAGGAATCTGATAGAGGGTCACCCTAGGAACATTTCTACAAAATTATTTGAAAGTCGGCCAGATACTTTTGGAGGAGAAGATTTTTTAAGTTTTCACTATAGCCATATAATGCAAAATAGCCCTGCCTACTGGCGGCCATGTTTTTTGACCAATCAACATGGCTTGAAGGAATCTGAAAGTGGGTCATCCAAGGAACATTTCTACAAAATTATTTGAAAATCGGGCCGACACTTTTGGAGAAGAAGATTTTTTAAGTTTGCACTATAGCCTTATAAGGCAAAATAGCCCCGCCCCCCCCCCCCCCCCCCATGGCGGCCATGTTTTTCGACCAATCAACATGGCTTGAAGGAATCTGATAGAGGGTCACTTAAGAAACATTTCTACAAAATTATTTGAAAATCTGCCAACCAATTTGGGAGAAGAAGAATTTTGAAGTTTTTTCGGTTTCGTTGCCATGGAAACCAGAATTTTACATGGATCCCAAAAATTTGAAGGAATTCTGGTGAGGTCAATGAGAGGATGCTTTCTGTGAAGTTTCATCCCAATTGACCCACTGGTTACTGAGGAGAAGATGTTGAAGATTTTTTAAGTTTTCTCTTTGGCCATATAAGGCAAAATAGCCCCGCCTCCTGGCGGCCATGTTTTTTGACCAATCAACATGGCTTGAAGGAATCTGATAGAGGATTACCCAAGGAACATTTCTACAAAATTATTTGAAAATCGGACTGACACTTTTGGAGAAGAAGATTTTTTAAGTTTGCACTATAGCCATATAAGGCAAAATAGCCCCGCCCCCCCCTGGCGGCCATGTTTTTCGACCAATCAACATGGCTTGAAGGAATCTGATAGAGGGTCACCCAAGGAACATTTCTACAAAATTATTTGAAAATCGGCCTTACACTTTCGGAGAAGAAGATTTTTTAAGTTTTCACTATAGCCATATAAGGCAAAATAGCCCCGCCCCCCCTGGCGGCCATGTTTTTCGACCAATCAACACGGCTTGAAGGAATCTGATAGAGGGTCATCCAAGGAACATTTCTACAAAATTATTTGAAAATCTGCCAACCAATTTGGGAGAAGAAGAATTTTGAAGTTTTTTCGGTTTCGTTGCCATGGAAACCAGAATTTTGCATGGATCCCAAAAATTTGAAAGGATTCTGGTGAGGTCAATGAGAGGATGCTTTCTGTGAAGTTTCATCCAAATTGACCCACTGGTTACTGAGGAGAAGAAGTTGACGCACGACGCACGACGCACGACGCACGACGGACGACGGACGACGGACAAAAGGCGATCACAATAACTCACCTTGAGCAAAGCTCAGGTGAGCTAAAAATGCACAAAACGTGCAATTTCTCTTTTTGCCACAATGTTTTCCACTTTTAGTTATAGGGTATCCATTCAATTGTAGAGATTTTCTACTTTTTAACAAAATATGTTCAACGTCATCTGCTACAGAATTGTCGTATGAGGGAAAGGGTTAATTTCATTGTCATTAAGCTAGTATCATGATTCTTTCTAACCATTTTCCTGGCATAGACGACATTCGACACTATAGCAGCAGGCGATAATTGTAATTAAAAGAATGTTGGAAAATGAGAATTTGCTCGAAACAGTCATATTCCCCTCTTTCCGCAATGCGTTAAAACTATACATACACTTTTTTCGGCGATAGCTGATTAACCTCAGTTTTGACCTAGATGTTAAACAAATGATCTAGATTGTAGACCAATCAAATGTTATATTTATTGAATAATGTCAAAGAAATAAAGGAAATAAAACGTTTTGATTAGTTCATAGTTAAGTTGGCGATCCTACGAGAGGCAATAATGATGTGAAGTTTTAAAATGAAATATTCTGCATACTAACACTTTAATTGTTTTACTTAAGAAATAAATTTGAGTGAAAAAAAATCAGTGTAAACGTATGAAATATATAATATTTAAGAGCAAAATGTTTAATATTTTTGAAACATGATAAGTTTTCAGTTATTTATCGTCAATTGAAACTTATACAACTCTTGGGAGCCTCGCGTAACCTCCAGTCATGTGACCTATTCTCGGCCTTGAATGCGCATGTTCCATGTCTTATATATTAGTGTTTTCTCATATTGATCGCCGTTTATATTTTTAAGATATTTCTTGTTCCCTACGCAATAAATAATCAAAACAGACGACCCTAAACGATACACGGTACATGTACCGTTACTGGTAAACGGTAAGCGCAATACCGTCCCATCTATCAATTATTCCACCCATTCAGACTTTATAATTAGCATGTATTTTTACGTGTTATTCTCTTATATCTTCCTGTCTAATTATAAGAGCGAACTATGGATTAAGGGCTATTACCGGAAATTACAATTGTTTATATTTATTGTATCACAAACACAAGGAGAAAATCGACCTAATTTAATCGAAGAACTTCAGTAATTGTTCCTGCTGTAGAACAAACAGACTGATATACTGCTGGAATATAACACTTTCCCATATACAAAACAAATCTGAAGCAGTCTTTGGAACGGTACATATATAAATATGGAAACTCTTCAAAATATACAGTATAATTAATTAATTATTGAATAGAGTTGTACAAATTCTTGCGAAATCCTTTTACAATCAACGTTTTAAAATGCCGTCTGCTGGATACGCGTCCAAATGTAGGGATTATATACATGGTTTGTTCTCGAAGCTACAATATTTAAATTTTAGAATAAAGTACTAATGGTATGGCAGCAACTAAAATTTGACATCAATACTAGTTACATATTGTTACGTGTTGATTGTTGCTTAATCCTTTCCCTCATATAGACTCTTTCTGACGCCTCTGCAGCAGACGGCTTTTTGAAAACACAGTGACAAAAGAAGAAATTGCTCAAAACGAGCAATTTCTTCTTTTGCCACAATGTTTTCCACTTTTAGTCATAGGTTATCCATTCAATTACAGAGATTTTCAATTTTTTGACAAAATACGTTCAAAATCGTCTGCTGCAGAATTGTCGTATGAGGGAAAGGGTTAAACATGTAGTTATATTATCTATATTGCAGAGTACAAGTGACACTACATGCACACGACATTTATAACTTGCTGATAGTACAACATAATTATTTAATAAATATGAAACATTTAGTATTCCCCAGTCATGTATTGCATTTCTGTCTCATACTCGGCAATATTTATAGGTTCCAGCAGGGACGTAGATACGTCCCTGGTTCCAGGAAGAAAAATGCGTTAAGGACAAGAGTGTCTCATCTTTCAGATATGACTTGCTTCGTTTGTACACTATTTATCACCGGCCATTTTGATAGGCAACGTTTAGATATGTTAAAAAATAACGACACTAAAACATATCATAAGTAACTACATGTACAGACAAAAATAATCCAGAACCAGATATAATTAGATAAAACAAATTCTTAAACGATAAATGGTTGTCAAATCCGAAGTCCGTTGTGTAACATAATTGTCACAATGTTTTATATCAGAGACATACAAATACATATTTAATGTCTCTGTTTATATATACTTTATTAATGCTGATCATATTTGCCCCCATCAAAACGCCCAGAAGATGAGGTAATTATTGTAGTCCTGGGAACTATGTACAGGGCTGAAACTATACTATACAACCATTTTATTATACTTATCTAAATTTGGCGTTTAGGGACTGCACTAGGGTTAGGGTTAGGGTTACCCGCTACACATACAGTATGTTAGCAAACTATATGGCCTCAAGAACAGATCGAGGGCTTGGCGTGAAACAGTTGTAACTAAAAACCTACTTTGAAAACCCTGGTTCAGGGGCAATTTTGACCCCTTTGTAAACAATGCAAATTTAGGTGCCATTGCTCAGATCGAGCAATGGCATCTAAATTTTCATTGTTTACCAAGAAAAAAGATTTAATGCTTATAAAGACTTCATGGCGAGGTGATTAACCTTGGTAAAAAAAATACCAATTGTAGTTACAACCGTTTCACGCCAAGCCCTCGAGATGAGATCAAATCTAAAAGATACTTCCTTTTTTTTATGTTTGTTAAAAGGTCCTCGTCATTGTGCTGCGCACTTTATTTGATAGCAGCACTGAATTAAGATGTTTACGTTGATACGGTAGCGAGCATCCATTACATTAATGATGAGCTGGGGCGATGGCAGATCTTTATCTAAATTGTAACGATGCACGGATGCACTTCGCCGATACACAATTTAATTACGAATTGACATGCACTTTGGGTTTGTAGGGCACACGACGTGTTCTCTGGAAAATCGCCTGTTGGAATTAACGTAGCATTCTGGTAATTTAACATGCCTGTCACTTACTTCGCTGATGTCAACGAAAATCCTTGTTTCGAGAATTTACCATATCCTCTAGTAATTCTTTTTTGAAAAGAATTGCTGATGGATATTCAACTTACAAAACATTTGAAATGCTGCTGTTCCTTGAGTTTCGTTTCGTTAAGGATAATCATCAACTTTCTTACATATAGATATAGTCGCGTAGCATACGTGCAATATGATTAATCTGCACCCTCATCGTGATCCTTTTCCATTATTGCATTCACAACCACCAAACAAATCCCTCCAACACACATATACACACATGCTTAAATTACGTATGTTCGATGTTACTTGTATGTCTCTTGTAGCAACCTGTAAATAACTAATATGTGAACTGTTTACTGTTATTTCTATTATTTGTCGTACTATGTATGTATGTATTTACTCTTCATTTATGGAGGAAATAAAGAAATATCTATCTATCTATCTATCTAACTAACTTACATCGCTGATGTCAAAGAAAATCCTTGTTTCGAGAATTGACTGCCAGTACAACCAGAGATCAGAGTCTTGTGTAGTGGCATCAGGGTTATCGTATCGCAATCTAATAAAACCCGACATCAACTCGCTCGCTCGTATATATATAATCTCATTAAAACCCATTTTTAACTTCGCTCGCTCGAATATATAATCTCATTAAAACCCATTTTTAACTTCGCTCGCTCGAATATATAATCTAATAAAACCCGACATTAACTTCGCTCGCTCGAATATATAATCTCATTAAAGCCCATTTTTAACTTCGCTCGCTCGAATATATAATCTCATTAAAACCTATTAGCTTAGCTCGCCCGTATACATAATCTCATTAAAACCCATTTTTAACTTCGCTCGCTCGTATACATAATCTCATTAAAACCCATTTTTTAACTTCGCTCGCTCGTATACATTATCTCATTAAAACCCATTTTTTAACTTTGCTCGCTCGTATACATTATCTCATTAAAACCCATTTTAAACTTCGCTCGCTCGTATATATAATCTCATTTAAACCCATTTTTTAAACTTCGCTCGCTCGTATATATAATCTCATTTAAACCCATTTGTTTAACTTCGCTCGCTCGTATATAGATATGACGACTGCCCCATACAGGTCGTCTTATAATGACCTTTGCGATAGCCTATCAAATTGTCGAGTACCAAAACGATCGGTATAAAACAGGTAAGATAACCCATATACCCAAATGATATAGGGAAGCGGCGAGTGTCGAGTGCTCCGATTTAGTAACATTTGCGTCTTTTGTAGAGCACGTGCTCTTGAGTATTTAAGTGTTAAAAGTAAATTCGAGACGACACTTTATGCGGAGTAGTCAGATCAAAATTTAGGTCAAAGGGAAGTAAATCAGATCGGCTTGCCGGGCAGACAATTTTGTCCAGGGGATTTCAGATGAATTCATAAGACTGAAGTGGTCTCCCATTGGACAATAATGATTTTGTTGAAAGTTGAAATAATTTTTAATAAAGTTGAATACCCTCCGATTGATTTGTAAACAAAACATTGTTTGCTTTTAGCTTTATTGACAGCTTTGGAGTCATTTTCAGAACAACATGTATTTTCCAAAATTGAAAGCAAAATTCACTGCGGTATAAGTGTGACCTTTGATTTCACGAATGTGCTATTTTGGTAGTTTTGATAGTGCATTTTGATTGAATATAGATTTCTGGGTTAGTTCTACTGTTGGGAAAGAGCCATAGCCCAACACGCTACAATGGTCGCCTTATGGAAAATGAATTGCTTCCATCTGACCAAAACATTACAGCGAATTATTTTGGTCTGAATATGATCGGTAACTCGCACAGTGAAAGGCGTGAACACACTGAACATTTGCCGAGCTTGGCATTTTACAAACACCACTCACTAGTGTTCATTTAACTATTATAAAGGTTCCCTTAGCTTCGTTTCTGGAGCTTTTATATGGATGGCTTTACATATAGGCTTTGTTTGGTATGCAGTCTGGTCTTAATTGTCACATCGAAGGGAGAATTACATCTGTCAGTCATCTTGCGAGCTTTAACCTCTTCCCAAATACAACAAATCTGCAGCAGTTGACTTAACAAAAATACATTAGATTCGACAACAATAAACGAAATGTCAATGAAAATACATTGGATTCGACAACAATAAACGAAATGTCAACGAAAATACATTAGATTCGACAACAATAAACGAAATGTCAACGAAAATACATTAGATTCGACAACAATAAACGAAATGTCAACGAAAATACATTAGATTCGACAACAATAAACGAAATGTCAATGAAAATACATTAGATTCGACAACAATAAACGAAATGTAAACGAAAATACATTAGATTCGACAACAATAAACGAAATGTCAACGAAAATACATTAGATTCGACAACAATAAACGAAATGTCAATGAAAATACATTATATTCGACAACAATAAACGAAATGTCAACGAAAATACATTAGATTCGACAACAATAAACGAAATGTCAACGAAAATACATTAGATTCGACAACACTAAACGAAATGTCAACGAAAATACATTAGATTCGACAACAATAAACGAAATGTCAACGAAAATACATTAGATTCGACAACAATAAACGAAATGTCAACGAAAATACATTAGATTCGACAACAATAAACGAAATGTCAACGAAAATACATTAGATTCGACAACAATAACCGAAATGTCAACGAAAATACATTAGATTCGACAACAATAAACGAAATTTCAACGAATATACATTAGATTCGACAACATAGATTCGACAACAATAAACGAAATGTCAACGAAATTACATTAGATTCGACACCAATAAACGAAATGTTAACGAAAATACATTAGATTCGACAACAATAAACGAAATGTCAATGAAAATACATTAGATTCGACAACAATAAACGAAATGTCAACGAAAATACATTAGATTCGACAACATAGATTCGACAACAATAAACGAAATGTCAACGAAAATACATTAGATTCGACAACATAGATTCGACAACAATAAACGAAATGTCAACGAAAATACATTAGATTCGACAACAATAAACGAAATGTCAACGAAAATACATTAGATTCGACAACAATAAACGAAATGTCAACGAAAATACATTAGATTCGACAACAATAAACGAAATTTCAACGAATATACATTAGATTCGACAACAATAAACGAAATGTCAACGAAATTACATTAGATTCGACAACAATAAACGAAATGTTTACGAAAATACATTAGATTCGACAACAATAAACGAAATGTCAACGAAAATACATTATATTCGACAACAATAAACGAAATGTCAACGAAAATGCATTAGATTCGACAACAATAAACGAAATCAACAATGTCATCCGTTTCATCTCTTGAAATAAAGTCAAATTCCACGAAATTTACGTTTCCATTAAAATCAATAGGATTTCATGTAGCACACTACTTAGTGTCAAACACGTATATGCTACTTGATAATAAAACATCGGTAATGTGTAATTAGTTATGAATAATCGATTTTAATTGCATTTTCAAAACACGTAAACATAGATAGAGGCCAATGAATTTTTCAGTGTGAACTTTTGTCTTAAAAACGAACTTTCGACACCTTTGAATTAGACAGCATTTAGAAACCGTGTGGAAAAACGGTAAAAAGTGGTCATATTGATTTTTGTTTTACTTATCTAACAGCGAAGAATGTAGATTCAGATCTGTTTGTGTGTGTGTGTGTGTGTGTGGCGGATGATTTCTGATCTCGATTTGCACAAACGTCAGAACAGCTTATACCCTTAACCCATGTTGTTAGTTTAGTTTAAATTTATTATCCCCTCGGCTAACGAAGTTTACGACGGGGATATAGTAACGGGACTGTCCGTTCGTTCGTTTGTCCGTCCGTGCGTCCGTCCGTAACACATATGTGACCACTCTACACTGAACATCCTTCGACCGATCTTAACCAAACTTGGTATACAGTTAGTATATGACAAGGTCTAGAAGCTTATTTATTTTACATCGATTGCGAATCGAGCCTTCGGCTTAGATTAATCATGCTCGATGTCTGCTTCCTGGAGACATAACCAGTATTCGCGCCGTTTTGTGTGGAAAAATCCCAAAGTCAGGACCCGCTCGTCACGGGACTCGAACCAGGGACCTTTGATACGAGAGGCCGACGCTCTACCGCTGCACCACTGTCTCCCACGACTCATGTTGTTAACCCTTTAAGAGCTGGAAGTACAGAGCCAGCCCCAGCCGCCACATCCGCGAATACGCTCTGTACAGCTGGCCGCTAAACGTTTATATTGATAATAGTCATAGTATTTGCTATAGTCCAGCTGGACAAGCTTATTTGAATGAAAAAATAAATAAAAAAAGGATTAAAAAGGTTAACCCTTTCCCTCATACGACCATTCTGCAGCAGACGACTTTGAACATATTTTGTCAAAAAATAGGAAATCTCTATAATTGAATGGATAACCTATGACTAAAAGTGGAAAACATTGTGGCAAAAGGAGAAATTGCTCGTGCTGAGCAATTTCTTCTTTTGTCACTATGTTTTCAAAGACCAGTCTGCTGCAGAGGTGTCAGAAAGCGTCTATATGAGTGAAATAGTTAAGACCTCTTTATAACCGCTACAAAACTACCGCCAAATTATTCGGAAACAAACCCCTAAGTATGTGACGTCTAGCAGATTTCGGACTCGGATCAGTGTATGTCGTTGAGTTTGATTTGAATACATAAAAGGGGTTATATACGAGCTTTACAGTTGTTGGACTATTTCACAGTTCTCCAATGGTATTATCGTTACTGTATATACACACACATCTAGATACATGTATACTTGCAGACATAAGACCTGTTTTAAACAAGAAACTCCGGATTTTATACCTCCGAGAGTTTTAATGACAAATGAATTATTCAAAATTAGCTGTCACATGCCACCAGTCGCTTGAAATCAAATCATGCATACGCAAGGAGGTAATAACCCAAGGAGAACAGAGTTA
The DNA here is from genome assembly GCA_031761405.1 of Serripes groenlandicus. Lineage (NCBI taxonomy): Eukaryota > Metazoa > Mollusca > Bivalvia > Cardiida > Cardiidae > Serripes > Serripes groenlandicus. The sequence continues at coordinate 6,475,029 of JASEVX010000006.1, read as the reverse complement.
TAATTAAAATCGTATCCGTAACACGATCACATGAGAGTATATGTGCTTAAAAACCAATAAACAAATGGCGATTCAAATAAACACGCCTGCCAGTGTACACACGACTCCGTTAGTTTAGTGTAATGGTACGTTTGTTTGTTTGTTTGTTTGGAGTTTAACGCCGCTTTCAACAGCTTTAGTCATATCACGGCGGTCAGTGCACCTACCCATGTTTTCCTGGCTTTCCCACACCAGTACTTACACAACATTCTTTCGAAGCCACTGACTACTTTCTCACATAGATCAGAGGTGAGAGGCAATGGAAAACATCGCCCGAAAGAATGTCGCCGCAACCGGGTATCGAACCCGTGACCTCCAGATCACGAGTCAGATACGCTACCAATTGAGCTACCCGGCCGGGTCGTGTAATGGTACGATGAGGAACATGATGCGACCAAACTTTCGATGCTGTATTTCTAAAATGAACTTGTCCGGCTTTGCATTAGGAAGAGTCCATATATAATTATAATAATGTTGAGTTGAGCAACATAGGGCCTGTTCAGATGGCGCGGATGCTCCGGCTGGTCTGGCTCTAAACTGGTGGCACGGGCTTCACACCAGTGGCTTTAACGCCGATTTTTCTATACAGTCAGACCTTTGTCACCAAGGCAACACAAACTACTATTTTTAAGAAACCTTTCAAATGACAAAAGTAAAAAGTGCTATTGATGAGCAATTTCGCTCTTTGTTATTTAACAGTCCAACTGTTTCGTTATTTTATTCTAAAGCTTAAGTTGAATGAGTTTAATAAACGTTTCATATTTTGCATCCTCGGTACCCAGGCTATTCATAAAATATATGATATCCTGGGCAAATTGGCTGTTAAAATCTCGTACTCATGAATAATTTATGATGTGAAATGCAGCCGCTTGATTGGCCGCATGACACAAACCTCATGCGATACGAAAATAACAGTGTAGATACGGAGGAAATCGTGGTGCATGCTTTACGAAGTTTCGCTAGCCAATTTGCCCAGGGTATCATATAGTTTACGAATAGCCTGGGTACCGAGGATGATATTTTGGTACGAGTTCCTATCCATGGTATGATCAAGTATATATCAGTCCAACAGCACCACAAGCAGCAACTCCTAATGCCATCGGGGGCTTTACCGAACAGACAATTTAGAGATTCAGAGGCATGCATAAATATGTTTAATGTATATACTTTCATGTCATGTTTAATTAAACAAATATTGGATTCTATAGGCACTTGGCCATATATGTTTAAATGTATATACTTTCATGTCATGTTTAATTAAAAAATATTGGATTTTATATATATATATATGATTAATGTATATACTTTTATGTCATGTTAAATTAAAACAGTCTAAGCTTAATAATCCCTTTGCCATATATATTTAATGTATGTTGTCATGTCATGTTAAATTAAAATAGTCTAGGCTTTATAGTCCCTTGGCCATATATATGTTTAATGTATATACTTTCATGTCATGTTTAATTAAAACAATCTTGGATTCTATAGGCACTTGGCCATATATGTTTAATGTATATACTTTCATGTCATGTTTAATTAAACAAGTCATGGATTGTAAAGGCTCTTGGCCATATATGTTTAATGTATATACTTTCATGTCATGTTGAATTAAAATAGTCTAGGCTTTTTAGGCACTTGGCCATATATGTTTTAATGTATATACCTTCATGTCATGTTAAATTAAAATAGTCTAGGATTTGAAAGCACCTGGCCATATATTTTTAATGTATATACTTTATGTCATGTTTAATTAAAATAGTCTTGGATTTATAGGCTCTTGGCCATATATGTTTAATGTATATACTTTCATGTCATGTTAAATGAAAATAATCAAGTCTGGATAGGCACTTGACCATTTGCTCATGTCGTCCATAGTGATCGCAGTGTGAGACAAGGCCTAAGCGATACAGCAACCGGCATCGTGAACCAAACGGCCCAAGTTTGCTATCCGAGAGATCGGGGTAAAAATGTGAGTATCTTTCTCTAAAAAATAAAGGTCAAAATTCGTGTAAACCATTTTACCTACCCACTATTTTCCTGCCTATCTCAAAACAGTACTTGAAACAACAGTCTTTCTAAACAACTGACTCCTTTTCCACAATTGGTGGAAGTCTGTATCAGAGAAAGGTTTAACGTATAGAACGTTAAAAGAAACCCTTCAAGAGGTATTTCGAGGACTTGGTGTGAAACGGTTGTAACTAAAATTTGTATTTTGTTTACCAAGGTTAATCACCTCGCCATAAAGTCTGTATAAGCGTTAAATCATTTTTCTTGGTAAACAATGGAAATCAGAACGAGCAATGGCACCTAAATTTGCCTTGTTTACAAATGGGGTCAAAAAAGCCCCATAACCAGGGATTTCAAAATAGGTTTTAAGTTACAACCGTTTCACGCCAAGCCCTCGATTTTCTACACTACAGTGCTGCTGGAGTGTTTATCGTAAATGGATTAAACTTTTCGATCGCTCGACAGTGTTTTTACCTTTGGTTTATCTCCCACAGGATTCATTAAAATTGTCCTTTTTCGATATCGATCAATTGGTTATTAATCCGTGCACTTTTACCATTTCACATTTATAACAAATATGCAGCTGGTAATTGATTGATTGATTGATTGGGGTTTAACGCCGTTTTTAACAATTTCTCAGTTATATCACGGCCAGTTCACCTACTCATGCATTTCCTGGTTTTCTCACACCAGCACTCCACACAACAATCTTCTCAAGCAACTGTCTGCTTTTCCACATAGACTTAGCCCATTGGTGGAAGACGAATGACGCATGTCGCATTGACTTTTGTCAATCGTCGGAAAGAAAGTTGGCCGAGCCGGGATTCGAACCCACAACCCCTGGATTGACAGCCCGCGTCGCTAACGACTGAGCTACCGGGGCTCTACTATGCAGCGGGTAAACGTGAAACCGCTATAAATGAAATTATAATTAATGAGAAAAAAAGTTGAAAAAATTGTGACAAAAGGAGAAATTGCTCTCACGATACGTGCCTCGGGTATATTATGTTTAATCATTAATTTACATACGCATGCATTCTGATTTTGGTATTTATATATTGCAGCATATATACGTAATATTCAGGTCTTGTAGGCTCCAGAGTGAAGGAAGTCACAATGCGTGCCTCGGGTATATTATGTTTAATCTTTAATTTACACAAGCATGCATTCTGATTTTGGTATTTATATATTGCAGCATATATACGTAATATTCAGGTCTTGTAGGCTTCAGAGTGAAGGAAGTCACAATGCGTGCCTCGGGTATATTATGTTTAATCATTAGTTTACACAAGCATGCATTCTGATTTAAGTTTTTATATATTGCAGCATATATACGTAATATTCAGGTCTTGTAGGCTTCAGAGTGAAGGAAAGTGCCCAGTTACAACAGAGATTGGTTATATTGAATTACATGGCCTAGCAGGCGTCTTAATAGGTTTGCCTTCAGGGTTCGTCTGCTAGAATGCCAATAAAAAAGTTATATATGAATGCCAGATAATTATCCACTAACCACTGTCTGTAACTGATATTAATCATATTACATAATATGTGTGTTACAACATTTTAAATTTATTAGAAAGTGTAAATAAAATGTTGAATAAATAGAAATTAAGATAATAAAAGGAAAGCTCGCTCGTGATGAACAACATTGTCCTCTTTGTGCACACAGTTTACAAACACATATGAGCCGTCCCGCGAGAAAACCAACATTGTGGACTCTGCGTAAAGTATCGACCCGGATCAGTTTAAGCATGCCGCGCCGGCTTACCCGGATAGACACGTTTCGCATCATGTGGATTTTCTGTTTCAGGCATCAATACTCTATACCTCTATACCATAGAGACGGAATGTGTCGGCCCGGATCAGTCTGCGCGGACTGCAACGGCTGATCTGGGTAGATACATTACGCAGAGGCCATAATGTTGTTTTTTTTGCGGAACGGCACATATTGCGACAGACGTTTACAGGGTCCTACATGTATGTAAAAGCAGTGCATAATGCATGAGACTTCTGTGATCAATACAGGAAACCTATTCTGTTGGAATTCAAATTGCATTATGAGTGCATATTTGGTGCATTATGATAAATGAGACTTTAAGATGTAATGAGTTGAATGGAAATGTCGATCTCATCCGTTATCTTTAATACAAACTGTCACCTAACAAGAAACTGCTGAAGACGGTAAGGCCGGATTGTCGGCAATTTGACCTTGAAAATCGACAAACTAAGGTCAAGGTCAAAGTAACAATAGAAATCAATAGAACTTGTTACTGGTTACCTTCAGGCAAAGTTTCAAGTTTGCAACCCTTTCTTGTGCTGAGATTTTGCTTAACCAGAAACTTTAACCATTTTGCCTAACCTAAAACTTTAACCAAAATGTTGACGGACAGACAGACAGACAGACAGACAGACGGACAGACGGACATCGCCAATCTATAGACCGGAATTGCTTAAGCAATCCGGCCAAAAACACAAATGTCTTTGCTATATAGAGGATATTTGTTCGGTTTAAGTGGATATGGACTATATCTCATCGAGAAGTGATACAATTGAATAATTTCATTAGCGCGTAGCGTGAGTGAAAATGTTAAAGTTGTATCACTTCGAGTTGAAATATATTCCATATCCACTCAAAGCAAACAAATTTTCTTTTTATTTTATGATAATTGATGATGAAATAATGGAACTATTTAGTGTCTTTGTACCTGTTCACACGCGGACGAATCTGTGTAAATGTATTTGTTTACTACACAATGTCAGACAATGACAATAAGTCCGATTTGTTAAATTTACGGAATACGGAATTATACATGGGTATAGATAAGATAAGGTTTTTATCACATATATAACGTGTGTAGTATAACATGACCGGAAACTAGGAAAATGACGTCATACCTATATCACTCACAGTGTGGGTGATATGGATTATTTATTATATGAACTATAAATAAACTATTTCTCATTGGTCAAAATGACCACTCATTGAACAAAATACTATTTGATATTGAACAGCATTTTGGAAAACTGTTCATAAAATTACGATATTGAACAGTCTCTAAATATAGCGATTCATGAGCACGCGCAAGTACTAACAAGAGTTGTCGGAGGACAATATAGCTCGCCTATCAGGGATATCGTCTATCAGGGCCTACTTCAGAACAGTTATAGCATGGGTATAAAGTCCAAAATCCAAAAGTGGAATAATTTAAATTGAATTTACAAAAGAAAGACAAGAATTACGCGTAATTAAATGTCTCACTGTGTCCCCTGCTTTGACTATCAAGGCAAGTGTAAAAGACAAAAAGTAAACAAAACTCTAACATTGAGCTAAACACAATTATTTTTAAACAAGAAATAATAAAAAAAAAAAAAAAAAAATACAAGAAATTTAAAAAAAAAAATTGAGCTGAACACAAAGTTCCAAAATTCAAGAAAAAAAAAAAAAAAAAAAAAAATAATGCTCAAAGTTCAAAAATACAAGAAAATTAAAAAAAAAAAATGAAATTAATCCAACAAAATATGAAGAAGCTATGCCCAATTTTCAAAATCCAGCAAAAAAAAAATGTTTTACCCCAAAAAATATGAAAGCCCTAGAACCAGTACTTATTGAGAAAAAAAAAAAAATCGAAACTTTAACGTTGAGCTAAACGCAAAATTGAAAAATACAAGAAAAGAAAAAGAAAAAAATCCAAATGTTTGAAAAAAAATCCATTCCAGAGTTATGGGACTTGACATACAAGGTCCCCTAATGACCCTGAATAAGTGTGTGAAGTTTGAAAGCAACAGCATACACAGTGTCTGAGAAAAGGCCTTGCACGCAAAGGTTTGACCAAATTTCTAAGTCCAAAAAGGGGCACAATTCAGTCAAAATCCATTCCAGAGTTATGGGACTTGACATACAAGGTCCCCTAATGATCCTGAATAAGTGTGTGAAGTTTCAAAGCAACAGCATACACAGTGTCTGAGAAAAGGCCTTGCACGCAAAGGTTTGACCAAATTTTTAAGTCGAAAAAGGGGCACAATTCAGTCAAAATCAATTCCAGAGTTATGGGACTTGACATACAAGGTTCCATAATGACCCTGAATAAGTGTGTGCAGTTTGAAAGCAACAGCATACACAGTGTCTGAGAAAAGGCCTTGCATGCAAAGGTTTGACCAAATTTTTAAGTCCAAAAAGGGGCACAATTCAGTCAAAATCCATTCCAGAGTTATTGGACTTGACATACAAGGTCCCCTAATGATCCTGAATAAGTGTGTGAAGTTTCAAAGCAACAGCATACACAGTGTCTGAGAAAAGGCCTTGCACGCAAAGGTTTGACCAAATTTCTAAGTCCAAAAAGGGGCACAATTCAGTCAAAATCCATTCCAGAGTTATGGGACTTGACATACAAGGTCGTCCCCTAATGATCCTGAATAAGTGTGTGAAGTTTCAAAGCAACAGCATACACAGTGTCTGAGAAAAGGCCTTGCACGCAAAGGTTTGACCAAATTTCTAAGTCCAAAAAGGGGCACAATTCAGTCAAAATCAATTCCAGAGTTATGGGACTTGACATACAAGGTCCCCTAATGATCCTGAATAAGTGTGTGAAGTTTCAAAGCAACAGCATACACAGTGTCTGAGAAAAGGCCTTGCACGCAAAGGTTTGACCAAATTTTTAAGTCGAAAAAGGGGCACAATTCAGTCAAAATCAATTCCAGAGTTATGGGACTTGACATACAAGGTTCCATAATGACCCTGAATAAGTGTGTGCAGTTTGAAAGCAACAGCATACACAGTGTCTGAGAAAAGGCCTTGCATGCAAAGGTTTGACCAAATTTTTAAGTCCAAAAAGGGGCACAATTCAGTCAAAATCCATTCCAGAGTTATTGGACTTGACATACAAGGTCCCCTAATGATCCTGAATAAGTGTGTGAAGTTTCAAAGCAACAGCATACACAGTGTCTGAGAAAAGGCCTTGCACGCAAAGGTTTGACCAAATTTCTAAGTCCAAAAAGGGGCACAATTCAGTCAAAATCCATTCCAGAGTTATGGGACTTGACATACAAGGTCGTCCCCTAATGATCCTGAATAAGTGTGTGAAGTTTCAAAGCAACAGCATACACAGTGTCTGAGAAAAGGCCTTGCACGCAAAGGTTTGACCAAATTTCTAAGTCCAAAAAGGGGCACAATTCAGTCAAAATCAATTCCAGAGTTATGGGACTTGACATACAAGGTCCCCTAATGACCCTGAATAAGTGTGTGAAGTTTGAAAGCAACAGCATACACAGTGTCTGAGAAAAGGCCTTGCATGCAAAGGTTTGACCAAATTTCTAAGTCCAAAAAGGGGCACAATTCAGTCAAAATCCATTCCAGAGTTATGGGACTTGACATACAAGGTCCCCTAATGATCCTGAATAAGTGTGTGAAGTTTCAAAGCAACAGCATACACAGTGTCTGAGAAAAGGCCTTGCACGCAAAGGTTTGACCAAGCTGGCAACGCGGACGCCAACGCCAACGCCAACGCCGGGGTGATAACATAAGCTCCCCTATTTCTTCGAATAGGCGAGCTAAAAATAGTCGTTGGAAATTCCAGCTGTCGATTGAATATGACGGTGATAACTGAGGGTTCCGAATGTAGCGTTGTTTAAAAGGTGGCCGACCATAAGCGATTTACGTCGCTGTCTGAAGATGACTTTAGTAAAATTGATTTACTTATTTTCTCTTAAAATTTGAACCAGACCGAGTTCTTCATTAATTATTTACATATTTATTTTTACTTCACTCAAATACAGACGTTGTGATATATTATTATTTTTACTGTTTACCGTTGTTTATCAATTATAAATTGTAAAATGAATAAAAGTTAATACTATATAAAATCGTAATGTTATCTGCGTGATTTTATTTATAAGTTTATATAATAAAACAGTTATGGACTTTTCAGCTGTGCGATATGATGTGATCTGCACCAGAAAAACTTAAATATTGACCCAGGCTATCGCCTCGGTCAATATTAATTTTTCTGGTGTATCTCATCGTTAGCATTAAACAAAATATTTTAGACCTCTAACATTTGAACAAGGATTAGAGTTACGACGACATTCGTGTGAAATTTTTGTTAAATCGAAATATTTCGTTGCATTGCCAAGTAAACCCTTTCCCATATGCAGACACATTTTGACGCGACATCCTTTGAAAACATTGTAACACAAGCAGAAATTACTTATCATGAGCAATATTTCCTTTTGCCACAATATTTTCACCACTTTTCATAATTAGCATTGTTATTTATAGAGATTTTCCACCCGTTGGTTTCGTGTTTCCAAAGGCGTCTTTGAATACTTCCGTATATTGTCATGCCCAGCTTTCAGGCAGTGTAAATTTGTATTTTTTTTGTATTGCCCTCTGTTTTTTTCAAAATGGACAATTGTTCTTGATTGTCCAGGGATCAGTTAAATACGTTTCACAAGAAGCTAAACAGTATGCACATTATACAAAGTAAACGTACACAATGTAACGTTTTAATCCATGAATTTGTATACATAATTTAGAAATTTAAGTTAGACATAAGGATCTTAAATGTTTCTTTTAAATATATGGAAAACGAGTAGTTTGAAAGCGGGTATCTCAAACACCTTTTGAGAAAATCCCTGCAATGAAAAATACGGAAATACGGCTGTCGTGCTTCGTCAAAACGTTCCCTTGTTAACACTCTACAGGCTACATTTTGCATCGCATCTTCATGAAAGTTTATCAGAACATTCATCTCCATCAAAACAAGTTCCAAACTGGGCTATTTGAGGTCAAAAACTAAGTCACTAGGCCAACTTGAAGGAAAATCTTGTTAACACTCTGGAAACTGCATTTTTAGCTTGAGCATGTTGAAACTTTATCAGAGTGTTTTTCTTGATGATATCTAGGTCAAGTTCTAACATGGCTCATGTTGGGTCAAAAAGTAGGTCACTAAGTCAAATTGAAGGAAAATCTTGCTAACACTCTAGAGCCAACATTCTCCGCATTTCAGTACTTTCAGTACTTTGATTTGTTTTAGAAACCATTTCACCGATTTCAATACACAATAAATATAAAGCAAACGACTACGGATTACAGACGAACACGTAAAAAGCGCAAATTTTCACTTTAAACCATTTCTCCCTTTGTAAAAACGTTTTCAAACGAGAATTTGTTTATCATATTTAATTTTTCGGTTTCCAGCAATGTTTAAAAAAATACACCAACGTGTGTCTGTATGAGGGAAAGGGTTAACTATTTCCCTCATATGACAATTCCGCAGCAAACTTTAAACATATTTTGTCAAAAAATAGAAAATCTCTATATTTGAATGGATAACCTATGACTAAAAGTGGAAAACATTGTGGCGAAAGGAGAAATTGCTCGTCTTGAGCATGTTCTTCTTTTGTCACTATGTTTTCAAAAAGCCGTCTGCTGCAGAGGAGTCAGAAAGCGTCTATATCAGGGGAAATGTTTAATTAAACACATTCTAAAGCTAAGCTCATAAATAAAAGTGAATGAGACCTACCGGCGGACCCTGATATCCAGCTACCCCCGTGGAAATAGATAATACCGGGCAGCATCTGTTTCGAGTAGTCGCCCTCTGGGCAAAGGTGCAACGCGGGCCGACCATTAACCGCTATCTGTCGCACCTGGTCAATGAAATATTAATGACAACAATTGGCAAATGGCCGCAATCCTATGTTTGTATAGACTAACTCGTTAATGTCTATCTTCACGGGAGTTGATTGATTACATCTTTGCGCATGTTGACAGATTAAATGACGACACATTGCAGGAGGAGAAACACACTAATATATAATGCCGATCCAGATGAAACTGTAGTGGTGTTTAATACAATTTGGAATATATTGTGTAGAATTCAATATTTTTAATGAAAGACCTGGGTTCGATCCTGGTTTCGTCATGCCAAAGTCAAACATGGTAACAATGGCTTGCCTTCTTGGCGCTCAGGGCTGCGGGGATAGCCTTACGACACACACATTAAATGAAAGTCCTGGGTTCGATCCTGGTCTCGTCATGCCAAAGACAAACAAAAAATGGAAACCTAACAAAGAGCTTAATAGTACTTAAGTATTTTTGCCGTATTTTCGAGGGCGATCTTTATTTGACCCTATTGTCATAAGACGCTGATCTAGGCCAGAGAGTGTGAATGTGCCAATTTCAACATGTCTGATAATATTGTCGATCTAAGTACATTATATGAAATTCTGAGATTGTTCTTTCTAAAAGTAATATGGTTACGCAAAAAAAAACCATAGATACGTTTAATGTGATATTCTCTTTAAATGAAACATGAACAATAAGACTAGTTGCAACTTTCCTATTAAGCCAAGAAAACAAATTTCGGAAACTTCAATGTTCATGTTATTTCATGTAAATAATCATTAATTTATGCTTATATGTGTAAACATATATATGCTTGTATATGGCCCGGAGGCCTAAGTACTTGAATAAACAATTTAATTTAATTGGGATAATGCTTTATCGCAACGAAGCTGCATCAACATTTGAATAAGACGTACCGTATAATTACTTCTCCGAATTCCAATCAATCACAATCTATATACGAGATATGAGATTTCTGGGCCAGTAAACAGTATATCAACACGATTATTAAATTTAGGAAGTGAAACATGGGAACATAACGTTAACGAGAGAGAGAGAGAGAGAGAGAGAGAGAGACAGAGACACGTGCCATTTTAAATCAATAAAGTATGATAGACCGCAAGGACCAATTATTTCCAAATCTGGACATGTGTAGATATAACAATGATAACACTGAAATGTACACGTTTTAGTTTCTGTTTATTTCCGTTCAGTTTAAGTATCAAATGTCGGAGCCAAAGATCGTTTGAAAACGCGAGATTAGAAGCCAACAGTTTAAAGCCCTTATCCCGCAGAATTCCGGCAACTATTTTTATCACAATTTATTTATAAAATGTTGATTTTTAACCCTCCCTTATACGACAATTCTGCAACAGATGTCTTCGAACATATTTTGTCAACAAATAGAACATCTCTATAATTGAATGGATAACCTATGACTATAAGTGGAAAACATTGTGGCAAAAGGTGAAATTGCTCGTCTTGAGCATGTTCTTGTTTTGTTACTACGTTTTCAAAAAGCCGTCTGCTGCAGAGGCTTCAGAAAGCGTCTATATTAGGGTAAGGGTTAAACAATATGGACTCGTACAGTAAAAAAGATGCATTTGGAAGAGTCGGTAGTCAATTCTAGTAATATCAAGTTTTAAAAGTTGAGTTGTGCAGTCAACAACAGGGAACCCTTTCCCACACGTGACAAATTGCAGCAGACGACTTTGAACAAGTTTAGCAAAAAAAATCGTTTAATAAAAGTACAATACATAAATAGAGTCACACACGCTGTGGCAATGTTTTACCAATTTATCTTTTTCCTCAGTTTGTTCAAAGCTTGTCAGCTGCAGATGCGTCAACGTGCGCCTGCAGATACCGACAACAAAGGGTTTAAATACACAGTCTTCCTCACCTCAACGCTCATGTTTCCCGGTGTTTGATACAGGTTAGATCGGACCGTCTGGACCAGGCGTTTAACGCGGTACTCATCGACCGACAAGGCGTCTCCAAAATGTACCTGAAAGTGGAATTCAAAAGGCATACTAGACTAGATACAGTATGAATTTTGCTTAAATAAAAATGTACATACATGTACATTCAATTAATATACTGGCCTTTGACTTTTGTTTTTAATTTGCAAAACTCACACATGTATATAGAGTGTAAAATGGATGTTTTAAAAGTCATTACCTTAAATTAATGTACTTAGTAAGGACAAAGAGAAATCAAGATATGTGGTCACGCTGGCAGGTCTAAATATTCTATTTGTCCGAAATTTCTAAGCATCCCTACAATGAGCTGTCTCGCTAGAAAACCAACATTATGGCCTCTGCATAATATATCGATCCAGATCAGCCTGCGCAGTCCGCGCAGACTGATCCGGGCCGACATATTCCGTCTCAAGGGTATAGAGGTATAGAGTAATGATTCCTGAAATAGAAAATCCACAGGAGGCTAAAAGTGTCTATCCGGGTATGCCTGCGCGGTATGCTTAGGCTGATCCGGGTCGATACTTTTACGCAGAGTCCACATTATTGGTTTTCTCGCGGGACGGCCCGTATTACATTCTCAGCCCAATCGTTTACATGAATTACCAGCAATAGAGAGGCAAGCTCAGATTGTTTATGGTTTCATTTCATTGAAATGGGTCTGATTCAGGAACTCACAATATTATATATATATAGGATCTGACACTCGTTGTCATTTTATCTAAAGTTTTCTTGGACGAGTTTAATAAAACTTTATGAAATGACAATGAATGTCAGATCCTTTTTATCACATGACGAATCACAAAAAAAAATCGGTTTTACGCTGTCAGAAAATAGTCCCAACATATAATACCTAATAGACTGTTAACTAATCACACAAAGATATACTTTTTTGACCGATAATGGTCTCTTTACCTCGTCCATCTAGCGTGTCGTTTGTGTTTCAGCCATTTTGTAAACATTCGCGGATGGATACACAAATAGTGACTCAGTCATGTTATATTACACGTGTCACATATAACGAAATGGGTATATTACATCGGATACAAGCATTTTCATGTGATAAAAGACATTCGATCTTTTAATTATTGCAGCTTTTCTCTCAATGTATTATCATTTAAAGCAGGTCTTTCGTCGATGTTCAAACATTCGTATCAGAATGGTATTTTGTTGTTTGGAAACTTTCGTTTGAGTCAAATAACTTCAATAAGCCTGGATTATTTTTAATAAATTTCCACAGGTAAATATCTTAAGCCTAACGTTAGGGGGGTTAGACAGGTGAAAATCATGGTCACTGTAACTTGAAACAGAAAACATATCGAGGGCTTGGCGTGAAACGGTTGGTATTTTTTTACCAAGGTTAATCACCTCGCCATAAAGTCTTTATAAGCGTTGAATAATTTTTCTTGGTAAACAATGGAAATTTAGGTGCCATTGCTCGTCCTGAGCAATGGCACCTAAATTTGCATTGTTTACAAAGGGGTAAAAATTGCCCCTAAGCCAGGGTTTTCAAAACAGGTTTTTAGTTACAACTGTTTCACGCCAAGCCCTCGATATGTTAATGAAATGCATTCTAGAATCAAACTTCATGGATATGTAGTTCACATCAAGTCCTAACGTGGGCTTGTATTTAGATTCAATCCGGTCAAGGTCACTTTTTTTTAAAGCTCAAAATATCGTATCTGCTTGGTAACCTGAATTAAGTTTGAAACTTTCTGATGCTGCCTGGTTGCTTTGTCTTTCAACCAATCAGTATGTGTGTTGGTATACTCCCTTCGAAGAAGAGGGGGGTATATAGAAGTCACTGTGTCGGGCTGTCTGTCTGTCTGTCGGTCGGCCGGAAGCCATATTTTGTCCGGCCTATTTCTTACAAACCACTGGTTGGAATTAAATAAAATTTTACATGAAGCTTCTATACCAAGAGGAGATGTGCATATCCTAAAGGGGTTACAATTGCATATTATTTTACAGAGTTATGGCCATTTTACTTATTAAGTTATGGTGTAGGTCAAAGTGCTGTTTAGGGGGGGGGGGGGGGGGGGGGGGGTATTTATCATCTTCAGTTGTTGAAGGTTAATGCCACATTCAACATTATTTCAGCTATACCGTTCACTTATTCGTGATCGCTGGGTAAACAAACCAGTACTAGGTTAGGAAATTATGCCTTGCCCAAGGGCACTCCACCATGACTACAGCGCCCAATCGTATGTACAGGGTTACTGGAGGAATATTGGTACGCAATTACCTTGAAAACAGACAAGAACTTTCATAATTGTTAAATGAGATTTATAAATTTGTCATTTGGTCCATGTTCTGATGCCGCCTAGCCACCATGTTTTCAATTAATATGGCTTCAACATTCGTTTTGCTCGCCAAATGGCTTTATGCCGAGAGGCGAGGGTAAACAAACCCATACGAAGAAGATTACGGTAACAAAAGGAACCCTCCTATCGATTTATTTTGGAATCCAACAAGCGGGTTAAGAGGAAAAGGATTTTGATTTCGAATTTAGATTTGTGAACAAATTGTGAAAGAGGACCACCAACGAAACATATTTGTGAAGTTTGTCTGAAATTGGTCCAGTGGTTTAGAAGGAGACGTCGTTTAAAGCTGACCGTTAAAGACGGACGGACGGACGGACGGAGAGGCCACGACCAACAGAGAGAGTGATCACAATAGATTACATTGAGCTTTCGTCTCAGGTGATCTAAAAACACGGACACAGACTTGGTTTTCTCTAAAACGGTATTTTTCAGAGTCCCTCATATAGACGAAAAATGACGCCTCTGCAGCAGACGGCTTTTTTGAAAACATAGTGACAAAAGAAGAAATTGTTCAGAACGAGCAATTTCTCCTTTTGCCACAATGTTTCCCACTTTTAGTATAGGTTATCCATTCAATTATATAGATTTTCCATTTTTTGACAAAATATGTTCAAAGTCGTCTGCTGCAGAATGGTCGTATGAGGGAAGAGGGTTAACTCTTTCAGCGCCGAATTGTTAAAAGTAGACTCTTCCATGTTCAAAATCGGGCGTCTCCATTTCTCATGTAATACAAGTTTGGATTATTTTGATAACTAAATGGCAAACAATGCTGATTTCAGGCGAGACAGCTCGTTACGAGCTAGCTGACTCACCTGAATCTGCATTGTTTGCGAAATCCTCAAAATACCCTTTGGCGCTGAAAGAGTTAAACACAGGGTAAGTGTCGCAATTTTGCCGCGTTATTGTTTTATTTCTCACACGAGCATTACAGGAATAAATCATTTTTACGCCGTTTAGCCGGTGGCTGTGCCTGTTTTTAAGACACAATGATTGGAAACAAATTAATCACAATGTAATTGCTTGTGTGCAAAATACACAATCTCCTTATAAAAACACGATACAAGATTTTTTTTTATTTCCCCCCATTCATCTTGAGCAGTGCCTCCTTATCAGACATTCTGATCGATGTGAAATACATGCTATCTAAAAGTGAGATCTCTTTACCGCTTTGGTTTAATTGATTGATTGATTGATTGATTGGGGTTTAACGCCGTTTTTAACATTTTCTCAGTCATATCACGGCGGCCAGTTTACCTACTCATGTATTTCCTGGTTTTCTCACACCAGTAGTCCACAATCAATCTTCCCAAGCAACTGGCTGCTTTTCCACTTAGCCCATTGGTGGAAGACGAATGACGCATGTCGCATTGACTTTTGTCAAACGTCGGAAAGAAAGTTGGCCGGGCCGGGATTCGAACTCACGACCCCTGGATTGACAACCTGCGTCGCTACCGACTGAGCTACCGGGGCTCGGCTTTAACGTTTTGGTATGAGTCATATGGTTTTGAAAATATTAGGGGGAAATTGTGTAACATTTAGGAAATCTGGATGTATCATCAACATGAAGCAATTACTTGCTTTGAGCGACTTCTCTTTTTCTCATACTGTTATCTATTGCAACATAACAACAGCGTTTGAAGGTGTCAATCAATATCAGGACGATGGTAAATATAAAAGTCAAAGTTATAAATACTCCAACATCGTCCAAAAGGTGCCCAATCAGCAGTTTTAAGGCAATTTTGAGTCAATAATTGATATTCAACTCCTATGTTTCTATTTTGAAGTACATTCTAAATAAGGGTTACAAAAAGATAATTCGTCCAATTTCCAGATTGGATCATGAAAACAGAATATTCAATCTCCTAGGCGACTATCTGAGGGGATTGCCGTAATAACCCGGAAGAGACCTAAAGCACGAGGAGTAAACAGGTTGTGAAAACAACATATAATTAAGCCATCCCGCGATAAAACCAACATTGTGGACTCTGCGTAAAGTATCGGCCTGGATCAGTCTAAGTATGCCGCGCAGGTTAACCCGGGAAGACAATGTTCGCCTCCTGTGGATTTTCTGTTTCAGGAATCAATCACTACTCTATACCTCTATCCCCCTGATACGGAATGTGTCGGCCTAGATAAGTCTGCGCGGACTTCGCAGGCTGATATGGGTCGATACATTACGCAGAGTTCACCATGTTGGTTTTCTCGCGGGAAGGCTCATATATCTCTTACCACTCACTTAAACACTATGTTGTGGGTACCTTAATAATGACAGGTGGACCATCTTATTACACGAAGCTGTTGTGGCACCATATGGAAGTGCCTAAACGCTTCATTCTCGTATGTTTGTCAACACAGACAGGTCTTCAAATATTATAACAGATAAATGGTCAAACACCTGATGCATGAACATGTTGATTGATTGATTGGGGTTTAACGCCGTTTTCAACAATTTTTCGGCGATAGCTGTTTAACCTCAGCTTTGACCTAGATGTTAAACAAATGATCTAGATTGTAGACCAATAAAATGTTGTATTTAATGAATACTGTTGAAGAAATAAAGGAAATGAAATGTTTTGATTGGTTCATAGTTAAGTTTGCGATCCTATATATACGAGAGGCACTAATAAGGTGAAGTTTTAAAACGAATGTTCTGCATTCTGATCTTTAATTATTTTCGTTAAGAAATAAATTTCAGTGAAAAAAATCAGTGAAAACGTATGAAATATAATATTTAAGAGCAAAATGTTAATTATTTTTGAAACATGACAAATTCTCAGTTATTTATCGTCAATTGAAACTTATACCTCTCTTGGGAGCCTCGCGTAATCTCCAGTCATGTGACGTATTCTCGGCCTTGAATGCGCATGTTCCATTTCTCATATTGATCGCCGTTTATCTTTTTTAAGATATTTTTTGTTTTTAGTCATATCATGGCGGCGAGTTAACCGACTCATGTGTTTCTTGGCTTTCTCATACCAGTACTGCACACAACATTATTTCCAAGCAACTGGCTGCTTTTCCACAAAAGACAGTGGTCCATTGGTGGAAGACGACATGAACATGTACTATGATGTTTACATAATTGTTATTGGCCAGAGTTTTATAGTCAATACAATAGTCATTGTCATTGCCATTGTCATTCTCAGTTATATACTATTTGTTAAATAGAATGCTTTGTACTACGGGCCGGTGGCCTAATTACTTTCAATAAAATATTTGTCATTATCATTGTCATTGTCATGTGCAAGTTCATCCTCGGTACCCAGGCTATTTATAACATATATGATACCCTGGGCAAACTGGCTAGCGAAACTTCGTAAAGCATGCACCACGATTTCCTCCGTATCTACATTGTTAATTTTGTATCGCACGAGGTTTGTGTCATGCGGCCAATCAAGCGGCTGCATTTCACCTCATAAATTATTCATGAGTACTGTATTTTAACAGCCAATTTGCCCAGGGTATCATATATGTTATGAATAGCCTTGGTACCGAGGATGGTGCAAGTTACGCCAGTCGAAGTCTGCTTTACAACACTAGGTTACATTTATAATAAATGCAGTGTGTACTCAACATACCGTTTATAGGATTGAGGCTTACTCGACTGTCCATAATAACTTAACTTACACTTAATGTGTGGCAAATGCAAGACTTGGACTTTTTTTGTGGATACATAATGACATGTGAATCATTTGTTGAAGTGATTAGAAATAAGGTACTTACAAAAATTGGCTCAAGGGAATTTAGTATGTTCATGGCACATTTCCGCAAGGGATAGCAAGAATCCGCATTAGGTACAACAACACTGTAGACAAACCACGCCAGTATTGCAACGATTATGATTCCAGATGGAGAGAAACCTTGTCCCAGCTTCATCTTGTTAACGACTAGAAAAAAAGAGAGTTTGGTATGTAAATGGGGAGTGTTACTTATATATAGTCTGTGTAAATCGAAATATTGCAAGTTCAGTATTCATAGAAATGTCTAAAACACTGACCTTGTTATATATTCGTTATGCGACAGTTCAATAAACACGGGCAATACTCGACATCAAACAGTATTGCAATCACTAAAACCTTGTGTCAGACTGTAAGTATGTGTAGTATAATCCAGACATGTCAACATGTCGGGGTCAAACTTCCAAATGTAGATCAACACGCTGGCAGCATTGATGAGCATAGGGCCTTCATAAGGTCCTTCATACGGTCCTTCATACGATCCTTCATACGGTCCTTCATACGGTCCTTCATAAGGTCCTTCATACGGTCCTTCATACGGTCTTTCATACGGTCCTTCATACGATCCTTCATACGGTCCTTCATACGGTCCTTCATACGATCCTTCATAAGGTCCTTCATACAGTCCTTCATACGGTCCTTCATAAGGTCCTTCATACGGTCCTTCATAAGGTTCACGGCATATCAAACAGATGGGACATGACATATACAACGATGTAGAGAAGCAGTTTATTATTGGAATGCTGGATGAAAGGTTCCACATAAGTAAAGTTGAATTAATTGTTGGTTGATGATACGAATTGACTAATGCGTATATGAATCAATGCATTGATCGATCAATAAATCAATCGATCGATCAATGCAAACCAAATACAAGAAACCGCTGAAGACGGTAAGGACGGATTGTCGGCAATTTGACCTTGAAAATCGACAAACTAAGGTCAAGGTCAAAGTAACAATAGAAATCAATAGAACTTGTTACTGGTTACCTTCAGGCAAAGTTTCAAGTTTGCAACCCTTTCTTGTGCTGAGATTTTGCTTAACCAGAAACTTTAACCATTTTGCCTAACCTAAAACTTTAACCAAAATGTTGACGGACAGACAGACAGACAGACATCGCCAATCTATAGACCGGAATTGCTTAAGCAATCCGGCCAAAAATCATATTATACTCAATAATTCCGATCATCAGTTCGATATCAAAAAATAATGTAAGCGGTAGTAGTGTTTGTACGGAATTAAATCCGTCAATGTTTTTGCCTAACTGGACAGTAATTTTCTTCAAACACCAGCATCGATGAAATTTACCAATTCGGTATCACAATTTAAGACACACGCATTGAATATTGAGGACCATAGGGAACAGCCGTATCGCAGTTGCAAACACTGCACGTTAATGATACCAAACATTTCCAGCCTTTGAAGAAATATGTATTGACAAAATAAATACGTTTGCGCCTTCATGAAGAAACAGCAGTATAGACTCTTTTCTGCGTGTTTTATGTTGCGTTTAAATGGGTAAATATTTTTATTTTTTTTTAATTCATATTTATTGGCAATTAGCAATATTTTTGCACTTGCCGATTTACAAAATAATTATATGGCAAAGACAGACATAATACATTAATGCATAAAATGACATACAAATATAAACAATTCAATGCTAATATACATTAAGAAACAGCAATATCATCAAGGGTATTTTTTCTAATTGACATAGCTTGCAAGATTATAGAGTTTCTTTTTGTTTGTTAAAGACATTATTGCTATAAACTTTTGCATTGAGGGACTTAGTGATTTGTTTGTGGGTGTTTTACGCCACTTTCAACACATGTTCAGTTATATCACAGCATTTCCTGGGTAAGTTACCAGTATTACTAGTTCATTTATCTTGACACCACCGAGTCAGTGGTAATGCTAACCCTACAACCCTAAGCGCCAATGTAAATAGTAAAGTCAGTGAACAATTCTCGAATCGCAGTTCGACATAATTTCCAGCGACAAATATATCTACCTGCGTTATTTATATCGTCTTATTGTTCGCTTCACTTCACTAGGACTTACATTTTTCGGCGATAGCTGTTTAACCTCAGTTTTGACCTAGATGTTAAACAAACGATCTAGATTGCAGACCAATCAAATCTTGTATTTAATGAATAATGTCGAAGAAATAAAGTGAAAAAAATCAGTGAAAACGTATGAAATATAATATTTAAGAGGAAAATATTAATTATTTTTGAAACATGATAAGTTTGCAGTTATTTATCGTCAATTGAAACTTATACTCCTCTTGGGAGCCTCGCGTAATCTCCAGTCATGTGACGCATTCTCAGCCTTGATAATCTATTCATAGAAACTGAAGCTGGATGGAGATTAGCCTTTGGTAAACACATAGATTATTGTGCAAATTTTATAATTCATGGAAAATTACTGATTGCTTTGATTATTATCGCCGTTTATCTTGTTTAAAGATATTTCTTGTTTAAGCTTACATGACACTGAACTGTAAAGCCAATAGCCATGTGCTTTCTTATATACAAACGTCAACGATACACTGAAATTATCATTATTGAATAGGGTGGAATACATTATAGCAAAAGGGGAAATTGCTCCATTCGCCTCGGTGTTTTCAAATGTCGTCTGGAGCAGATGCGTCTGTATGAGCACATGGGAAAACTGCTGAGTTGTCTTATATTTACCAGTGTGTGTATACCACGTGACTATTGACGTCATTTTTGCAAACGGCGCAGACTGCGCCTTGTTTCATTAAAAATGATAGAGAAATAACACAGTTACAAAATATTGCTGTCCGCCGTAGCATTTGTGACGTCAAAAGTCACGTGGTATACACACACTGCTTACGTACACTTCATAAACAATGTTTGCACTAAAACATTCAAGTTTGTAACTTAAGGCAATTTCAAAAGACCCCGGGCTGAGGATGTCTCGTACTTCTTGGTAAACCACATCTTAAATGGTATCAATATGCAAACAAAAAACTCAAGTCGCTGAAGCGTAAAATGTAAGTGAAGAGCAATGCATTGTTGTCAACATGTTCTGATAAATGATAAACTCACTATATGTATGGAGAAAAGTGTTCTGATCTTTTAATGAAGATTGTATGAACACATATGACCAATAAGTGTGCTCAATGTTAACCAAGCCTAAGTTCTGGCTGGCCAACAATGACGTTGGCATAGGTAATCTTAACGTTGAATGATGTCCCATAACCCAACAATAACCACAACTACATCTGACAAAGTTTCAGAAAAATTCGAGCAGGGACTGCAGAGTAATAGATAATTAGAAAAAAGTTGCCGCCGTCGCCGGAAAAGTGGCTGCTATGTCTCACTCCACATTGGTTTAGAACTAAACTAAGATTTAATTGGAGACATCGGTCAGTTATCTCCCTTTAATACTCTCTACATCTAGCTAGGTCCTATCATTTGGTTTCCTCTGTTTTTATCATTGGTTTCTTTGCACTGGATGGTGCACTTATAATTGCATTTTCTTGGCTAACTGTTATTAGATTGAAACAGTAATTTCACATTTGTTTTCTGTAAACACTGCTATGTAAATTTTCTCTTTTGAATCATCATTTTAATTAACACATTTATGATTAATGTGTACAGAGTAACTGCAATATCTCATTGCGAAATAGCGATAAAGACAAAGGATTCCAACTAAAAGGACCTACCAACTATTTGGTCTTCCTTGGTCTTTTTCTGACAAGGGAGATAATATAATTATCACTAATGTCCCTAATTGAGACAACGGGATTTGGTGATTTGTCAGACTGATTGGGAGATGAATGTGACCTCTAGAGTGTTAATAAAGTTAATATAAAACTTATATCCTGACCTAGTTTTTGACCCCCATGACCCAGTTTCGAATTCGTGATTTGATGGAGACAAATGTTCTGATTACATTTCATGAAAATTGGATGAAACAAAGACTTGAAAAGTGTTCACAAGGTTATTCTAATATTTGACCAAGTAACGTAGTTTTTGACAACCCCACCCCATGAACCAGTTTTGAATTTGACCGATATCTGATGGAGACAAATGTTAATGATAAAATGGCATGAAAGTTGGTTGTAAAATAGGACCACTAGAGACAGCGTTAACCAAGGTTAAGTGACCTAATCAAGGTTAAGTTAACCAATGTTAAGTTCTGCATAACCCTCCAAAATGACCCAGTTTTGAACAGTGAATGTTAACCATGGTTAAGTTACCTAACCAAGGTTGAGGTCACCAATGTTAAGTTACCTCAATTCTGGCCAACGATGACCTGACCTTGATACGTTTGACGTTGAGTGAATCCAATGACCCAACAATATATCTGCCCAAAGCTCAGAACAGATTGACCAGAGGATGCTGAGTAATAGAGAATTGAAAAGTCGCCGCCGTCGCCACGGCCGGAAAAGAAAAGTATCAGCTATTCGTGGGCGAGACATAAAAAGCTTCAAGACATTAAAGGATATGCACGAAGAAGGTACTTTGAGGCAAGAAATGTCGATCTGTTGACGATCCATCTGCATCAACAATATGATGAGCCGTCCCGCGAGAAAACCAACATTGTGGATTCTGCGTGAAGTATCGACTCAGATCAGCATAAGCATGCAGCGCAGGCTAACCCAGACAGACACCTTTGCATCCTGTTGATTTTCTGTTTCAGGAATCATTGCTCTATACTTCTATTCCTCTGAGACGAAATGTGTCGACCCGGATCAGTCTGTGCGGACTGCGCAGGCTGATACGGGTCGATACTTAACGCAGAGTCCATAATGTTGGTTTTCTCGTGGGATGGCTCAATTATTATCTATAATCTGATTCTAGGTTTGAATAATAAACGATCCGATCCGCAAGCGAAAAGTTTGGAGTGTTTTAGTTAAATCATATTTATTCATCACGAGAACACATTTTACATTACATAAACGAATAGTTATCCTGCTATATGGATTGAACTTAAATATTTTACTGGTTTGGCATTAAACTCCCTTTCCTTTATCCTGACAAAAAAAACTTGTTAAATATTTTGTCTTCGCAACGGACGAATTTTGAAGACAATTCATGGAAAAGGAGAATTTAATTTACTTAATTTACGTCCTTGGTTTTCTTTTCCTGAAGTACAGTTCATAAAAAATACGAATACAATTACGAATAAAAACCAAATGACGATTATCAAAATAATGCACAATAAATACTCACCCTGTCCCAAAAATCAAAACTGTATAATGTGTATATGTTAATATGACATTGATTGCTAAATATAACTTTGCTGATTTGGAATATTTGTCCTTTAATCCGTAAAGTAGCTTATAATTATAATCTTTATGCGTAGTACAGCGTGTTGTAACGGAACCACGATAAACCGTTTATAGGTTAGATGGACTCCACTTTGTATATGAGTTCTTCTCGATATATCAGATTATCGTATGTTAATGCTACCTAGTTTTTATCTTATTTAAGGCAAAGAATTCGGAGAAAAATACAAATAACCAAATATAAGTTTAATACAATTTATTCCTAATATGTAAAACAAAACTTCATTGAAATTTGATCACGGGAACAAACTTAACATTGATACAATGTATCTGTGAAGATACTGTTGTGGAATGGCTGCCCACATCTGATGAATAACACGCGTGAGCTCCCTGAGATTTGGTTGCAGCGGCTGGGCACGCATCTTGCGCTTCAATAGGTCCCACACGTGCTCGGTCATATTTAAATCCGGACTTTTTGCAGGCCATTTGATAGAAAAAATCATCTTTCTGTCAATATTTTTCACTAAATAACAAATAATAAAACATATTGCAACTTTTATAACGACGCGTAACATACCTGTCTGATGGGAGTTCCGGCACGAATCATTCCGACGGATTGAGCGCGTTCTACAATGCTCATTCTCGCCATATTTAATGTTTTTCATAAAAGACAATCCACGAAGAATACATTCCTACCAAATACGACACCTACCATGCCGTGCACGAGAGCACATAGCCAATTTTCGTACCTACCGTTCCGCATGGAAGATTGTGTACATGAGTACGTGTTTTCGATAGATTGGTGTGTACAATACAAACATAACTAAACTTTAGATTTATTGATTAAATATCTCGCATAATATCATATTTTATATGGTGGCCAATTAGAAATTAGTCGAAGTGTATAGTCCGTATATCGTTTGGTTTGTGTCTCAAGTTGACGGCGTTGAAAGTTGATGTGCAAGAGGTGTGCATGGTTGTGTCTACAACAAGTATCTGAAGTATTTTAGATAAGTAGGTTGACCTAGTTCGGGGGGGTGTCGGAGGAAGAGGGGGTTGAGGTTTTTGCTTCAATGGGGTTTCCACTTCAATTATTTAATTTATGTATTTTTAGACAGGTGAAGATGTAGATCTGCCTGCGCATCTATGCGATCTCATCCGTACGTGCACTATATATCAACAGTTTATCAAAACATCCCGTGACTAATTGGCGAACAGGGTAGAATTAGATCAAGCTGTGTGAATGCGCAGTTTGATATGGATCTACACTGATTGAAACTGAACTGTTGTTCGAATGTTGGTTTTCGTTATGACTTGACATTCCTGGAGTAAGATTATCTTAACGTATCAACTCTTCTTGGTTTCTGCCCTTAGGCAAACATCGAGGGCTTGACGTGAAACGGTTGTAACTAAAATTGGTATATTTTTACCGAGGTTAATCACCTCACCATAACGTCTTTATAAGCGTTAAATCTTTTGTCTAGGTAAACAATGGAAATTTAGGTGCAATTGCTCGTTCCGAGCAATGGCACCTAAATGTGCATTGTTTACAAAGGGGTCAAAATTTGCCCCTAAACCAGGGTTTTCAAAATAGGTTTTGAGTTACAACCGTTTCACGCCAAGCCATCGATATGCGCTTTGAAAACCATTTAACTCTCTCTCGAGAATGGATAAATACTGAATAATATTATTCATTTTGGACCAATTTAATCTAAATGCAAATGGAGTCATGAATGTTTCGGGTCACAGTGCATTTCAAACCAGAACATGTCTTTACCATTTCTAAATCACATGTTTATTCATGCCACAAGGGGGAGGGAACACACATGCTAAGCTGCCCCGGGGCTCGAACCCAGGGATTCTCTTTGTCATGACGAGTACTCTATAGACTGAGCTGAAAGATCGCTGACACATTCTCTCTCCAACCGTGAACAAGTTCGAACTGCGACATTCTGTTATGCCCAATTACTACAGGAAACGTTCTAGATGATGCCGTACTGTTCCGTTATGTCCAACCACTACAGAACACGTTCTAGATAATGCCGTACTTTTCATCATGAACAACTACTACAGAAAACGTTCTAGATAATGTCGTACTGTTCATCATGAACAACTACTACAGAAAACGTTCTAGATAATCCCGTAGTGTTCATTATAAACAATTACTACATAAAACGTTCTAGATAATGCCGTACTATTGATCATAAACAACTACTACAGAACACGTTCTAGATAATGCCGTACTTTTCATCATGAACAACTACTACAGAAAACGTTCTAGATAATGTCGTACTGTTCATCATGAACAACTACTACAGAAAACGTTCTAGATAATCCCGTAGTGTTCATTATAAACAATTACTACATAAAACGTTCTAGATAATGCCGTACTATTGATCATAAACAACTACTACAGAAAACGTTCTAGATAATGACGTATTGTTCATCATAAATAACTACTACAGAAAACGTTTTAGATAAGGGCGTATTGTTGATCATGAACAACTACTACAGAAAACGTTCTAAATAACGCCGTAGTGTTCATCATGAACAACTACTACAGAAAACGTTCTAAATAATGCCGTATTGGTCATCATTAACAACTACTACAGAAAACGTTCTAAATAATGCCGTATTGTTCATCATGAACAACTACTACAGTAAACGTTCTAGATAATGCCGTACTATTCATCATAAATAACTACTACAGTAAACGTTCTAGATAATGCCGTATTGTTCATAATGAACAACTACTACAGAAAACGTTCTAGATAATGCCGTACTATTCATCATAAACAACTACTACAGAAAACGTTCTAGATAATGCCTTATTGTTAATTATGAATAACTACTACTACAGAAAACGTTCTAGATAATGCCGTATTGTTCATCATGAACAACAACTACAGAAAACGTTCTAGATAATGTCGTAGTGTTCATCATAAACAACTACTACAGTAAACGTTCTAGATAATGCCGTACTATTCATCATAAACAACTACTACAGAACACGTTCTAGATAATCCCGTATTGTTCATCATAAACAACTACTACAGAAAACGTTCTAGATAATGCCGTATTGTTCCTCATAAACAGTTACTACAGAAAACGTTCTAGATAATGCCGTACTATTCATCATAAACAACTACTACAGAAAGCGTTCTAGATAATGCCGTATTGTTCATCATGAACAACTACTACAGAAAAGCTTAATCCAAGCGGACACTGATGGAGTTTACATCCATGATAAGTTCTAAACAATGAATCGAATCCAAAAGATCCAATACAAAAACCCAACTCCTTTTAATCCTGTTTATTTGTTAAATTTCGGTTGCTTTATTTATATTTTTGGGTTATTTTTTTTTATCAAAGATATATGTATAAATATATACTTCGGTTGCGAAATGGGGTAATACACAAAAAAGATTGAGGATCAAGTTAAGGGTGTTCCTTTTATTTCATCATTTTTTTTTGTCGAAACTGCGGTATTTGCAATATTGTATAATTAGATTACAGTAGTGCACGAACATTAAGTCGGCTCTCTTATTGCATACATGTAATTTTGAAAAAATTGATTTTCAATACCGAACGAAGGGCGCCCCATGTTCGGAGGATTTGCCCGTAAGCTAATTTAATTCTCGTCCTAGAATTGAGTTTTCTTGTGAAGCATTTTTATCTTGATTTGTTTTTTTAGTCAAAAACTTCGATAATGGCAGATGTATTTCCTATTTAGCTATTGTTTACCGTAAGTAAATGCTTTGTTTGTTTGAGTGTTTTCATCAGGTTTTTCATTTATATCCGGGCGTTTCCTTGTTTGAGTGTTTTCACCAGGTATTCAATTTATATCACGGCGTGTCCTTGTTTGACAGTTTTCACCAGGTATATCATTTATATCAAGGCGTTTCCTTGTTTGAGTGTTTTCACCAGGTATTTCATTTATATCACGGCGTTTCATTGTTTGAGTGTTTTCACCAGGTATTTCATTTTAATATATCACGGCGTTTCCTTGTTTGAGTGTTTTCACCAGGTATTTCATTTATATCACGGCGTTTCCTTGTTTGAGTGTTTTCACCAGGTATTTCATTTATATCACGGCGTTTCCTTGTTAAAGTTCTTTCACCAGGTATTTCATCTATATCACGGCGTTTCCTTGTTTGAGTGTTTTCACCAGGTATTTTATTTATATCACGGCGTTTCCTTGTTTGAGTGTTTTCACTAGGTAATTCATTTATATCAAGGCGTTTCCTTGTTTGAGTGTTTTCACCAGGTATTTCATTTATATCACCGCGTTTCCTTGTTAGAGTGTTTTCACCAGGTATTTCATTTATATCACGGCGTTTCCTTGTTTGAGTGTTTTCACTAGGTATTTCATTTATATCACGGCGTTTCCTTGTTTGAGTGTTTTCACCAGGTATTTAATTTATATTTCGGCGTTTCCTTGTTAGAGTGTTTTCACCAGGTATTTCATTTATATCACGGCGTTTCCTTGTTTGTGTGTTTTCACCAGGTATTTCATTTATATCATGGCGTTTCCTTGGTAAATTACCAGAACCACCGGTTGTAATTATTCTGATACCGATGCATCAGTGTCTCGTCGCTACAAAGTTGCGAAAGCGAGATTAAGGTGTTGCTTTTCTGGCGGCGGCGACGGCGACGGTGACGTCGTCAAACATTTGTGTTTAGCTCAACGTTAAAGTTTCTTTTTCTCAATACATAAGTACTTGTGCCAGCGCTTTCAAACTTATATATAAGAGCCAACTGATTTTACCATGTCTATCATGTAACGGTTAGCCATGTCTATCATACCGGGTGTCCTGGGTTCGATCCCCGGTCGCGACACCACCGCCATGGTGGAGTGCCCTTGGGCAAGGCACATTTTCTAGCCTAGTACTGGTTTGTTTACCCAGGGATCATGAATAAGTGAACTGTCGCCGTGATATAACTGAAATAATGTTGAAAGCGGCGTAAAACCCTTATAAATAAATAAACTAACCCTTTCAATGCGCGAACCGATTTTGTGAATCCTGTGCCGCCATTATATATCCAGGCTAGCCGGCACATCCACGCCGTCTAACAAGGCTCTATATATACCGTTGACTGCCCAACATAGCTGTGTTACCTTGATATACCAATTACTGGACATGGACTCTTCAAAATACAACGCTGGACAAGTCCATTTTAAAAAGTCAGCATTGACAGGGCTAAAGTAGACATTAAAGCATGTGCATGTCGTATATATTGGCAATTGTTATTATTCACATTCTGGAGGGAAGACCTTACCCTTATTTAACGCGACCATTCTCTGCGTCGATTAACTCTTTCCCACATATAAAGAATCTGCAGCAGACGACTTTGAAAACATCTCAACAATAATATGGAAAATCTCCCTAAATGAAGACATAATTTTTGGATAGAGTTGAAAACATTGTGTCAAAAGAAGAAATTGCTCGTATTGAGCAATTTCTTCCTTTGTCACATTTTTTTTTAAAGTCGTCTTCTGCAGAGGCGTCAGAAAGCGTCTATATGTGGGAAAGGGTTAAGTAAGTCAGGTCTGTATATATCTGCGACTTAAATAAATGAGCTATGCTATATTAAATATCATTTTAAATCCAACATTAATACAGCTACAACACGATAATGTCTTTCGTCGTTAGTAGGCCTAAATATAGTAATTCCCTTTCATGCAAATAAGTTTCACCAGAGTAAAATCCGAGAGTGGTACAACTGTGGAGTGAATCCCTCTTAAGAGTAACTGTTTGATTTCCCCCAACATATGGCGGTTACATGAATAATGGACCCCGGCCATAAATGATAATTTTCAGATGCAGTGGTAAACTATGTTAGAAAAGGTATAATTGCTTTAATTGTTTCCTACAATGTTTTCTTCTGTTGTCTGATTCAGATTGTTCGTCGATAGACGTATAACCTCAGTTTTGACCTAGATGTTAGACAAATGATCTAGATTGTAGACCAATCATATGATGTATTAAAGTTTAATGAATAATGTGGAAGAAATAAAGGAAATGAAACGTTTTGATTGGTTCATAGTCAAGTTGGCGATACTACGAGAGGCACTTATAAGGTGCAGTTTTAAAACGAAATGTTCTTTATACTAACCTTTAATTGTTTTCCTTAAGAAATAAATATCAGTGAAAAAAATCAGTGAAAACGTATGAAATATAATATTTAAGAGCAAAATATTAATTATTTTTGAAACATGATAAGTTCTCAGTTATTTATCG
Organism: Serripes groenlandicus; assembly: GCA_031761405.1. Classification (NCBI taxonomy): domain Eukaryota; kingdom Metazoa; phylum Mollusca; class Bivalvia; order Cardiida; family Cardiidae; genus Serripes; species Serripes groenlandicus. The sequence goes on along the minus strand of JASEVX010000006.1, from coordinate 6,445,817 downwards.
TCAATTGAAACGTATACACCCCCTTGGGAGCCTCGCGTAATCTCCAGTCATGTGACGTATTTGTCATGACACAAATTTGTGTAGAAACCCTTTTCAAACTAAGCAAAACCTTTCTGATTTTCAGAGACATATAAACACAGTGTTTATATGCCTCTGTGATATTCAAGTCAAATAATATGCGCATATGATGCATTTCTTAGTGTTTTCACATATTGTTCGACGTTTATCTTTTTTAAAGATATTTCTTGTTCAGAGTTTTTCTGTCAGTGAAGCATTTTCCTCTAAAGAGCAGCACATGCCTCTGCCATTATTGAGCCGTCCCGCGAGAAAACTAACATTGTGGTATCTGCGTAAAGTATCGACCCGGATCAGCTTAAGCATACAGCGCAGCCTTACCCGGATAGACACTTTTCGCCTCCTGTGGATTTTCTGTTTCAGATATCATTACTCTATATATACCTCTACCTCTATCTTCCTTAGATAGAATGTGTCGGCCCGGATCAGTATGCGCAGAATGCGCAGGCTGATCTGGGTCGATACATTACGCAGAGGCCATACTGTTGGTTCAATTATGTTTTTTGTCTGGAAAGGCTGCGCAGAATATCCAGGATGACCGCCGGTTGTGTCTTCTTTGTTTGAATGTCTTCGCGTTGTAGTGGTTAAAGGTCAAATTACGCCAAATTCATCCGCGGCCATGCCAGATAGTCCCTAGAAAAATCTTAGTTTGAGTGCAGAAATGAGTGTATGCCTTCACCAGAATACATATAATATATGACATTGAGTTTAAGTACATTGTAAATGTGTATAGGATGGACTGGAATTAAGTGGTTTGATCATTTTTAGGTTTTTGACCTTGTTTGAATATGAGAGCAACCAGTTTCGTCCCAGCCCGATTTCGTCCAAAATGACGGTAACCATTTTCGCCGCGTGAATTCTTTCTTGCATAATGCGTAACCCACCATTTTCTGTTTAATATTTTAAAGCTTAGAGGTCACACTTTTCAATGATATGCTTAGAAAGTGATACAATAAAGGTTTAAAACTGGTTGATATTTGTTCGATTCAAGGTCAGGGAACACCAAATTCTTTAGATTGTATGTTTGTTTCTCGCTGATTTCAATAATCTTTGCATTATATCAGGCGTTTCCTTGGAAATATACCAGTACTGCTGGTTAATTTATCCTGACACCAGCCAGTTAGACGTTACTGCTAACCCCGCAACCCTGAGCGCCAAGGAGAGCAGTCATTGCTACCATTTTTAAAGTCTTTGGTATGACCCGGTCGGGGATCAAACCCGCGACCTCCTCCACCTTAAGTCGGACGCTCTACCACTAACACCACCGAGGTTCAGGGTTGCAATTACGATGATGATTCAGTGTCGGGATAAATAATATCGGTTGTGCGGTTATTTATTACAAAGGTGATACAACAGAAATACTGTTGAAAGTTCGCCACATTAGATTGCAGGAAGCATGTCATAAATACGATAATGGTTTATCGTGCGGACCCCAGTTCGCCGTATCAGATTGCCGAAAGCATACCATAAATACGATAACTAGTTTTTTATTCGGCTCTAGGAACCAATTCTAATGAACTAAAACCCCCATCGCTAACATAACAGTCGTTCGTTCTATTACATGATCAAAGCGAGGTTTCCACGGATTTGAATTAGCTGAATTGCATGTTTATGATCGCGTTCTATATTTAATTAAAATGAATTGATTGTAAAAGTAACAGGGCTTGAAATCTAGTATGTGTTTTCCGTGACGCTGTAACTGATTCCGTCTATCTACTCTTGGCACGCAAATGAAATGTGTTTGCAAGAAATGCGCCTGTGCTATAGATTTCATGAATTCAAAACTGCGGCTAAACCGTTTGCTAAAGCTTAACCGTTTCACACCTGCAGACGGTTTGAATTGGCTACAGAAGAGGAATTTCGAAAACATTGGGGAAAAATAAGAAAATGCTCATTCCTACTTTTCCAACCCTGTTTTTATCTCTTTTCAACAATTATACTTTAAATTGTAGAGATGTTCAATATGTTTGCCTAGATGCTTTAAGAGTCTTCCGCTGTATATTTACCGTATGTTTAATTTGATTTATTTGCATTTAACCCTTTCCCTCATACGGCAATGCAGCAGACGACTTTGAACGTATTTTGTCAAAAAATAGAAAATCTCCATAATGTAATGGATAACGTATGACAAAAAGTGGAAAACATTGTGGCAAAAGGAGAAATTGCACGTTTTGTGCAATTTCTTCTTTTGTCACTATGTTTTCAAAAAGCCGTCTGCTGCAGAGGCGTCAGAAAGCGTCTATATAAGGGAAAGGGTTACTTTTCCAGTCATATCACGGCGACCAGTTCACCTACTCATGCGTTTCCTGATTTGTCCCACACCAGTATACCACACAACATACTTTCCAAGCAACTGGCTGCTTATCCACAGAGACTATTTAACAGCCCATTGGTGAAAGACGAAATGACGCAGGTCACAATGACTTTTTTTTTTCAAACGTCGGAAAGAATGTTGGCCGAGCTGGGATTGGAACTCACAACCCCTGTATTGACAGCCCGCGTCGCTACCGACTTGAGCTACCGGGGCTCGGCCGTATGTGCGAAAGGATTAATACTGGTTTTAATTAATTATTTAATTAATTAATCTATGTGTCACGTTTCGTCAAGTCGCCTGGAATAATAAGTACAGGTAAGGAGGGGTATTCAGCTCTTTTTCCCACAATTTCTCTCTTATTATTTATGTAAACCCTATGTTGTGGGTACTCAAAAGAATCGTCTCACTGAGACGATTCTTTTGAGTACCCACAACATAGGGTTAGAGGGTCAAATAAGGATGTTCACACATGCGCAGACACACTTGCATTGTCTGCAGCGGACAAATTTCGAAAACATTTGGGCAAAATAAGAAATTGCTCATTATGAAGGTCAAATTACGCTAAATACATCCGCTGACTTGCTGATCTACAGTACTATAGTCCCTAAAAAAACCTTTGTTTGCGTAGAAATGGATGTATACCATCACCAGAATGTATTGAATATATAACATTGAGTTTAATATGCATTGTGAATGTGTATAGGATGCACTGGAAATTATTGATTTGATCACTTTTAGTATTTTGACCTCGTTTGAAAGTGAAAGTAGAGAATGCTAAACACCGGTTTTGTCCGGGCCCGATTTGGTCCAAAATGACGTTAACCATTTTCGCCTGGTGAGTTCTTTCTTGCATAATGCATGACCCCACATTTTCTTTGGATTGTTTTAAAGCTATAGGAGGTAACTCTTTTCAATGATATATGGTGTTCTACATGAGAAACGCTTAGAAAGTGTGACAATTGAGGACTGAAACTGGTCGATTTACATGGAAACAAAGAAGGATTTTTTTGGTAACCTATGAATAATTCCTATTTTTCCAACACTATTTTCAACTCTTTTTAACAATTATACTTTTTATTATAGAGATGTTCAATTTGTTTCCCTGGATGCTTTAAGGGTCTTCCGCGGTATATTTACCGTATGTGGGAAAGGGTTAATACAGGTTTTCAATTTATTTGTCATGTTTCTTCAAGTCGACTGGAATAATAATTAATACATTGTATGTGTTATCTTTTCAATTTGTCCGATACAATTTAGCAAGACATTGGTTTGTAATCACCATTGAACATGTATTATCTAGTTGGCAGAAAATGGCATGCTTAAATATTATGGAAATCGTCTTTCCTCTTTAACCAATTGAAATACTTTTGATATATATATCACACTGTTGGAAAAGGGTACATTCTACGATTTCGACAGATGGAAGTATTTACGTTTGATAAGATACAAACTGTATGGGTACTCGTGTGAAAGTAAATGTTTGTTGTCCGACCAGACATTATCAATGCTAGAATGAATAATGTTCATGTTAAGTTAACCAATTGAAATGCTTTTATATCACACTGTTGGAAAAGGGTACATGCTACGATTTCGACGGATGGAAGTATTTACGTTTGATAAGATACAAACTGTATGGGTACTCGTGTGAAAGTAAATGTTTGTTGTCCGACCAGACATTATCAATGCTAGAATGAATAATGTTCATGTTAAGTTAACCAATTGAAATGCTTTTATATCACACTGTTGGAAAAGGGTACATGCTACGATTTCGACAGATGGAAGTATTTACGTTTGATAAGATACAAACTGTATAGGTACTCATGTGAAAGTAAATGTTTGTCGTCCGAACAGACATTATCAATGCTAGAATGAATAATGTTCGTGTTAAACCTTTTCCCACATTGCAATCGGAAGCATCAGCAGCAAAGGAAATTTGAGCCGTCCCGCGAGAAAACCATGGCCTCTGCGTAATATACCGACCCAGATCAGCCTGTGCAGCTTGATCCAAGCCAACACATTCCTCTAGGGGGGGGGGGGGGGGGTGTTAGAGGTATAGCGTTATTAGTCGGAAAGTGTCTGACCGGGTTAGCCTGCGCGACATGCTTAGGCTGATCCGGGTCGATACTTTACGCAGAGTCCATAATGTTGGATTTCTCGGGACGGCTAATTTTGAAACATTTTGACACAATGTTTTCAAATGTATTCATATTTCTTTTCAATAATGTAGATTTGCCACATAACTGTCAAGATGTTATCAAACGTATCTGCCTATTTTGGAATTGAAAGTGGGAAATTGTTAAAGGATAAGCAAGCCATCACAAAGCTCCTGCCAAATCTATTGCTAACACTCTGTATGTACGATATCAATATATGAGCCGTCCCGCGAGAAAACCAACATTGTGGACTCGGCGTAAATTATCGACTCGATTCAGCCTAAGAATCATTACTCTATACCTCTATCCCTTTGAGACGGAAAGACTGCGTAAGCTGATCTGGATCGATACATTACGCAGAGGCCATAATGTTGGTTTTCATATTTGTCATGTTTCTCTAAGTCTTCTGATATAATCAGCAATATATCTTGAACTTTTTCCAGAGTTTGGTTGATTACAATAAGATACTTGGTTACAATGATCAATTTCTCAATTTGTCATAAAGTTTTAACCTGGATTCCATACTTATAATTACATAAGAAATGTTCCTTACTATGCCTAGATACTTTCGAAGTTGTTTGCTGTCTTTGTTGTCTGTGGGAAAGGGTTGATAACAAAGTAAATATATTGGTATTATTTACTACATTGTACTGTTCCCTGGTGACCACTTCCCATGCCTAACCAGACTTTAAACAGCTGTGCTCTGTGTTATCATTGTGTGATAGTTATATCTTTGGGACCAATCAAATCCAAATGTACCAATTGCGATTCATTATTTAGCCATTTCGAAATATAATGCAAGTAACGGTTTCGCTGTATAATGTGCCGTGTAAACCACCATTAAAAATTAATACAAAAAAAAAAATCAATTATAAGAATGTTTTAACCCTTTCAGACATACAACAAATCTGTAGCAGACGACTTTGAAAACATAGTGACACAAATCGGAAAAATCGTAATAAAAGATAGCTTAATTGTAAAATAAAGTTGAAAACATTGTGGCCAAAGGGGAAATTGCTCATCATGAGCAATTTCACCTTTGGCCACAATGTTTTCAAAAGTCGACTGCTGCTATTGCGTCAAATTGCGTCTACAGGTGGGCAAGGGTTAAGGCTATATCATTTTGGACGTCGATTCAACTTCCTAAGATTTACGTTTTGTTAAAACAGAGTTATCTATTGAATGGTAGCCCTGGTGTGTCCAGTATGGAGAGTTTGAAGTTAACCTGATAACTGTAACCAAATACAAAAATATGGAACGCCTTTACTGTCTTAGTATGTTGTATTGTATTTTTATGGAAATGGACTGTTCACTCGGTAATTTCCGGAGAATGCCGGAAAGTATGATCATCTTAATGAAAAATGCACCGCATACAAAAGTAAAACTACTGCGTACAAGAAAAGTTGATGCAAGACATCAATATCGCCGGAAAAGACTGCATTCATTTATTTGTTAACACACATGCATTCTTGACTTTCATTAGTCTAAACATACACATAATGTTTTCATTAAGGACTAATTCCAGGATTTTTGAAATTCCACATACAAATTTCAGGATTTTGATCAGGGTTTTGGATTTGTTGTATTTGTCAATAAAACCACAACAAATACAGTTTGGGGATTTAAATCTACATACAATAAAAAGCTATTTAACCCTTTCCATGTCTGAAGCAACAATGACAACCTTTAAATGTTTAAAACATTGAGATAACGGTTAAATCGCTGAAGACATGAACTTCCTCCTTTGTAATAATTATTATAATAAGCTTTCACAGATGATAAAATTTATCCTCATACATGTATGTTTAAAAAGTAGACCACACTTGAAGCGCCATATAAGCTAAATCATTGATGCATACAATATATGTATGGCGCAAGAGAAATGCCAGTTGCGAGTCCCATTACCATTTAAAATGTGGCAAGTATAAAATTAATTGGGTGCGAAGACCAGATTTTCTTTATTTCTAAAATTATTGTTTATCCGAGTTTGTTCTTTTATTAATTTATTTCCAGCCAAATAAACATTTAATATCACATATATTTAATCATTTAAGTGTGTAGAATTTAGCGTTCTATCTGTAATATTAGGTGTTTGAGCATTCTTTCGAAATGTTGACCTCGTGTCAAGATCGAGTCGTTGTGACATCGAAGAAAGTGAATACAAAATCAAGCAAAGCTTTAGTGCATGATTTATCCCACTGCATTCGAGAGAGAAAAAAGCATGCGCTAGTCACGTAGCAAGTCTAACAGGGACTCTTTTGTCTTCGTAAATAAGACAAAAAAAACATAAATGCGAGTCCGCGCAGACTGATCCGGACCGACATATTCCGTCTCAGGGAATAGAGGTATAGAGTAATGATTCCTGAAACAGAAATTCTACAGGAGGCGAACATTGTCTATCCGGGTAAGCCTGCGCGGCATGCTTAGGCTGGTCCGGGTCGATACTTTACACAGAGTCCACAATGTTGGGTTTTTCGCGGGACGGCTCAAAATTGTGTATACTGCTGTATATGGATTATGGCTTATTAAAAGTATTAAGAAAGCGGCAACAACATCAAATCAGATATAGATCTACTACAATGTGAATATTACGCGATTCCCTGAAGGATGCTCCTTTTCCACTGATATTAACCTTTTCTACATACAAACAATCTGCAGCAGTCGACTTTAACATAATCTAGGCAAAAGTGTGGAAGATCTGTATAAATGAAAGTGCAATTATTGAAAAGTTTGAAACAAATTGTGGCAAAAGAAGTAATTGCTCATCATAAACTGTTACAATGTTTTCCAAAGTCGTTTGCGAAAGAGGCGTCAGAAAGCGGATGTATTTTGGAAAGGGTTTTAACATTTTTCCACTTAAAGACGCAATTTTCACGCATCTACGAAAGCCGGATTTTGCAAACAGTGTGGCAAAAGGAGGAATTTTCCATAATGATAAATTTCCTTCTTCTGTCATAGTGTGTGTCAACTCTACTAATTATTATGTCATGTATAAATATGAGCCGTTCCACGAGAAAACCAACAATGTGGACTCGGCGTAAATTATCGACCCGGATCAGCCTAAACATGCCGCGCAGGCTAACCCTGTCAGACACGTTTCACCTGTTGTGAATTTTCTGTTCCGGGAATCATTACTCTATACCTCTATCCCCCTGAGACGGAAATATATCGTCCAGGATTAGCCGCGGCGGACTGCGCAAGCTGATCAGGGTCGATATATTACGCATAGTACACAATGTTGTTTTCTCGTGGCACGGCTCATATGTATACAGTAGAGTTGACACACTTTGACAGAAGAAGGCAAATTATCATTAAGGAATTTTCTTCCTTTTGACACACTGTTTGCAAAATCCGGCTTTCGTAGATCCGTGAAAATTGCGTTGGTTTTGGTTGGCGGGACGGCTCATATGTTATATTTGTTTGCCTTTCGGTTTTCAGAGTTGCCTGCTGCAAATTTATTGTAAGCGAGAAAGAGGTCTTATATCAATGGACCGGCCGAGAGACACGTTGCATGTCAAAGGACATAAACGTGGAGCACTGTTCCTTCATCAATTAAGTAACGGTGTAAAGCGCTTGCGTGCAGCTTGTATCGGGCACTCGTTAAGTCGTAAATCACACATTTAGGTCGGAACTATCTTTTTTATCTCGAAATGTTTGTGTTTTCTTTTATTTTATCTCGAAATATATATATATTTTTTTTTATTTTATCTTTAAATATATCTGTTTTCTTTTATTTTGTCTCGAAATCTTTCTTTTTTTTATATTTTATCTCAAGATCATGCTCCCTCTCATGCTAAAAATGCGTCGTTTAAACGCAACGTATTGTATCCTCTGAAAACTGCACCTCTGTGGTCCGAAATCTTCTTCAGAACAATAGGTATTGTTTGCACCCAGCACACCATTTATCTAACGAAATACAAACGTAGAATAAATGGACATTTTAGTTATGGTTTGAGCAGAAAGAATTGTAAGCAACAGAAACTTTGCATATTATTGCAAGCACTATCTAATTTTCCTTCGATGTTTTCGAATTGCGATTTATTCCGAATTGTTAAAATACGTTTCTATCTGGGAATTGATATACACTCTCTTTAAGTATTACGCCTTTCTAAATCAGTGGCATTGCATTGGCCCCAACCATAGCCCCCCACCATTGGCCCCCACCATAGCCCCCCACCATTGGCCCCCACCATAGCCCCTCCACCATTGGCCCCAACCATAGCCCCTCCACCATTGGCCCCCACCATAGTCCCCCACCCACCATTGGTCCCCACCATAGCCCCCCACCATTGGCCCCCACCATAGCCCCTCCACCATTGGCCCCAACCATAGCCCCTCCACCATTGCCCCCCACCATAGTCCCCCACCCACCATTGGTCCCCACCATAGCCCCCCACCATTGGCCCCTACCATAGCCCCTCCACCATTGGCCCCAACCATAGCCCCTCCACCATTGGCCCCCACCAAAGTCCCCCACCCACTATTGGTCCCCACCATAGCCCCCCACCATTGGCCCCCACCATAGCCCCTCCACCATTGGCCCCCACCATAGCCCCTCCACCATTGGCCCCCACCTATCCCCTCCACCATTGGCCCCCACCATAGTCCCCCACCCACCATTGGTTCCCACCATAGCCCCCACCATTGGCCCCCACCATAGACCCCCTACACTGGCCCCCACAATATAAGAGGTTACACTTTATTCAACCCTTTCTCCACATACAACGAACCTGCAGCAGACGACTTTGAAAACAACCTGGACAAAATGTAATTGATATCCATAAAATAAGGATTAATTATTAAATAGAGCTGAGAAATATGAGCAATTTCACCTTTACGTATTTTTTTTTCAAAAGACGTCTGCTGTAGAGACCTCAGAAAACGTCTGTATGTTGGAAATGGTGAACTATTCCACGTTACATTGATGTGACGATACGCATGTCCTCTGTAAATGACCCGTGCTCATGAAAAACGAACCATATCGTATTCGTGTCAAGTGTAGAACGCGATTTGTCCGCGCACCCTTGGTGTCTGATTTCAATGTACACATTTATTCAAACTAACTTATTATATACTATGATGTTCGTATTCGTATAAGTATATATACTATGATATTCGTATTCGTATACGTATATAAACTATGATATTCGTATCCGTATACGTATATATACTATGCTATTCGTATTCGTATACGTATATATACTATGCTATTCGTATTCGTATACGTATATATAATATGATATTCGTATCCGTATACGTATATATTCTATGCTATTCGTATTCGTATACGTATATATACTATGCTATTCGTATTCGTATACGTATATATACTATGATATTCGTATTCGTATACGTATATATACTATGATATTCGTATCCGTATACGTATATATACTATGCTATTCGTATTCGTATTCGTATAAATACTATGATATTCGTATTCGTATACGTATATATACTATGCTATTCGTATCCGTATACGTATAAATACTATGATATTCGTATTCGTATACGTATATATACTATGCTATTCGTATTCGTATACGTATATATACTATACTATTCGTATCTGTATACGTATATATACTATGATATTCGTATTCGTATACGTATATATACTATGATATTCGTATTCGTATATATACTATGTTATTCGTATCCGTATACGTATAAATACTATGATATTCGTATTCGTATACGTATATATACTATGATATTCGTATAAGTATACGTATATATACTATGCTATTCGTATTCGTATACGTATACATACTATGTTATTCGTATTCGTATTCGTATAAATACTATGTTATTCGTATTCGTATTCGTATAAATACTATGATATTCGTATCCGTATAGGTATAAATAATATGATATTCGTATTCGTATACGTATATATACTATGCTATTCGTATTCGTATACGTATATATACTATACTATTCGTATCTGTATACGTATATATACTATGATATTCGTATTCGTATACGTATATATACTATGATATTCGTATTCGTATATATACTATGTTATTCGTATCCGTATACGTATAAATGCTATGATATTCGTATTCGTATACGTATATATACTATGATATTCGTATAAGTATACGTATATATACTATGCTATTCGTATTCGTATACGTATACATACTATGTTATTCGTATTCGTATTCGTATAAATACTATGTTATTCGTATTCGTATTCGTATAAATACTATGATATTCGTATCCGTATAGGTATAAATAATATGATATTCGTATTCGTATACGTATATATACTATGATATTCGTATACGTATATATACTATGCTATTCGTATTCGTATACGTATATATACTATGATATTTATATTCGTATACGAATATATACTATGATATTTGTATTCGTATTTGTATATATACTATGCTATTCGTATTCGTATACGTATATATACTATGATATTCGTATTCGTATACGTATATATACTATGATATTCGTATACGTATACGTATATATACTATGATATTTGTATCCGTATACGTATATATACTATGCTATTCGTATTCGTATAAGTATATATACTATGCTATTCGTATTCATATACGTATATATAATATGATATTCGTATTCGTATACGTATACGTATATATACTATGCTATTCGTATTCGTATACGTATATATACTATACTATTCGTATCTGTATACGTATATATACTATGTTATTCGTATTCGTATACGTATATATACTACGATATTCGTATCCGTATACGTATATATAATATGATATTCGTATTCGTATTCGTATACGTATACGTATATATACTATGCTATTCGTATTCGTATACGTATATATACTATGATATTCGTATTCGTATACGTATATATACTATGATATTCGTATTCGTATACGTATATATACTATGATATTCGTATCCGTATACGTATATATACTATGCTATTCGTATTCGTATTCGTATAAATACTATGATATTCGTATTCGTATACGTATATATACTATGCTATTCGTATCCGTATACGTATAAATACTATGATATTCGTATTCGTATACGTATATATACTATGCTATTCGTATTCGTATACGTATATATACTATACTATTCGTATCTGTATACGTATATATACTATGATATTCGTATTCGTATACGTATATATACTATGATATTCGTATTCGTATATATACTATGTTATTCGTATCCGTATACGTATAAATACTATGATATTCGTATTCGTATACGTATATATACTATGATATTCGTATAAGTATACGTATATATACTATGCTATTCGTATTCGTATACGTATACATACTATGTTATTCGTATTCGTATTCGTATAAATACTATGTTATTCGTATTCGTATTCGTATAAATACTATGATATTCGTATCCGTATAGGTATAAATAATATGATATTCGTATTCGTATACGTATATATACTATGCTATTCGTATTCGTATACGTATATATACTATACTATTCGTATCTGTATACGTATATATACTATGATATTCGTATTCGTATACGTATATATACTATGATATTCGTATTCGTATATATACTATGTTATTCGTATCCGTATACGTATAAATGCTATGATATTCGTATTCGTATACGTATATATACTATGATATTCGTATAAGTATACGTATATATACTATGCTATTCGTATTCGTATACGTATACATACTATGTTATTCGTATTCGTATTCGTATAAATACTATGTTATTCGTATTCGTATTCGTATAAATACTATGATATTCGTATCCGTATAGGTATAAATAATATGATATTCGTATTCGTATACGTATATATACTATGATATTCGTATACGTATATATACTATGCTATTCGTATTCGTATACGTATATATACTATGATATTTATATTCGTATACGAATATATACTATGATATTTGTATTCGTATTTGTATATATACTATGCTATTCGTATTCGTATACGTATATATACTATGATATTCGTATTCGTATACGTATATATACTATGATATTCGTATACGTATACGTATATATACTATGATATTTGTATCCGTATACGTATATATACTATGCTATTCGTATTCGTATACGTATATATACTATGCTATTCGTATCCGTATACGTATATATAATATGATATTCGTATTCGTATTCGTATACGTATACGTATATATACTATGCTATTCGTATTCGTATACGTATATATACTATGCTATTCGTATCCGTATACGTATATATACTACGATATTCGTATCCGTATACGTATATATAATATGATATTCGTATTCATATACGTATATATACTATGATATTCGTATCCGTATACGTATATATAATATGATATTCGTATTCGTATTCGTATACGTATACGTATATATACTACGATATTCGTATCCGTATACGTATATATAATATGATATTCGTATTCGTATTCGTATACGTATACGTATATATACTATGCTATTCGTATTCGTATACGTATATATACTATGCTATTCGTATTCGTATACGTATATATACTATGCTATTCGTATTCGTATACGTATATATACTATGCTATTCGTATTCGTATACGTATATATACTATGATATTCGTATCCGTATACGTATATATACTATGCTATTCGTATTCGTATACGTATACGTATATATACTATGCTATTCGTATTCGTATACGTATATATAATATGATATTCGTATTCGTATACGTATACGTATATATACTATGCTATTCGTATTCGTATACGTATATATACTATGCTATTCGTATCCGTATACGTATATATACTATGCTATTCGTATTCGTATACGTATATATACTATGATATTCGTATCCGTATACGTATATATAATATGATATTCGTATTCGTATACGTATACGTATATATACTATGCTATTCGTATTCGTATACGTATATATACTATGCTATTCGTATTCGTATACGTATATATACTACGATATTCGTATCCGTATACGTATATATAATATGATATTCGTATTCGTATACGTATACGTATATATACTATGCTATTCGTATTCGTATACGTATATATACTATGCTATTCGTATTCGTATACGTATATATACTATGCTATTCGTATTCGTATACGATGCAATTCGTATTCGTATACGTATATATACTATGCTATTCGTATTTGTATTCGTATATATACAATGAAATTCGTATCCGTATACGTGTATATACTATGCTATTCGTATCCGTATACGTATATATACTATGCTATTCGTATTCGTATACGTATGTATACTATGCTATTCGTATCCGTATATATACTTTGCAACTCGTATTCGTATACGTATATATACTATGATATTCGTATTTGTATACGTATATATACTATGATATTCGTATTCGTATACGAATATTTCGTATTCGTGTCAATTGTAGAATGCGATTTGTCTGCGTACCCTTGGTGTCTGACTTCAATGTACACATTTATTCAAACTAACTTATTATATACTATGATACCAACTGTGCGAGTTGTGATTCATCGCAGCATGAATAAAAACATAAACACGAAATGAATTTAATTAGATTTGGGTTGTTTCGTTTTCAGTTAAGTGAAATTATGGTTGATAGCATTGTTTTCCGTCTTGAAGCGTTTCTCGTGCAGACACAATTGAAAGGACATTTTACAGGTGAAAATAGTGCGGCAAAAGGAGAATTTATTATTCAATGTGCAATTTTTTCTTTAACCACAATGTAAACAACCCAATTTAATCATCATATCCTTAATAACATAAGTATTCCATATTGTTTTGTTCATATTTTCGTGTGCTTCATATTTGTTGTTAGTGGAAAAGATAACTGCGTACTTCGGGATGTCTGGGTAATCTCTGACCCCGGGTTCGATCCACACTCACGACGGAGTACCCTTTGGTTAAAGAGCTTGAGGAAGACAGTGGTGCAGAGGTGGAGCGTAGGCCTCTCGTATCAAAGGTCCCTGGTTCGAGTTCCGTGATGAGCGGGTCCTGACTTTGGGATTTTTCCATACAAAACGAAGCGAGTACTGGTTAAGTCTCCAGGAAGCAGACATCGAGCGTGATTAATCTAAGCCGAAGACTTGTTTCGAAATCGATATAAAATAAATAAGTTTAAACTAAACTAACAACAAGGGTTTAAGCTGTACTGACGTGTGTGCAAATCGAGATCAGAAATCATCCGCCACACACATACGAATCTAAATCTACATTCTTTGCTGTTAGAGAAGTGAACCAAAAATCAATATGACCACTTTTTACCGTTTTCCACACGGTTTCTAAATGCTGTCTAATTCAAAGGTATCGAAAGTTCGTTTTTAAGACAAAAGTACACACTGAGAAAGTTCGTTGGCCTCTATCTATGTTAACGTGTTTTGAAAATGCAATTAAAATCGATTATTACTAATTACACATTACCGATGTTTTATTATCAAGTAGCATATATACGTGTTTGACACTACGTAGTGTGGTATATGACATCATATTGGTTTTAATGGAAACGTAAACTTCGCGGAATTCAACTTTATTTCAAAAGATGAAAGGGATGACAGTGATGATTTCGTTTATTGTTGTCGAATCTAATGTATTTTCGTTGACATTTCGTTTATTGTTGTCGAATCTAATGTATTTTCGTTGACATTTCGTTTATTGTTGTCGAATCTAATATATTTTCGTTGACATTTCGATTATTGTTGTTGAATCTAATGTATTTTCGTTGACATTTCGTTTATTGTTGTCGAATCTATGTTGTCGAATCTAATGTACTTTCGTTGATATTTCGATTATTGTTGTCGAATCTATGTTGTCGAATCTAATGTATTTTCGTTGAAATTTCGTTTATTGTTGTCGAGATAGGTATTTTCCACACAAAAGGTGCGAGTACTGGTTAAATCTCCAATAATAAATTAATAAGCAATGGAAATTTAGGTGCCATCGCTCATTCCGAGAAATGGCAATTGCATTGTTAACAAAGGGGTCAAAATTGCCCCTTAACCAGTGTTTTCACAATAGGTTTTTAATTACAACCGTTTCACGCCAAGCCCTCGAGATGATCTTCATAGTAACACTTTCTTATGTGATTTGTATTCTTTAAATTGTCCGCAAATTTAAACTTAGGGACGCCTGTGGAAATACACTGTAGGAATTGGCTTAAAACCCCATTGAAACCAATACGGTCGAGTCCCAGTAGCTCAGTCGGTAACGACGCGGGCTGTCAATCCAGAGGTTGTGAGTTCGAATCCCGGCTCGGCCAACTTTCTTTCCGACGTTTGACAAAAGTCATTGCGACATGCGTCATTCGTCTTCCACCAATGGGCTAAGTCTATGTGTAAAAGCAACCAGTTGCTTGGGAAGATTGTTGTGTGGAGTACTGGTGTGCGAAAACCAGGAAACATATGAGTAGGTGAACTGGCCGCCGTGATATGAGAAATTTTTAAAAACGGCGTTAAACCCCAATCAATATGATACAGGATACTCTTGCGAGTGATATTTCAGACACTCTTTATTTTAATTGAATGTGTCGTGAAATAACTGTTAATTTGTTTAAACCATTTTACCACATTCAACAAACATGCTGCAGGCGATTTTAAAAAGCCTATACCTTAACGTGAAAGTTTGATTATATTTTTTAACAGTGATAAAAACATTATGACATGAGGAGAAAATTGCTCATCAGGAACAATTTCTCCTTTTTATCACAATGTCTTTAAATGTCGTCTGATGCAAAGGCTGGTCAAAAACTTATGCATGTGGAAAAGGGTGACAGTAGTTTTAACACTTTACAACTTGCAGACGCATTCTGACGCCTCAGACGTTGACTTTATTTTTACATTATTATGACAAGAGGAGACATCTGTTCAAAAAGAGCATTTTTTCCTTTTCGCGGCAATGATTTAAATTCTGTCAAGTAAATTTACTTTCAATCATAGAGCTTTTCTATAATAAATTCTGTCAAGTAATTTTACATTCAATCATAGAGCTTTTCTATAATAAATTCTGTCAAGTAATTTTACTTTTCAATCATAGAGCTTTTCTATAATAAATTATGTCAAGTAATTTTACCTTCAATCATAGAGCTTTTCTATAATAAATTCTGTCAAGTAATTTTACTTTTCAATCATAGAGCTTTTCTATAATAAATTATGTCAAGTAATTTTACCTTCAATCATATAGCTTTTCTATAATAAATTATGTCAAGTAATTTTACTTTGAATCATAGAGCTTTTCTATAATAAATTCTGTCAAGTAATTTTACATTCAATCATAGAGCTTTTCTATAATAAATTCTGTCAAGTAATTTTACTTTCAATCATAAAGCTTTTCTATAATAAATTCTGTCAAGTAATTTTACATTCAATCATAGAGCTTTTCTATAATAAATTCTGTCAAGTAATTTTACATTCAATCATAGAGCTTTTCTATAATAAATTCTGTCAAGTAATTTTACATTCAATCATAGAGCTTTTCTATAATAAATGATGTCAAGTAAATTTACATTTAATCATAGAGCTTTTCTATAATAAATTATGTCAAGTAATTTTACTTTCAATCATAGAGCTTTTCTATAATAAATTCTGTCAAGTAATTTTACATTCAATCATAGAGCTTTTCTATAATAAATTCTGTCAAGTAATTTTACATTCAATCATAGAGCTTTTCTATAATAAATTCTGTCAAGTAATTTTACATTCAATCATAGAGCTTTTCTATGATAAATTCTGTCAAGTAATTTTACTTTCAATCATAGAGCTTTTCTATAATAAATTCTGTCAAGTAATTTTACATTCAATCATAGAGCTTTTCTATAATAAATTCTGTCAAGTAATTTTACATTCAATCATAGAGCTTTTCTATAATAAATTCTGTCAAGTAATTTTACATTCAATCATAGAGCTTTTCTATGATAAATTCTGTCAAGTAATTTTACATTCAATCATAGAGCTTTTCTATAATAAATTCTGTCAAGTAATTTTACATTCAATCATAGAGCTTTTCTATAATAAATTCTGTCAAGTAATTTTACTTTTCAATCATAGAGCTTTTCTATAATAAATTATGTCAAGTAATTTTACATTCAATCATAGAGCTTTTCTATAATAAATTATGTCAAGTAATTTTACATTCAATCATAGAGCTTTTCTATAATAAATTCTGTCAAGTAATTTTACATTCAATCATAGAGCTTTTCTATAATAAATTCTGTCAAGTAATTTTACATTCAATCATAGAGCTTTTCTATAATAAATTCTGTCAAGTAATTTTACATTCAATCATAGAGCTTTTCTATAATAAATTATGTCAAGTAATTTTACCTTCAATCATAGAGCTTTTCTATAATAAATTCTGTCAAGTAATTTTACTTTTCAAACATAGAGCTTTTCTATAATAAATTATGTCAAGTAATTTTAGCTTCAATCATAGAGCTTTTCTATAATAAATTCTGTCAAGTAATTTTACATTCAATCATAGAGCTTTTCTATAATAAATTCTGTCAAGTAATTTTACATTCAATCATAGAGCTTTTCTATAATAAATTCTGTCAAGTAATTTTACTTTTCAATCATAGAGCTTTTCTATGATAAATTATGTCAAGTAATTTTACCTTCAACCATAGAGCTTTTCTATAATAAATTCTGTCAAGTAATTTTACTTTTCAATCATAGAGCTTTTCTATAATAAATTATGTCAAGTAATTTTACCTTCAATCATAGAGCTTTTCTATAATAAATTATGTCAAGTAATTTTACTTTGAATCATAGAGCTTTTCTATAATAAATTCTGTCAAGTAATTTTACATTCAATCATAGAGCTTTTCTATAATAAATTATGTCAAGTAATTTTACCTTCAATCATAGAGCTTTTCTATAATAAATTCTGTCAAGTAATTTTACTTTTCAAACATAGAGCTTTTCTATAATAAATTATGTCAAGTAATTTTAGCTTCAATCATAGAGCTTTTCTATAATAAATTCTGTCAAGTAATTTTACATTCAATCATAGAGCTTTTCTATAATAAATTCTGTCAAGTAATTTTACATTCAATCATAGAGCTTTTCTATAATAAATTCTGTCAAGTAATTTTACTTTTCAATCATAGAGCTTTTCTATAATAAATTATGTCAAGTAATTTTACATTCAATCATAGAGCTTTTCTATAATAAATTATGTCAAGTAATTTTACATTCAATCATAGAGCTTTTCTATAATAAATTCTGTCAAGTAATTTTACATTCAATCATAGAGCTTTTCTATAATAAATTCTGTCAAGTAATTTTACATTCAATCATAGAGCTTTTCTATAATAAATTATGTCAAGTAATTTTACATTCAATCATAGAGCTTTTCTATAATAAATTATGTCAAGTAATTTTACCTTCAATCATAGAGCTTTTCTATAATAAATTCTGTCAAGTAATTTTACTTTTCAAACATAGAGCTTTTCTATAATAAATTATGTCAAGTAATTTTAGCTTCAATCATAGAGCTTTTCTATAATAAATTCTGTCAAGTAATTTTACATTCAATCATAGAGCTTTTCTATAATAAATTCTGTCAAGTAATTTTACATTCAATCATAGAGCTTTTCTATAATAAATTCTGTCAAGTAATTTTACTTTTCAATCATAGAGCTTTTCTATGATAAATTATGTCAAGTAATTTTACCTTCAACCATAGAGCTTTTCTATAATAAATTCTGTCAAGTAATTTTACTTTTCAATCATAGAGCTTTTCTATAATAAATTATGTCAAGTAATTTTACCTTCAATCATAGAGCTTTTCTATAATAAATTATGTCAAGTAATTTTACTTTGAATCATAGAGCTTTTCTATAATAAATTCTGTCAAGTAATTTTACATTCAATCATAGAGCTTTTCTATAATAAATTCTGTCAAGTAATTTTACTTTGAATCATAGAGCTTTTCTATAATAAATTCTGACAAGTAATTTTACATTCAATCATAGAGCTTTTCTATAATAAATTCTGTCAAGTAATTTTACTTTCAATCATAGAGCTTTTCTATAATAAATTCTGTCAAGTAATTTTACTTTTCAATCATAGAGCTTTTCTATAATAAATTCTCTCAAGTTATTTTACTTTTCAATCATAGAGCTTTTCTATAATAAATTCTGTCAAATAATTTTACTTTTCACTCATAGAGCTTTTCTATAATTGTTCAAATATGTTAACAAGTCTTCTGTTGTAGATGTTTTGACACGTTGTTAACCTTTCCCCTCATACAATAATTCTGCAGCAGACGACTTTGAACGTATCTTGTCAACAAATAGAAAATCTTTTTTTTTTAATGGATAACCTATGACAAAAAAGTGGAAAACATTGTGGCAAAAGGAGAAATTGCACGTTTTGTGCAATTTCTTCTTTTGTCACTATGTTTTTAAAAAGCTGTCTGCTGCAGAGGCGTCAGAAAGCGTCTATATGAGGGAAAGGGTTAATGTTGTTTTCAATAGAACTGCATGTATATCGCAATTTTCTTTGGTACTTTACCGGTACTTTTGTTCTTCATCCTGACATTGACAGATGCATCAATCGTAATGCTATTGTGCAATTTCTTCTTCTGTCACTATGTTTTCAATAAGCCGTCTGCTGCAGAGGCGTCAGAAAACGTCTATGTGAGGGAAAGGGTTTAAGCGTTAAAAAAGACTTCTATATCGAAGTATTTATGAGGAAGCGGCTGTATTTATAGATTTTGTCAAAAGAATAACATCATTATCGTTCAACGTTATTGATCACTGCAACTGAACGTATATAATCATTATCTCTACTTACACTCTATGAATGGTTTCGTGATGCAAGACGTATATAATCATTATCTTCTACTTACAATATAGGAATGGTTTCGTGATACAAGACGTATACAATCATTATCTTCTACTTACACTCTAGGAATGGTTTCGTGATACAAGACGTATATAATCATTATCTTCTACTTACACTATAGGAATGGTTTCGTGATACAAGACGTATCATATTATTATCTCTACTTACACTATAGGAATGGTTTCGTGATACAAGACGTTTATAATCATTATCTTCTACTTACACTATAGGAATGGTTTCGCGATGCAAGACGTATATAATCATTATCTTATACTTACACTATAGGAATGGTTTCGTGATACAAGACGTATCATATTATTATCTCTACTTACACTATAGGAATGGTTTCGTGATACAAGTCGTATATAATCATTATCTTCTACTTACACTATAAGAATGGTTTCGCGATGCAAGACGTATATAATCATTATCTTCTACTTACACTATAGGAATGGTTTCGTGATACAAGACGTATCATGTTATTATCTCTACTTACACTTTAGGAATAGTTTCGTGATACAAGACGTATATAATCATTATCTTCTACTTACACTATAGGAATGGTTTCGTGATACAAGACGTATATAATCATTATCTTCTACTTACACTATAGGAATGGTTTCGCGATGCAAGACGTATATAATCATTATCTCTACTTACACTCTAGGAATGGTTTCGTGATACAAGACGTATCATATTATTATCTCTACTTACACTATAGGAATGGTTTCGTGATACAATACGTATATACTCATTATCTTCTACTTACACCCTAGTAATGGTTTCGTGATACAAGACGTATCATATTATTATCTCTACTTACACTCTAAGATGGTTTCGTGATACAAGACGTTTATAATCATTATCTTCTACTTACACTATAGGAATGGTTTCGCGATGCAAGACGTATATAATCATTATCTTATACTTACACTATAGGAATGGTTTCGTGATACAAGACGTATCATATTATTATCTCTACTTACACTATAGGAATGGTTTCGTGATACAAGACGTATATAATCATTATCTTCTACTTACACTATAAGAATGGTTTCGCGATGCAAGACGTATATAATCATTATCTTCTACTTACACTATAGGAATGGTTTCGTGATACAAGACGTATCATGTTATTATCTCTACTTACACTATAGGAATAGTTTCGTGATACAAGACGTATATAATCATTATCTTCTACTTACACTATAGGAATGGTTTCGTGATACAAGACGTATATAATCATTATCTTCTACTTCCACTAGAGGAATGGTTTCGCGATGCAAGACGTATATAATCATTATCTCTACTTACACTCTAGGAATGGTTTCGTGATACAAGACGTATCATATTATTATCTCTACTTACACTATAGGAATGGTTTCGTGATACAATACGTATATACTCATTATCTTCTACTTACACCCTAGTAATGGTTTCGTGATACAAGACGTATCATATTATTATCTCTACTTACACTCTAAGAATGGTTTCGTGATGCAAGACGTATATAATCATTATCTTCTACTTACACTCTAAGAATGGTTTCGTGATACAAGACGTATCATATTATTATCTCTACTTACACTCTAAGAATGGTTTCGTGATGCAATACGTATATAATCATTATCTCTACTTACACTATAGGAATGGTTTTGCGATACAAGACGTATATAATCATTATCTCTACTTACACTCTAGGAATGGTTTCGTGATACAAGACGTATCATATTATTATCTCTACTTACACTATAGGAATGGTTTCGTGATGCAAGACGTATATAATCATTATCTCTACTTACACTCTAGGAATGGTTTCGTGATACAAAACGTATCATATTATTATCTCTACTTACACTATAGGAATGGTTTTGTGATACAAGACGTATCATATTATTATCTCTAGTTACACTCTAGAAATGGTTTCGTGATACAAGACGTATCATATTATTATCTCTACTTACACTCTAGGAATGGTTTCGTGATACAAGATGTATATAATCATTATCTCTACTTACACTCTAGGAATGGTTTCGTGATACAAGTCGTATATAATCATTATCTTCTACTTACACTCTAGGAATGGTTTCGTGATACAAGACGTATATAATCATTATCTCTACTTACACTCTATGAAAGGTTTCGTGATGCAAGACGTATATAATCATTATCTCTACTTACACTCTAGAAATGGTTTCGTGATACAAGACGTATCATATTATTATCTCTACTTACACTATAGGAATGGTTTCGTGATACAAGACGTATATAATCTTTATCGTCTACTTACACTATAGGAATGGTTTCGTGATACAAGACGTATATAATCATTATCTTCTACTTACACTCTAGGAATGGTTTCGTGATACAAGACGTATATAATCATTATCTTCTACTTACACTATAGGAATGGTTTCGTGATACAAGACGTATATAATCATTATCTTCTACTTACACTATAGGAATGGTTTCGCGATGCAAGACGTATATAATCATTATCTCTAATTACACTCTAGGGATGGTTTCGCGATGCAAGACGTATATAATCATTATCTCTACTTACACTCTAGGAATGGTTTCGTGATACAAGACGTATATAATCATTATCTCTACTTACACTATAGGAATGGTTTCGTGATACAAAACGTATCATATTATTATCTCTACTTACACTATAGGAATGGTTTCGTGATACAAGACGTATCATATTATTATCTCTACTTACACTCTAGGAATGGTTTCGTGATACAAGACGTATATAATCATTATCTTCTACTTACACTATAGGAATGGTTTCGTGATACAAGACGTATATAATCATTATCTCTACTTACACACTAGGAATGGTTTCGTGATACAAGACGTATATAATCATTATTTATGAGGAAGCGGCTGTATTTATAGATTTTGTCAAAAGAATAACATCATTATCGTTCAACGTTATTGATCACTGCAACTGAACGCTTAACCCTTTCCCTCATATATATATGCTTTCTGACGCCTCTGCAGCAGACGGCTTTTTGAAAAAAATAGTGACAAAAGAAGAAATTGCACAAAACGTGCAATTTCTCCTTTTGCCACAATGTTTTCCACTTTTTGTCATAGGTTATCCATTCAATTATGGAGATTTTCTATGTTTTGACAAAACACGTTCAAAGTCGTCTGCTGCAGAATTGTCGTATGAGGGAAAGGGTTTACTGGATAAGTTGATCTCATTACACGTCGCTTATATCTAATAAAGGTTTCCAGTTGATGCAAGACGTATATAATCATTATCTCTACTTACACTCTAGAAATGGTTTCGTGATACAAGACGTATCATATTATTATCTCTACTTACACTATAGGAATGGTTTCGTGATACAAGACGTATATAATCATTATCTTCTACTTACACTATAGGAATGGTTTCGTGATACAAGACGTATATAATCATTATCTTCTACTTACACTCTAGGAATGGTTTCGTGATACAAGACGTATATAATCATTATCTTCTACTTACACTATAGGAATGGTTTCGTGATACAAGACGTATATAATCATTATCTTCTACTTACACTATAGGAATGGTTTCGCGATGCAAGACGTATATAATCATTATCTCTAATTACACTCTAGGGATGGTTTCGCGATGCAAGACGTATATAATCATTATCTCTACTTACACTCTAGGAATGGTTTCGTGATACAAGACGTATATAATCATTATCTCTACTTACACTATAGGAATGGTTTCGTGATACAAGACGTATATAATCATTATCTTATACTTACACTATAGGAATGGTTTCGTGATGCAAGACATATATAATCATTATCTTCTACTTACACTATAGGAATGGTTTCGTGATACAAGACGTATATAATCATTATCTTCTACTTACACTATAGGAATGGTTTCGCGATGCAAGACGTATATAATCATTATCTCTACTTACACTATCGGAATAGTTTCGTGATACACGACGTATATAATCATTATCTCTACTTGCACTCTAGGAATGGTTTAGTGATACAAGACGTATATTAGTATTATCTCTACTTACACTCTAGGAATGGTTCGTGATACAAGACGTATATAATCATTATCTTCTACTTACACTGTAGGAATGGTTTCATGATGCAAGACGTATATAATCATAATCTTCTACTTACACTCTAGGAATGGTTTCATGATGCAAGACGTATATAATCATTATATTCTACTTACACTATAGGAATGGTTTCGTGGGGCAAGATGTATATAATCATAATCTTCTACTTACACTGTAGGAATAGTTTCATGAAGCAAGACGTATATAATCATTATCTTCTACTTACACTGTAGGAATGGTTTCATGATGCAAGACGTATATAATCATTATATTTTACTTACACTATAGGAATGGTTTCGTGATGCAAGATGTATATAATCATAATCTTCTACTTACACTGTAGGAATGGTTTCATGATGCAAGACGTATATAATCATTATCTTCTACTTACACTATAGGAATGGTTTCGTGATGCAAGATGTATATAATCATAATCTTCTACTTACACTATAGGAATGGTTTCATGATACAAGACGTATATAATCATAATCTTCTACTTACACTATAGGAATGGTTTCGTGATGCAAGATGTATATAATCATAATCTTCTACTTACACTATAGGAATGGTTTCGTGATGCAAGATGTATATAATCATAATCTTCTACTTACACTATAGGAATGGTTTCGTGATGCAAGATGTATATAATCATAATCTTCTACTTACACTATAGGAATGGTTTCGTGATGCAAGACGTATATAATCATAATCTTCTACTTACACTATAGGAATGGTTTCGTGATGCAAGACGTATATAATCATAATCTTCTAATTACACTCTAGGAATGGTTTCGTGATACAAGACGTATATAATCATTATCTTCTACTTACACTATAGGAATGGTTTCGTGATACAAGACGTATATAATCATTATCTTCTACTTACACTATAGGAATGGTTTCGCGATGCAAGACGTATATAATCATTATCTCTAATTACACTCTAGGGATGGTTTCGCGATGCAAGACGTATATAATCATTATCTCTACTTACACTCTAGGAATGGTTTCGTGATACAAGACGTATATAATCATTATCTCTACTTACACTATAGGAATGGTTTCGTGATACAAGACGTATATAATCATTATCTTATACTTACACTATAGGAATGGTTTCGTGATGCAAGACATATATAATCATTATCTTCTACTTACACTATAGGAATGGTTTCGTGATACAAGACGTATATAATCATTATCTTCTACTTACACTATAGGAATGGTTTCGCGATGCAAGACGTATATAATCATTATCTCTACTTACACTCTAGGAATAGTTTCGTGATACAAGACGTATATAATCATTATCTCTACTTGCACTCTAGGAATGGTTTAGTGATACAAGACGTATATTAGTATTATCTCTACTTACACTCTAGGAATGGTTCGTGATACAAGACGTATATAATCATTATCTTCTACTTACACTGTAGGAATGGTTTCATGATGCAAGACGTATATAATCATAATCTTCTACTTACACTCTAGGAATGGTTTCATGATGCAAGACGAATATAATCATTATATTCTACTTATACTATAGGAATGGTTTCGTGGGGCAAGATGTATATAATCATAATCTTCTACTTACACTGTAGGAATGGTTTCATGAAGCAAGACGTATATAATCATTATCTTCTACTTACACTGTAGGAATGGTTTCATGATGCAAGACGTATATAATCATTATATTCTACTTACACTATAGGAATGGTTTCGTGATGCAAGATGTATATAATCATAATCTTCTACTTACACTGTAGGAATGGTTTCATGATGCAAGACGTATATAATCATTATCTTCTACTTACACTATAGGAATGGTTTCGTGATGCAAGATGTATATAATCATAATCTTCTACTTACACTATAGGAATGGTTTCATGATGCAAGACATATATAATCATTATCTTCTACTTACACTATAGGAATGGTTTCGTGATACAAGACGTATATAATCATTATCTTCTACTTACACTATAGGAATGGTTTCGCGATGCAAGACGTATATAATCATTATCTCTACTTACACTCTAGGAATAGTTTCGTGATACAAGACGTATATAATCATTATCTCTACTTGCACTCTAGGAATGGTTTAGTGATACAAGACGTATATTAGTATTATCTCTACTTACACTCTAGGAATGGTTCGTGATACAAGACGTATATAATCATTATCTTCTACTTACACTGTAGGAATGGTTTCATGATGCAAGACGTATATAATCATAATCTTCTACTTACACTCTAGGAATGGTTTCATGATGCAAGACGTATATAATCATTATATTCTACTTACACTATAGGAATGGTTTCGTGGGGCAAGATGTATATAATCATAATCTTCTACTTACACTGTAGGAATGGTTTCATGAAGCAAGACGTATATAATCATAATCTTCTACTTACACTATAGGAATGGTTTCGTGATGCAAGATGTATATAATCATAATCTTCTACTTACACTATAGGAATGGTTTCGTGATGCAAGATGTATATAATCATAATCTTCTACTTACACTATAGGAATGGTTTCGCGATGCAAGACGTATATAATCATAATCTTCTACTTACACTATAGGAATGGTTTCGTGATACAAGACGTATATAATCATTATCTTCTACTTACACTATAGGAATGGTTTCGCGATGCAAGACGTATATAATCATTATCTCTACTTACACTCTAGGAATAGTTTCGTGATACAAGACGTATATAATCATTATCTCTACTTGCACTCTAGGAATGGTTTAGTGATACAAGACGTATATTAGTATTATCTCTACTTACACTCTAGGAATGGTTCGTGATACAAGACGTATATAATCATTATCTTCTACTTACACTGTAGGAATGGTTTCATGATGCAAGACGTATATAATCATAATCTTCTACTTACACTCTAGGAATGGTTTCATGATGCAAGACGTATATAATCATTATATTCTACTTACACTATAGGAATGGTTTCGTGGGGCAAGATGTATATAATCATAATCTTCTACTTACACTATAGGAATGGTTTCGTGATGCAAGATGTATATAATCATAATCTTCTACTTACACTATAGGAATGGTTTCGTGATGCAAGACGTATATAATCATTATCTTCTACTTACACTATAGGAATGTTTTCGTGATGCAAGATGTATATAATCATAATCTTCTACTTACACTATAGGAATGGTTTCATGATGCAAGACATATATAATCATTATCTTCTACTTACACTATAGGAATGGTTTCGTGATACAAGACGTATATAATCATTATCTTCTACTTACACTATAGGAATGGTTTCGCGATGCAAGACGTATATAATCATTATCTCTACTTACACTCTAGGAATAGTTTCGTGATACAAGACGTATATAATCATTATCTCTACTTGCACTCTAGGAATGGTTTAGTGATACAAGACGTATATTAGTATTATCTCTACTTACACTCTAGGAATGGTTCGTGATACAAGACGTATATAATCATTATCTTCTACTTACACTGTAGGAATGGTTTCATGATGCAAGACGTATATAATCATAATCTTCTACTTACACTATAGGAATGGTTTCGTGATGCAAGACGTATATAATCATTATATTCTACTTACACTATAGGAATGGTTTCGTGGGGCAAGATGTATATAATCATAATCTTCTACTTACACTGTAGGAATGGTTTCATGATGCAAGACGTATATAATCATAATCTTCTACTTACACTATAGGAATGGTTTCGTGATGCAATATGTATATAATCATTATCTTCTACTTACACTGTAGGAATGGTTTCGTGATGCAAGACGTATATAATCATAATCTTCTACTTACACTATAGGAATGGTTTCGTGATACAAGACGTATATAATCATTATCTTCTACTTACACTATAGGAATGGTTTCGTGATGCAAGATGTATATAATCATCATCTTCTACTTACACTATAGGAATGGTTTCGTGATGCAAGATGTATATAATCATTATCTCTACTTACACTCTAGGAATAGTTTCGTGATGCAAGACGTATATAATCATAATCTTCTACTTACACTATAGGAATGGTTTCGTGATGCAAGACGTATATAATCATAATCTTCTACTTACACTATAGGAATGGTTTCGTGATACAAGACGTATATAATCATTATCTTCTACTTACACTATAGGAATGGTTTCGTGATGCAAGATGTATATAATCATCATCTTCTACTTACACTATAGGAATGGTTTCGTGATGCAAGACGTATATAATCATAATCTTCTACTTACACTATAGGAATGGTTTCGTGATACAAGACGTATATAATCATTATCTTCTACTTACACTATAGGAATGGTTTCGTGATGCAAGATGTATATAATCATCATCTTCTACTTACACTCTAGGAATGGTTTCGTGATGCAAGATGTATATAATCATCATCTTCTACTTACACTATAGGAATGGTTTCGTGATGACTTACAAATACTACTGTTCGAACCAGCGACCTCCCGCAATAGATGCGAACGCTCTACCACGTATTTCTAATGTCTTTGACGTATACCATTTTTACCACATATGACAAATCTGAAAAATGTGGGAAATATGGGAAAAGTATAATCATTGAATAGATTTGGAAAAACAAATTGTGACAAAAGAGCATGCTCATAATCAGCCATTTATACTTATGCTACAATGTTTTTAAAAGTCGTCCGCTACTGTTATTTTCTAAAAACAATATTATATCTTTTAAAAACCATTTCTCTTTTAACTTTATCTGATTCTTGCTTCTAAAGTTCTGTTCCACTATTAGGATGAACATGGTGAACTGTTTTATCTCTCTCCATAGATTTCTAAAACAAATTCATATCAACAACAAAACACGTTCGGCGATTGATGGATAGATTAAAACTCTCTAAATGAACTTCAGTGACTTAATTAACATTTTCCCTCATATAGACGATTTCTGACGCCACTGCAGCAGACGGCTTTTTGATGTAAAAAGAACTCGTTAACAACATAATATATAATACAATTCTCTAATTGCAGTAGACTCGCGGTAACGCCAAAGGAACCGATAAAATAGCTCGACTCATAGACGTGATCGAATGATATAAGCCATAGTAACACTTTCGCCCATAAAGACGCTCTCTGACGCCTCTGCAGCAGACGGATTTTTGAAAACATAGTGCCAAAAGAAGAAATTGCTCAAAACGAGCAACTTCTCCTTTTGCCACAATGTTTTTCACTTTTAGTCATAGGTTATAGAGATTTTCTATTTTTAGAATAAATATATTTAAAGTCGACTGCTGCAGAATTGTCGTATGAGGGAAAGGGTTAATTTGTTTTCAATTCTCTTATCAACTGAACTGCTTTCTTCCCTTTCGTAAGCCATGTCGCAATAATTTAAGATAAAACATATCAAATGCCGTGTGCTTTTAACAGTTTTAAAAGACGCTCGAATTATTCCCAGGCTCTCGTTGCGTTTATAGCGGTTACACTTGTAATGAATCTAAGAAAAACCGTTGTTTTAACAATGACTTTCCACATCAACAATGGACGGACATTTTAAATTGAATAAAAATATATCAACCAGATTATTAAAGGAAATCCGTGTTTCTAATATTTGAAAATATGCAAACGAAATAGACGGGCTACGCATGCGTACACAACTTAGTGGTTATAGAGTTATGGACATTTTGTGTACACGGTACTTCGTCGAATGTTCTCGTGCTGCATGTATACATCATCCTCGGTACCCAGGCTATATGAGCCCTGGGCAAATTGGCTAGCGAAACTTCGTAAAGCATGCATCACGTATCTACACTGTCATTTTCGTATCGCATGAGGTTTGTGTCATGCGGCCAATCAAGCGACTACATTTCACCTCATAAATTATTCATGAGTACGAGATTTTTACAGCCAGTATCATATAGTTTATAAATAACCTAGGTACCGAGGATGGTATATATATATATACTTGGTAATGCGAACCGTGTTTACCAATGTTCGAGTGCAGTTCACCCTATGATATATTCACGTATCCTCAACCTCAAAAAATCACAATAACTACAACAATAACAATATCGGTATAATTCTATTTCGTAAACATGCGTTTTAGATCGACTGTTCGAAGAATATTTATTTATTTATTGGGGTTTTACGCCGTTTTCAACATTATTTCAGTTATATCACGGCGACAGCTCACTTATTCGTTTGTTTGTTTGTTTGGAGTTTAACGCCGCTTTCAACAGCTTTGGTCATATCACGGCGGTCAGTGCACCTACCCATGTTTTCCTGGCTTTCTCACACCAGTACTTACACAACATTCTTTCGAAGCCACTGACTACTTTCTCACATAGATCAGAGGTGAGAGGCAATGGAAAACATCGCCCGAAAGAATGTCGCCGCAACCGGGTATCGAACCCGTGACCTTCACTTATTCGTGATCCCTGGGTAAACAAACCAGTACTAGGCTAGAAAATGTGTCTTGCCCAAGGGCACTCCGCCATGACCGTAGTGCCGAGACTGGGGATCGAACCCGGGACACCCGGTTTCGAAATCACCGACGCTAACCACTCGACCATAGCGGATTCCTCTGTTCGAAGAAAAAGCTAGCTATACTACTCGCCTCGGAGTCTGCGTCGCCGTCGGCGTCGGCGTTGGTGTCACACCTTGGTTAAGTTTTTTGTACAAATCCCCCTTTTTGTCAAAACCATTACAGATATTGCTTTTAAACTTACAACACTTATTCACCCTAATTACCTCCATCAACAGACAAGAGTACATAACTCTGTCAAGGTTTTTGTAAGAATTA
Source organism: Serripes groenlandicus (assembly GCA_031761405.1). Taxonomy (NCBI): domain Eukaryota; kingdom Metazoa; phylum Mollusca; class Bivalvia; order Cardiida; family Cardiidae; genus Serripes; species Serripes groenlandicus. The sequence goes on along the minus strand of JASEVX010000006.1, from coordinate 6,414,537 downwards.
TAGCCCTTTTTCGATTTAGAAATTTGGTTAAGTTTTTCGTACCACCCCACTTTGTTTTCAAAACCAATAGAGATATATTTATATATATATATATATATATACACTAACAATACTTATATACCATCATTACGTCCATCAACAGACAACAGTACATAACACTGTCATCTTTTTTAAAGAATTATGGCCCTTTTTCGATTTAGAATTTTGGTAAATTTATTCATACCAAATCAATTTTTTTCAAAACAATTAGAGATAAAGATTAAACACTTACACAAATCTTGTTACCATCATTACCTCCACCAACAGCCAAGAGTGCATAATTTAGTAAAGGTTTTTGTAAAGATTATGATCCTCTTTCGACTTATATAAAGTACTTTGCTAATAAATGATATGATAAAGTACCTGGTTATGTTTTCTGTACCATCCAAAAAGTTTTGTTCTATTGGTCGAGCACGCTGTCCTGCGACAGCTCTCGTTTATTTTGGACTCCTATTGTTATGTAGTAACTGGTGACATTTTTAACGAATTATTTTTTCTCAAAAAATAATACAGTTAACGCGATCGAGTTTGATTCCGGAAGTCACGGTTAAACTACACTTCCGCTTAGAATACACATTCGCTGCACCTAAATAGTCCTAGTATTTTTTCGATATTAAAATGACTTCTACGTGTTATTTCAATACAGTGAAGTCATAATTATCATAGATAATCAATTTTCTAGAAAATATCAAATTAACAGTACGCGCATATATATTTCATTTGTCGGCAGGTACGTATAAGCCACGAGTATGAATTTTAGTCGTATGCCCATTCACTAGAAGTCGACCCCACGCTGTATAGAACAATGTTAATCTCACAAATATGCCACTACGCAGAGCTCAGTGAAATAGTCAGTGTGCATTTTAAACGCTCGCATCGCCGTTGTTTCTCCTTTTTCCAACATGATAACGATAATCAAAGGGGCTTTCTAATTATAGATCATGGTTTACATACGCGCGCATTCAGTTAGCTTAATATATATACGAAAGTAACGCTCAAAAGTTGTATCAAAGTACCGTGGTGCAATGGAGAGCTTGTAGAACTACTAATCATGGACTACTTATGGACGCGAGTTCGAGTCCTAATAGGAACTGTTCTTTTTTTTTTTTTTTAATTCTTATTTTATGCGATTTGTTAAACATTATAGATTTATAATAATTAATTCACTCACATGAAACATAGTTATAATATAAGCCGAAATCCTGGTGACGAAAACAAATCGAACTAACAATGTAAATCTCACAAATATGCCATGGGTGTTTTGACAGACTTTACGCAGAGCTCAGTGAAAGAGTTAGTGTGCATGTTAAACGCTCGCATCGCCGTTGAAATGCTACATTTACTAAAACTGTCAACTGATAAAAAAAAATCTCTGGACAAAAATATTAATAATAATAAAATAGACTAAATTGTGCCAATTGTGCAATAGCATGATCAATTGCATTCATAAATTAGATTTTACAAATGTTCAAAATAATTCGTTACCAGTACTTCAGTACTTTGATTAAAGTATGATGTCCTTTAATTTTAAAGTTGTACGTGACACATTGTTAAATCACGGATGAAAACCAAATGTTCTGCATATATGAATCTAAGGTTACGCGTACTGCTGTAGTATACTATCCTTGTGTGCGATTGAGATGACAGACGTCAACATTTGTTTATGCACTTACGCATGTACTTGTGGAGGCGTTGTATTGTTATATGTAAACATATACTCATGTACTTGTGGATGTGTTGTATAGTCATAAGTAAACATTTACTCATGTACTTGTGGATGTGTTGTATAGTCATAAATAAACATTTACTCATGTACTTGTGGATGCGTTGTATAGTCATAAATAAACATATACTCATGTACTTGTGGGATCGTTGTATAGTCATAAGTAAACATTTACTCAAGTACTTGTGGATGTGTTGTATAGTCATAAGTAAACATATACTCATGTACTTGTGGATGTGTTGTATAGTCATAAGTAAACATATACTCATGTACTTGTGGATGTGTTGTATAGTCATAAGTAAACATATACTCATGTACTTGTGGATGTGTTGTATAGTCATAAGTAAACATATACTCATGTACTTGTGGATGTGTTGTATAGTCATAAGTAAACATATACTCATGTACTTGTGGATGTGTTGTATAGTCATAAGTAAACATATACTCATGTACTTGTGGATGTGTTGTATAGTCATAAATAAACATTTACTCATGTACTTGTGGATGTGTTGTATAGTCATAAGTAAACATATACTCATGTACTTGTGGATGTGTTGTATAGTCATAAGTAAACATATACTCATGTACTGGTGGATGTGTTGTATAGTCATAAGTAAACATTTACTCATGTACTTGTGGATGTGTTGTATAGTCATAAATAAACATTTACTCATGTACTTGTGGATGTGTTGTATAGTCATAAGTAAACATATACTCATGTACTTGTGGGGGCGTTGTATAGTCATAAGTAAACATATACTCATGTACTTGTGGGGGCGTTGTATAGTCATAAATAAACATTTACTCAAGTACTTGTGGATGTGTTGTATAGTCATAATTAAACATATACTCATGTACTTGTGGGATCGTTGTATAGTCATAAATAAACATTTACTCATGTACTTGTGGATGTGTTGTATAGTCATAAGTAAACATATACTCATGTACTTGTGGATGTGTTGTATAGTCATAAGTAAACATATACTCATGTACTTGTGGGATCGTTGTATAGTCATAAATAAACATTTACTCATGTACTTGTGGGGTCGTTGTATAGTCATAAGTAAACATATACTCATGTACTTGTGGATGTGTTGTATAGTCATAAGTAAACATATACTCATGTACTTGTGGGGTCGTTGTATAGTCATAAGTAAACATTTACTCATGTACTTGTGGGGGCGTTGTATAGTCATAAGTAAACATATACTCATGTACTTGTGGGGTCGTTGTATAGTCATAAGTAAAAATTTACTCATGTACTTGTGGGGGCGTTGTATAGTCATAAGTAAACATATACTCATGTACTTGTGGGATCGTTGTATAGTCATAAGTAAACATATACTCATGTACTTGTGGGGTCGTTGCATAGTCATAAGTAAACATTTACTCATGTACTTGTGGGGTCGTTGTATAGTCATAAGTAAACATTTACTCAAGTACTTGTGGGGTCGTTGTATAGTCATAAATAAACATTTACTCATGTACTTGTGGGGGCGTTGTATAGTCATAAGTAAACATTTACTCATGTACTTGTGGATGTGTTGTATAGTCATAAATAAACATTTACTCATGTACTTGTGGATGTGTTGTATAGTCATAAATAAACATATACTCATGTACTTGTGGATGTGTTGTATAGTCATAAATAAACATTTACTCATGTACTTGTGGGATCGTTGTATAGTCATAAATAAACATTTACTCATGTACTTGTGGGGGCGTTGTATAGTCATAAGTAAACATTTACTCAAGTACTTGTGGGGTCGTTGTATAGTCATAAATAAACATTTACTCATGTACTTGTGGGGGCGTTGTATAGTCATAAGTAAACATTTACTCAAGTACTTGTGGATGTGTTGTATAGTCATAAGTAAACATTTACTCAAGTACTTGTGGATGTGTTGTATAGTCATAAGTAAACATATACTCATGTACTTGTGGATGTGTTGTATAGTCATAAGTAAACATTTACTCATGTACTTGTGGATGTGTTGTATAGTCATAAGTAAACATTTACTCATGTACTTGTGGATGTGTTGTATAGTCATAAATAAACATTTACTCATGTACTTGTGGATGGGTTGTATAGTCATAAGTAAACATTTACTCAAGTACTTGTGGATGTGTTGTATAGTCATAAGTAAACATTTACTCAAGTACTTGTGGATGTGTTGTATAGTCATAAATAAACATTTACTCATGTACTTGTGGGGTCGTTGTATAGTCATAAATAAACATTTACTCATGTACTTGTGGATGTGTTGTATAGTCATAAATAAACATATACTCATGTACTTGTGGATTTGTTGTATAGTCATAAGTAAACATATACTCATGTACTTGTGGGGGCGTTGTATAGTCATAAATAAACATTTACTCATGTACTTGTGGGGGCGTTGTATAGTCATAAGTAAACATTTACTCAAGTACTTGTGGGATCGTTGTATAGTCATAAGTAAACATTTACTCATGTACTTGTGGGGGGCGTTGTATAGTCATAAGTAAACATTTACTCATGTACTTGTGGATGTGTTGTATAGTCATAAGTAAACATTTACTCATGTACTTGTGGATGTGTTGTATAGTCATAAGTAAACATATACTCATGTACTTGTGGGATCGTTGTATAGTCATAAGTAAACATTTACTCATGTACTTGTGGGGGCGTTGTATAGTCATAAGTAAACATTTACTCAAGTACTTGTGGATGTGTTGTATAGTCATAAGTAAATATTTGCTCATGTACTTGTGGATGTGTTGTATAGTCATAAGTAAACATATACTCATGTACTTGTGGGGGCGTTGTATAGTCATAAATAAACATTTACTCATGTACTTTTGGATGTGTTGTATAGTCATAAATAAACATTTACTCATGTACTTGTGGGGGCGTTGTATAGTCATAAGTAAACATATACTCATGTACTTGTGGGGTCGTTGTATAGTCATAAGTAAACATTTACTCAAGTACTTGTGGATGTGTTGTATAGTCATAAGTAAACATATACTCATGTACTTGTGGGGGCGTTGTATAGTCATAAGTAAACATATACTCATGTACTTGTGGGGTCGTTGTATAGTCATAAGTAAACATTTACTCAAGTACTTGTGGATGTGTTGTATAGTCATAAATAAACATTTACTCATGTACTTGTGGGGGCGTTGTATAGTCATAAGTAAACATTTACTCAAGTACTTGTGGATGTGTTGTATAGTCATAAGTAAACATATACTCATGTACTTGTGGGGGCGTTGTATAGTCATAAATAAACATTTACTCAAGTACTTGTGGATGTGTTGTATAGTCATAAGTAAACATATACTCATGTACTTGTGGGGGCGTTGTATAGTCATAAATAAACATTTACTCAAGTACTTGTGGATGTGTTGTATAGTCATAAGTAAACATATACTCATGTACTTGTGGGGGCGTTGTATAGTCATAAATAAACATTTACTCATGTACTTGTGGGGTCGTTGTATAGTCATAAATAAACATTTACTCATGTACTTGTGGGGGCGTTGTATAGTCATAAATAAACATTTACTCAAGTACTTGTGGATGTGTTGTATAGTCATAAGTAAACATATACTCATGTACTTGTGGGGGCGTTGTATAGTCATAAATAAACATTTACTCATGTACTTGTGGGGTCGTTGTATAGTCATAAATAAACATTTACTCATGTACTTGTGGATGTGTTGTATAGTCATAAGTAAACATTTACTCATGTACTTGTGGATGTGTTGTATAGTCATAAGTAAACATATACTCATGTACTTGTGGATGTGTTGTATAGTCATAAATAAACATTTACTCATGTACTTGTGGGGTCGTTGTATAGTCATAAATAAACATTTACTCATGTACTTGTGGGGTCGTTGTATAGTCATAAATAAACTTTTACTCATGTACTTGTGGGGGCGTTGTATAGTCATAAATAAACATATACTCATGTACTTGTGGGGGCGTTGTATAGTCATAAATAAACATTTACTCATGTACTTGTGGGGGCGTTGTATAGTCATAAATAAACATTTACTCATGTACTTGTGGATGTGTTGTATAGTCATAAGTAAACATATACTCATGTACTTGTGGATGTGTTGTATAGTCATAAGTAAACATATACTCATGTACTTGTGGGGGCGTTGTATAGTCATAAATAAACATTTACTCATGTACTTGTGGGGTCGTTGTATAGTCATAAATAAACATTTACTCATGTACTTGTGGGGGCGTTGTATAGTCATAAATAAACATTTACTCATGTACTTGTGGGGGCGTTGTATAGTCATAAGTAAACATTTACTCAAGTACTTGTGGATGTGTTGTATAGTCATAAGTAAACATATACTCATGTACTTGTGGGGGCGTTGTATAGTCATAAATAAACATTTACTCATGTACTTGTGGGGGCGTTGTATAGTCATAAGTAAACATTTTCTCAAGTACTTGTGGAGGCGTTGTATTGTCATAAGTAAACATATACTCATGTTATTATGGAGGCGTTGTATTGTCATAAGTAAACATATACTCATGAACTTGTGGAGGTGTTGTATTGTCATAAGTAAACATATACTCATGTACTTGTGGAGGCGTTGTATTGTCATAAGTTAACATATACTCATGTACTTGTGGAAGCGTGGTATTGTTATACGTAAACATATACTCATGTACTTATAGAGGCGTTGTATTGTCATAAGTAAACATATACTCATGTACTTGTGGAGGCGTTGTATTGTCATAAGTTAACATATACTCATGAACTTGTGGAGGCGTTGTATTGTCATAAGTTAACATATACTCATGAACTTGTGGAGGCGTTGTATTGTCATAAGTTAACATATACTCATGTACTTGTGGAGGCGTTGTATTGTCATAAGTTAACATATACTCATGAACTTGTGGAGGCGTTGTATTGTCATAAGTTAACATATACTCATGTACTTGTGGAAACGTTGTATTGTTATACGTAAACATATACTCATGTACTTATAGAGGCGTTGTATTGTCATAAGTAAACATATACTCATGTACTTGTGGAGGCGTTTTATTGTCATGAGCAAACATATACTCATATACTTGTGGCGGCGTTGTATAGTCATAAGTTAACATATACGTCATGTACTTGTGGAGGCGTTGTATTGTCATAAGTTAACATATACTCATGAACTTGTGGAGGCGTTGTATTGTCATAAGTTAACATATACTCATGAACTTGTGGAGGCGTTGTATTGTCATAAGTTAACATATACTCATGTACTTGTGGAAGCGTTGTATTGTTATACGTAAACATATACTCATGTACTTATAGAGGCGTTGTATTGTCATAAGTAAACATATACTCATGTACTTGTGGAGGCGTTTTATTGTCATGAGCAAACATATACTCATATACTTGTGGCGGCGTTGTATAGTCATAAGTAAACATATACGTCATGTACTTGTGGAGGCGTTGTATTGTCATGAGTAAACATATACTCATGAACTTATGAAGGCGTTGTATTGTCATAAGTATACATATACTCATGTACTTGTGGAGGCGTTTTATTGTCATGAGTAAACATATACTCATGTACTTGTGGAGGCGTTGTATTTTCATGAGTAAACATATACTCATGTTCTTTCGGAGGCGTTGTAGTGTCATAAGTTAACACATTTTAAATTATTGGGGTAAACCAAAACAAATAACACCTATTTGTTTATAAACCCTTTCCCACATATAGAGACGCTCTTTGACGCCTCTGTAGCAGACGACATTATCACCCTGTTCACCCTTTTCCACAATGTTTTCAACTCAATTTCATTATTAAACTCTCATTTACAGAAACGTTTTTTTTATTTTTGTCAAAATGTATTCAAAGTCGTCTGCAGCAGATCTGGTGTATGTTTGAATGGGTTTTACAATCAATTAGTCAGAATATGGTGTCTGGTATAAAGTCCTGTTTGTTCATGCTCATTGTGTAAGATAGACGTGCATTTTTCGACGATAGCTGACTAACGTGGGTTTTGACCTAGATGTTAAACAAATGATCTAGCTTGTAGACCAATCAAATGTTGTATTTAATGAATAATGTCGAAGAAATAAAGGAAATGAAACGTTTTGATTGGTTCATAGTTAAGATGGCGATCTCACGAGATGTACTTATAAGGTGAAGTTTTAAAACGAAATGTTCTGCATACTAACCTTTAATTGTTTTCCTTAAGTGAAAAAAATCATTGAAAACGTATGAAATATGATATTTAAGAGCAAATTATTAAATGTTTTTGAAATATGACAAGTTTTCAGTTATTTATCGTCAATTGAAACTTAAACTGTGTTACATAATACACCTCTTGGGAGCCTCGCGTAATCTCCAGCCATGTGATTAATACTCGTCTTTGAACGTACGTCATGTCGTGCTAGTGTAATGGATGTTGACTTGGATTGGCAAGTGAAAGGTCTGTGGTTCGCTTTCCGGCAGAGGCAATCTCTTTTTCTCTCTCTTTCATTCATATCAAAACCAAAGTATATAAATAAAACAAATATAACATATTTAACGTTGTTTTCTGTCATTCTTATAAGTAAGACAAAATATCAAATAATATGCGCATGTTCCATTTCTTAGTGTTTACTCATATTGATCGCCGTTTATCCTTTTTACAAATATTTCTTGTTTACATTGACATCTCAAAGGTTTATCTAAACATAAACTAAAGAAGGACATACCGGACTCACAAATAGACCTCTACATGTTTTCTTTTTATGTGTTGATTAATTACAATAAGCACCAACAACCAATGATTACATTAGAGTGTGTTTGCTGTCTGAATGATAAACTATGGAGATATTTCAATTGGAGTTCATGATTTATTGCTAAATAACCTAATAAAACGAGGAGCCCTATGGCCATCTGGGAGTTCTAAGATGAATTGTTACATGTTCAATGATAGATGAAGAATAGAAAATACACAACTTTCATGATCATGAGGCATGTAGACGATTTATCGCCCAGATGCACTACTGTGTATCGTTAATTAGCCATTCCGCAACTAAAGGCACACGTTGACGCATAAACACGATGTATTGCTTTGATGCACTAATATGTATCGTTTATTAGCCCATTCGTACAAACAGGCACACTTCGACGCATGGAGACGATTTATCGCTTTGATGTACTAATATGTATCGTTAATTAGCCCATTCGTACATACAGGCACACTTCGACGCATATAAACCATTTATCGCTTTGATGCACTAATATGTATCGTTAATTAGCCCATTCGTACATACAGGGACACTTTGACGCACGGAGACGATTTATCGCTTTAATGCACTACTGTGTATCGTTAATTAGTCCATTCGTACATACAGGCACACTTCGACGCATGGAGACTATTTATCGCTTTGATGCACTAATATATATCGTTCATTAGCTCATTCGTACATACAGGCACACTTCGACGCATGGAGACTATTTATCGCTTTGATGCACTAATATGTATCGTTAATTAGCCCATTCGTACATACAGGCACACTTTGACGCATACAGACGATTTATCGCTTTGATGCACTAATATGTATCATTAATTAGCCCATGCGTACATACAGGCACAATTCGACGCATGGAGACGATTTATCGCTTTGATGCACTGATATGTATCGTTAATTAGCTCATTCGTACATACAGGCACACTTCGACGCACTTGCATCAGACGACTTTTGAACATATTATGCCAAAAGAAAAGTTCTTCTCCTTTTGTCAAAGTGTGTTCAACTGTTTTAAGTTATTATTCTGAAATGTATAGATATTTTTTCGGTGTACCCAGTTGTTTTCATCTTATGTGTAGTATGTTGGAAATAATGAATTGCTATTTAGTAGTTTTTGATTTTTAATATATACCTACGTTTTGTCTTATCGAATAAAAACACACACAACTCCCCATTTTTACAATATTCCTAGTATGTTTAAATTCATATCTCTTTTGAACAACTCAAGTATTAAACGTTTGAATAATGTCGCCTTTATATTGCATTAAATCATTTGAAAACAGAAACAGACTCATTATATCATGATTATGCTGTTTGTATTCGACAATGAAATGTGATGATATTTGCACTTCCATATTTACATTTGCTATTACAATCATTTTCCATATTTTCTATATGATTGTTATATAATTATCATGTTATCACGCATGCCATTGTATATATTGCTCAAAGGTGATGAACCTACGTGTTCAAACCAATATTGAAATAGAATTCTTCTTCTTCTTCTTCTTGTTCTTTTTCTTCTTCTTCTTGTTCTTCTTGTTCTTCTTCTTGTTCTTCTTCTTGTTCTTCTTCTTGTTCTTCTTCTTGTTCTTCTTCTTCTTCTTCTTCTTCTTCTTCTTCTTCTTCTTCTTCTTGTTCTTGTTCTTGTTCTTGTTCTTGTTCTTCTTGTTCTTCTTCTTCTTCTTCTTCTTCTTCTTCTTCTTCTTCTTCTTCTTCTTCTTCTTCTTCTTCTTCTTCTTATTCTTCTTCTTCTTATTCTTCTTCTTCTTATTCTTCTCCTCATCCTCATCCTTCTTCTTCTTCTTCTTCTTCTTCTTCTTCTTGTATTGTCTTGTGAGTGTTGGAAGGTTGGAAAGACGGGCGACGGGTTTTATTAATGTCGGACAATAAGGGTCTGTGAGTCCCTTGCGTACAGTGAAGATCCAGATGGCCTAGGCGTATCTTATTCTTCAAAACAAATAGTGTAGGCCGATGAGCGTTGCGCCAATGCATCTTTAAGACAAACCAAACTCACTGTATTCAATCTACAACGCTAGACGGAGGATTTGATACTTCCAACATGAATGTTACACTTTTTCGTGCCATGCTCTGGTTTATGTAGTCCATTCTTACTTCATATCCCTTCATTAACAGCTTGCTTTTGATATCGTCTACCAGACCGATTGGCCACAATGATTCTTACTTCATTAGTCACCGAGCAGAAGTCCGCGACTTCTATTTTAATAGGTTTTCTGAAATCACATGGGAGGGGGGATTATTATTAGAAAGAAACACATTTAGATGTCTTGAACATATTACAATTGTGTTTGTTTAAAAACACTAAGTAATGACACATCTAAGATGAAATAAATATTCCGATGTTTTAGGTATTTTCAGTTTCTTTATTTTGACTCGCATTTATGTTTTTTTGTTTTATTTACGAAGACAAAACAGTCCCTATTAACTAGACTGGTATACTTTATCTTACACTATATACTACATGTAATCAAAAGTCGATAACTACAAACCTTTACGTCGCAGTCTAATTTGTTTACTTACGCGCACCTGCGTTACTCGCGAATACCAACTGCGTAGATCAATCTCCTTTGCAGAGAGCCGCTCTTTACACTCACTTACAAATAGTAAATTATAGGTGATTTAAAATGTTTATTTGGTTTGAAACAAATGAAGAAAAGAACAAACCGAGATAAAACTGGTTTTAATGGAAAAATGACGTTGAACGCACACTCTCTGCCTATAAAGAGAGTTTCAAGAACGACACCTCTGCGAATAAGAAAGAATCTGGTCTTTCGTATAAAATTAGTTCGTCCTTGACAATTTTAAATGTGTCATTTAATTCCCTAAAGGCATATTGCTTCCGATCTGCATATTGTTATGCATCATTGACACAAGGGCGCTCATCATAATATAATTTTAAAACATGAGTAGTTTGTTGTTTTCATTATAAAAAAGGAAGGAAAGAATTAAAATAAATTAACATGTTGTAGGGCTAAGTTTATGTTCGAAATTAAGTTTAAATTATACAACAATTTTAATGAGATGTAACTGTTTAGTTGATATTATATTTCGAAGGTGGTCTAATTTATAAATATTGGACTACATTTCAACATTTGTTAAAGTATGATATAATTAGGATGCTAAGCTAATATCATTTTGAGAAAAAGAGAAAACTCATGTCTTCAGCAATTTAAACCTTATCTCATTGTTTTAAAAGTAGATTGCTGCAAAGGTGTCCACTGTTGACTTTAAAAGAGGAAAGGTAAAATGACGTGATATTGCATGCAAATCCCAAATTGTCTGTGTTGTGGTTTTATTGAAAAATAATAAAATTCAAATATTCTGACAAACATCTTGAAAAGTGTATGTGGAATTCACAAATCTTATAATTATTCCTTAATAAAAGCACTGTATACATACTAAGACTAATGATTGGCAAGATTACTCATTTCCACTACTGTTTATGATCAATAATTAGTTGGTTGTGTGTATGGTCAACCTACTTTGGAATGGAGATTGATCATAAACAATGAAAGGCTTCAATTATCATTCACTTCGTTGACAAAACAATGCAAGTTATGATACATTTTCACTTGACCCCACCCCTGATGTTCCAATATGCCCCTCAGTTGATAACTGTTTATTCAACTACTATAATGTTAGTGTTATGCATAACTGCACTATGGATATCCGGCGACATTGATGCGTTGCATCAACTTTCTCTTGTAACCCTTTGATATCGTCTACCAGACCGAATGACTGCACACCAAGTAAATAAAATCCCCCCTTTTTATTGAGGCCAATTCTTAAGGAGAACTGCTTTATTCGTTATTTTCACATCAATAACATGGCAGGAATGAACATGGGAACAAGCGCCATTCAAACCATATCCATATGACGTATGCTAACAGTGTAGACAAGTTAAACGATGCGTATGCATAAAACGCTGCCAATCGTGTTAACAATGTGATTGAGGCGCCAAAGGCAATATTGAGGTTTTTGCAAACAATGCAGATTCAGGTGAGACAGCTCGTAACGAGCTGTCTCACCTGAAATCAGCATTGTTTGCCTTTTAGTTATCAAAATAGTACAAAATTGTATTACATGAGAAATGGAGACGCCCGATTTTGAACATGGAAGAGTCTACTTTAAACAATTCGGCGCTGAAAGAGTTAACGATGAGACAAACCAAGACACTAAACGGTGAACACTTGCAGTTAAAAAAACACCAGGATTATAGAAATGCCTCTTTTTTGTTGAAGCATCGTTCTACAAATCAATCACGTTGCTGAAATAAACATGGAGCAATACCCTCGTGGTTACTTCGGGAAAGTTTGTTTCGATTAGTTAGTTTTAAAATTCCAGAGTTTTCTCATTAGAAATATTTCTGGATATTTCATTATAATTTTAGAACGATCAATAACTAAACCCTGTAGCCGTTTTTTGTTTCTTAACTCCGTTTTTTTTTCAACTGTGGTTCCTGTTATGTCATATCTTTTTTTTTTACTATCCTTTTTAGAATTGGTACCATATTTAGTTTATGCTTGTCTTAATAAATCATACAAAGGTTAGGCTAGACAGTTGCGATTACATATTCCCACGATATATTGGTATAATTAGATCAACCAAGATATTGTGTAGTAACATAAAGATGAAGATTCAAATGCGATAAAGTACATTTCACCGAATGTCGACCGACTGTACACACGCCGAAAAGGTATTGGTACTGTAAAATACAATACAATACAATATTTTTATTACATTCAGGCACATTTGCACATTTGCACATTTGCCTATAGTAAATTACAAAAAAGTACAATTTACAAAACATAATCCCTTTACGAGAAGCAAAAATAAAATAGTTCAACAGTTTTGTTGAATGCTGAAAATATCGGAATGTCATGTTGAAAACATGATCTCTGGAAACACAACCGTGGACAATATTAACGGTTTGAAAGTGCATTATTTCACAACCGTGGACAATATTAACGGTTTGAAAGTGCATTATTTCACAACCGTGGACACTATTAACGGTTTGAAAGTGTATTATTTCACAACCGTGGACACTATTAACGGTTTGAAAGTGCATTATTTCACAACCGTGGACACTATTAACGGTTTGAAAGTGCATTATTTCACAACCGTGGACACTATTAACGGTTTGAAAGTGCATTATTTCACAGCCGTAGACAATATTAACGGTTTGAAAGTGCATTATTTCACAACCGTGGACAATATTAACGGTTTTATAGTGCATTATTTCACAACCGTGGACAATATTAACGGTTTGAAAGTGCATTATTTCACAACCGTGGACAATATTAACGGTTTGAAAGTGAATTATTTCACAACCGTGGACAATATTAACGGTTTGAAAGTGCATTATTTCACAACCGTGGACAATAATAACGGTTTGAAAGTGTATTATCTTTACAACCGTGGACATTATTAACAGTTTGAAAGTGTATTATTTCGCCTGTTCTACGTAATTCGGTTAGCCTTTTGATGGTTGTGAAGCTTCTCTGTGTTTAGACAGAATGTTCAATATCATCGCATACGAGTGCAAGAACATACGAGCCGTCCCGCGAGATAACCAACATTATGGCCTCTGCGTAATGTATCGACCCGGATCAGCATAAGCATGCCGCGCAGGCTTACTCGGATAGACACTTTTCGCTTCCTGTTGATTTTCTGTTTCATGAATCATTACTCTATACCTCTAGCCCCCTGAGACGGAATATGTCGGCCCGGATCAGTCTGCGCGGAATGCGCAGGTTGATCTGGGTCGATACATTACGCAGAGGCCATTATGTTGGTTTTCTCGCGTGACGCGGCGACTCAAATATAACTATCAAACATTTTTTAGAAACACCCAACGGAAGGCATTTGCGATCAGTTTATATCCGAATCCACCAGCGAGCAGTCTGATCTAGCTCTCTTTTGTGCGATAATAAGTCATCGAAGGTTTCAAGAAACTTCTGTAAACCAATGCCCACTTCGATCCATGGCATAACAGAGCAGGCAGGTGTATTATCACAGGTGTCATAATTACATTATGGTTGGTCTTCCCGGAACACTGATCCGTGACCTTTAAGACATGATATGACCGTTTGGTAATCCTCGATCATTATTAAACGATTCTTAATATGTGATTTGTGTGCAGTCATAGTCGGACGCTTGTGGTTTTTATTTGTTTGGAACAAACACATTTAGTACTAGAATTGGAAGCCTACCATCTTATGTATAAGTATGGAATTTCCTACGCCCTGAAAATAGTACTCATTACTTGTTTTATATATAGCCATGTGCCTTTTTTTCAAATTTAAGTAATGAAGCTATAAACAGTCGTACACTTGAGGTTTATTTATATAGCCATGTCCTTTTTCAAATTTAAGTAATGAAGCTATAAACAGTCGTACACTTGAGGTTTATTTATATAGCCATGCCTTTCTTCAAATTTAAGTAATGAAGCTATAAACAGTCGTACACACGAGGTTTATTTATATAACCATGCATTTTTTTCAAATTTAAGTAATGAAGCTATAAACAGTCGTACACTTGTGGTTTATTTATATAACCATGTCCTTTTTTTCAAATTTAAGTAATGAAGCTATAAATAGTCGTACACTTGTGGTTTATTTATATAACCATGTCCTTTTTTTTCAAATTTAAGTAATGAAGCTATAAACAGTCGTACACTTGAGGTTTATTTATATAGCCATGCCTTTTTTTCAAATTTAAGTAATGAAGCTATAAACAGTCGTACACTTGTGGTTTATTTATATAACCATGTCCTTTTTTTCAAATTTAAGTAATGAAGCTATAAATAGTCGTACACTTGTGGTTTATTTATATAACCATGTCCTTTTTTTCAAATTTAAGTAATGAAGCTATAAACAGTCGTACACTTGAGGTTTATTTATATAACCATGCCTTTTTTTCAAATTTAAGTAATGAAGCTATAAATAGTCGTACACTTGTGGTTTATTTATATAACCATGCCTTTTTTCAAATTTAAGTAATGAAGCTATAAATAGTCGTAAACTTGTGGTTTATTTATATAACCATGCCTTTTTTCGAATTTAAGTAATGAAGCTATAAACAGTCGTACACTTGTGGTTTATTTATATAACCATGTCCTTTTTTTCAAATTTAAGTAATGAAGCTAAACATAGTCGTATATATAAGAAGGTGAGATTCGTCTTGTTCCACAAGTTACAGCAGTGACTGTTTCTTATTTCCGGATTAACGGACTGGGATCACGTGAAAGACTCGTTAGTTATGTCATTTGTAATTGACATATAGCGTGTGCGCGCATCACGGATATTCCCCCGCGTTATAACTTGTAATGCATAATGATCTTAATACATGTGTAAGTCTTTTTTTCATGCTGATTCAACAATAAATTGAAATTGTTATAAATAATCTGTATTTCCTCCATTTCGGAATGTTTCATTTATAATAGATCAAGACAGACAAGTTAATGTAGTATTGCAAGGAATATAAAAGTCCCCTACCGGACGAGGGCAGCACATTATGTATTGTATGTGCATTTGTTGACAAAAACAGCAATGCACTGCATACATTTTGGATACAGTCCTATCAAACATTTCTCATTACGACCTTTGATCTGTAAGTGTGACCTGGACCTTCCAGTTACAGGCCTGTGTCTTTTGCGCCACATGTCACCTCATCATGGTGAACATGCGTTCCCAGTAACTTGGGAATTCTGTGATGCATGGTTTCTCATTTCGACCTTTGACCTCTAAGTGTCACCTTGACGTTTTAGGTACAGGCATGTGTCTTGTGTGCCACAAGTCATCTCATCATGTGTGCCCAGTAACTTGGGAATCATATGATGAATGGTTGAGATGCGGGCCGGACAAGGTACAGTCCTATCAAACAGTTCATTTTGACCTTTGACCTCTAAGTGTGACCTTGACATTTGAGGTACAGGCCTGGGTCTTTTGCGCGACACACCATCTTATGATGGAGAACATGTGTGTTGGGAATCCTATGATACATGGTTGAGATGCGGGCTAGACAAGGTACAGTTCTATCAAACTCATTTTGACCTCTAAGTGTGACCTTGACATTTGAGGTACAGGCCTGGGTCTTATACACATAGTTGCGTTGTCTTAGTTTATCACAATAAATACAGAGTTGTGATTCACTTTATAGCGTGCTCAGCGTTATTCGCTTCGTAATTTGAGTGTCCATGGCAACATTATCAATTAAACAAACTGAGTGAACGACATACAATAAACTACACTATTCTATATTAAAATGTTGGGGAATTTCTAATATTCTAGAGAGTATTAACATTCTTACTTCAGATCCTACTTAAGTAGTTTCGTGAGCATCCTGGAGGGCAAGATACAATAGGGAAGGAGGGTTCAAAAAAGAGAAAATGTGGTTACGATATCTAAAAAAGCTCGACAAACACGTTTTATCAGTTATATATAAACAATTTAAGCCCAGTCTGGTTTATTGGTGTTGCATTCGCGTACAGTTAACACCCAGATGAGAATGTTCAGCATCATTTTCCGCTTCACTTACTGCATCACTTACCGCATCACTTTCAGTATCACTTCC
The DNA here is from genome assembly GCA_031761405.1 of Serripes groenlandicus. Taxonomy (NCBI): domain Eukaryota; kingdom Metazoa; phylum Mollusca; class Bivalvia; order Cardiida; family Cardiidae; genus Serripes; species Serripes groenlandicus. Next base: position 6,397,422 of record JASEVX010000006.1, on the reverse strand, counting down.
CGCATCACTTTCACCATCACTTACCACATCACTTACAGCATCACTTTCACATCACTTACCACATCATTTACCACATCACTTACCACATCACTTTCAGCATCACTTACCACACCACTTTCACATCACTAACCACATCACTTACCGCATCACTTTTAGCATAACTTTCACATCACTTACCGCATCACTTACTGCATAACTTCAGCATCACTTTCACATCACTTACCACATCACTTTCACATCACTTACCACTTCACTTACCGCATCACTTACCACATCACTCACCACATCACTTTCAGCATCACTTTCACATCACTTACCACATCACTTTCAGCACCACTTACCACACCACTTAACGCATCACTTTCCACATCACTTTCCGCATAACTTACTGCATAACCTTCAGCATCACTTACCACATCACTTACCGCATCACTTTCCGCATAACTTACTGCATAACTTTCAGCATCACTTTCACATCACTTACCACATCACCTTCCTCATTAATTACCACACCACTTTCAGCATCACTTTCGCATAACTTATCGCATATCTTACCACATCACTTACCACAACTGTTTAAACATTACTTACCGCATCACTTTCCGCATCGCTTACAGAATCACTTACCACAACTGTTTCAGCATCACTTCCCGCATATCATCAGCATCACTTTCCGCATCACTCACCACAACCGTTTCAGCATTACTTACTGCATAACTTACCACAACTGTTTCAGCATTACTCCCCGCATCACTTACTACAACTGCTTCAGCATTACCCACCGCATTACTACCCGCATCTAATCAGCATCACTTACCGCATCACCTACAGAATCACTTACCACAACTGTTTCAGCATTTCTTACCGCATATAATCAGCATCACTTTCCGCATCACTCACCACAAATGTTTCAGCATTACTTACAGTTTAACTTACCGCATCACTTTTCGCATCCATATTCATGTAACTACTTCTAGAACATAATTAAAAAAATAATTAACATGACATGTCACCTTTTTAAAAAAACAACAACAAAATTCCAATAAGCAAAGTTTTTATGAAAGAAAAAATAATGATATATATTAAATAGATATATTTTATTTACGTATACATATACATGCATCTTGTAATACAAACAAATAAATACATAATTTCACAGTCATTTAAAAAGAAAAAGAAAAAAAAATCAGTTGTTTTGGGGGATAAACTGCGATGATTTGAACTTCTCTAAAATATAAAGCAACACATTATATATATTTTTTTCAAATTGTCTAAGGCCTATTTTATATATTTGGCAAAAAGAAACAGAATGTTTGGGCTGCATATTTGAAACAGGATAACCACCACTTTGTGCAAATAAGGGTGATATACCACACATCGACACAAATCATATTAATAACGTAAAACTGGGCCTCTTCAACCTATATGATTAATATTTTTCACCAGGGGAAATCTAATTACTTTTTAACCCTACGGATCTGAAGTTATCAATCAAGTATTACACGAGCTATCACTTTGGAGATTCGGATCGCGGTCTATATTTACCAGTCCCCACAGTTCACTGTTGATTATGTCAAACCCCGGTCATTGCATGTCAATCAAGGGGTTCAGTGTGCGATACAGATACACCACAGATTCCCATTGCCTTTGTAATGTCTTTGGAAGGGACGAAGGGACGTAGGGACGTATGGACGTAGGGACGAAGAGGCGAAGGGACGTAGGGGCGTAAGGACGTAGGGTCGTAGGGACAGAGGGACGTAGGGGCGTAAGGACGTAGGGACGTAGGGACGTAAGGACGTAGGGACGTAGGGACATAGGGACGTAGGGGCGTAAGGACATAGGGACGTAGGGGCGTAAGGACGTAGGGACGTAGGGTCGTAAGGACGTAGGGACGTAAGGACGTCAGGACGTAGGGACGTAAGGACGTAGGGACGTAGGGGCGTAAGGACGTAGGGACGTAAGGACGTAAGGACGTAGGGACGTAAGGACGTAGAGACGCAGGGACGTAAGGACATAGGGACGTAGGGACGTAAGGACGTAAAGACGTAGGGACGTAGGGACGTAGGGACGTAGGGACGTAGGGACGTAGGGACGTAGGGACGTAGGGACGTATAGACGTAAGGACGTAAGGACGTAGGGACGTAGGGACGTAGGGACGAAGGGACGTAAGGACGTAGGGACGTAGGGACGTAAGGACGTAGGGACGTAGGGACGTAGGGACGTAAGGACGTAGGGACGTAAGGACGTAGGGACGAAGAGGCGAAGGGATGTAGATGCGTAGGGACGTAGGGACGTAAGGACGTAGGGACGTAAGGACGTAGGGACATAGGGACGTAGGGTCGTAAGGACGTAGGGTCGTAAGGACGTAGGGACGTAGGGACGTAGGGACGTAGGGACGTAGGGACGTAGGGACGTAAGGACGAAGGTACGTAGGTACGTAGGGACGTAGGGACGTAGGGACGTAAGGACGTAGGGACGTAGGGACGTAGGGACGTAGGGACGTAGGGACGTAAGGACGTAGGGAGGTAAGGACGTAGAGACGTAAGGACGTAAGGACGTAGGAACGTAAGGACGTAAGGACGTAGGAACGTAAGGACGTAGGAACGTAAGGACGTAGGGACGTAAGGACATAGGGAGGTAAGGACGTAGAGACGTAAGGACGTAAGGACGTAGGGACGTAGGGACGTAGGGACGTAAGGACGTAGGGACGAAGGAACGTTAAGACGTAGAGACGAAGGGACGTAGGGACGTAGAGACGCAGGGACGAAGGGACGTAGGGACGTAGGGACGTAGGGACGAAGGGACGTAGGGACGTAGGGACGAAGGGACGTAGGGACGTACTTGTTTGTTTTAGTGTGAGTTAGAGCCGTTTCCAACGGTAATTCAATCATATAACAGCGACAGAGACTGTATACATGACCCCTTTGGTGACAAAGAAGTACGTACATGGAAAAGGGCATTGTCCAAGGAGAAAGCTTCATAAATAAGCTTAATGCTTTCTGCTCAATCCTGTTTATAGTTATATTTGATTTGAAAGTGTTATAGATACAAGATACAAGATACAAAGTTTCATTTGGTAAATAAAGGCCTCCGGCCCACAATACATTTTTTTACAACAAATTATGTGAGTTACGCATACAATATACATGTTATATTTGTAATTCATTTCTTTTTAAAATACAATATATGTAATATGAGATTTTTCTTATTTTTGAAGTGTCCTCTAATTGTAGAATATTAAAAAAATTAAATGATTAGTTCCACCAGAGTACCAACAAAATAGAAGGTATTGACGTAAATCTGAGTAGCTAGGGCATTTAAAAAATACATGATATTCATTTTCTAATATGAAAAGGTTTTCAATAGTTTTGCAATAAGGACAGTAACGATTGTCTCGATCAATATTTTGATGTCGACCAGTTTCTAATTTTAACTGGAACACCGAAAACGGGCAGTCGCTTTTTTTTATGTAAAAACGCCAAGTCTACGCATCAATATCTCTCTGGGTTTAACAAAATATATTTAAAAGTATCGCGACGAGGAGAATCGTCAATACTACTGTAAGATGTACATGTATATAAGAATATAAATCAAATATTGTTTAAACCAAACCAAGTTGTTAAACGTGGGTCATGCCATCACAAAACATGTTTTTGTCTCTGACTCAGTGCTAATTTCAGGTTCAGACCAATGTGTTCAAGACGCCATCATCTCTTGGCTTAACCCCCTTTCACACATACAAAATACATGATGTATTTGCAGCATACGACTTTGAAAACATATTGGCAAACATGTGAACCGTACCCATAAATGAAAGTTTAATTATTAAATAGAGTTGGAATCCTTTGTAGAAAAAGCAGAAATTGCTCGTTTTGTCTCATAGAAGAGACTCCCAATGTCTGCTTCCTTGATATGTAACCAGTACTGGCACCAAATGAAGAGTATGTGTTGATGTGCGTGTGTGTTTGTGTGTTTGCGCGTGCGTGTGTGTGTGTTTCAGTCCTCAATTGTCACACTTTCTAAGCGTTTCTCATGTAGAACACCTATATCATTGAAAAGAGTTACCTCCTAGCTTTAAAACAATCCAAAGACATTATGCAAGAAAGAACTTACCAGGCGAAAATGGTTACCGTCATTTTGGACCAAATCGGACCCGGACAAAACCGGTGTTTAGCATTCTCTACTTTCACTTTCAAACAAGGTTACAATACTAAAAGTGATTAAATCATTTCCAGTGCATCCTATACACATTCACAATGCATTTTAACTCAATGTCATATATTCAATACATTCTGGTGATGGTTTACACTCATTTCTACGCAAACAAAGGGACTATAGTAGATCAGCAAGTCAGCGGATGTATTTAGCGTAATTTGACCTGTATGTGTATGTATATATATATGTATACTCGTATACGTTTTGAAAAGATAATCAAATCAATTGGATTGAAATTTAAGCAAATTCTAATTATCATAACCATATGTCACTATTGTACATATAATGAATTGTATATATGTTGTTTTATGGACCGATGGCCTCTATACCTGAATAAATACTTGAATAATACTTGATTTATAGAGATTTTTCATGCTTTTGCGAAGATGTCTATGAATTCGTCTACTGCAAATTTGTTGTATTTTGGTAAGGGAAAGATCAATGAGATAAAGGGTTATCGCAAGTCTCGATTTTGACCAATGCTAGTTATATCATTTTGATATTCGTGTTCATCATGATATTTCAGTCTTGCGTTCAATAAACACACACCACGTTCTGTTATTCGTAAAAAGGTACTGAACAAACCTGATGATCGCTTTGTTACTTCATGTTTCAGTTGATTTTCAAGAAAAAAGTCTGAAATAACTCGATGCTCGCGTTGCAACATAATGCACATATCAGAGTATATTTGAACATGCTAAGCTATATGTGTTACAGTTTGCAATGCTTAATGAACGGAGGACTGGTTGTTACAAAGACACCATACATATCGACCTTAGATACTATACTGGTTGTTACAAAGACACCACACATATCGACCTTAGATACTAGACTGGTTGTTACAAAAACACAATACATATAGACCTTAGATACTAGACTGGTTGTTACAAAAACACCATACATATAGACCTTAGATACTAGACTGGTTGTTACAAAGACACCACACATATCGACCTTATATACTAGACTGGTTGTTACAAAAACACCATACATATCGACATTAGATACTAGACTGGTTGTTACAAAGCCACCATACATATAGACCTTAGATACTAGACTGGTTGTTACAAAGCCACCATACATATCGACCTTAGATACTAGACTGGTTGTTACAAAGCCACCACACATATAGACCTTAGATACTAGACTGGTTGTTACAAAGCCACCACACATATCGACCTTAGATACTAGACTGGTTGTTACAAAGACACCATACATATCGACATTAGATACTAGACTGGTTGTTACAAAAACACCATACATATCGACCTTAGATACTAGACTGGTTGTTACAAAGCCACCATACATATCGACCTTTGGTACTAGACTGGTTGTTACAAAGACACCACACATACAGTACAGCTCACGCGGAAAACGCATCGTCCGCGAGCCACCGCGGACAAATCTCAACGCGGACAAATATTTTGGTCCGCGAAGGTGGGTGGAATTCCACCCATCACCGCGATTTGTTTTTATGTCCATCGCGGACGCAACAAGATAACCCCAGGGGATTGATAAAACCGATCATCGTGGAGTTGCGGTGGAACCATCGCGGAATCGCGGTGATATTTTTTTGAATAGATAAGCTTTTTCTCGCCGTTTTGCTGGGATTTTTTTTTTAATTTTTAATTTTTATTTCATTACAGTACTAATAAATGTTGTTGAAGAGGATAATGATTACAAATCAGTACTAACTATAAAGCAGCTTATATGCGTAACAACTTAATTCATTAAAATTCATCAATACAATTCCCCTAAACTTGATGTATTCTGTAAACGATACAACTACGTGATAATAAAACTGTTAATTCTGCCTGAAAGATGTGTAGCTTACTTTAAATCTCACTAATAAATGCCGTAATTCCATTGTCAATCACCACAATTACCAATGCATTGTTCATTCTTAATCGCCTATTAATTATTTCTTTAAAACCTGTTTCAAAGTCGGCTGAATAACAAAATAATAAGTTGATAAGAAAAGCTCAAAAATCAACAATCTGTCTTTATTAAGAGATTCAAGTACATGTACTGTATATACAAAATTCAAAGATATATATACAATGTACATGTACATGTATTGTAATTTAACAATATTTCTCTCTTACTAAAAAATGTGAGATAATCATATGTACGATAAACGTATATCCGATGTCCGCCATGTTCTATTACGAAACTTGACCTTATCGTAAACAAACACAATCTTCCACTGTTTTTCGAATAATTTGCTGAAATGGAATGAATTTTAGCAAGTTGTGTCATAAAATAATCGCAATTCGTCAATAAACATGTACATGTACATAATCGGAAAAAAACAAACTTTTTAATAAAAGTATAACATTTTTACAGGTAAATATTGCGGTGGAATCGCGGTGATTTCAAAATAGATAAGAATAGATAAGAAGCTCGAGTCGACGACATGTCAATCGCGGTGATATAATTAGCCCGTAGGCGGTATTGCGGTGATCATATAGGTTGAATTGCGGTGATTATCCGCGATGAAAAATATTTGTCCATCGTGGGATCGCGGAAAACGCGTTTTCCGCGTGAGCTGTACTGTATAGACCTTATATACTAGACTGGTTGTTACAAAGACACCATACATATCGACCTTATATACTATACTGGTTGTTACAAAGCCACCATACATATCGACCTTAGATACTAGACTGGTTGTTACAAAGACACCACACATATAGACTTATATACTAGACTGGTTGTTACAAAGCCACCATACATATCGACCTTAGATACTAGACTGGTTGTTACAAAGACACCATACATATCGACCTTAGATACTAGACTGGTTGTTACAAAGACACCATACATATCGACCTTAGATACTAGACTGAATTGTTGTCCAAGGGGTATTACTCCCACTATCCTTTTTCGTGATGAAATACGACTCAAAGTCGCTAGATGCGGGTCAATTGTATACATCAAAACATCTGCGAACGCCATTTATAAGTTTCAAGTCGTTTGACATTCTAAGCTGTTGTAATTCCCAATCTATCTCCGTTTGCAAAGATTTCTATATATTGAGAAAACCTCACGCTTGAATCTGACGTCACAGAAACCGTAGATGAATGAGTTAGCCATGTTGTTGATAAAGAAACACCAAATAAATGTGTTATAGAGCACTTTGCCAGTGAATGGCATGTTTGGAACAAAGTTTGTGTTTGAAACTGTTATTATTTGTAATACAAGATGTGGAAAGTAACTTACAAAGAACACAACTGTTATTACAAACAACATGTATGTTATTTTTCGCATTTTGCTAAATTTGCTCTCCTCTTTTGCTTGTTTATCATCCGTTTTCGCAGTTGTAGAACTACTTTTTGTCTCAGATAATGGCGCGTAGTTTTCTGAACCGGAGATGATTCCTATCGATACCGATGGAGACTCTTTCGGACTTATCGACGGTACCGAGGTTTCCTTAGTAGTATCCGATGCAGTACCCGAGTCGTTAGATTTGTATTTTGCTGCGGGTTTATTTTTCACGTTAAACGTTGAATGTTGTAGTATGACCCTTCCTATTAGACTATACAGTACAACAAGAATAGTGAACACACAGATAACAACTAGAATCAATACCGCGTTAAAGAAAGATTGGAAGTTTGTGTCCTTGAACTTGTCTTCGGTAAAACACCGGGTACCGGTCACGTTATGATTAACTATGTGTACTGTACTTCCGCCATAGAGAACGGGAGCCGGCCATGATGATAAGAGAGCGATACCAAGTACGCCCAGACAGCTAAGTTTAGCAGTTTTCTGTGAAATCTGTCTTCCGAGTGGAACACATATCTTTCTGTACCTGCAAGTATAGAACCATTATGTTTATTCAAGATGCAACACAAATGTCTTATATCAAACGTACTTCGATGGTAACATTGATGCCATTTTTTGTATGATATGCAATCAATATATAAGATATATATGTGTGAGGTATCTTTTCATCTTTAATGTTTCGAAAAATATCGTCATTGAGCTATAAACAAATGCAATTTTCTGAATTAATCAAATAATGATGTAAGCTAATCTTACGTTAACCAAATGCATATTGAGGTAACATTCGTTTGTGCATATTGTACTGCTAAACCACATACAAATTAAATACTCATGAGCAGTGAAAGCTCAATAGAAGGGCTATCGATCCAACTAAAATCCCACCAAGACCAATACTTTTTCACAATGATTGACAAAGCCATTGCTACTAGACTTATTTGTATTCCATCAACGGGCTAAAAGTCTATGTGTTTATGTATCCAGTTATCCGTGAAGAATGTTATGTGGATTACTGTTCTCTAAATTTAACATACATTTAACACAACTTGCTTTTGGATTACTCTTACGAAAATACACGTCGTCATAATAAGACATGTATATGGTGGCATAGAACTGCCACCACTTACCATATAATTATGTTAAATATTTACGTGAAAATCATGGCGGATTTCGCGTTATATACAAAATGACATGATAACTTAAAAGTTATCGTGATGCCAGATAATTAACTTAACATGAATGTGTTCGTGTTAGTGCTCTAAACTGCCAACGATTATATCTAGACAATTTAAGGATTTTCATGAAACTTGGTATTTATCATGCACATTTTATTTAACGCGTTATGATATCTAAAAATAGACACGTTTAATTCGGAACGCTTTGTGGGGACCCTTGGAGAAATCGCTACATCCACACCGTTTACGTCTAATTGTACAATGCACACCAGACAAGTCGGGTCAAGGGGCGGAGTAAAGGCTTGGATAGGCGGGATTAATGATAATGCGTTATGCCGTACTATTCAATTTAGGATTTTGTCGTCCAACGTTTAGTCAGGCCATCTTGAAAGCTACAGAGGTCATAGAGCGGAGCTAAGTATTTGATTGACACCAGACTTGTCTTGTGTGTAGATCATAACTAGACCCAAACGGTGGTGTGCACATAGCGACCTCCCTGTTGTCTGTCGGCATGGTGTTATAATCTATATTTAGATATATGGTATCATGAAAACTTATTGCTTACACGATAACTTAAAATAAACGTGATAAATAGAAATTTCGAGATATATTTTCTATTAAGTGGTTGGCCGTCTAAAGCACTAACAGAAAAAAAAGCATGTTAAGTTATTTATCTGGTATCACAATGAATTTAAAGTTATCATGTTATTTTGTAAATAACGCGAAATCCGCAATGACTTTCGCGAAAATATTCAACATAATTATCTGGTAAGTGGTGGCAGTTCTATTCCACCATACATGTATGTTGTAAATGTGTGTTCCTAAAATAACCGACACGCTATGCTGACGTTTTACATAAAATCCCGTCATTGTGAGGTTAATAAAGGTTATATTTTATTGTCTTAAATACTTATTTAACATACCAACCCTATGTTGTTGGTACTAAACAAATCGTCTCAACAAGACAATTATGTTGAGGATCTAGATCATAAGGTTCATTTTGTAATAAGGCAGATACTATTCGACAAATACATTGTAACCTCCATATTTAAACCTATATTTACATATATTTAAGTTAGACGAAAACAAAAATTCTGACATTTTGAAATAAATGTTCTCTACAAATATATTGTAAACATGTATACTCGGCTAAAAAAGAAAATCTATAAGCGTTTTTGTGAAGATTACTGTATGTTTGTATGATCGCATGGCGTACTTGGAAGATCCTGATCAGACAGCGCGGATGTGCATGCTGATCTGGATCGTCGCTGGTAGCAAATCTCGTAATATTAAGTTTTGTGCGACGTGACCCGAAGGTATAATACAAAGACAAACGGCTGACAGCGATTTTAAGCAATATGTACGTTCCCCTTATAGCCTACTTTAAACACCAAATACAAACAGTTTATGGAGGAAAGAAATGAGTAGAGCTGGCTTGTTTTACTCCCTTGTTGACCATCAAATTAATTGTCTCAGCAGTGTTTCTGTCATATCACTGCGTTTATTTACCAGTACTGGTAAGTTTATCATAACGCCAGTGTAACATACTTAATTATGTCCCCCGTAATCCTGAGTACTGGTAAGTTTATCATAACGCCAGTGTAACATACTTAATTATGTCCTCGTAATCCTGAGTACGGGTAAGTTTATCATAACGCCAGCTTACCATTCTTAATTATGTCCCCGTAATCCTGAGTACTGGTAAGTTTATCATAACGCCAGTGTAACATACTTAATTATGTCCCCGTAATCCTGAGTACTGGTAAGTTTATCATAACGCCAGTGTAACATACTTAATTATGTCCCCGTAATCCTGAGTACTGGTAAGTTTATCATAACGCCAGTGTAACATACTTGACTATGTCCCCGTAATCCTGAGTACTGGTAAGTTTATCATAATGCCAGTGTAACATACTTAATTATGTCCCCGTAATCCTGAATACTGGTAAGTTTAACATAACGCCAGTGTAACATACTTAATTATGTTCCCGTAATCCTGAGTACTGGTAAGTTTATCATAACGCCAGTGTAACATACTTAATAATGTCCCCGTAATCCTGAGTACTGGTAAGTTTATCATAACGCCAGTGTAACATACTTAATTATGTCCCCGTAATCCTGAGTACTGGTAAGTCTATCATAACGCCAGTGTAACATACTTAATTATGTCCACGTAATCCTGAGTACTGGTAAGTTTATCATAACGCCAGTGTAACATACTTAATTATGTCCTCGTAATCTTGAGTACTGGTAAGTTTATCATAACGCCAGTGTAACATACTTAATTATGTCCCCGTAATCCTCAGTACTGGTAAGTTTATCATAACGCCAGTGTACCATGTAACACACTTAATTATGTCCCCGGAATCCTGAGTACTGGTAAGTTTATCATAACGCCAGTGTAACATACTTAATTATGTCCCCAAAATCCTGAGTACTGGTAAGTTAATCATAACGGCAATGTAACATACTTATTTATGTCCCCATAATCCTGAGTACTGGTAAGTTTATCATAACGCCAGTGTAACATACTTAATTATGTTCCCATAATCCTCAGTACTGGTAAGTTTATCATAACGCAAATGTAACATACTTAATTATGTCCCCGTAATCCTGAGTACTGGTAAGTTTATCATAACGTCAGTGTAACATACTTAATTAAGTCGCCGTAATCCTGAGTACTGGTAAGTTTATCATAACGCCAGTATAACATACTTAATTATGTCCCCGTAATCCTGAGTACTGGTAAGTTTATCATAACGCCAGTGTAACATACTTAATTATGTCCCCGTGATCCTGAGTACTGATAAGTTTATCATAACGCCAGTGTACCATGTAACATACTTAATTATGTCGCCGTTATCCTGAGTACTGGTAAGTTTATCATAACGCCAGTGTAACATACTTAATTATGTCCCCGTAATCCTGAGTACAGGTAAGTTTATCATAACGCCAGTGTACCATACTTAATTATGTCCCCGTAATCCTGAGTACTGGTAAGTTTATCATAACGCCAGTGTACCATACTTCATTATGTCCCCGTAATCCTGAGTACTGGAGGGAAGCCATTTGCTACCATTTTTTTTCGAGTCATCGGTATGACCAGAATGGGGATCGAATCCTCGTCTCTACCGCTCTCGCGGCGGATTCTTAACTCAATAAACTACCGATGTGAAAAAAACCTAAAGACGTCGCGCAAGCTAACCCGATACAACGTCAAATGCGCCTACCAACAGGACCAAGTCAGTCCTTAATAATTCAGTTTTAGAAATGAATGTAAAGTTTGATATATCAATATGTGCTGTACAAAACGTAGATGAATAAGGTATTAAAAAAATTATCATTAGTTCAACAGAATTTCAAATACAGCATAAAACGATAAAGAAAACCATGTAAAAGCGTTGTGTAAGATGTACTAGTCAAACGCTCTCTTTTCGTATTCACACCTATGATATATAAACTTCGTCTGCTTTTCTTTACGGGAAAACACTGCACGAGTTTCCAGAGATGACATCATTTAACATCGTAACAAAAAATAACAACGCGTGTCACTTTCTTTTGGCAAATTTATACAAATAAATTGTACATAAATCATGTAAGATCTGAAAAAAAGACGTCGCGATTGGTTTGACAATCGCCACAATGCTAACAAAAACAACAACAACGAAAAATATTTACATAGTCGGTTTTGAACAATCGGTTGATATCTTTTTTCCTTACTGCAAACTAATTTACTCACATCCGTTATAGTTCCATCATTGATGCAGAGACGTGATTAATAATAGTTATTCAGTGCTACTTTGGTACCGGATTGTTACTAATATTTGAGTTTTATCAAGACATTATCTACATAGAGTTAAAATATGTTAATATTATCTTCATCATGATTAGGCAGATAATAAATATCATTGCGCGTTCTATCTGCCTTGCAAATACCGGTAACTCCTATGATACTCAAATCTGGAAATTCCAAAAGGTTCTATAAATAGCTCGCGAGACTGCCTAGTTATCTCAATATTATAAACGCTTTATTGTGTGGTTGTTTAAATATATGAAATCGTCTAGATGATAAGACTGGTTTACACAGGTTTAAAGGACACACAATGTCAGTGTGTACACACGTTATGTATACACGTCTGCACGTTCTAGAGTCAATTAGCAATCAATGCTGAAAATGTAGCCTAATTTAGTTTGGAGATCGAGCATTATAATATATGCCTATATTTTTCTAAATTGAACAGTTTGGCAAATAGTGAAATTGTGCTTTTTGAGCATGTTTTGTGTTTGTTTTTGCACTCACATTATTCGAAGCAGTTTAACAACCTCAGAGACATATAATACACTGTGTTTATATGTCTCTGACAACCCTCAATCATGCAATGTGAAGGGACTAAATTGAACAGACCTGTTTAATATCGGACATCATTGAAACAAACACCAAACTAATGGATACTGTTTTCTCTCTTTTCTTGATAATTTAGTCATTTCTAAAGTGTAAAAAATATTTTATCTTAATATGGCCTAGCGACATGGTGATGAACATGTGATTACCCGAACAATTTAGTTTACAAATAGCCATTCTAATGAGCTAAAACGGTAGTCTATCGAATACCAACTAGATTTTTCATAACTTTGGAATGGCCTAATTTTGAACACATCATGACCAATTTCAGAACGTAACTAAACAAGAGGCCCATGAGGGCCTATGCTCTACTGGCATTGATCTGGCTTGTTTCAAAAGGAACCAATATGTCATCAATATTCAAATACCATCTAAGTTTGGTGAAGATCAGATAATAAATGGAAGCTCTATTGTGTTCACAAGCTGTATTATAGCAATTTTGACAATTTCAAGGGCCATAATCCAGCCATGCATGGGTAGATCTGGCCGTTTTTTAGAAATGAACCAAACGCTCATGGATATCTAACTACTGTATAAGTTTGATTGAGATACAATCAAAAATAAGGACTGTATCATGTTAACAAGCCCTATTATAGCAATTTTGACAATTTCAAGGGCCATAATTCAGTCATGCATGGGGCGGATCTGGCTTGTTTTCGAAAGGAATCAAGCTCTCATGGATATCTAACTACTGTATAAGTTTGATTGAGATACAATAAACTAGAGGCCCATGAGGGCCTATGCTCTACTGGTATGGTTCTTTGGTCATTTTCAATCCAGAGCATGTATGTATGGTGAAGATCGGATAGTAAATGGAGGCTCTTTTGTGTTCACAAGCTGTATTATAGCAATTTTTACAATTTCATGGGCCATAATCCAGTCTTGCATGGGCGGATCTGGCTGATTTTCAAAAGGAACCAAGCTCTCATCAATATTTAACTACTATCTAAGTTTGGTGAAGATCAGATAGTAAATGGAGCCTCTATTGTGTTCACATGCTCAATTATAGCAATTTGGACAATTTCAAGGGCCATAATCCAGTCATGCATGGGCGGATCTGGCTGTTAACAAAAAATTGTTTACGGACGGACGCACGCACGCACGCACGCACGCACGGACGACGGACAAATCGCCACGACATAAGCCCTTCTGGCCTTTGGCCAGTAGAGCTAAAAATCACCAAGACAACATTCTGGCACTCTAATATTATTCTACTGTCAAAAGATGCAGGGTTGATACATTCTCAAATTTACCCGCACCAGAGTCATCGCAAGCCCTACACCGATATACTGCTTGTTACTTTGCAGGATTTTCCATACGATCGCCACTACAGTGCCATTGGCTCTTTGATTTAATATTAATTTTACTCCAACCGCTTTGAAATCTCAAATATACAATAAATGCATAGCGTGTCGGTTATTTTAGGAACACACATTTACGACATACATGTATGATCGCATATTTAACCCTTTCCCACACATAGACGCTTTCTTACGCCTCTGCAGCAGACGAATTTTGAAAACACTGTGACAAAATGAGAAATTGCAATTTCTTCATTTATCACAATGTTTTCAACTCTTTTCAGTAATTATACCAACATTTATAGAGCTTTTCCATGTTTTCCAAGTCGTCTGCTGCAGGTTTGCTGTATGTGGGAAGGGATTAAGTTATATTAGTATAACAGTAATAATCACCTTTCGACAGCTATGACCAATAGCACCAGTGCTGATGACGAACAGATGAAATAGTTGATGAATCGGAGTACCTTGCAGGCGGACACCATCGTAAAAGTCAGAGGATTCCGAAGATCCACAATAATAAAGGGCATTCCGATGCTGCACGTGATCAAGTCCAAGACGGCAAGAACAAGTATGAATATTCGATGATTCGAGTGTTTCATCTTGAAAGCGTACACGAAAATCACGTGGACGTTACCAATAATTCCCATCACCATCATTATTGTCACAAACACAACTCCACCTATGTACTGTTTCGCTTCTTCGATGTTCAGCTCTTCAATGGTGTTGGAACTCATGGTTATAGCTTACAAATACGTTCCTAAACAAACGTGTTATATTATTCCTTGTAGAGAATTAATTAACACATATTGTATCCTGCCAGCATGTTGGTTAGAAATATAAACGATTAAAGCTCCCTCTGATGCGCAAACTATTTTTTATATCAAAACGACTTTTAAGTGAAAATACTACCGTCAACGTTGTTTAGGCTATTAACATCAATGTTTAATTTAATTGTAAAAGTTGAATATCCGTGATGTAAATCTGTTATAGATACACTTGAGTTTTATCAAGTGATAATTTGCATTGTTTGTCCTATCTTTTATGAATACAAGTAGATAATGAAGAAAGTTAATGTCGCCGGAAATCCATACTACAGTTATACATATCACTTACATTATAGTAGTTGAAAAAACAGTTATCAACTGAGGGGCATATTGGTACATAAGGGGTGGGGTCGAGTGAAAATGTATCATAACTTGCATTTTTTTGTCAACAAAGTGAATATCCTTCATTGAAATATAATTGAAGCCTTTCATTGTTTATGATCAATCTCCATTCTAAGGTAGGTTGACCATACACACAGCCAACTAATTATTGATCATAAACAGTAATGGAAATGAGTAATCATGCCAATCATTAGTCTTAGTATGTATACAGTGCGTGCTTTCATTAAGGAATAATTACAATATTTGTGAAGTCCACATACACTTTTCAAGATGTTTGTCACACTATTTGAACTTTTATTATTTATCAATAAAACAACAGACAATTTAGGATGTACATATTTTACCTTTCTCCTATTAAAGTCAACATTGGACACCTTTGCAGCAATCTACTTTTAAAGAAAAGGGTTAAATCGCTGAAGACATGAGTTTTCTCTTTTTCTCAAAATGATATTAGCTTGGCATCCTAATTATATCATACAAATGTTAAAATGTAATCCAATATTTATAAATTAGACCACCCTCGAAATATAATATGAGCTAAATAGTTAAATTTCATTGAAATTGTTGTATAATTTCGAACATAAACCACAACATGTTAATTTATTGTAATTCTTTCCTTCCTTATTTTGGAACAATCTTTACAGATTATTGTTTTTACAATCCTATCATCATCGACTTAGTGACGCAAGTTAATATGGAGCTCAGTCCCATTTATTCACAGTTTTAACTGATGGCTGATTTAATTTATTTGACCTAACATGACCCATGTTAGAATTTGACCTATATATCATCAAGAAAAACATTCTGATAAATTTCAACATGCTCAAGCTAAAATGCAGTATGAAGAGTGTTAACAAGATTTTCCTTCAATTTGGCCAGTGACCTAGTTTTTAACCCGGCATGACCCATATTCAAATTTGACCTATATATCATTTAGATAGAATTCTGACCAAATTTCAAGCTGCTGTAGTCAAAGAAGATGCTTCTGCAGAGTTAACAAGGTTTTCCTTCAATTTGGCCTAGTGACCTAGTTTCTGACCAAATGTGACCCATATTCGAACTTGACCTGCATATCATTGATACAAGCATTCTGGCAAAATTGCTGAAGCAAACATTGCGGCCTCTAGAGTGTTAACAAGCTTTTCCTTCAATTTAACTTAGTGACCTACTTTTTGACCCATCATAAGCCATGTTGAACTTGACCTAAATATCATCAAGACAAACATTCTGATAAAGTTCCAACATGCTCAAGTTGAAAATAAAGCCTCAAATTCGAACTCGGCCTAGATATCATTTAGATAAACATTCTGACCAAATTTCAAGATTTTCCTTTAATTTGGTCTAGTGACCTAGTTTCTGACCCAATATGACCCATATTTAAACTTGACCTAGAAATCATTAAAAAGTACGGCCTCTAGAGTGCTAACAAGCTTTTCTTTCAGTTTGACATAGTGACCTACTTTTTGACCCGACATGACTCATGTTCGAACTTGACTTACATCATCAAGACAAACATTCTGATAAAGTTTCAACATGCTCAAGTTGAACATGTGGCCTCTAGAGTGTTAACAAGATTTTCCTTCAATTTGACGTAGTGACCTAGTTTTTGACCTCAAATGGCCTAGTTTCGAACTTGTCCAAGATTTGATGGAGATGCATGTTATGATAAACCTTCATGAAGATCCGATGCAAAATGTAGCCTGTAGAGTGTTAACAAGGTAAAGTGTTTACGATGCACGACAGCCGTATTTCCGTATTTTTCATTGCAGGGATTTTCTCAAAAGGTTTTTGAGCTCTCAAGCTACTCGTTTTCCTTGTATTTAAAAGAAACATTTAAGATCCTTATGTCTAACTTAAATTTCTAAATTATGTATACAACTTCATGGATTAAAACTTTACATTGTGTACGTTTACTTTGTATAATGTGCATACTGTTTAGCTTGTTGTGAAACGTATTTAACTGATCCCTGGACAATCAAGAAAAGTTGTCCATTTTGAAAAAAAAACAGAGAGCAGCACAAAACATTTACAAATTTACACTTCCTGAAAGCTGGGCATGACAATATACGGAGGTATTCAGCATAGCTGAATCCCCCTCATAAAAACATAAATGCGAGTCAAAATAAAGAAACTGCACATACTTAAAACATCGGAATATTTATTTCATTTTAGATGTGTCATAACTTAGTGTTTTCAAACAAACGCAACTGGAATATGTTCAAGACATTTAAATTTGTTGTTTTTTCTTATAATAACTCGTCCTCCCATGTCATTTCCGAAAACCTATTAAAAATATAAGTCGTAGACTTCTTCCCGGCGACTAATAAAGCACAGGCATAGTGTGTACTTTAAGTATTTAAGTGGTAGTGTTTAGACTTCCTCTTCCCTTTTCGTTTCGATAAAGTTGACATTTCTCGCCTGATTGGCCCTTAACTAACTCTTTATTTTGATAATGCAAGCGCAAAGCGGATGACATCTAAACATGTAATCGTTTAAGCAAAAGCATGCACTAGACAGGACAGTTCCTTGTTGACTTGCAAGATATAAAGATATAACGGATTTTCCAGTTGTGAAAACCAACATATGTATTTCCGCTCGTAGCATGGCCACTTGAGAATAAATTAGTGTTGTGCTTAGCCTACTCTGTGAAACTATATGAGCCGTCCCACGAGGAAACCAACATTATGGCCTCTGCGTAATGTATAGTTCCAGATCAGCCTGCGCAGTCCGTGCAGACTGATCCGGGCCGACACATTCCGTCTCAGGTGTATAGAGGTATAGCGTAATGATTCCTGAAACAGAAAGTCCACAGGAGGCGAAACGTGTCTATCCGGGTAAGCCTGCGCGGCATGCTTAGTCTGATCCGGGTCGATACTTTACGCAGAGTCCACAATGTTGGTTTCCCCGCGGGACGGCTCATATCTTGATCTTAGCGACGCGGGCTGTCAATCCAGGGGTGGTGAGTTCGAATACCAGCTCGGTCAACATTCTTTCCGACGTTTGACAGAAGTCACTTTGACCTGCGTCATTCGTCTTTCACCAATGGGATGTTAAACAGTCTATGTGGAAAAGTAGCCAGTTGCTTGGAAAGTATGTTTTGTGGTGTACTTGTGAGGGAAAACCAGGAAACGCATGAGTAGGTGAACTTGTCGCCGTGATACGACTGACCAATTGTTGAAAACGGCGTTAAATCCCAATCAATCAATCAATCTTACGCCGAAATAAACATAGGTATATTTTATATAATTTATACAATTACAAGTAGCTCATTTTGAAAATCCTGTTGAAACTGCAGCAGGACGTCAACACTTTCCCGCTTACAGACGCATTTCTTTCATATCTAAAGCAGACGACTTTTAAACGAAACCATTATGTAAAACGTATAAATTGCTAATAATAAGGCATTTTTTCGTTTGCCGCAATGTTTTCATCTCTATTCGATATTTATACGTTCATTTATATACTGTACATATGATATACATGTACATATAGTAAATGGTCTTTTTTTTCTGGAGATACATTGGGTCATTACGCTTGTTTAGCTAATGACGGCGCAAGTATTGTGGATTATATGATTGAGAGGTCCCGGGTTTGATCCCGAGTCGGGTCATATACAATACATTATAATGAAAGTAATAGTGTTTCCTCCTTGGCGCTAAGGTGTGTCGGGTTAGTATAACGACTGACTCGCTAGTGTCAGGATACATGGATCAGTGGAACTGGTAATCTACCAATGAAACGCTGTGATATAATTGAACATTTGTTGAAACCGGCTTAAATCAGCATACACACAGGTTAATCAGATCAGATAAACGCATCTCTTTATATACCATTCAGACACATACATTATATTTAATAGATTTTTTCAGCGGGAATACACACACGAAAGACTCGTATAGACACACATTTCCATATGCATATTGATATACTGGATCATTCATGCAGCCAAAATGTATCAGTTACCGTCCTAATTGCAGCCCAAATATTACAATCAATGCTAGAAGGAGGTAATATCCCTTTAGTAAATATGACCGATCATGTTAATAGCCAATCATGTTGACAGATTGGTGAATCTCCGGTAGACAGGGAAATCTTCACTTTTAGTGGTATTTAGGTCCGATCGGTCGCAAACTTCTACAACTGATGGAAAATAACTTAACCGATTCTTACCACTGTTATCATATAAGACATCAATTTTAATGAAAATAGTTTAATAAGCAAGAAGTTTGAAATAATAATCTGATACACGTCCCAGTAAACCGACCGTGTGATGTTTAACATTGATGACATTAACAACACAATTGCATATCGTGTACTTTTGACGACTTTCGGTCTAAGCATCTAGGATGTTTCTCCGACGGAAAGCAAAGTATGAAGCGAAGGCCCTGATCATACGGCAGGGTGGCGCAAACTAATCTAAATCTAGGCTGGTTTCAAAATCCCAAAGACCAGTTTTCGCAGAACGTGGTCCAACTATTAGACTAGAGACTTATGATTTATCCTAGGGCTTACTCCAAAATGATGCAGATTTAATCACAAGTATAGTTCGCTTGTTTGAAATCATGCCAACAGTTTGATTAACACCGGATACCATTGTATGAAAAATCTCAGAAAAGCAAAGTTTTGATTTGTTAATATATGTAATTTGTTATATATCTCGATCACACACGATTGACGTTCTAATCCAAATGGAGTATTTAAAAGATTTCTGTCATTCAATTAACTTATTGGAAAACCAGGAAACGCATGAGTAGGTGAACTAGTCGCCGTGATATGACTGTAAAATTGTTGAAAAGGCGTTAAACACTAATCAATCAAACATGATTATCCAATCATCAAGACAGGCAGTAGTATATCAGACCACATGGTTGGTTTATGTTTAACTCGACTTATTTATGGATAACAAAAGGATGGTAACTTATCCAATTCATCTTCAGGGAGTGTGGTGAATCATACATATCTATCAGCACTTGAACATGGCGCGAGCACAGTAGTAATTGAATAGCGATTTATAACGAGGTCTTTTTTACCGATACGTTTTAGCGGTGTCTGTATATATATGTTTCATTTGTGAAAATCAGATCCCCTGAAGAGTGTATTTCGACAACATGGTTTGCAAAACTACAATTTGTCGATGTATAAGCAGTATGCATCGATGAACATATCGAACCTTGTTAGTATAACACGTTTAAGTGTCGTAAAGAGTATTTGCCCTCAACACAAGCCAATAAACAATTCTAATTTAATGAGTGAATTTACATTGAGGAACAATAAGTCTGGAGTTATATACAATAACTAACGACAATATCCAATTTATTTCTACGGAGAATCTGTGAACCATATATGAGACTTCCTTTTCCCATTGCCTCATTCTAGATAATTGTCAATACATAGAAGATATTTGTTTGTTTTGAGTGGATATGGAATATATCTCATCGATAATTGATACAATTGACTATTTTCACGAGCGCGTAACGCGAGTGAAAATGTTAAATTGTACCACTTTGAGTTGAAATATGTTACATATCCACTCAAAACAAACACATTTTCTTTTTATTTTATGATAATTGATGATAAAATAAAGGAACTATTTAGTGTCTTCGTACCTGTTCACACGCGGAAGAATCTGTGTGAAAGCATTTGTTTACTACACAATGTCAGACAATGACAATAAGTCCGAGTTGTTAAATTTACGTAATACGGAATTATACATGGGTATAGATAAGATAAGACTTTTGGAAGGTGATTATTATGTAATAATCTTCTTCCTATGGGATTGCACACCGACCCAAATGGAATATGCCCTATAACATTTAATTCTACAGGAACTTTTTTATACATACGCTAATCAATATAGTGCGATGAATTCAAAGTAAAATCTACCTAATAATCTTTTCATTTACAATCAGTTGAGTGAAGAATATATAGTTCATACTTTATTTTCAAACTGAAAATGTATTTGCGTCTTTTAAATTGAATTTTATTTTAAGAAATACAAATATTTCTGCAGTAAACATTACTATGTATATTCTTACGCTCCACGCTTTTGTGAACAACACCGATACACCGGATCAGATATACATTACACGAACTAGGTCAATTCGAGGACATACCGTGTCGTAGGGTAGTTTCCCCAAAATATGCTAATCTATCCTTAATTACGACTTTCAGTTATATTCTTTATATTTCCTCTAGTATATTCATGTATAGGTTTTTACATCATTTATATATGTTATATATGTATATATATATATTTACTAATTGAAACGTTGTGGGGAAAAAGGAAACAATCCATCTCAGATATTTTTAAAATCGTCTGCTGCATTTGGAGTCCTGAGATAAATTTCTTGTGTTTTGTCACAATGTTGTCAATAGTTGTGTGCTAGGGAGAAGTGTTAGTTATCTGGTAATTCACGAATGGTGTGTTCTCCCGAACGACTACTCGACTAAATATGTATAAGGGGATTAGGGGGGCATTCTAAATGGTAAATTACAGAATGATTATATAAAAAGGATTGATTGATTAGGCTTTAACGCCGTTTTCAACAATTGTTCAGTCATATCACTGCGGCCAGTTCACCTTTGTGTTGTCTGGCTTTCTCACACAAGTAATCCACACTACATTCTTTCAAAGCAACTGGCTTCTTTTCCAAATAGACTGTTAGCCCATTGGTGAAAGATGAATGACGCTTGTCACATTGACGGAAAGAATGATGGCCGAGCTTCGATTCGAACTTACAACTACGGACAGCCCGCGTCGCTACCGACTTATTTACCGGGGGGAAAGTTGAAAGATGTGGAAATCACTTTTCCTGAATTGGTATTGCTTGGGAAGATTGTTGTGTGGAGTACTGGTGTGAGAAAAAACAGGAAATGCATGAGTAGGTGAACTGGTCGCCATGATATAACTGAGAAATTGTTAAAAACGGCGTTAAACCCCAATCAATCAATCTGAAATCCTGAATTGGTGTGGTAAAATCGAACTCATGCATACTAGATAAGCACCCTAACCCCTAACATGTTGCCTCTTTAGATTTTGTAGCTCATGAAAAAAAATGTTGTGGGAAAAGAAGCCTTTGGTTTTAATATGCATCGGGTGTTTTTTTTTTTAACAATTCGTTTCAATCAATCAGATTTTATCCGAATATCTAATTGTTTTAAATTGTAAAATATTTGGAAGTGTTTGAATCCACGCTTGACTCGTAATACAATCAAATAAAATTGTTTTTATAAAAATCTGATCATCGTGAGATGTCATGATATTATTTAGATTTTACATCACTTTCTTAATGTTCTTGTTATGTGAGAATTGATTTAAATTGAGGGCACACCTATACTTAATTAAGCTTTCATGCAAGGAGAAAACATTACGTTCTACGTTGTATCCTCATTCAGACACAGTTTATCGAACATTGTTGCAAATGTAAAATTAATTCATGTTTTCATATTTTCATTCATAGCACTTGTATACGTTCATTCATAGCATTTGTTCGCTTGTGAAAAGCAAATTTGAAAGACAGTGGCTATCATAGATTTTTTATGACGAGCAAGTTCTCCTATTGTTACAATGTTTTAACTATATATTTATGTTCTTACTTTTGTAATGTTTAATATGAAATGTACTTGCTCTTCAAATTTGGAAGAAATAAAGAATAACTATCTATATATCTTTGTCCATATACAGACGCATAGAAAGATAGCATTAGCTATTGACGGATATGACTGAATTTTATTCTTTCCTGTACATTTCTGTCTAAATATGAAAAAATGCTTTCTATATTTTTTACAAAAAATTCTTTCTATTTTTGTTTCAATGCAATTTCTAAATGAATTGCATGTATGCAATACTCCTCACTTCTTGACAGTGTTTGCTAACTATTGTGAATATAATATAATGTTCAGCTGTCAAAAAATTTAAAGTTTTTATTCTTTCGTTATTATTGTATTCTACTGATGAAGGCGTTCTTCCGAAATTATATAGTATAACCGTATAAACTAAACAACAAGTGTTTGTGTTTTTTATTATATTTGTTTGATTTATTCTTTTTATACAATTTTACCTATTCCGAAACTGCAGCAAAATAAAGAAGTTTTAAAGACTTAAATTCTTTCATTTATTTATTTTCCAACATATTTGCTCTCATTTGTTCCTATCCATATATCCTAGCCATGATCTGTTCATACCTTGCATACAATTCATTATCCCATCTGCACCTGGTTGACATCACTCTAAAATCACCTTCCCGTAGTACTTTCAGTACTTTGATTATCACATGGCAATACTTGTATCCGATATAATAATATACCCATTACGTATTTCTTTATATATAACATGTGTAGTATAACATGACCGGAAACTAGGAAAATGACGTCATACCTATATCACTCACAGCGTGGGTAGTATGGATTATACGGGTAAACAAATCGACGGCAAATGGTAATGTGTATGAAATTTGCAAAATTTTGCTATACCGTCTTTCAAAAAATTGTGTCCAGAGTGGATTATTCGATGCAGTCACGATTCTGCTACGTTTTGATTGGATGAAAAGAAAATATCGAAACAAAAAAAACATAACTATTTCTAAAACGAGTTCAAATAACAACTCATAAGGGTTTCCTGACTTTCCGGAACTTACAAATCCAAATTCCTGTAATATGACGTCATTCTATTAGCGTAACGCAAATGATGAATAAATAACCAAAAGGAAAACGACAGAAATTATAGGAAACGTTAGTTTGACTTGTTACAAATGTGGTTCCGTAAATTATGGAATCGTTTTATTTGAAGTACTTTATTAAAATATTGGCCATATTTTAAAGTTAAATATAAGCTTAACCTGATGATGATTTTTATTTTCTTTGCTAAGGTCGGTAGGACGCGTAGTTGACGTAAATAACTGATCGTGTTGCAAGCAAGGTGCTAACTGCAGTTCACGGGGAATAATTTACCGAGCACAGAATTTAATAAATGTTTACCCGAAATAAGTAGCACCTATACTCATATTACGAAAAAAACGTGTTTTTTTCGCTCATAGGTAACATGTGTGAGATTTCTTTTTTTTTCATAACCCATGAAGGTTTCTAAAGTGACCCTCGCCAATCCATGGGGCCGACATTTTGGTTATGTATAAAACACAGATTAAAAATTAAGGTCGTCTAGTCAATCTTTAAAAAAATAATCTAAATCGACATTTAAGGTCATAAAAGTGCTGTGTTTTTTTCGTGTGATCTAACTTTTGTACAAAAATGTTTAAAAAAAAATGGAACTTTTAAATAAACGACGGCAATTTGACGTCAGAACATAATTTTTGACTGTACCGTAGCCAAAGAACGGAGTGACGTCATTTCCGTAACACTTTATTTGGCGTAACATCAAATGGAAGGACGTCGTTTCCCGCAAACAAAAGTGGTATCAACATTAAATACCCCAATTTATATGCATAAGCTATAGATTCACTCATACAAAGTATAATTATTTATCAAATATAGTTGAAAAAGGATAACTTTCACATATTGAGCAACTGTACCTTTGGCGACAAGCTTTTCCTAAGTCGTCTGCTGCAAAGTAGTCAGAAACCGTCTCTATTAGCGAAAGGGTTAAGCAGAAATGTGACTTCTTACATAACGTGTTCCAGTCATATTGACTGGTTTAAAAAGTTAGTTGCCAGATGGCATCAGAAAGGGCTGTTACCCATTTGCTTCTTTACCATAATACAGGTAATTGATTAAGGACCTTAAGCATCTTGGTCCTCGTTCATTATAAATGTTATTCATTGATTTTCTGAAAGTCTTTACTTTATTATTTTCTGTTCGTAATAATAGACGTCAGCAAAACGAATTCCGAACATTTTGTGATCATGCGAAAACATGAGATTAACATTATTATCGTCTAGTCAATTACTCATAAACCATTTTTATTGCCAAAGTATGCTCTTTATTTTTTTTACAATCATCTTATTGTTTTTTCGTAAATAGGTAGCACATATAGATATATTATCTCACTGATAGAACTCAGTATCTCATCGTTTAGCATTAAATAAAACATGTTATTAGGTTTAGTTACGACTTTCTGGAACGACTGTTAAAGAAAGACTACACACAAGAGACATTGTGCCTTCCATTAAACACAAGCGTTAATACTTAGAGTGTATCTTTGGAACACATGTAGTTTTGAACCTCATGCTATTTCGAAACGTTTTTATTCAGTCGTAATAATATCCCCGAAACCTTGAACGGCAAAGATCGACGAATCAGTTATAATTCAGGATGTATTGATTAAGCCACACGTATAGAAAAAGCTTGTATTACTAAACGATATATATACATATAATATATACGAACATGTATAGATACTGAGATAAACAAATATGCATAATTTGTAATATAGATGTATTTATTGATCATTATAAGTTCAAATGAAAAGAAATAAATATGCATAATTTGTAATATAGATGTATTTGTTAATCATTATAAGTTCAAATGAAAAGAAATAAATATGCATAATTTGTAATATAGATGTATTTGTTAATCATTATAAGTTCAAATGAAAAGAAATAAATATGCATAATTTGTAATATAGATGTATTTGTTAATCATTATAAGTTCAAATGAAAAGAAATAAATATGCATAATTTGTAATATAGATGTATTTGTTAATCATTATAAGTTCAAATGAAAAGAAATAAATATGCATAATTTGTAATATAGATGTATTTGTTAATCATTATAAGTTCAAATGAAAAGAAATAAATATGCATAATTTGTAATATAGATGTATTTGTTGATCATTATAAGTTCAAATGAAAATAAATAAATATGAATAACGTAAAGAACCATGTTCACTTCTACGGGGATCTTCCGGAGGAAGAAATCGCCTTCAAGGGACAAAATTAACGTAAACATGTTAACAAGGCAGCAATTATAGCAAAAACAACCTTTTACGATAAAAAAGAAGGACTATTTCATCACTTGGTCAACTCATTACAACCTTAATGATAAACAAATATCACGAAACACTAAGTCGATACATGATTTAATTGATGCCTGGAGACAAAGACAACACATACTTATTTAGAATTGTTCACATATTCGATATCTTAAATCATGTCTGATTTTGATTGTTTTTCTTTTAAACACATAAACATCTTAATAACATTGGATAAGATATTGCTTATGAACAATATAAATCTTCAGCGTTCTGATTTCTTCTGTTCTGCTTCTCGTGCGGTTTGTCTATATTTAGAGGCATACATGTATGTTCTTTACCTAGTGACTTTATTATAAATGTGAACAATTTAGCACTCGTCATGCCTCCACATTTAACACTTTCCCACATACAACAAATATGCAGCCAAAAACATGGAAAATCTATTTAAATGAAGGTATAATTGCTTCAAAAACTTGTAAACATTGTGGCAAATGGAGAATTGCTCGTTTTGGGCAATTTCTCATTTTGCAACACTGTTTTCAAAAGTCGTCTGCTGCAGAGGCGACAGCAAGCGTATGTATGTGGGAACGGGTTAAAGATGAATTCATGTCAGAAGTTATATTTATTTTATTTATTTGATCTGTTCACGAAGGCGATGGCCATTTGAACTTCTTCATAACACCTGTTGTTGAGAGGGCTTTAAGTGTCAGGAAGTTCAAAGTCGAAGGAAATATGTTATGGCTTCGTCTGTCAATCAATATGCTTCACACATATACTCAGCTATTAGGATGAGAAATCGACAAACAAAAGGTTAAACATTCATTCAGTTCAGACTAATATCACAAAAAGATATATTTAATTACGGGATCACAATATATAGACAATATTTGTATTACATAAAACATGAAATATTTAAATAATCGACTGTTTATAATTTCAAATAGATAAAAAACCCTAATAAAAACAAGAAATATCTTTAAAGAAGATAAACGGCGATAATAATAAAAACAATCAGTAATTTTCCATGATTTATAAAATTTGCGTAATAATCTATGTGTTTACCAAAGGCTAATCGGCCATCTCCACCCAGCTTCAGTTTCTATAAAAATAGATTATCAAGGCCGAGAATACGCCACATGACTGGAAATAACGCGAGGTTCCCAAGAAGTGTATAAGTTTCATTTGACGATAAATAACTGAAAACTTATCATGTTTAAATTAATATTTTTTTCTTAAATATTATATTTCATACGTTTTCAATGATTTTTTCAATAAAATTTATTTCTTAAGGAAAACAATTAAAAGTTAGTATGAAGAACATTTCATTTTAAAACTTCGTCTTATAAGTGCCTCTCGTAGGATCGCCAAATTAACTATGAACTAATCAAAACGTTAATTTCCTGTATTTCTTCGACATTTTTCATTAAATACAACATTTGATTGGTCTACAATCTAGATCATTTGTTTAACATATAGGTCAAGACTGAGGTTAAAAAACTATCGCCGAAAAAATATAATATATATGCTTCTTCAATATTACAAATAATTTATGGAAAAGTAGCATTTCAATTATTTCACTGGACCTCCTTGGTGTAATAGTACAATAAATAATCTGTTATTACAGTAGTCATTTGTTACAGCATATTGTTTATTAAACTACATTTATTTATCCGGATAAAGGCTACCGTTTGTATTCAGATTGACAACATAACAGTTTTGAGCTAAACCAACCCTCACTTTTTAACTACAGTACATGCAGCAAACACTTGTGTGCTCGGTATGTTCAGTGGAGCTGTTTGGTAACTGCAATGTCACTGACAATATACAATTGCTTGTAAGATTATTGTCTAGGTGTTTGGGCCGCTTTCAACAATGTGACAGTCACAGTATATCACGGCGAATGTAAGACCCGAGTCAAGGATTAATTACAATAAGTTATTGTAATAAAACCGCGCTTTGAAAACGTGAAACATGAAATGCTTGGCCATGTTGTCCTTTGGAAATCACTCACATATGTTTTGTGTTTTACAACGACTGTGAAACTTTAAACATATTTTATTGCAAATCTACATGTATACATTACATATAGGCAAACTGGCCTGGTCACGTGATCTTTCCACACAGATCAGACTATTCCCTTGTCGTGTTATAACGTGACTACGTTATATGTCATGTGTTGTAGAAGATACACATTCAACATACTTTTTGAGGCGATTGGTTTGACAATCGCCACAATGCTAACCGAAACAACAAAAACGAAAACATTTACATAGTCAGTTTTGAACAGCCCGTTGACTTTTTCCTTACTGCAAACCAATTAACCTACATCCGTTAAACCGCCAAATATATAGTTCCATCAGTGATACAGAGACACGATTAATAATGATCATGTCAGTGCTCTTTTGGTACCGGATTGATACTAAGATATGAGATTTTTTGAGATAATATCTACATACAGTTAAATTATGTAAATATTATCTTTCTTCATGTTTGGGCAGATAATAAATATCATTGCGCGTTCTATAACTCTCATGATACTCAAAACACCTTAATGACGCAGTAGAAGGCGTCTGGAAATTCCAAAAGGTTCTATAAATAGCTCGCGAGAATGGTTATGGATTGTTCTTAAATCTCAATATTATAAACGCTTTATTCTGTAGTTGTTGCAATATATGAAAGCGTCTAAATGACAAGGTTTACAAAGGTTTAAAGGACTCGATGTCATGCAGTGTATAAGTTAGACAAGTCTGTACGTTCTAGCGTCAATTAGCAATCAATGCTGAAAGTTTAGCCGAATTGAGTTGAAGATCGAGCATTATCGTATATGCCTATATATATTGAAAATTGCAAGGTCTACACCGAGATACTGCTTGTTAATTTGCAGGGTTTTCTACACGATCGCCACTACTGTGCTTTGATTACGTTTGGTAAGCGTTTATAGTCATTAAAAAACATTCCTCAAATGTACAGTGTTTCAGGAGATGCGATGCACACTGTCCTTTTTAAAATCCTCCTGATTAAATACAAATTGCCGTACCCTATGAGAGTAAAAGTGTAATAGAGCTATTTTCTGGATCCTAAAATTAATGTTTTTCATTTGATATGGTTTATACACAATTTAATTGCAGACACAAGGGCGCCACTGATTTTATCTTTACTAACCCTTTGGTTCTAAACTTGAACATCAATCAGATATTTTAACGAGTGCAGGGAAGTTGTACCGTCGTTCCAATATATATTTTATCGAGTGCAGAGAAGTCCTACCGTCGTTCCAATATCTATTTCGTAAGACATGCTCCCCATGAATGAGACATTTTTGTTGAACTCCGCTCGGGTCGTATCAGAGATATTTAAAAGCTGTAGTACTGGCTTCCCTAGAAGTTTCTCAGGGTCGCGTAGAAATCGGAAACGCCGTCATATAAAAGCAATAATTGGAAGTGGTGTAAAACACAATCCAAACAAACACACACCTTTGAAGATCTAGAAGTGAATATAACTGATGTTTTAATTAACATATTGCGGTTTTAAAGTGTTATGTAAAAACACACCAGTCTGTACATATAATATAACTGATGTTTTAATTAACATATTGCGATTTTAAAGTGTTATGTAAAAACATACCAGTCTGTACATATAATATAACTGATGTTTTAATTTACATATTGCGGTATTAAAGAGCGGACACATCTTTACCTACACTTAGCATACATACGATCAGAAAATTTTGCGTGGATAACGACTGTAATGTCCTCATTTCTGAGACAAGTTCGTGACAACGTCTTACCTATGCAGAATAATGTTTGGAATCATTTGTAACCCCCTTTTCCGAACATGAAGACGCTTACTGACGCCTCTGCATCAAACGATTTCTGACGACATATGCAACAAGGCGTCCGCATATATGCTCTATATATCAAAGTGCATTTTCTGACAACAAGCTGTAATTGTAGCCCCACTCGATTTATGCCCATATTACTTTAATGATGGCAAAGCCGAATGTCATTTAGACCCACAATAGTTAGACACAGTTCAATTGTGTATGCCGTTTGTTCGGCCTTTGGAAGTATGATCATAGTACCTGATTATTAATAGATTAACTATTTCTCTTCAACTTTCTGTTTAATAATTTACTTTCCATTTCAGTATAGTTGGTTGGGGGAATATAAGTTTTCCCGATGACGTTTGATTGTTTAACCCTTGACTTTAACTTTTGTAAAAGTTACCTGTTCAAATCCATTTGTGACTGAAGCATAAACAAGCTTTCAGCTTTTATTAATCACGCTCTGTGTCTGCGTCTTGAAGGCTTAAACCAGCACGAGCACCGTGTTTGTTTAAACAAATCCGAAGAGCAAAACCCGATGGTGACCGTATTCGAACCCTGGATCTTTAGCACTAGATGCAGAGGCTTTATCTCTGCATTTCTGTCGTACACACTATAACGAAACATCGCGACCTGAATAGGTTACTGAATGTAATGTAATGCGAGAAGCTAATCATGTAAACATGTCTGCTATAAAATGACTTCCGACAGATTACCCGTGTCACAATATGATATCATTCCGCAGTATTGTTGCTTTTTCTAGACGGACGTAACTGTTTACCATTACAGAAGTAATTAGGCCTGTATATAACTAATCCTTACCCTACGCAGGCACATTTAGACGCATATACTGCAGACGTATTTTTAAAACATTGCGACAAAACGGCATTTATTTATGTTGACCAATCTCCCTTTTTACTACAATGTCTTCAACTCTAATCTATAATCATGCTTTCATTTTTTGTGACGTTTTAAATATTGTTTACCCAGATCTTCTCCATGTCGACAGCTGCATATTTTTTGTAAGTGGGAAATGGTTAAGTACTAAATTATGATTATACACATGGGAGTAATTGTCGTCTTCCTGTCATCCTGGTAAAATAACTATTATAGTTGGTTATACGAGCTAAGCTCTTTAAAACAATTGTATTAATGACTGCCGTCCTTGGCGCACAGGATTGCGGGGTTAGCACTACGACTGACTAACTGGTGTGTTAGGTTAAATATACCAGTAGTACTGATAGCTTACCCGGAAACCGCCGTGATATAACTGTAAACATGTTGAACTACTTATCAATCAATCAGTTACGTAGCTATCAAAATATTTGGGTTATACTATGAAAGGCTAATCTGTGTTTTCGCCCTTCTGACCGCGAAGGCGAAAACGCGAAAACACTATATTAATAGCACGAACACGCGATATTTTTTGCATCGTGTTTTCGCGCTCTCTTATCGTGTTTTCGCGTTTTCGCCTTCGCGGTCAGTAGGACGAAAACACGAAAACACGATATTAAGAGCGCGATAAAGCGATATATTAATATCGCACTTTCGCCTTCCAGTTGGACATGAGTAAACATGGAAGACGAATTAGACTCGCGTATCAGGGAGTACCTTTCAGCCGGTTATTCATATAACTCTGGTTTTGGTTATGTTTGACTTGGTGCAAAGTGTTCAAAATGGTAAATGCTTAAAAACAAACATGTTCTTGACCTAAAACAGATATCTTACTGCACATACTGGGGTATCGATAAAGCGGTCCCGGGTTATCCGACCGGGTCCCGGCAGATATAACTCCATAATTTGTTGTTGTTGTTTATGCATATCCAACCGGAAGACGAAAGTGCGATATTAAAACATCACCTTTTCGCATTTTCGTCTTCGCGTTTTCGTCTTCGCTTTCTCGAGCGAAAACGAGAAAACAAGATAAGAGAACGCGAAAACACAATGCGAAAAATATGGCGTTTTCGCGCTATTAATATCGTATTTTCTCGTTTTCGCTCTAAAACGCGAACGCGAAAACGCGAACGCGAAAACGCGAACGCGAAAACGCGAAAACACGATGTTTTCCGCATCGTATTTTTGCGATCTCTTATCGTGTTTTCGCTATATCGCGGCCAAGTTTATCGTGTTTTCGCGTCAATGTATCGTGTTTTCGCGATTTCGCACTAAGGGCGACAGCGCGGAACCACGATGGCCCTAACGGGATTCCGTACATTACAGTCGTTTTCCACGCAAAGTTTTCTGAGCGTTTGTATGGTAAGTGTAGGTAAAGATGTGACCGCTTATAGATCACTGGTATCTTAAAAACAGACTTGCACAATGCTGTTCAGCGAATAGTTTAGTTCTAGATCAGACCGCTTACATGTACAGACTGGTGTGATTTACATAACTCTTCAATACCGCAATATGTATATTAAAACATCAATTATATTACATGTATACACGGATGTGTTTATACATAACTCTTTAATACCGCAATATGTAAATTAAAACATCAATTATATTACATGTACCGGCTGGTGTGTTTTTACATAACTCTTTTATACCGCAATATGTATATTTAAACATCAATTATATTACATGTACCGACTGGTGTGTTTTTACATAACTCTTTTATACCGCAATATGTATATTAAAACATCAATTATATTACATGTACAGACTGGTGTGTTTTTACACAACTCTTTAATACCACACTTTGTGTATTAAAACCATCAAGTATATTATATGTACAGACTGGTGGGTTTTTACATAACTCTTTAATACCGCAATATGTAAATTAAAACATCAATTATATTATATGTACAGACTAGTGTGTTTTTACATAACTCTTTAATACCGCAATATGTATATTAAAACATCAATTATATTACATGTACAGACTGGTGTGTTTTTTACATAGCTCTTTAATACCGCAAAATGTAAATTAAAACATCAATTATATTATATGTACAGACTGGTATGTTTTTACATAATTCTTTAATACCGCAATATGTACATTAAAACATCAATTATATAACATGTATAGACTGGTGTGTTTTTACACAACTCTTTAATACCGCAATATGTTAATTAACCCTTTCCCTCATATAGACGCTTTCTGACGCCTCTGCAGGAGACGGCTTATTGAAAACATGTGACAAAAGAAGAAATTGCACACAACGTGCAATTTCTCCTTTTGCCACAATGTTTTCCACTTTTTTGAAGGTTATCCATTCAATTATGGAGATTTTCTATTTTTTGACAAAATACGTTCAAAGTCGTCTGCTGCGGAATTGCTGTATGAGGGAAAGGGTTAAAACATCAATTATATAACATGTATAGACTGGTGTGTTTTTACATAACTCTTTAATACGTGTGAAAGCTCGAGCCGAAGGCTCGAGCGAAGCACGCCTATAGGTTACCCGTACGAACACATCATACGAGATAAAAACAACGAGAATTCAGTACAATCTTACTGTTGTTCACATATCAAATCTCAACCCCATAGCACTTTTTTTCTGCCATTTTGCTTCCGGTCTTACTGGACGGACAAATTACCGTAACCTATTAATTTCGTAACCGGTAAAACCCGCATTCACGATATTCGTATGTTTTGACAAATAAAAAAATACTAAGAACTAGAGAGAAAAATTAAATTAAATTCCTTCTCGATAAAGGAAAGAAAACAAGGAATCTGACACGTGATCATTTGCGTGTAATTGCACTCGTTTTCTATTTTTAAAATGATATTTTCTCAACCGGAAGTAAACACATCCAAATGTGACGTCATTGCAACGAAAGTAACGTCATTGTAAGGCAAGTAATAAATAGTTAACAAAAGGAAAACGACAGGAATGGTAGGAAAAGATAGTTTGACTCGTCACAAATGGATTTCATTCACTGCAAGGACTTTATGAAGGGTAAGTCGACTATTCTTTTGTACCTGTCATAGTTATTTCATGGATTTTGTATCTTGGCAATATAAAGAAGCAATAAACACTTGAAAATGATTGTAAATATTTCAACGGAAGTTATCGTTCGTTACACTGGCCTCGGATATTATTTAAACTGAAAAGGACGAACAATTTTGTTTCTTTATCGACATAGCTTCATTTCAAGGTAGGATATTTATTATATCAATAATTTGCTTAAAAATATAACTTCATTTCTAAATTATTTGTTAGTATCTGTTGAGAACCATTCCACGATGCTTTCGTCAAATCGCGTGACGTCACATCGTGTGTATTGTTTTTGTCTGTATCTTTTCCACGATGCTTACGTCACATCGCGTCACGTCACATAGTGTGTATTGTTTTTGTCTGCATCTGTCATTTGAAGCCGAAGCCGTCTTGTTAAATGTTGACCCCACTCAAGAAATAGCTAAACTATCATATCTTCGACTGTCTAGTTGTATTTACTTTAAGACGTTTATTAATATATTGAAATAAATGTAGTAAACAAACAAAACTTCAGTCAATTTCAAATTATTTGCCTTCAATATACTTTTTTTTTTTTACATTGTACAGTTTAACAGTTTATGTCTATGACCTAGCATTTGTCAAATCATGAAAGTATGACCAGAATCAGTTCACCCTGGTTATGGGGTATACATAGTAAATGTCTTAAGCCATATATCCTCTAACCTGAAAGAGAGGAAAACACTTTCATGCCCCCAAATGAGTCCATTGATTTAAAGAAATGATGTAATATGTGGACTATCAGTAAAACACATAACTTTTCATTCAACAGGCTGAATTTCTAGTAGTTTCACCTTTTTATGCCCCCCCGGAATCTTCGATTCGGGGGGCATATAGTTTTTTGCTTGTCTGCACGTCTGTCTGTCTGCCCGAAAAAAACTTTAACCTTGACCACTACTTTTGAACCATAACAGGTATGGCTACCATATTTCACATGTGTATTCCTTGTGACATGACCTTTCTGTCAGTACCAAAATTTTTGACCTTGCGACCTTGACCTTTGACCTAGATGTAGTTTTTGGCCTGTCATCACGAAAAAAACTTTAACCTTGACCACTACTTTTGAACCCTAACAGGTACGGCTACCATATTTCACATGTGTATTCCTTGTGACATTACCTTTCTGTCAGTACCAAAATGTTTGACCTTGCGACCTTGACCTTTGACCTAGATGTTGCCATTCTCGAAAAAAAACTTTAACCTTGGCCATTTCTTTTGAACCATAACAGATACGTCTACCATATTTCACATGTGTATTCCTTGTGACATGACCTTTCTGTCAGTACCAACATTTTTGACCTTGCGACCTTGACCTTTGACCTAGATGTTGCCATTCTCATTTTTTTTTAACCTTCCCCACTTCTTTTGAACCATAACAGGTAAGGCTACCATATTTCACATGTGTATACCTTGTGACATGACCTTTCTGTCACTACCAAAATTTTTCACCTTGCGACCTTGACCTTTGACCTAGATGTTGCCATTCTCAATACAAACTTTAACCCTGACCACTACTTTTGAACCATAACAGGTACGGCTACCATATTTCACATGTGTATACCTTGTGACATGACCTTTCTGTCACTACCAAAGTTCTCACCTTGCGACCTTGACCTTTGACCTAGATGTTGCCATTCTTGAAAAAAACCTTTAACCTTGACCACTATTTTTGAACCATAACAGGTACGGCTACCATATTTCATGTGTATATCTTGTGACATGACCTTTCTGTCAGTACCAACATTTTTCACCTTGCGACCTTGACCTTTGACCTAGATGTTGCCATTCTCAATACAAACTTTAACCCTGACCACTACTTTTGAACCATAACAGGTACGGCTACCATATTTCACATGTGTATACCTTGTGACATGACCTTTCTGTCACTACCAAAGTTCTCACCTTGCGACCTTGACCTTTGACCTAGATGTTGCCATTCTTGAAAAAAACCTTTAACCTTGACCACTATTTTTGAACCATAACAGGTACGGCTACCATATTTCATGTGTATATCTTGTGACATGACCTTTCTGTCAGTACCAACATTTTTCACCTTGCGACCTTGACCTTTGACCTAGATGTTGCCATTCTCGAAAAAAACTTTAACCTTGACCACTACTTTTGAACCATAACAGGTACGGCTACCATATTTCACATGTGTATTCCTTGTGACATGACCTTTCTGTCAGTACCAACATTTTTGACCTGGCGACTTTGACCTAGATGTTGCCATTGGGGGGCATCAGTGTTTCACAAACACATCTTGTTTTTTATCCAAAATTTGTTTATTGATCAAACTCAAATGAGTCCATTGTTTTAAAGGAATGATGTCATATGTGGGCTATCAATAAAACACATTACTTTTCTTTCAACAGGCTGCATTTCTAGTAGATTCATCTTTTTTTTAACCAAAATATGTTTATTGATCAAACTCAAATGAGTCCATTGTTTTAAAGAAATGATGTCATATGTGGGCTATCAGTAAAACACGTTACTTTTCTTTCAACAGGCTGAATTTCATTTTTTTTTATCCAAAATTTGTTTATTGATCAGATTGGACAAACTTGTTACTAAGAATTTCAACAATATTTCCACTAGGTTATTTTAAATACTCTGCATGTATGTATTCAAACCACATTTACAAAAGATTCAACATCTATTTCAGACACTAAGTCTGGAACTTATTAACAAATAACCTGATGCTGTTTCATGTTTTACAAATTAAAAACCAGAAAAGGAGATAGGGGTTCAAAGGGAAATGTTGTTGAATAGGAACATATATTGTTCATTTTGGATATGTTCATTTTGGATCAATTACACCATTCTGACAATGTATTCAGATTAGTCACAGAAATCAAGTAATTTACATCAGGCAAGGGGCTAAACTTTTACCCTTTCCAACATACATCATTATAAATGGGACTTTTGAAAATATTTGTCAAAAATTACAGTTTTCTCAGTCTGTATCAATGCACAGTGTTTTCATCTTAAAAACATTCAGCCAGATCATGTAAAGTTAGCATGTGCCTTGGAAGATTGTGTGGAGTATTTTAGTATTCTAGAAAGCCAGGGGAAAATATTAGGTGAACTGAAAGTACCATCGAAAGTAATGTTAAGCTCAAGTCATTCAATCAACCATGGTAAGAGTCAGTTTCCAATTATATGTATTACCAGTTTACAAATAACTAGCATTTGTAAAAATAAATCAGAACATTCTGCAATGCCTTCTAGTGTTGTTTTCCATCAACATCCTTGGAAATCTTACAGTCTGTTACAATTCTGACCTAATAAAAAATAAAACAGATATGTACAAATTAATTAAATGCATGATAAGTTTGGGTTTTTTCAATATGTTTTTCAAATTCTGTTTGGTAACTTTCTACAATTTGCCTATTAATTTGTTTCTTGTTGTGGGACTGACAGTGCTTAATTATCTTGCTTTCACACGACCTAGGCTTTGCCTATTAACATATTACCACAATATGTATATTACGAAAAAAAAAAAAATGGTTATTTCGATGTGAGAATTTTTTTTCAATAACCCATGAACGTTTTCTGAAATGAAACTGGCCAAATCAATGGGGGCCGCCATTTTGGGTATGTATAAAATGAGACGAGAAACACGGATTGAAAAATAATTATTGTGTTCTTTTTAATATTTTTTTTTAAATCGATATTTTGGGTATGTATAAAATGACACGAAACACGGATTTTTTTAAAATTATTGTCGTCTTTTTAATCTTTTTTTTTTTTAAATCGATATTTAAGAACATTAAAGTGCTGTGTTTTGTGGGAATTAACATTTGTACGAAAAGTTAAAAATAAATGGAACTCGGATTGAAAAAGAATTATTGTCGTCTTTTTAATAAATTTTTTTAAATCGATATTTTGGGTATGTATAAAAATGACACGAAAAACACGGATTTTTAAAATTATTGTCGTCTTTTTAATCTTTTTTTTTTTAAAATCGATATTTAAGATCATTAAAGTGCTGTGTTTTGTGGGAATTAACATTTGTACGAAAAGTTAAAAAATAAATGGAACTATGTAAGAAATATGTTTTCCCGTTCGTCAAAAAAACGACAGCATTAGACTTCTACGCCCGAACCTAAATTTTGACTGTATCGTAGCCAAAGAAGGACGTGATGTCATTTCCGTAACACTTCATCTTGGCGTAACGTCAATGGAGCGACGTCGTTTCCCGCAAAAAAGTGGTATCAACATGAAATACCCCAAATTCCTATACATGAGTTATTTATCAAACATTGTGGCAAAAGGATAACTTTCTCATAAGGAGCAATTGTTCTTTTAGCGACAATCTTTCCCTAAATCGTCTGTTGCAAAGGCCCCATAAACCGTCTCTAATAGGGAAAGGGTTTAGCAGAAATGTGACGCCTTACATCATTTGTTCCAGTCATATTGACTGGTTGAAAAAGGCAGTCGCCAGGTGGCATCAGCAAAGGGCTGATCTTTTTGCTTCTTTACCATAATGTAGGTGATCGATTAAGGATAATCTTGGCCATCATGTTTTAACCTCGTTCATTATAAATGTATTCCTTGATTTTCTGAAAGTCTTTACTTTATTATTTTCTGTTCGTAATAATAGACGACAGCAATACGAATTCCAAATATTTTTTGATAATGCACGAAACATGACATTAACATTAGTATTGTCTAGTCAATTACTTATAAATCCATTTTTATGGCCAAAGTATGCTCTTTAATTTTTGTTTATAATTATCTTGCGTTTTTTCGTAAATAGGTAGCACTAATAGATATATTAAAACATCAATTATATAACATGTATAGACTGGTGTGTTTTTACATAGCTCTTTAATACCGCAATATGTAAATTAAAACATCAATTATATCATATGTACATACTGGTGTGTTTTTACATAACTCTTCAAAACCGCAATATGTTAATTAAAACATCAATTATATTATATGTACAGACTGGTGTGTTTTTACATAACTCTTTAATTCCGCAATATGTTAATTAAAACATCAATTATATTAGATGTACAGACTGGTGTGTTTTTACATAACTCTTTAATTCCGCAATATGTTAATTAAAACATCAATTATATTAGATGTACAGACTGGTGTGTTTTTACATAACTCTTTAATACCGCAATATGTTAATTAAAACATCTGTTCTATTCACTTCTAGATCTTCAAAGATGTGTGTTTGTTTGGATTGTGTTTTACGCCGCTTTAAACAGTATTGTTTTTATATGACGGCGTTTCCTTGATACATTACAAGTTAACCCGATATCATTTATTCTGATACATGTTTTCCCCGCGACCATTAGTCGCCGGGCAGAAGCCCGCGACTTCTATTTTTAATAGGTTTTCGGAAATCACATGGGAGGGGGGGTTATTATTAAAAAAAAAATTTTTTTAAATGTCTTGAACATATTACAATTGCGTTTGTTTAAAAACACTAAGTTATGACACATCTAAAATGAAATAAATATTCCGATGTTTTAAGTATGTGCAGTTTCTTTATTTTGACTGGCATTTACGTTTTTGTGTTTTGTTTACGAAGACAAATAGTCCCTATTAGCTAGACTGGGATACTTTATTTTCATAAACTATGTAATCAAAAGGCGATAACTACAAACCTTTACGTCGCACAGTCTAATTTGATTACATACGCGCACCTGCTTGCAGCCGATTATTGATATTAAAATCACGTCGAATTCTCCTTTTAATAGATATGTATCAACATAAACTGGTAACAGAAACAAAAATAAGAATAATTGGTGAAAATATGTCTCAAATATAAGCCTGTTTATCGGTCGTGAACGTCGAAACGCCTTTTCCTCAGTTTGTGACCTAGTTTCATATTGTCAAAATGTAAACAAAGCGAAGTAACCGGAAGTAAAATGTAAACTTAGAAAAGTGACTTTTTTATGCATACAAAAAATGTCGCACGACAAATTGATTTCTTAAACGTCACGAAACGAGTGCATGGGTCGAATATAGGAGAAAGACAGATACTATAGAAATGCTTTTTTCTCTCGAATGCAATAACGCTTTGCCTGATGTTTTATTCACTTTCTTCGATGTTTGACACTACGACTCGATTTTGAAACGATCGAGGGTCAACATTTCGAAAGAATGCTCAAACACCTTATTACAGATAGATAGCTAATATTACACACTTAAATGTTTAAATATATGTGATATTAAATGATTATTTGGCTTGAAACAAATTAAGAGAAGAACGAACTCTGATAAACAATAGATTTAGAAATAAAGAAAATCTGCTCTTTCGCACCCAATTAATTTCATACTTGCCACCTATTAAATAGTAATGGGACTCGCAACTGGCATTTCTCTTGCGCCAAACATAAAGTGTATGCATCAACGATTTAGATAAACAATTTAGCTGATATGTTGTTTCAAGTGTGGTCTACTTTTTAAACATTTTAACATCTGTGAAATATTTATTATAATTATTATTAAAAAGGAGGAAGTTCATGTCTTCAGCAATTTAACCGTTTTCTCAATGTTTTAAGCGTTTAAAGGTATTCATTGTTGCTTCAAACATGGAAATATTTAATAGCTTTTTATTGCATGTAGATTTAAATCCCAAAATGTATTAATTTGTTGTGGTTTTATTGACAAATACAAAACATCCAAAATCCTGACCAAAAGAAATCCTGAAATTTGTAGATCTATGTGGAATTTCAAAAATCCTGGAATTAGTCCTTATGAAAACATTATGTGTATGTTTAGACTAATGAAAGTCAAGAATACATGTGTGTTAAAAAATAAATCAATGCAGTCTTTTCCGGCGACATTGATGCTTTGCATCAACTTTCTCTTGTTTATTCTGATACATGTTTTCCCCGCGACCATGAGAGACTTCTA
This sequence comes from Serripes groenlandicus, assembly GCA_031761405.1. Lineage (NCBI taxonomy): Eukaryota > Metazoa > Mollusca > Bivalvia > Cardiida > Cardiidae > Serripes > Serripes groenlandicus. The sequence goes on along the minus strand of JASEVX010000006.1, from coordinate 6,356,293 downwards.
AGGAAGCCACTAATACAATATTTAAATATCTCTGATAAGACCCGAGCGGAGTTCAACAAAAATGTCCCATTCATAGGCAGAAGTATGTCTTACGAAATATATATTGGAACGACGGTACTACTATTTTGCATTCGTTAAAATAGATATTAAAACGACGGTACTACTTCCCTGCACTCGTTAAAATATCGGGTTGATGTTCAAGCGTAGAACCAAAGGGTTAGTTGAGATAAAATCAGTGGCGCCCGTGTGTCTGCAATTAAATTATGTATAAACCATATCAAATGAGAAACATTAATTTTTAGGATCAAGGAAATAGCTCTATTACACTTTTACTCTGACAGGGTACGTCAATTTGTATTTAATCAGGAGGAGTCAAATGACAGTGTGCACCGCATCTCTTGAAACACGTTTGAGGAGTATCGTTTATTTACAATTTGTAAAAAGTATGTTGAATGTGTTCGACCACACATCACATATAACATAGTCACATTATAACACATAACATATAACACAGTTACATTATAACACATCACATATAACATAGTCACATTATAACACATCACATATAACACAGTTACATTATAACACATCACATATAACACAGTTACATTATAACACATCACATAGTCACATTATAACACATCACATTATAACACATCACATATAACATAGTCACATTATAACACATCACATATAACACGGTTACATTATAACACATCACATAGCCACATTATAACACATCACATATAACACAGTTACATTATAACACATCACATATAACACAGTCACATTATAACACATCACATATAACACAGTTACATTATAACACATCACATATAACACAGTTACATTATAACACATCACATTATACATTTTGACACGACAATGGGATAGCCTGTTGAAAGAGCATGTGACCAGGCCATTTTGCCTATATATTCTGTTACTTATTTATACATGTATATTGGCAATAAAATATGTTTTAAGTCCCACAGTCGTTGTAAAACACAAATAAATGTGAGTGACTACCAACGAACAACATGACAAAGCACTCGCCGCGATTTTATTACAATTAGCTAACATGTCACATTAAAACGCGACAGGGGGATAGCCTGGTCTATGTTGAAAGATCACGTGACCAGGCCAGTTTGCCTATATATTATGTTACTTGTGTACTACTGTTTGTATGTAATGTAAACATGTACGAGGGCTGTTTCAGAAATTCGTGGACTTTTCTCATAAGTTTTGTTTTAACAGATAGAATTACTTGTTATTAACGTCAAACAATCTTTGGTCTTCATGGAATGAAATAAATGTAAAATGAGTGCATTTACATTCATATTATACCTATAAAACGTTTCTATGGAAACCTAGTAACGTCCACCCGGCGCACACCAATTTTACGTTACTCATTACAAGTATTGTCTTCTCCTAAATACGCAAAAATAGAAAATCTCGCCGTGTGTTTTACTCGCAATTTCGTCTGCCGTTAAGGCTACGTCACGACGTCATATCCTGTTATTTTAGTGTGTGTAACAATTGCATGTACATAAGTATCGTAAAAACAACAACGTCGTATCTAAAAGAGACTTAAAAAAATCATGACGTAAAGTGGCGACGTGAAACTACGGGCAGTGATACACAACGTTCATCGTCTGCGATAGACTGACGACGATCCTTAAATCATCCATGCCACTTAAACACCAGAGATCTGCTGCAATTCTTGTCGGACTCTTTCATAATATTAAACGTCTGCGTAGGCGTTTTTCCGAACGGTTTACGAAACTGTATCTCTGCCCGTAGTTTCACGTCGCAACTTGACGTCATGATTTTTTTAAGTCTCATTTTGTAAGTGACATTTCAGTTACCAAACTGCTTCACTGAACATACCGAGCACACAAGTGTTTGCTGCATGTAGTTAGACGCTGATATTTGATCGGTTGATTTAGCTAAAAACTGTTATGTTGTCAATCTGAATACACACAGTTGTGTATTCAAGCCTTTATCCGGAGAAATAGTTTAACAAGCATACTGCGACGATGGTTCTTTCTTGTCTCTACTCTCTCGACACCGCACGAATAATAAAACAAGCTATCGAGTTGTCGCGAGAACAGCGTCAAATTCACTTGAATATTTCTTCTCCTCGTGTAAAAGTACGGGAAACGGAAGTTGTAATGGCTATGTGAAGTGCTCTCTGGTTGGTCGATATTTGGTCGTGTCCGGATTTTTAGCCTATCAGCGATCAGGTAATAGGAAACCATTTCTTTTTGGTCGATATATTTAGTTTTGACGTGTCTGTGTTTTCCGCGGAAATGGTACTCCTTACGGCAACTCAAATATTAAGAAAACGAAGAGACGGATCAAAAATCGGGACGATCATTCGATGTAGCAACTGATGGGCTACACAACGCACACCGAGTGGTTTCTAAATTCGAAAAATTTCGCCCGTTTCCATAACAACGGTGGTGTCTATGGCAACCATACTACAAAAGGAACAGCAAGAGCCTAGACCCGTCATCCCTACCAAGTTTGGTCGAAATCCGTTGAATAGTTTTGGCGCTACGCTCGCAAACAAACGGACAGAAACGAAGACCGACTTTAAGGGTCTCTAGAAGAGAGAACCAATACACAATATGCTGTAACAAATAACTACTGTGAAAACAGATTATTTATTATACTTTTACACCAAGGAGGTCCAGTGAAATAATTGAAATGCTACTCTTCCGTCAATTATTTGTAATATTGAAGAAGCCTATATATTATTTTTTTTGGAGATAGTTTTTTAACATCAGTTTTGACCTGGATGTTAAACAAATGATCTAGATTGTAGACCAATCAAATGTTGCATTTAATGAATAATGTCGAAGAAATACAGGAAATGAAACGTTTTGATTGGTTCATAGTTAAGTTGGCGATCCTACGAGAGGCACTATTCAGATGAAGTTTTAAAATAGCGCTAAAATGAAATGTTCTGCATACTATCTTTTAATTGTTTTCCTTAAGAAATAAATTTCAGTGAAAACAAAATCAGTGAAAACGTATGAAATATAATATTTCAGAGCAAAATTTTAATTATATTTGAAACATGATAAGTTTTCAGTTATTTATCGTCAATTGAAACTTATACTACTCTTGGGAACCTCGCGTAATCTCCAGCCATGTGGCGTATTCTCGGCCTTAATAATCTATTTATAAAAACTGAAGCTGGGTGGAGATGGCAGATTAGCCTTTGGTAAACACATAGATTATTACGCAAATTTGATAAATCATGGAAACTTGGTTTGAATATTATCGCCATTTATCTTTTTTAAAGATATTTCTTGTTTTGATTAGGTTTTTATTAATCTATTTGGAATTATAAACATTCTATTTTTTTGTATATTTCATGTTTTATGTAATACAAATATTGTCTTTATATATTGTGATCCCGTAATTAAATATATCTTTTCGGGATATTAGTCTGAACTGAATGAATGTTTAACCTTTTGTTTGTCGATTTCTCATCCTTATAGCGGAGTATATGTGTAAAGCATATTGGTTGACAGACGAAGCCATAACATATTTCCTTCGACTTTGAACTTCCGGACACTTAAAGCCCTCTTAACAACAGGTGTTATGAGGAAGTCCAAATGGCCATCGCCTTCGTGAACATCGGAAATAAATAAGATGAATTCATCTTTAACTCTTTCGCACATACAGACGCTTTCTGACGCCTCTGCAGCAGACGACTTTTGAAAACAGTGTGGTAAAAGGAGAAATTGCTAAAAACCAGCAATTTCTTGATTTTCCACAATGTTTTCAACTTTTTGCAGCTATTATACCTTCATTTAAAGAGATTTTCCATGTTTTTTGCTAGATGTTTCAAGGTCGTCTGCTGCACATTTGTTGTATGTGGGAAAGGGATAAATGTGGAGGATTGGTGACTGCTAAATTGATAAATAATGTCACTAGGTAAAGAATATACATGTATGCCTCTAAATAAAGAATCAAGCACTGAAAGTGCTGACGGCTTTGGGGCTGCACGAAGGTTGGAAAAGGAGGTAAAATGTGAAAGGAAATATCAATTGCAGCTTATGTTTATGTATTTATTGTTAAGAAGTTGAAAGATCATGTCAAAAATAGTAGTTATTATGAAACTGCCAATTTGAAAACAGGAGGACCTTGTTGGCACTATATCGCTCACCTGAGTGCAAGAGCTCACAAGTATACACATTTAAGACATGAGGAATTAAAGGACAATTTGACCGCAGGTTTAGGCAGAATATTTTGAAGTATGCCTTATTATATTGAGAAATAGGTCAATGTTAAATCAACTTCTATCAAGGGTAAATAATTCTCTAAACCATGTACTAGACTGGGAAAAGTGTTTGATCAATGCAAAACTCATCAAGACAATTATTCTGACAAAGATTCAAAATGCAACCTTCAGGGTGTTATCAAGATTTTCCTATTTTCGTTTACCTGATATGATAAACATACTGACCAAATTGTAAAAATATGTGGCTCCTACAGGGTTGAAAATGTTTTCCTTCAATTTGGCCTAGTGACATAGTTTTTGAACAGACATGATCAATATTCCAACTTGGCCTACATATAATCCAGACAATCATTCTAAAACAGTTTCAACATGCTCAAGTTAAAAATGCAGCATCCAGAGTGTTAACGAAATTACCCTTCAATTTGGCGTTGTGACCTAGTTTCTGACCTAATACGACATAACTTAACCTACATATCATTCAAACAAACTGTCAAGCTGCTGAAGCAACAAACGAGGCCTGTAGATTGTTAACAAGGTTTTCCTTCAATTTGAACTAGTGACCTATATTTTGACCCGGCATGACCCATATTCGAACTTGGCCTAGAAATCATTAAAACCAACATTATGACTTAAATTTAAACTGCTAAAGCAGAAAATGCGAGGTATACATCGTTAACGAGATTTTCTTTCGATTTGGTCTAGTGACCTATTTTTTGAACTGACATGACCAATATTCGAACTTGGCCTACATATCATCAATACAAACATTCTGATAAAGTTTTAACATGCTCAAGTTAAAAATGCAGCCTCCAGAGTGTTAAAAGATTCCCATTCGATTTGGCTAAGTGACCTAGTTTCTGACCCAATATGACCCATATTCGAACTTGACTTGAATAGAATTAAGACAAACATTCTTACGATAATGCCGGTAAACCTTCACAGCGCAATCGGGCCGCCCGGTTGAGGGAGAAGTTGGCGTTTGCACTCTATCGCTACAACTTAGTTATTGGTGCATTGGTGGCTGACGAGGAGAGGCATGGTCTCATTCACTTCACTGCCTCTCTCCCTCTCCTGTGGGTTCTGCACTCTCCTTCTCCTTCAGTCATCCCATCTTTGCTAGGGCATCTTGCAGTACTGTTATGTTGACACTTTTGTGATAAACTGTGTGTTAACTTGTTACCTTATGTGAAGAGCGCGACTGGATGATCTGAATGAATGATGCGATGAGCCTGCTTTCATAACCTGCGAGCCACAGTGAGTTGTCGGCTAGACGCCGGCCTGTTCCCGGTCAATGTCTGCCCGATTTCCGGCCGGGCTCTGAGCTGCATCTGGATTGTCTGGGTAGTCCAAAATTTGACCCAGCGCTCGCCCGATATGTGTGATGCCCGGCCGGACATCGGCCAAACATCATCCGATAAGGTTTTAAGTCCGAGCTAAGTAACTCGATGCCCGCGAGGAGTTCCGAAGTATTCCAGCCGGAAATGCCTAGAAATCCGCCGCAAACTACCCGCAAACTTATCGCAAGGTAATTGTGACTGAGGTGTAAGTGATACTAGGTAGGCAACATTTTCAATTCATAAATATTCTTTTGAAAAGAATATAAATCTGCAGCAGAAGACTTTTAAAAACATAAAGGTTGATATCCATATCTCTATGTGCAGACATAAGGCAAATTCCTGTTAGCATTTTCTTCGCCATTGATGATCTTCAGTCGGATTTCACGAGGCCAATATTTGAAATTCTTTATTTGAACTCGCAACTTGTCACCAAAAATGTGATCACTATCCAACGAATTGTGTGGACATTCGGATCGCTTGACTTCCCCAATCAAGTCGTCAATCGTTGACTAGTCGGGAAGATTAGGGTGATACACCAACTCATTTATTCCTCCAGCACTTGCTTTACACCTGGAGTGCATCGTCCGATGGCAGGTCTTCCCTTATAAAGTTTACCGACTCGTCGTTAAGTGCTATATCAGCTGACAGAAACAGTTTAATTAAATAAATAAATTGTATCGGAATGTGATGGATTTCTTTGGATAATATAAAAAAATGCAAAATAAATAAATAGTGGAGCTGGGAACGTCAGTGTGGGAGGAAGGTGTTGGTGGGGGGGGGGGGGGGGGGGGGGGGGGGGGGGCTACTGCCCACCCCGGTAAATCCGCCACTGCATTTATCACGCGACTTCTTTGTATACCCTTGAGTTTTTGTCGCACGGGTCCTACTGTATGAAGTTTTATCAGATTTCATCTCGTAGTTATTAAGTTATTCTCCGGACAAGAAAAGGTAACAAAGGGTTATAACTCTGTAATTAGGTAAAATGGTGTTATGGTTCTTGTACACTGCACTTTCTCTCAATGGGCTTTATCATCATATGAAGTTTTATTAAATTCCATCTTTAGTTATTCTACGCACAAGAAAAAGTAACAAAGGGCTATAACTCTTTCATTAGCCCACCCCGGTAAATCCGCCACTGCATTTATCACGCGACTTCTTTGTATACCCTTGAGTTTTTGTCGCACGGGTCCTACTGTATGAAGTTTTATCAGATTTCATCTCGTAGTTATTAAGTTATTCTCCGGACAAGAAAAGGTAACAAAGGGTTATAACTCTGTAATTAGGTAAAATGGTGTTATGGTTCTTGTACACTGCACTTTCTCTCAATGGGCTTTATCATCATATGAAGTTTTATTAAATTCCATCTTTAGTTATTCTACGCACAAGAAAAAGTAACAAAGGGCTATAACTCTTTCATTAGAGTTATGGTTCTTGTACGCTGCACTTCCAATCATTGTGCTCCACCATTGTATGAAGTTTTATTAGATTAGATTAGATTTTATCTTGTAGTTATTAAATTATTCTCCGGACAAGAAACAATATTAAAAGGCAATAACTGTCTAATTAGGTAAAATAGATACGATTTTTCTAAATATCTCGAAGGTTTCAGCTCTCCACATTTAAAATTGTAGAAGATAGAAAAATGGTTTGGGTTTTTAAAAGAATCGGCCCGTCGGTTTGGGCTGTGGAGCGTCGCTAAATAAAAACTGGACGGACACACACCCAGACAGACGGAAAAGCCTGACAATAAGGGATACCCAGCGCGAATCCCAATATTGCAAAGTACGCAACTTTATGTATCTCAGTATCTATATACACGTACGTGTAAGTGATTTCTCGTATAAATAGTATATGTATACATGTATATATATCGTTTAGCAATACAAGCTTTTACTTCTAATTATTTTCTATGCTTGTGGCTTGATCAATATATCGCCGAGCCCCGATAGCTCAGTAAGTAGCGACGCCTGCTGTCAATTCAGGGGTTGTGAGTTCAAATCCAGGCTCGACCAACTTTCTTTCCGAGGATTGACAATTTTCAATGCGACATGCGTCATTCGTCTTCCACCAATGGGCAAAGTCTATGTGGAAAAGCAGCCAGTTGCTTGGGAAGATTGTTCTGTGGAGTACTGGTGTGAGAAAACCAGGAAATGCATGAGTAGGTAAACTGGCCGCCGTGATATAACTGAGAAATTGTTGAAAACGGCGTTAAACCTCAATCAATCAATCAATAATCAATATATACTGAATTATAACTGATTCGACAGTTTACCTCTTTGCCGCTCAAGGTTGCGGGGACATTATTACGACTGAATAAAACCGTTTCGAAAAAGCATGTGGTTCAAACTACATGTGTTCCAAAGATACACTCTGAGTAATAACGCTTGTGTTTAATGGAAAGCACAATGTCTCTTGTGTGTAGTCATTCTTTAACAGTCTTTCCAGAAAGTCGTAACTAAACCTAATAGCATGTTATATTGACAATTATCTAGAATGAGGCAATGGGAAAAGGAAGTTTCATGTATGGTTCACAGATTGGATATTGTCGTTAGTTATTGTATTTAACTCCAGACTTATTGTTCCTCACTGTACATTAAATTAGAATTGTTTATTGGCTTTTATTGAGGGCAAATACTCTTTACGACATTACACAGTTTTATACTAACAAAAAAAAAGGTTCGATATGTGATACCATTTCTACCTTGAAAAACAGCTTAATATATTTTTTTTCATTTTTTTCTAATTCTCTTTTCATGTTGATTTACAATATATTTAATATGATTTGTAGTATTCATTTGATTTATTTTTTATTTTTAAGGTTTTCGGCCAAAATGCCAATAGTGATGAAATTGGTCATGTGATTAAAGGCCAATACTAATTTTTTAGATTGATGACATATTTTTGTTCTTATTTCAAACAATTTTTGTATGTACTAACAAAATACAAAGTATAAAGAAATTCTATGATTGGGAATTATTTTTGAAAAAAATGTAGCTAACGCCTTTAATATGTTAATTGTGCAATGAACATTTGTATGTCATATACAGTTGCCTACAAATCAAGTTGAAAATGGATACAATGGAAATTAATTGAGACAATGGCTGAACAAAATAAGGAAAAATGGAGATGACTAAAATAAGCAGACTAGAGTTATGTACCCCGTATTTTGCCGTTCTCCTAAACTTGGTATAAGTGCGACCAATTTTGAAATGAATCTGCCAAAACAGTAACAACGTTTTGACCAATAAATACAAACCGTGACGGACGGACGAATGCACATTCAAACAGACAGCCGGCCGGATGCCAGATAATGCCTCCAAGCTTTACAGACAGACAACACATAACGTATTGATAACAGAAGACTGGATTCGATGCGTCAAAACAAGTCTGTGTTTAAGGAAAAGGTTAACATGTTATGGTATTAGTAATGTATTTGTTATCACATATAAGCCGCATCTAGGAATTCGCAGTTTGACTGAATCTCCGTACAAGGTAAATTGACAAAAACATATTTAGACTGCATTCTAGTTTATTGGTCAACATATAAATCTAGGACTAGGTTACATATTGACGGATGTTGAGCCTCCAATTTACGCAAATGCAAATACATTATAAATTAAGTCCAACAATCACTAGAAGCGTCTCACATATAAAATAAATCTTGACATTGAGGTTGTAACTCCTATGTATGCTGGAATTAATCTCTAATTTGAAGATTGACTTTTCCCTAGTTGTGTCGACATACTGACAGACAGACAAATGGAATGATGGAAACATATCTTTTCCAGCGACATGTTAGAACATTCAACACAAAACTCGCCCTGTTTTACCCTCCATTCCTGCAGTACCTGCGAGACCGTTAGTACCATTCTTTCATGGCACGTATAAACAGTAGGGCGTTCTCTCTCTGGACGGATATAGTGTAAGTGCTTATGTCGTAATAAGTGTACATGTAATGGTCTGTTAATAGTCTTCCTAACCCTTTAACACATATACTAAATCTACTAAAAGTACAATTTCACCCTTTGCCACAATGTTTTCCACTTTTTGTCATAGGTTAACCATTCAATTATGGAGATTTTCTATTTTTTAACAAAATACGATCAAAGTCGTCTGCTGCAGAATTGTCGTATGAGGGAAAGGGTTAAAGTTAATCAAATTGGGTCTAAAATGGTAATAGATTAGGGGAATAATTGTAGGCAAATATTTTTGTAAAACTTGATTCATGTTTCAAAGCATTGTTTGAAAAGAAGGAATTGCTCATTGACAGCATTTGCTCCGTTTTCAAAGATAGTTCCAATATTAGTATGTAACTAATTAGCTATAACGGAAACGGTTCAATCCTTAATCGCTTCCAGTCGCTTTTTGACGCATGTGCAGCAGACGATATTTGAAAACATCGTGACAAGAGGAGAAATTGCTTATCGTGACCCATTTTCTCTTTTTCCACAAACATTTCAAATGTTTTCAATAATTTTTGTCCATATTTCCCCCTAGATGTAAGGCAAAATTGCTCGTTAACATTCATCTGTTGCATGTTATTCAAAGTGTGTCCGGAAGTGGAAAACAGTAACAGAATGTCCGTAGTAAAACGTTTTAATATAGCAATTATGAAAAGAATTAACGAGAAACGGGTTTGAAAGCATTGTGTGAAAAGGAGGCTCATTGTGAGCAATCGCTCCATTTTCCATAATATTTTCAATATTCGATTGCTATAGTATCACGGAAAGGGTTCAGCTATCATGTAAACGATGTAACCCTTTCCCGCTTAGAGACGCTTTTTTGCCGTATGTGCAGCAGACGACATTCGAAAACAACGTGGCAAAAGGAGAAAGTGATTAACGTAGTTCTACTTTTGTCACAATAGTTTCAACTCCTTTCAATAATTATAATTTGATTTACAGTGATTATATGTATTCTCAGTCGAGAGTTGTAGAATTGTTGGTGTCATAGCACGGTCGGCGATAGCTAACAAGACTGACATTGTTGTTATTTTGTCGAACCAATGAAATCATTGTAAAGCAGATGGCAAACAATTGTGTGCGGCTTGGTTGCAGCCTCAGGTCCACTTTTCGAAAAGCATGCTAGGAATGGAATAAGGGGCGAAAAGCCCCTATCCCAAAAATTGATTAGAAGGGACGACTAATTTGTCTTACAAAATTCTTGTTTAGACGACATAAGTAAATTGAATGACAGAAATTAGGAATTATAAATTAAATTTCTCCTGGAAACTTTTGCAATACTCCGTTTGGATAAGATCTACTATCGTGTGTGATCAAAACAAATATATTTACAAATCAAAACTTTGCTTTTCTTAGATTGTTCATACAATGGTATCCGGAGTTAATCAAAGTGTTGGCATGATTTCAAACAAGCTTACTATACTTGCAATTAAATCTGCATTATGTTGGAATAAGCTCTAGGATATATCAGAGTCTCTATTTCTAATATTTGGACCACGTTCTGCGAAAACGGTTATTTGGGATTTTGGAACCAGCATAGATTCAGATTAGCCTGTGCTGTCTGATCAAGACATTCGCTCCACGGTTCGCTTTCTCCCGTCGGACAAACATCCTGGAAGCTTTGACCAAAAGCCGTCTATATTACATGTAATATGCACTTTTGTTGTTAAGGTCATAAATGTTAAACATCACACGGTCGGTTTATTGGGACGTGTTTCAGATTGTTATTTCACACTTCTTGTCTATTACGATATTTTCATTAAAATTTATTTCTTATATACATGAAAACAGTGGTAAGAATCAGTGACGTTTGTTTCAATCAGTTGTAGAAATTTGCGACCGATCGGACCTAAATACCACTAAAACTGCAGATTTCCCTGTCTACCGGAGATTCACCAATCTGTCAACATGATTGTCTATTAACGTGATCGGTCATATTTACTAAATGGATATTACATCCTTCTAGCATTGATTGTAATATTTGGGCTGCAATTAGGACGGTAACTGATACATTTTGGCTGCATGAATGATCCAGTATATCAATATGCATATGGAAATGTGTGTCTATACGAGTCTTTCATTTGTGTATTCCCGCTGGAAAAAAACACTATTAAATATAATGTATGTGTCTGAATGGTATATAAAGAGATGCGTTTATCTGATCTGATTAACTTGTGTATATGGTGATTTAAGCTGCTTTCAACAAATGTTCAATTATATCACAGCGTTTCTTTGGTTAGTTACCATTACCACTGGTCCATTTATGCTGACAGTCAGTCGTAATGTTTACCCTACAAACTTAAGCGCCAAGGAGGAAAAGCTGTTACTTTCATCGTAAGGTATTTGGTATATGACTTGAAGGTTAAATAAGGATTTCAGAGTAGAAATACGCACCTCAATTAAATCTACATTGTTGAAAGTCTTAAGAGAACAGCATTTGCATTCTAGGACTGCAGGGATTATTATTATCGTTATTTAAAACATTAATCGAGATGAAAATAACAATCAGAGAACGTGTATTTGCGTACTCATCTAAGTTAATTTAATGAAAGACAAAGAAACAAAAACGTTTCATTCGAACAGAAAAATATGGTTAATTGAGCGAGTTAATTTTGTGAAAGTGTTACAACGTAATTTAGGGACATTGACGCGTGCACGCATACGTGATCACACATGAAACCCATTGCATGTGACATAACACCTCGAAATGACTACAGTGCTTTCAAGAGGTTATAGAGGGAAAATAAACTCATTTTAAGGTAAAATTGACATACAGAAACGCATCTGGGGGTCCAAAACGTATGAATTCTTACTTTGAAACGCACAACGGAAACCGACGACATGCAACACACATGCAATCCATTACTAAAAGACTGTGGCAAAGCGTTATACAATTGTGGAAAATCGTTAGTAATTTGACTAAAGAATAAATTGCCCAAAAAATAAAGTAAAATGTTCGAGCCTGTTAAATCGACCTCGTTATCGAGTGTTTAAAATCCGGACGCACACCGGCAACCAAAACATAGCCTGGATTTGTTTAAGTGATAGTGACGGGGAAAAAAAGGTATGTTTGCATTGTTTGACAACCCACTACATTACTTAATGTAGTGGGTTGCCAAAAGGTAGTCGGTTGTCTGGTGTGCCTCCATGTTCAGGTAGTTGGTTTCCAGGTAAAACACACTCACGCACACGCACACGCACACAGACAGACAGACAGACATAAAGACAGACAGACATATAGACAGACAGACAGACATATAGGCGGACAGAGAGAAAGACAGTCAGGCAGGCAAACAGACACTCCCCCCTCCCGTAATAGCTTCTTGTCTTATATATGTAATATATTCTTAGAAGTTAAATCGTAATATCGTAACTACACTGTCTGATCTACACGAATTACAATTATAAAAATATAGTAATACAGATAGACATACACTCAGATAGACATAAATTCAGATAGGTATACATTCAGAGAGACATGAATACACAGAGATAGACATACAGAGTGTATAAAATACATGATGATATACATAATAAGACAGATAGACATACACACACATAGACAGATAGACATACACATATATAGACAGATAGACATACACATACATAGACAGATAGACATACAAACGCATAGACTAATAAACATACATATTGACATACACACGTATATACATGCATACAGACATACAGGCAGATTGACATTTACATCGACAGATAGACGGACATACATATATACATGTACTTGATATATGTACTTTTATTCTGACACAATTGGTATTTAAATGATTAAACCATGATGACAATTCAATACACGTCTTCCTATTGATATGTAACACTGTGTTCAATTGTAAGATTACAATTTGTGGTCACCAGAGCATTGCGAGTTATATTTCACATTGTTTAACCTATAAATATGTTTACAATGAGATGACTCCGTGATGTTTGTGAAGCACTGAGTCGCCTCAGTGCAACCATCACTGTACGTTCTAGCGCGAATTAACAATCAATGCTGAAAGTGTAGCGCAATTGAGTTGCAGATCGAGCTTTATAATATATGCCTATATTTATATCAATTGAATACTTTGGCAAATAGAGAAATGGTTAATTATTACCATTTTTGTATTTTTTTTAATATCAGACATCATTAAAACCAACCACCAAACTAATGGATACCTTAGTTTTCTTTTCTTTCTATGATAATGTAGTCATTTTCTCTGACAAAATATTTAAATTCAGAGAAAAAAGATGTTGCATCTGAAAAGTTGGTAGCATAATCTCCATAGTGTTGTAAACATGGGGAATGGAAGATTTTTCTAAAATAGGTATGCTGCAGAGGCATCAAAACTCACAGGGAAAGTTCATCCATTGGTAAAGGTGTATTAAAGATGGCCAAGTTGAACCTGTTACGTTCACATCTATAACTGCATCAAGACCTTCCACATGCAGCTACTTGAGAGTCAACAATATTTTTCTTCTATTTTGCATAGTGACTTAGTTCTTGATAGGCTGTTTTTGTGTGTACCATTTCCAACAATATTTCAGTTACATCATGGTGACAGTCCATTTATGCATGCACCCTGGGTAAACACTCTAGGTTTTGTATTGTGAATTTTCAAGGGCATCATGCCGACCGTGACAGAGGATTAATCCCAAGACATGCAGTATGAAATCCCCGACAATAACCACTCGCCCACGACGGATTCCTGTTTCGGAAGAGATACACTATTTTGAACATAGCCCTGATGTCATCACTTGAGAAAACTATTCTGAAACAGGGTTTCAACATGCTTAATTTGAAAATGTGGTCTCTTAAGTGTACACAATATTTTATTTGAATATGGCCTAGCGACCTGGTGATGAACATGCTATAACTCAAAACTGTTAGCTTATATAAAACCAAGACAAACATTCTAATAAAGTTACACCGTTCTCAAGCTAAAACGTAGGTCTATCGAGTGCCAACTAGATTTTTCTTTAAGTTGGTATGGCCTTATTTTGAACATCATGACCCATTTTAGAACGTAACTTAAATATCACCAATACAAACATGATGGAGCTTTATTCAAATTTATCCGTACCAGAGTGCACTTTTATTGAAAATTGGCAAGGCCTACACCGAGATACTGCTTGTTACTTTGCAGGATTTTCTACACGATCGCCACTATAGTGCCTTGCCTTCGGCGCTTTGATGAAGTGGATTTATAAAACTGTATCTCCATTCTTCAGGAAAGCAACCACTCTCGAAAATTTATTTGCAAAAAGGGTAAAATATCTTTTAAAGTGTATTTGACCATTTCTAAACAAATACCATCAGGACCAGGAGTTTTATTAATGTTCAAAGACATTACAGTTCTGATAATTTCATTTCGGGTAATTGGTATGTTTAGTTCCTCGAAATTGAAAGTATGCCTAATATTTCTAAAAACGAAGAGTCTAAGGATTGTGTGGGTTAAATCCGGATTAAGTAATGCTTTAAAATGTAAATAAAAATTGACATGTGCAATTGAATTTGAATTCGATGCAGAAGCATTATAAATTTTAAGAAGAGACCAGAAATCACTTAAACCTATAACGATGAGTCTTATAAGTGACATAATAACATGTATATCCTGTTACACTAAATACACTCAGCGATTTGATTTGCATACCCTTTGCCGTCATGCATTCATTATCCCGACAAAATGGGAAGAGGAATTCTCAACACTACCACTTAGATACGTCTAGTACACTATGCCTGTGATTTATACACGTGAAGATTGAAAATGTATTACATGTAATAAGATCGAAGACGAATACCATTTTATGATTGAGTGCAATTTATATTCTGACCTCCGTAAAATATATATTTCTAAGTTGTATTGGTCCAATCCTAGTATGTATAAACTAAAGTAACTTTTCGAATGCACTAATGTTTCTAAACTCAGAAATGTATGTACATATGTAATGAAAGCTTTTCAATTAAGATATGGTTTGTAATGATAATATAACATGTACAAATAAGTTGTTAATATAAATGTTGTGTTGTACCTACATTTTATGTACTGATATAATTTTCATTTATTGATGTGAATGTGTCATACTTGTGTCAATATGCCCCTTGACTATATTGGACATATTATATTATATTATGTTATGTTATGTTATGTTATGTTGTATCATATTATATCACATTATATTATATTATATTGTATTGTATTGTATTGTATTGTATTGTATTGTATTATATTCTATTATAGTATATCTTGTTATATTGTTCTATTAAATTGCATTGCATGATAAGCGTGTATATATGGCGATGGGGGCTATGCTATTACGTTTCAACGACACCTTCTCCGTCTATGACGCGACATTTTACCTCTTTCGAATGTATGTACATGTACTTGTCAATTGGTAAATGTGCTCCACTTGCTATGTCATTTGTAACCTTTATTTGTTTATTTTGTTTTTCTCACGAGTCATGTGGCCTATTGAATTTATATTTGAAATAAACTTCTTCATATATTATACTGATGATTTTGACAATGTAATTATTATCTACTTGTATTCGTAGAGGCTTGATAAAGACAGGGTAAACAATGCAAATCATCACTTGATAAAACTCAAGTGTATCTGTAACATATTTACATCACTGATATTCAATTTTTACAATTAAATTAAACATTGATGTTAATAGCCTAAACAACGTTGACGATAATATTTTCACTTAAAAGTCGTTTTGACATAAGAAATAGTTAGCGCGTTAGAGGGAGCTTTAATCGTTTATATTTCTCTACCAACATGCTAGCAGGATACAATATGCGTTAATTAATTCTTTACAAGGAATAATATAACACGTTTGTTAGGGAACGTATTTTTAAGCTATAACAATGAGAACAAACACCATTGAAGAGCTGAACATCGAAGAAGCGAAACAGTACATAGGTGGAGTAGTGTTTGTGACAATTATGACGGTGATGGGGATTATTGGTAACGTGCACGTGATTTTCGTGTACGCTTTCAAGATGAAACCCTCGAATCATCGAATATTCATACTTGTTCTGGCCGTCTTGGACTTGATCACGTGCAGCATCGTAATGCCGTTTACTATTGTGCATCTTCGGAATCCTCTGACTTTTACGATGGTGTCCGCCTGCAAGGTACTCCGATTCTTCATGTATTTCATCTGTTCGTCATCAGCACTGGTGCTATTGGTCATAGCTGTCGAAAGGTGATTATTACTTTTATACTAATATAACTTAACCCTTTCCCACATACAGCAAATCTGCAGCAGACGACTTAAAAAAAATCAGGACAAAAACACGGAAAAGCTCTATAAATGTTGGTATAATTACTGAAAAGAGTTGAACACATTGTGATAGATGAAGAAATTGCTCGTTTTATGCAATTTCTCCTTTTGTCACAGTGTTTTCAAATTTCGTCTGCTGCAGAGGCGTAAGAAAGTGTCTATATAAGGGAAAGGGTTAAATATGTGATAATATTTTTTTTTTTTTTTCACATCGGTGGTTTATTGATTTTAGATTCCGCTTCGAGAGCGGTAGAGATGAGGATTCAATCCCCGGTCTGGTCATACCGGTGACCTGAAAATGGTAGCAAATGGCTTCCCTCCAGTACTCAGGGTTACAGGGACATCATAAAGTATGTTACACTGGCGTTATGTTAAACTTACCAGTACTCAGAATTACGGGGACTTAATTAAGTATGTTACACTAGCGTTATAATAAACTTACCAGTACTCAGGATTACGTGGACATAATTAAGTATGTTACACTAGCGTTATAATAAACTTACCAGTACTCAGGATTACGGGGACATAATTAAGTATATTACACTGGCGTTATTATAAACTTACCAGTACTCAGGATTACGGGGACTTAATTAAGTATGTTACACTAGCGTTATAATAAACTTACCAGTACTCAGGATTACGGGGACATAATTAAGTATGTTACACTGGCGTTATTATAAACTTACCAGTACTCAGGATTACGGGGACATAATTAAGTATGTTACACTGGCGTTATGATAAACTTACCAGTACTCAGGATTACGTGGACATAATTAAGTATGATACACTGGCGTTATGTTAAACTTACCAGTACTCATGATTACGGAGACATAATTAAGTATGTTACACTGGCGTTATAATAAACTTACCAGTACTCAGGATTACGGGGATATAATTAAGTATGTTACACTAGCGTTATAATAAACTTACCAGTACTCAGGATTACGGGGACATAATTAAGTATATTACACTGGCGTTATTATAAACTTACCAGTACTCAGGATTACGGGGACTTAATTAAGTATGTTACACTAGCGTTATAATAAACTTACCAGTACTCAGGATTACGGGGACATAATTAAGTATGTTACACTGGCGTTATTATAAACTTACCGGTACTCAGGATTACGGGGACATAATTAAGTATGTTACACTGGCGTTATTATAAACTTACCAGTACTCAGGATTACGGGGACATAATTAAGTATGTTACCCTGGCGTTATAATAAACTTACCAGTACTCAGGATTACGGGGATATAATTAAGTATGTTACACTAGCGTTATAATAAACTTACCAGTACTCAGGATTACGGGGACATAATTAAGTATGTTACACTGGCGTTATTATAAACTTACCGGTACTCAGGATTACGGGGACATAATTAAGTATGTTACACTGGCGTTATGATAAACTTACCAGTACTCAGGATTACGTGGACATAATTAAGTATGATACACTGGCGTTATGTTAAACTTACCAGTACTCATGATTACGGAGACATAATTAAGTATGTTACACTGGCGTTATGATAAACTTATCAGTACTCAGGATTACGGGGACATAATTAAGTATGTTACACTGGCATTATGATAAACTTACCAATACTCAGGGTTACGAGGACATAATTAAGTATGTTACACTGGCGTTATGATAAACTTACCAGTACTCAGGATTACGAGGACATAATTAAGTATGTTACACTGGTGTTATGATAAACTTACCAGTACTCCGGATTACGGTGACATAATTAAGTATGTTACATTGGCGTTATGATAAATTTACCAGTACTCAGGATTACGAGGACATGATTAAGTATGTTACACTGGTGTTATGATAATCTTACCAGTACTCAGGATTACGGTGACATAATTAAGTATGTTACACTGGTGTTATGATAAACTTACCAGTACTCAGGATTACGGGGACATAATTAAGTATGTTACACCGGTGTTATGATAAACTTACCGGTACTCAGGATTACGGGGACATAATTAAGTATGTTACCCTGGCGTTATAATAAACTTACCAGTACTCAGGATTACGGGGACATAATGAAGTATGTTACATTGGCGTTATGATAAACTTACCAGTACTCAGGATTAAACGACATACTTAAGTATGTTACACTGGCGTTATGATAAACTTACCAGTACTCAGGATTACGGGGACATAATTAAGTATGTTACACTGGCATTATGATAAACTTACCAATACTCAGGGTTACGAGGACATAATTAAGTATGTTACACTGGTGTTATGATAAACTTACCAGTACTCAGGATTACGAGGACATAATTAAGTATGTTACACTGGTGTTATGATAAACTTACCAGTACTCCGGATTACGGTGACATAATTAAGTATGTTACACTGGCGTTATGATAAATTTACCAGTACTCAGGATTACGAGGACATGATTAAGTATGTTACACTGGTGTTATGATAATCTTACCAGTACTCAGGATTACGGTGACATAATTAAGTATGTTACACTGGTGTTATGATAAACTTACCAGTACTCAGGATTACGGGGACATAATTAAGTATGTTACACCGGTGTTATGATAAACTTACCGGTACTCAGGATTACGGGGACATAATTAAGTATGTTACCCTGGCGTTATAATAAACTTACCAGTACTCAGGATTACGGGGACATAATGAAGTATGTTACATTGGCGTTATGATAAACTTACCAGTACTCAGGATTAAACGACATACTTAAGTATGTTACACTGGCGTTATGATAAACTTACCAGTACTCAGGATTAAACGACATACTTAAGTATGTTACAATGGCGTTATGATAAACTTACAATGGCGTTATGATAAACTTACCAGTACTCAGGATTAAACGACATACTTAAGTATGTTACACTGGCGTTATGATAAACGTACACATAGACGTTAATCCTGTTGATGGAATACAAATAAGTGTAGTAGCAATCATTGTGAAAAGATATTGGTCGAGGTGGGATTTTAGTTGGATCGACAGCCCTTCTACTGAGCTTTCACTGCTCATTAGTATTTAACTGGTATATGGTTTAGCTGTATAATAAGCACATACGAACTTTACCTCAATATGCATTTAGTTAACGTAGGATTAGCTTACATTATTATTTGATTAATTCAGAAAACTGCATTTGTTTATAGCTCACTGACGATATTTTTCGAAACATTAAAGATGAAAAGATACGTCAGACACATACATATCTTATATATTTATTGCATATCTTTAAAAAAAACCCGGCATCAATATAACCATCGAAGTACGTTTGATATAAAACATTTGTGTTGCATCTTGATTAAACATAATGGTTCTATACTTGCAGGTACAGAAAGATATGTGTTCCACTTGGAAGACAGATTTCACAGAAAACTGCTAAAATTAGCTGTCTAGGCGTACTTGGTATCGGTCTCTTATTATCATGGCCGGCTCCCGTTCTCCATGGCGGAAGTACAGTACAAACAGTTAATCATAACGTGACCGGTACCCGGTGTTATACCGAAGACAAGTTCAAGGACACAAACTTCCAATCTTTTTTCAACGCGGTATTGATTCTAGTTGTTGTCGGTATGTTCACTATTCTTGTTGTACTGTATAGTCTTATAGGAAGGGTCATGCAACAACATTCAACGTTTAACGTGAAAAATGAACCTGCAACCAAATACGAAGCTAACGACTCGGGAACTGCATCAGATACTAAGGAAACCTCGGTACCGTCAATAAGTCCGATAGAGTCTCCATCGGTATCAATAGGAATCATCTCCGGTTCAGAAAACTACGCGACATTATCTGTGACAAAGAGCAGTTCTACAATTGCGAAAACGGATGATAAACAAGCAAAAGAGGAGAGCAAATTTAGCAAAATGCGAAAGACAACATACATGTTGTTTGTAATAACAGTTGTGTTCTTTGTAAGTTACTTTCCACATCTTATTTTAGCGATAATAACAGTTTCAAACACAAACTTAGTTCCAAACATGCCATTCACTGGCAAAGTGTTCTATAACACATTTATGTGGTGTGTCTTTATCAACAACATGGCCAACTCAATAATCTACGGTTTTTGTGACGTCAGATTCAAGCGTGAGGTTTTCTCAATATATAGAAATCTTTGCAAACGGAGGTAAATTGGGAATTACAACTTCTTAGAATGACAAACTACTTGAAACTTATAAATGGCGTTCGCAGATGTTTCGATGTATACAATTGACCCGCATTTAGAGCTTTTGAGTCGTATTTCATAACGGGATCACGAAAAAGGAAAGTGGCAGTAATACCCCTTGGACAACAATTCAGTCTATTTTCTAAGGTCGATATGTATGGTGTCTTTGTAACAACCAGTCTAGTATCTAAGGTCTATATGTATGGTGTCTTTGAGTCGTATTTCATAACGGGATCACGAAAAAGGAAAGTGGGAGTAATACCCCTTGGACAACAATTCAGTCTAGTATCTAAGGTTGATATGTATTGTGGCTTTGTAACAACCAGTCTAGTATCTAAGGTCGATGTGTATGGTGTTTTTGTAACAACCAGTCTAGTATCTAAGGTCGATATGTATGGTGGCTTTGTAAGAACCAGTCTAGTATCTAAGGTCGATATGTATGGTGGCTTTGTAACAACCAGTCTAGTATCTAAGGTCGATATGTATTGTGTCTTTGTAACAACCAGTCTAGTATCTAAGGTCTATATGTATGGTGTCTTTGTAACAACCAGTCTAGTATCTAAGGTCTATATGTATGGTGTCTTTGTAACAACCAGTCTAGTATCTAAGGTCGATATGTATGGTGGCTTTGTAACAACAAGTCTAGTATATAAGGTCGATATGTGTGGTATCTTTGTAACAACCAGTCTAGTATCTAAGGTCTATATGTATGGTGTCTTTGAAACAACCAGTCTAATATCTAAGGTATATATGTATGGTGCCTTTGTAACAACCAGTCTAATATCTAAGGTATATATGTATGGTGTCTTTGTAACAACCAGTCTAATATCTAAGGTATATATGTATGGTGTCCTTGTAACAACCAGTCTAGTATCTAAGGTTGATATGTGTGATGTCTTTGTAACAACCAGTCTAGTATCTAAGGTCGATATGTATGGTGTCTTTGTAACAACCAGTCTAGTATCTAAGGTCTATATGTATGGTGTCTTTGTAACAACCAGTCTAGTATCTAAGGTCGATATGTATGGTGGCTTTGTAACAACTAGTCTAGTATCTAAGGTCGATATGTATGGTGTCTTTGTAACAACCAGTCTTGTATCTAAGGTCGATATGTATGGTGTCTTTGTAACAACCAGTCTAGTATCTAAGGTCGATATGTATTGTGTCTTTGTAACAACCAGTCTAGTATCTAAGGTCTATATGTATGGTGTCTTTGTAACAACCAGTCTTGTATCTAAGGTCGATATGTATGGTGTCTTTGTAACAACCAGTCTAGTATCTAAGGTCGATATGTATTGTGTCTTTGTAACAACCAGTCTAGTATCTAAGGTCTATATGTATGGTGTCTTTGTAACAACCAGTCTAGTATCTAAGGTCGATATGTATGGTGTCTTTGTAACAACCAGTCTAGTATCTAAGGTCGATATGTATGGTGGCTTTGTAACAACCAGTCTAGTATCTAAAGTCGATAAGTATGGTGGATTTGTAACAACCAGTCTAGTATCTAAGGTCTATATGTATGGTGGCTTTGTAACAACCAGTCCTCCGTTCATTAAGCATTTCAAACTGTAACACATATAGCTTAGCATGTTCAAATTTACCCTGGTATGTGCATTATGTTACAACGCGAGCATCGAGTTATTTCAGACTTTTTTCTTGAAAATCAACTGAAACATCACGAATAACAGTACGTGGAGTGTGTTTGTTGAACGCAAGACTGAAATATCATGATGAACACGAATATCAAAATGATATAACTAGCATTGGTCAAAGACGAGACTTGCGATAACACTTTGTTTCATTGATCTTGCCCTTTCCAAAATACAAAAAAATTGCAGTAGACGAATTTATAGACATCTTCGCAAAAGCATGGAAAATCTCTGTAAATCAAGTATTATTCAAGTATGTATTCAAATATAGAGGCCACCGGCCCATAATACAAAATATATACAATTCATTATATGTACAAGAGTGACATATGGTTATGATAATTAGAATTTTCTTAAATTTCAATCACATTGAATTGATTAGCATACACCTATACATATATATATATATATATATATATATATATACACACACACGCGCACGCGCACGCACAAACACACAAACACACACGCACACCAACACGCACCCCTGCATTTGGTGCCAGTATTGGTAACATAACAAGGAAGCAAGCATTTGGAGTCTCTTCAATGAGACAGAATGAGCAATTTCTGCTTTTTCTACAATGGTTTCAACTCTATTTAATAATTAAACTTTCATTTATGGGTATTGTTCACATGTTTGCCAATATGTTTTCAAAGTCGTATGCTGCAAATACATTGGTGTGAACCTGAAATTAGCACTGAGGCACAGACAAAAACATATGTTTTGTGATGGCATGACCCACGTTTAAGAACTTGGTTTGGTTTAAACAATATTTTATATATATTCTTATATACATGTACATCTTATAACACTTGCAAATCAAATATAAATATGAACAGGATTGAGCAGAAAGCATGAAGCTTATTTAGGAAGCTCTCTCCTTGGACAATGCACTTTTCCAAGTACGTACTTGTTTGCCACCAAGGGGGTCATGTATACAGGTTCTGTCGCCGTTATATGACGGACGTAACGTTGGAAATGGCGTTAACTCACACTAAAACAAACAACTACGTCCCTACGTCCTTACGTTCCTAAGTTCCTACGTCCCTATGTCCCTACATCCCTACGTCCTTACGTTCCTACGTCCCTACGTCCCTACGTCCTTACGTCCCTTCGTCCCTACATCCCTACGTCCTTACGTTCCTACGTCCCTACGTCCCTACGTCCCTACGTCCCTTCACCCCTACGTCCCTACTTTCGATTTGTCCCTACATCCCTACGTCTCTACGTCATAGTCAGTCTTTGCTTAGTAAATGCTGCGATATACCTTGATGGCCTTGGAAGACATTACAAAGGCAATAAGAATCTGTGGTGTATCTGTATCGCACACTGAACCCCTTGATTGACATGCAATGACCGGGGTTTGACAGAATCAACAGTGAACTGTTGGGTATGGTAAACATAGACCGCGATGCGAATCTCCAAAGTGATAGCTCGTGTAATACTTGATTGATAACTTCAGATCCGTAGGGTTAAAAAGTAATTAGATTTCCCCTGGTGAAAAATATTAATCATATAGGTTGAAGAGGCCCAGTTTTACGTTATTAATATGATTTGTGTCGATGTGTGGTATATCACCCTTATTTGCACAAAGTGGTGGTTATACTGTTTCAAATGGGCAGCCCAAACATTCTGTTTCTTTTTGCTAAATATACAAAATAGGCCTTTTGAAAAAAAAAATATAATGTGTTGCTTTAAAATTTTAGCGAAGTTGAAATCATCGCAGTTTATCCCCCAAAACAACTGATTTTTTTTCTTTTTCTTTTTAAATGACTATGAAATTATGTATTTATTTGTTTGTATAACAAGATGCATGTATATGTTAACGTAAATAAAATATATCTATCTATATATATCATTATTTTTTCTTTCATAAAAACGTTGCTTATTGGGATTTTGTTGTTGTTTATTTGAAAAGTGACATGTCATGTAGATTATTTTTAATTTTGTTCTTGAAGCTGTATTTTCCGAATTCAATAACAAAAAATATCGTGTATTCTGTATAAAATACTACGTTGAGTGTATGGAATATGCTTCTTCTTTCTGATATAAATTGAGCTCCATAGTACACAGAATGAAAGGTAAGCGAAATGGAAAAGATGCGGAAATGGTGCGGGAAGTGAAGCAGGAAGAGATGCGAGATGTGATGCGGAAATGGTGCGAAAAGTTGTGCGGGAAGTAATGCTAAAACAGATGCCATAAGTGATGCAGTAAGTGATGCGGAAAGTGATGCGGAAATGGTGAGGGAAGAGGTGCGGGAAATGGTGCGGGAAATGGTGCGGGAAGTTGTACGGGAAGTAATGCTAAAACAGATGCGGAAAGTGATGCGGGAAGTGATGCGGGAAGTGATGTGGGAAGTGATGCGGAAAGTGATGTGGAAAGTGATGCGGGAAGTGATGTGGGAAGTGATGCGGAAAGTGATGTGGAAAGTGATGTGGAAAGTGATGCGGGATGTGATGTGGGATGTGATGCGGAAAGTGATGTGGGAAGTGATCGGGAAGTGATGTGGAAAGTGATGTCGGAAGTGATGTGGGAAGTGATGTGGAAAGTGATCGGGAAGTGATGCGGAAAGTGATGTGGGAAGTGATGTGGAAAGTGATTCGGAAAGTGATGTGGGAAGTGATGTGTGATGCGGGAAGTGATGTGGGAAGTGATGCAGGAAGTGATGCGGAAAGTGATGTGGAAAGTGATGTGGGATGCGGAAAGTGAGGCGGAAAGTGATGTGGGAAGTGATGCGGGAAGTGATGTGGGAAGTGATGTGTGATGCGGGAAGTGATGTGGGAAGTGATGTATGATGCGGGAATTGATGTGGGAAGTGATGCGGAAAGTGATGCGGAAAGTGATGTGGGAAGTGATGCGGAAAGTGATGTGGGAAGTGATGCAGGTGATGTGGGAAGTGATGTGGGAAGTGATGTGGGAAGTGATGCGGGAAGTGATGCAGGAAGTGATGTGGGAAGTGATGTGGGAAGTGATGTGGGAAGTGAT
Organism: Serripes groenlandicus; assembly: GCA_031761405.1. NCBI lineage: Eukaryota > Metazoa > Mollusca > Bivalvia > Cardiida > Cardiidae > Serripes > Serripes groenlandicus. Next base: position 6,330,648 of record JASEVX010000006.1, on the reverse strand, counting down.
ATGTGATGCAGAAAGTGATGTGGGAAGTGATGTGTGATGCGGAAAGTGATGCGGGAAATGGTGATGTGTGATGTGGAAAGTGATGTGGGAAGTGATGCGGGAAGTGATGCGGGAAGTGATGCGGAGAGTGATGTGGAAAGTGATGCGGAAAGTGATGTGGAAAGTGATTCGGAAAGTGATGTGGGAAGTGATATGTGATGCAGAAAGTGATTTGGGAAGTGATGTGTGATGCGGAAAGTGATGTGGGAAGTGATGCGGGAAGTGATGCGGGAAGTGGTGATGTGTAATGCGGAAAGTGATGTGGGAAGTGATGTGTGATGCGGGAAGTGATGTGGGAATTGATGCAGGAAGTGATGTGGAAAGTGATGTGGGAAGTGATGCGGAAAGTGATATGTGATGCAGAAAGTGATGCGGAAAGTGATGTGGGAAGTGATGCGGGAAGTGATGCGGGAAGTGGTGATGTGTGATGTGGAAAGTGATGTGGGAAGTGATGCGGAAAGTGATGCAGGAAGTGATGCGGAAAGTGATGTGGAAAGTGATGTGGGATGCGGAAAGTGATGTGGGAAGTGATGTGTGATGCGGGAAGTGATGTGGGAATTGATGCAGAAAGTGATGTGGAAAGTGATGTGGGAAGTGATGCGGAAAGTGATATGTGATGCAGAAAGTGATGCGGAAAGTGATGTGGGAAGTGATGCGGGAAGTGATGCGGGAAGTGGTGATGTGTGATGTGGAAAGTGATGCGGAAAGTGATGTGGGAAGTGATGCGGGAAGTGATGCGGGAAGTGGTGATGTGTGATGTGGAAAGTGATGCGGAAAGTGATGCAGGAAGTGATGCGGAAAGTGATGTGGAAAGTGATGTGGGATGCGGAAAGTGATGCGGAAAGTGATGTGGGAAGTGATGTGGGAAGTGATCGGGAGTGATGCGGAAAGTGATGTGGAAAGTGATGCAGAAAGTGATGTGGAAAGTGATTCGGAAAGTGATGTGGGAAGTGATGTGTGATGCGGGAAATGATGTGGGAAGTGATGCAGGAAGTGATGCGGAAAGTGATGTGGAAAGTGATGTGGGATGCGGAAAGTGATGTGGGAAGTGATGTGTGATGCGGGAAGTGATGTGTGATGCGGGAAGTGATGTATGATGCAGGAAGTGATGAGGAAAGTGATGTGGGAAGTGATGTGGGAAGTGATCGGGAAGTGATGCGGAAAGTGATGCAGGAAGTGATGTGGGAAGTGATGCGGGAAGTGATGTGGGAAGTGATCGGGAGTGATGCGGAAATTGATGTGGAAAGTGATGCGGAAAGTGATGTGGAAAGTGATTCGGAAAGTGATGTGGGAAGTGATCGGGAAGTGATGCGGAAATTGATGTGGAAAGTGTTGTGGAAAGTGATGTGGGAAGTGATGCGGAAAGTGATGTGGGAAGTGATGTGTGGAGTGATGTGTGATGCGGGAAGTGATGCAGGAAGTGATGCGGAAAGTGATGTGGGAAGTGATGTGTGATGCGGGAAGTGATGCAGGAAGTGATGCGGGAAGTGATGTGGGAAGTGATGTGGGAAGTGATGTGGGAAGTGATGCGGGAAGTGATGCGGGAAGTGATGCGGGAGTGATGCGGGAAGTGATGCGGAAAGTGATGCGGAAAGTGATGCTGGAAGTGATGCGGGAAGTGAAGCGGGAGTGATGCGGGATGTGATGCTGAAAGTGATGCGGGATGTGATGCGGGAGTGATGCGGGATGTGATGCGGAAATGGTGCGGGAGTTTGTGCGGGAAGTAATGCTAAAACAGATGCGATAAGTGATGCGGTAAGTGATGCGGTAAGTGATGCGGTAAGTGATGCGATAAGTGATGCGGTAAGTGATGCGGGAAGTGGTGCGGTTAGTAATGCTGAAACAGATGCTGAAACATATGCAGGAATTGATGCTGAAAGTAATGCAGTAAGTGATGCGGAAAGTGATGCGGTGAGTGATGCGGTATGTGATGCTGGAAGTTATGCTGAAAGTAGTGCGGTAAGTGATGCGGAAAGTTATGCTGAACATTCTCATCTGGATGTTAACTTTACGACGGTTCAACTCCAAAAAGTCAGACTGGGCTTAAATTGTTTATATATAACGGTTAAATAATGTTGGGCGAGCTTTTTAAATATCGTAACCGCTTTCTCTCTTATTTGAACCCTCCTTCCCTATTGAATCTTGCCCTCCAGGATGCTCACGAAACTACTTAAGTAAGATCTGAAGGAGGAATGTTAGTACTCTCTATAATATTAGAAATTAGAACATTTTACTATAGAATAGTGTAGTTTATTGTATGTCGTTCACTCTGTTTGTTTAATTGATAATGTTGCCATGGTCACTCAAATTAGGAAGGGAATAACGTTGAGCACGCTATATAGTTCATTACAATTCCGTATTTATTGAGATAAACTAAGACAACGCAACCTTGTTTATAAGACCTAGGCCTGTACCTCAAATGTCAAGGTCACACTTAGAGGTCAAAATGAGTTTGATAGGACTGTACCTTGTCCGGCCAGCATTTCAACCATGCATCATAGGATTCCCAACACACATATTCTCCATCATAAGGTGGCGTGTCGCGCACAAGACCCGGGCATGTAGTCAAATGTCAAGGTCACACTTAGACGTCAAAGTGAGAACTATTTGATAGGACTGTACCTTGTCCGGCCCGCATCTCAACCATTCATCATATGATTCCCAAGTTACTGGGCACACATGATGAGGTGACATGTGGCACACAAGACACAGACCTGTACCTCAAAAGTCAAGGTGACACTTAGAGGTCAAAGGTCGAAATGATAAACCATGCATCACATAATTCCCAAGTTACTGGGCACACATGTTCACCATGTTGAGGTGATATGTGGCGCAAAAGACACAGGCCTGTAACTGGAAGGTCTAGGTCACACTTACAGGTCAAATGTCGAAATGAGAAATGTTTGATAGGACTGTATCCAAAATGTATGCAGTGCATTGCTGTTCTTTGTCAACTAATGCACATACAATACACAATGTGCTGTCCTCCTCCGGTAGGGGACTTTTGTATTGATTGCAATACTACATTAACTTGTCTGTCTTGATATATTATAAATGAAACATTCCGAAATGGACGAAATACAGATTATTTATAACAATTTCAATTTATTGTTGTATCAGCATGAATAAAAGACTTACACATGTATTAGGATCATTATGCATTACAAGTTATAACGCGGGGGAATATCCGTGATGCGCGCGCACGCTATATGTCAATTACAAGTGACATAACTAACGAGTCTTTCACGTGATTCCAGTCCGTTAATCCGAAAAGAAGAAACAGTCACAGCTGTAACTGGTGAAACAGGACGAATCTCACCTTCTTATATATACGACTATGTTTAGCTTCATTACTTAAATTTGAAAAAGGCCATGGCTATATAAAACAAGTAATTCCAGACTCATACATAAGATGGTAGGCTTCAAATTCTAGTACTCAATTTGTTTGTTCCAAACAAATAATCAAAGTACTGAAAGTACTGAAATGCTGGGGGTGTTGGCTCTAGAGCGTTAACAAGATTTTTCTTCAATTATTTCCGTATTTTTCATTGCAGGGATTTTCTCAAAATGTTTTTGAGCCACCCGCTTTCAAGCTACTCGTTTTCCATATATTTAAAAGAAACATTTAAGATCCTTATTTCTAAGTTAAATTTCTAAATTATGTATACAACTTCATGGATTAAAACTTTACATTGTGTACGTTTACTTTGTATAATGTGTATATTGTTTAGCTTGTTGTAAAACGTATTTAACTGATCCCTGGACAATCAAGAAAAATTGTCCATTTTGAAAAAAACAGAGGGCAGCACAAAAAGTTTACACATTTACACTTCCTGAAAGCTGGGCATGACAATATACGGAGGTGTTCAGCATAAAAACCACAGGTGTCCGACTATGACTGCATACCAATCACATCATTAAGAATCGTTTAATAATGATCGAGGATTACCAAATGGTCATGTCATGTCTTAAAGGTCAGGGGATCAGTGTTCCAGGAAAACCAACCTTAAAGTAATTATTACACCTGTGATAATACACCTGCCTGCTCTTTTATGCCATGGATACAAGTGGGCATTGGTTTACAGAAGTTTCTTGAAACCTTCGATGGCTTATTATCTATAAACGGACACATCTTTACCTACACTTAGCATACATACGCTCAGAAAACTTTGCGTGGAGAACGACTATAATGTCCTCATTTCTGAGACAAGTTGGTGACAACACCTAATCCTATGCAGAATAATGTTTGGTATCATTTTTAACCCCCTTTTCCGAACATAAAGACGCTTACTGACGCTTCTGTATCAGGCGACCTTTCACGACATATGCAACGAGGCGTCCCTATATATATTATATATATATATCAAAGTGCATCTTCTGACAAAAATATGTAACTGTAGCCCCACTCGTGTAATGCTCATATTACTTTAATGATGACAAAGCCGAATGTCATTTAGACCCACAATAGTTAGGCAAGGTTCAAATGTGTATGCCGTTTGTTTGGCCTTTGGAAGTATAATCATAGTACCTGATTATTAATAGATTAACTATTTCTCTTCAACGTTCTGTTTAATAATTTACTTTATCACATGACAATGCTTGTATCCGATCAAATATACCCATTACGTATTTCTTTATATGTCACATGTGTAATATAACATGACCGAATCACTATTTATGTATTCATCCGCGAATATTTACAAAATGGCTGAGAACGTGTATCCGGTTAACACAAACGTCACGATAGATGGACGAGATGAAGAGACCATTATCGGTCATACAACTAATTTGTTGTGTGATCAGTTAACAGTTTATGAAGTATTACATGTTGGGACTATTTTCTGACAGAGAAAACCGATTTTCTTTTTGTGTTTCGACATGTGATAAAAAGAATCTGACATTCGTTGTCATTTATAATGTTTTATTAAACTCGAGAAAATTATTATTAAGCTCGTTTAATAAAACTTTATATGAAATGACAACTCATGTCAGATCCTATATTTCCATTGCAGTATAGTTGATTGGGGAATATAAGTATTCCTGATGACGTTTGATTTAACCCTTGACTTTAACTTTTGTAAAAGTTACCTGTTCAAATCCATTTGTGACTGAAGCATAAACAAGCTTTCAGCTTTTATTAATCACGTTCTGTGTCTGCTTCTTGGACCGTGTTTGTTTAAAAAAAAATCCGAAACGCAAAACCCGATGGTGCCCGGTTTCGAACCCTGGACCTTTAGAACAATAGGCATAGGCTTTTATCTCTACAGCACTGTCGTCCACACTATAACGAAACATCGCGACCTGAAATAGGTTACTGAATGTAATGTAATGCGAGAAGCTAATCATGTAAAAATGTCTGCTATAAAAATGACTTCCGACAGATATGAGCGTTGTGCTGATTCGTTTTACGATACCCATGTCACAATATGATATCATTCCGCAGTATTGTTGCTTTTTCTAGACGGACGTAACTGTTTACCATTACACATGTAATTAGGCCTGTATATAACTAAGCTTTTCCCCACAAGCCGGCGCATTTAGACGCATCTAAAGCAGGCGACCTTTGAAAACATTTCGACAAAAACGGCATTTATTCATGTTGACCAATCTCCCCTTTTACCACAACGTCAACTCTAATCTATGATCAAGCTTTCATTTGTTGAGACTTTTTTCGATATTATTACCCGATGTATTCCTCGTCGACAGCTGCATATTTTGTTGTAAGTGGGAAATGGTTAAGTACTAAATTATGATTATACACATGGGAGTAATTGTTGTCTTCCTGTCATCCTGGTAAAATAACTATTATAGTTGGTTATACGAGCTAAGCTCTGAATTAAACGAATATTTAGTCTCGATGTGGTTTACGTAGCTTACGACCACATCGGCGGTTTAGTGGTATAGCGTCCGCCTCGGGTGTGGTAGATCGCGGGTTCGATCTTTGGCCGAGTCATACTAAAGATTCTAAAAAAAAAAATGTAGTAATGACTGCCGTCCTTGGCGCTTAGGATTGCGGGGTTAGCATTACGACTGACTAACTGGTGTGTTAGGTTAGATGTATCAGTTGTACTGGTAGCTTATCCTTGAAAAGCCGCGATAAAACTCTTTATCACATGACAATGCGTGTATCCGATGTAATATACCCATTATGTATTACTTTATATATGTTTCACGTGTAATATAACCTGACCGAATCATTATTTGTGTATTCATCCGCGATTTTTTACAAAATGGCTAAGAACGTGTATCCGGTAAATACAAAGAACACGATAGATGGACGAGGTAAAGGGACCATTATCGGTCTTACAACTTTTTTGTTGTGTGATAAGTTAACATTCTATTAAGTATTTACATGTTGGGTCTATTTTCTGACAGCGAAAAAACGATTTTCTTTTTTGTGTTTCGTCATGTGATGAAAAGAATCTGACATTCGTTGTCATTTCATAAAGTTTTATTAAACTCGTCAAAGAAATGTGTTATTAAGCTCGCCAAAGGCTGGCTTAATAACACATTTCTTGAAATTGTTTAATAAAACTTTATATAAAATGACAACTTATGTCAGATCCTATATAAACATGATGAAACACCAATCAATCTATGAACTACGTAGTTTACAATACATTTGGGTTATACTATGCAATGCTGATCTAGACCTTACAAAATAGACACAGATATCTCGGTGTTTGATATTTCCGCTGATGTCTCAGTGTGCTTTAACCCTTTCCCTCATATAAACGCAGACGGCTTTTTGAAAACATAGTGACAAAACGTGCAATTTCTCCTTTTGCCACAATGTTTTCCACTTTTCGTCATAGGTTATCCATTCAATTATGGAGATTTTCTATGTTTTGACAACATACGTTCAAAGTCGTCTACTGCAGAATTGTCGTATGAGGAAAAGGGTTAACATGTGTTGATGGCACACTAATATGAAACCGATAGCAGGGTAAGTGCAACCAGTAAAGATCCAGATCAGGGTGCTTATCTACACATAATGTCAAGGATCAATGCTGTTCGTCATTTAGTAACAGAATTATCCGGGAAGGCTATGGAGAATAACGTTGACCAAGTTGAATCCACGTGTCCTTATTTTCAAAACCTCTGAACGTTGGCTTTCTTGTCCCGTGGCTAAAATTAAGAACTGTTTTTGGCCGGATTGCTGTAGCAATTCCGGTCTATAGATTGGCGATGTCTGTCCGTCCTGGTGACCGAGTACTTGTGGGGTGTTCTTTTTTCCTAAAAAAGCATACACACCAGCCTTATAAAGACACTTAGATAAATATTTGTTTTGTTTATTTTATAACGGGTATCTTATTTGCATATTAATGCTATTCATTCCGTAAACGGGGGATAATTACGGAATGAATAGCATACTTGTGGGTTGCAACCCACAAGTTTGAAACAAAAGAAATAACCCAACAAATACACTTCATGAGTACGTCTGTCTGTCAACATTTTGGTTAAAGTTTCAGGTTGAGGCAAAATCTCAGCTCTGGAAAGAGTTACAAACTTGAAACTTTGCCTGAATGTAACCAGTAACAAGTTTTATTGATTTATATGGTTATTTTGACATTGACCTTGGTTTGTCGATTTTCAAGGTCAAATTGCCGACAATCCGGCCTTACCGTCTTCAGCGGTTTCTTGTTAACTTTTACCAGATTACAAGCCGAGCCTCGGTACTCCAATCGGTAGCGACGCGGGCTGTAATTCTAGGGATGTGAATTCAAACCCCAAAGCTCGGCCATCATCTTTTTCGACGTTTGATAAAAGTCACTGCGACAAGCGTCATTCATCTTCCACCAACGGGCTGACGGTCTATGTGGATAAGCAGCCAGTTGCTTGGAAAGACTGTTGCTTTGAGAACTGATGTGAGAAAGCAAGGAAACGCATGGGCAGGTGAACTGGCCGCCGTGATATGACTGAAAAATTGTTGAAAACCGCGTTAAACCCCAACCAATCAATCAATCAATCAATCAATCAATATCACAATACAATAAATATACAGCAGATGACTTTGAAAACATTCGGATGAATAGGCAAACTATGGACCATATAAGTTTGAGCAGAGTTGAAAACAGTGTGGTAATAAGCGTAGATCGTTCATTATGAGCAGTTTCCCATTTTACCACAATTATTTCAAAATCTGTTTTTGTTGTAGATGTTGATGTTGAGTTTGCATCATAGTTAGGTAAGCTAAACTAGTATTTAAGAAATGAACGGAAACATAACAATTAAAACCATTAGACTTTTGCAGACAGTCTATGTAATTCACGTACTTATTGAGGGGAATGCACTTCTTTCATTCACGATGCAAGGCATAATCAATAGATATACAGACAGACATATATAACTTGGCACAGAGCTCAGGTGTTTTGCGGTCCGATAAGTTCATTAGAAGAAGACCCCTGTGAACATTGCCGTACCATTAATGCCCTAATAAGGTGTCGGTTATTACGAAAACACTGGACCCATTAGACGACAAGGAGACAGTAATATCTCTTACTAGTATCCTAAGGTGTTAGTTCCCCGAAAAATAAATTAGATTTGACTGGCACCCGTCTTTCGTATGACCCGGCCAGAGACAGAACCACCAAAGACTCTGTCACATGCTACCAATATACTTCGCCGGGACTAAAACGGATCACACAATTAATAACAGCGAGAAGTCGGCGGAGCTCCGTCGAGAAAGCACTTGAAAAATCACAATTGGCTGTAGCAATATCACATCGCTAAGAACGGTAGTACATCGTTAGAACATCGGCAGGACTACGGTATCACATATGTACAATTAGAGTACACATTGATGCCACCCTCTTTTACGGGGGGCTACCGTAGCTCTACCGACATAAACAAACACATACCGGAGTAATGCCGTTGTAGCTCCGTTGCTCGCTCCGGCAGCGCAACGGCAGAAATTGTTGAGCATGATCAAAAATGTATACCGTAGCTTGCCGTTGCTTATTTTCTCGCCGATTTTCTGACGATGTCCTGACGATGTACTGTCGTTCTTAGCGATGTGAAACCGTTGCGCTGCCGAACTAGTACCGACCCCCCAAAATTGCTCTATGTGTGCTCCGGTATAGCTCCGGCGAGCTATATCGGCTAGGTGTGACAGGCCCTTTAAGGAAGTTGATATATCGTTTCTTAATTTGTTTTTCTTCAAACAACACAATTAAGGTTCTGTCCGTCCCATTGACGGTTGCAATATTTGTTTTCATCCTTTTCCACATACACAACTTCCGCTGCAGCTCGACAACATTTTTAAAACTCTCTATAAATGATTGCATAACTATATTGAATAGAGTTGGAAAACAATGTGACAAAAGGTGAAAACGCTCGTTTAGAGAAATTTCTCCTTTTGTCACAGTCAGTGATTTCAAAAGTCGGCTGCAGCAGAGGCGTCAGAAAACGTCTGTATGTGAGAAAGAGTTACTCAAGACAGTAAGTAGATTGATTGATTTGGCTTTAACGCCGTCTTTAACAATTTCTCAGTCATATCACGGCGGCCAGTTTACATACTCATGAGTTTCCTGTTTTTTTTACACCAGTACTCCACACAACAATCTTACACATAGACTTAGCCCATTCGTTGAAGACGAATGACGCGAGTCGCATTGACTTTTGTCAAACGTCGGCCGAGAAAGTTGGCCGAGCCAGGGTTCGAACTCACAACCCCTTGATTGACAGCCCGCGTCGTTACCGACTGAGCTACCGGGACCCGACCCAGACAGTAAGAGTAGAGCATTCAGTGCTTTACATATTGATATTCTAATCAAAACGTTATTCTCATGCAAATTGGTTATTTGATGAGGTGTTTGTCTTATTAAATGACGTATTATCGTCTGGTACTAATTTTATATACGTATCAGTTATCCTTTAGACAGGTTTATTGTATGTTGGAAAGTGTTAAGTAGTGATTTAAGTGTACCGTCTCCCCGGTGTTGTGGTTAAAGTATACCGTCTCCCCGGTGTTGTGGTTTAAGTGTACCGTCTCCCCGGTGTCGTGGTTTAAGTGTACCGTCTCCCCGGTGTCGTGGTTTAAGTGTACCGTCTCCCCGGTGTCGTGGTTTAAGTTTACCGTCTCCCTGGTGTTGTGGTTAAAGTCTACCGTCTCCCCGGTGTTGTGGTTTAAGTGTACCGTCTCCCCGGTGTTGTGGTTAAAGTGTACCGTCTCCCCGGTGTTGTGGTTAGAGTGTACCGTCTCCCCGGTGTTGTGGTTTAAGTGTACCGTCTCCCCGGTGTTGTGGTTTAAGTGTACCGTCTCCCCGGTGTTGTGGTTAAAGTGTACCGTCTCCCCGGTGTTGTGGTTAAAGTGTACCGTCTCCCTGGTGTTGTGGCTAAAGTGTACCGTCTCCCCGGTGTTGTGGTTAAAGTGTACTGTCTCCCTGATGTCGTGATTTAAGTGTACCGTCTCCCCGGTGTTGTGGTTTAAGTGTACCGTCTCCCTGGTGTTGTGGTTAAAGTGTACTGTCTCCCTGATGTCGTGATTCAAGTGTACCGTCTCCCTGATGTCGTGATTTAAGTGTACCGTCTGCCTGATGTCGTGATTTAAATGTACCGTCTCCCTGAGGTCGTGATTTAAGTGTACCGTCTCCCTGATGTCGTGATTTAAGTGTACCGTCTCCCTGTTGTCGTGATTTGAGTGTACCGTCTCCCTGTTGTCGTGGTTTGAACGAGAGGTCAGGGTTCGATACATGAGATCTCGTCCATGAATTGGTTCGAGCTAATCGATATATTCGAATGATCTTATGTTCGAGTTACCGGGAGACCACCGTTTGTATAGATACTAATTAGGTAATGAGTCAGAGAAAAGACTCATGTGGACCAAGTTAAGACTGATCTTGGTCTACTCTGTTCTCCAATCTTGTTTACAGTCATGTACATCATGATACGCATTTGATGTTTAAAGTCACGCATAGCTGAATAAAGGTTGAAACGCCTTGACTGACCATTTCATGCACAGGGGTAAAGAACATAAACATGACTTCCGACATACATCTGCTATATGCTAATTTGTTTAGCAATATTTGTGTCAAATTAATGGAACAGTATCGACAGTGAAATAGGACGATCATACTCAAGGGAGGCATAGCTTTCTCTTTCGTCTTCCGTAAAAATAAACATTCTACGGACATGACTGAATTCTGAAATCAATAATATGTTTTACTCACAAAGACTTACTCTAGCTTTGGATATATGATCTGTGCTCGTTATAATGTCGCATCATCGCCATGGGGGGGTGGGGTGGGGGCGGGGGGGGGGGGGGGGGAATGGCATGCTCTGTGAGGAAACAATAAAACCGACCCCCCAAAATTGCTCTATGTGTGCTCCGGTATAGCTCCGGCGAGCTATATCGGCTAGGTGTGACAGGCCCTTTAAGGAAGTTGATATATCGTTTCTTAATTTGTTTTTCTTCAAACAACACAATTAAGGTTCTGTCCGTCCCATTGACGGTTGCAATATTTGTTTTCATCCTTTTCCACATACACAACCTCTGCTGCAGCTCGACAACATTTTAAAACTCTCTATAAATGATTGTATAACTATATTGAATAGAGTTGGAAAACAATGTGACAAAAGGTGAAAACGCTCGTTTAGAGAAATTTCTCCTTTTGTCACAGTCAGTGATTTCAAAAGTCGTCTGCAGCAGAGGCGTCAGAAAACGTCTGTATGTGAGAAAGAGTTACTCAAGACAGTAAGTTGATTGATTGATTGGGCTTTAACGCCGTCTTTAACAATTTCTCAGTCATATCACGGCGGCCAGTTCACCTACTCATGAGTTTCCTGGTTTTCTTACACCAGTACTCCACACAACAATCTTCCACATAGACTTAGCCCATTGGTTGAAGACGAATGACGCGAGTCGCATTGACTTTTGTCAAACGTCGGCCGAGAAAGTTGGCCGAGCCAGGGTTCGAACTCACAATCCCTTGATTGAC
>JASEVX010000006.1:6097520-6318470 GCA_031761405.1 Serripes groenlandicus | reverse complement strand
TGCAAAATGAATGAGTTCATTGTCTCAATAATCATATATGTGTAGGCATGAATATTGGGAAAAAGGTAGTATCTAGGAAGTTTAATGTTTGTTCAAGTTTGAATGCATAATGCCCGTGACAAAACGACTATGCGTTATTGACACTGCGTAACGGAATCGTATAAACGTAAATTGGGGCTTCATTTACAGTTATTTTGATTATCATAATATCTTGGACATCCTTGCAAATACAACGGCAGGGAGAGACTAAGTCTTCAGTGACTGTAAGCAGATAATTAAGACCCAGAATTTTTAGAAACGGCGCAATTCAATAATGTCTGATCATCATCCGGTATATGCTAATTGTGTCTGGTCATAAGAACGCGACATCCGGTTTGCGACCGCCGATTAAAAAGATGATTCAGTCTTGTCGGGATCGTACACAACATCAACACGCTCTACAAGCGTTATCGAAGGGGAACTCCGCTTTGCGTTCCGTGTAGCAGTTTTGTAGCTAAATATGTGTAAGGGTTTGTACCAGAAGTGTACAAGCTGTTATTCGATTGGAAGATTAGCTACCGTTTGTACCAGAGGGAACAAGCTGTTATTTGATTGGTAGACTGGCTACCGTTTGTACCAGAAGTAAACTAGCTGTTATTTGATTGGTAGAATGGAATACCGTTTGTACCAGAAGTGAACAAGCTGTTATTTGATTGGTAGAATGGAATACCGTTAGTATCAGGAATAAACAAGCTGTTATTTGATTGGAAGAATGGAATACCGTTTGTACCAGAAGTGAACAAGCTGTTATTTGATTGGTAGAATGGAATACCGTCTGTACCAGGAATAAACAAGCTGTTATTTGATTGGTAGAATGGAATACCGTTAGTACCAGAAGTGAACAAGCTGTTATTTGATTGGTAGAATGGAATACCGTTAGTACAAGGAATAAACAAGCTGTTATTTGATTGGTAGAATGGAGTACCGTTTGTACCAGAAGTGAACAAGCTGTTATTTGATTGGTAGAATGGAATACCGTTTGTACCAGAAGTGAACAAGCTGTTATTTGAATAGTAGATTGGAAACCGTTTGTACCAGAAGTAAACAAGCTGTTATTTGATTGGTAGACTGGCTACCGTTTGTACCAAAGGTGACCAAGCTGTTATTTGATCGGTAGACTGGCTACCGTTTGTACCAAAGATGAACAAGCTGTTATTTGATCGGTATACTGGCTACTGTTTGTACCAGAAGTGAACAATCTGTTATTTGATTGGTAGACTGGCTACCGTTTGTACCAGAAGGAAACAGGCTGTTATTTGATTGGTAGATTGGCTACTGTTTGTACCTGAAGTAAACAAGCTGTTATTTGATTGGTAGACTGGCTACTGTTTGTACCAGAAGTAAACAAGCTGTCATTTGATTAGTGGATTGGTTACCATTTGTACCAGAAGTAAATAAGCTGTTATTTGATTGGTAGATTGGCTACCGTTTGTATCAGAAGTAAACAAGCTGTTATTTGATTGGTAGATTAGCTACCGTTTGTACCAGAAGTGAACAAGCTGTTATTTGATTGGTAGATTAGCTACCGTTTGTACCAGAAGTGAACAAGCTGTTATTTGATTGGTAGACTGGCTACCGTTTGTACCAGAAGTGAACAAGCTGTTATTTGATTGGTAGATTGGAATACCGTTTGTACCAGAAGTGAACAAGCTTTTATTTGATTGGTAGATTAGCTACCGTTTGTACCAGAAGTGAACAAGCTGTTATTTGATTGGTAGACTGGCTACCGTTTGTACCAGAAGTGAACAAGCTGTTATTTGATTGGCACATTGGCTACCGTTTGTACCGGAAGTAAACAAGCTGTTATTTGATTGGTATATTTGCTACTGTTTGTACCAGAAGTGAACAAGCTGTTACTTGATTGGTAGACTGGCTACCGTTTGTACCAGAATTGAACACGCTGTAATTTGATTTGTACATTGGCTACCGTTTGTACCGGAAGTAAACAAGCTGTTATTTGATTGGTATATTAGCTACCGTTTATGCCAGAAGTGAACAAGCTGTTATTTGATTGGTATATTAGCTACCGTTTATGCCAGAAGTGAACACGGTGTTATTTGATTGGTACATTGGCTACCGTTTGTACCGGAAGTAAACAAGCTGTTTTTTGATAGGTAGATTGGCTACCTTTGTACCGGAAGTAAACAAGCTGTTATTTGATTGGTAGATTGGCTACCGTTTACTACCATACAATTTTATTAAACGCAGGTCCCATTTAGCCAGCGCGAGAATCATCCCTAATTCTTTCCAAAATACAAACATTCTGAAGCAGACGGCTTTGAAAAGACGTAGGTGACATTTTGGAAGAAAATCTCTGCCAATACAGATTTAAATATTGATCATAGTTAAATATATTGTGACAATAGCAGAATTTGCTTTTTGCAAGCAAAGTCACCTCTTGCAACGCTGTTTATGAAGGTCGTCTGCAAGTTAGTGAAAGGGCTTTGAGGTCGATGTCTCACTCCGTTAACTCTTTCCGATATTCAGATGGATTTGGACAAATCTCCATTAGACGACAATCACATTTGAGCCGTCCCGCGGATAGACACCTTTCACATTTTCATTTGAAAGAAATCTAGGGACAATTGAAAGTACATTTGAAATACTCGTTAAATAGTGTCTCATTCTGGGACGATTTTATCAAATGCCGTCTGTCGAAAATATATTTCCTGTTGTCTCCACATGTAAATGAATTACTTCGGACCTTGTGTCGACTATTAGGACTTTATGCCTGGCGAAGATCTAGTCCCTCTACAGTATATTCAGAATATTCCATATTCGCCATAGAGTAGTACAGCCATGCGGAAAGCATTTGGAAGATGTGTACAGCCATAACGCGACTATTTAGTTTGCAATTCGTTCGTAATATCCATTATCTATTTGGAAAGTTGTTCGGTTTCTTTTGACATGGCTCGGGTTTGCTAATTTTATACAGATACCATTCAGCATTTTGATTGTTTTATCGCCATTTCCAACACTATTATTGTCAGTTATATCACAGCTACAGTTCGCTTATTCATGATCCCTGGGTAAACAAACCAGTTCTATGTTAAGAAAGGTACCTTGTCCAAGGGCACTCCACCATAATAGTTGCGCCGCGACTGGGTATGGAGTCCGGGACGCCCGGTTCTATATACCCGACTCTAACCACTCGACCACGGCGGATTCCTTAAGCATTTCTACTTTTAATATGGGAATTCCAACCCTCTAGTGCGTAAGTACATTTTTTTAATAAATGTTTGAATTAACGATATAATTATCATACGACTAATTAATTAGATATAGCATGGATATGACTGATGTCATTTCTCGTAACTCACCGAATACTGCGATAAAAAGTAGCTGAGTTGACGGGGTTTCGTGATCCGATAAAGTGTATAAACGTCATTGATGACGTCATATATACCATCCGGTCAGCTGATATTATCACATGGGAAAATATTTCCTTCTTCGAAATGAAAAAACTTATCACTGCTATAAAATTATGTTTCTTTTAATCTTCCTTCATGCTTTAATGGTGTTATGTAATTTGAATTCCAAATTACATTCGACAAGATCATTTTGATTTCCCAATTACATTCGACGATATGATTTTGAATTCCCAATTACATTCGACGATATGATTTTGAATTCCCAATTACATTCGACGATATGATTTTGAATTTCCAATTACATTCGACGATACTTACATTCGGCGATATGATTTTGAATTCCCAATTACATTCGACGATATGATTTTGAATTCCCAATTACGTTCTACGAAATCATTTTGAATTCCCAATTACGTTCGAAGATATCATTTTGAATTCCAAATTACATTCGACGATATCATTTTGAATTCCCAATTACATTCGACGGTATCATTTTGCTTTGAGTGGTCTGCATCCTTTATAACGAGAAATTACTTTTCAATGTTTGATGGATTTATTGATCGGTGATTAAACGCCGTTTACACATGTTTTTCTTGGCTTTCTCAAACAAGTACTCAACACTCATACACAACAGACTTTCCAAGCAA
Source organism: Serripes groenlandicus (assembly GCA_031761405.1). Classification (NCBI taxonomy): domain Eukaryota; kingdom Metazoa; phylum Mollusca; class Bivalvia; order Cardiida; family Cardiidae; genus Serripes; species Serripes groenlandicus. The sequence goes on along the minus strand of JASEVX010000006.1, from coordinate 6,314,413 downwards.
CAGGCTTCTTTTCCACATATACTGTTTGTTAACCAATGGCAGAAGAATGACGCTTGTCAAAATGACGTCGGAAAGCATTAATGCCGAGCTTGGGTTCGACTATTATATGAATTATATCTAATGATCGCATTAAAAAAAGTGAACAAATATGCCATAATAACATCAATCCATCGTCATTAAGAACAATTCTCTTGAGAGTTTTAAAAGGCGAAATTATCCATTGAGAGGAATCCTTAAAACCGCTACAATTCCAGACTAAATCGTATCAAAACCGAACAAGAAAAATCATTTTTATTTGTTCTTTGTAACACGATACACATATAAAATCGTTGACAGACATGCCTGTAGTTTTGACAGATCACGAGCGCTGTTTCAATCAGATTGATGTTTTTAATCAACCGTATTGTCGTCGGAATTGTGTCATAGGACATTACTGGAAATGGATTGGTTACTTACATGGGACGTCTAAAGGGCCTGTCCCACACTACCGATGTACCTCGCCGGGACTAAACCGGAGCACACAATTAACACCGGTGAGAAAATCGGCGGAGCTCCGTCGAGAAAGAATTTGAAAAATCACGATTGGCTGTAGCAATATCGCTAAGAACGATACCGGTGCTCTACCGACATTAACGAAGCCATACCGTAGTACTGCCGTTGTAGCGCAACGGCTGACATTTTTTAGCATGTTGACAAAATTATACCGTCGCCCGCCGTTGCTAATCTTTTCGCCGATGTTCTGACGATGTCCTGACGATGTTCTGACGATGTCCTGACGATGTCCTGACGATGTTCTGACGATGTCCTGACGATGTTCTGACGATGTTCTGACGATGTCCTGACGATGTCCTGACGATGTTCTGACGATGTCCTGACGATGTCCTGACGATGTCCTGACGATGTCCTGACGATGTTCTGACGATGTCCTGACGATGTCCTGACGATGTCCTGACGATGTCCTGACGATGTCCTGACGATGAATTATCGTTCTAAGCGATATGATAACGTTGCGGGGCCGTACTATTATCGATCCCCGAAAATCGCCAAATGTGTGCTCCGGTATAGTTTCTTCAAATATCCATATTTTTCTTTGAACATTTGATGAACACCAATATTATTAATGACACTTTCAAGATGTAATAAGAATCAACGTCTTTGGGTCATCTTAGCAATTTTTTAAATTGTATTTGTATGGTATTTTACGCCGCCTTCAACAATGTTTTAGTTATATCACGCCGTTTTAAAACGTCCTTCATTGACGCTCCGACAAACTGTTGAAAGCAGCGTAAAACACCATATAATCAGGCTATAGGTTATCACTTGAATGTCCGACTTAGATATATACACTCGGCTTTAAATGACAATTCGAATATACAACAAACGCAGTTTCTATTTCACCTGTAAAATTAAAAAAAGTTTCCATCTAAAAATGGTTATTAGTCGCCGGGCAGAAGCCCGCGACTTCTATTTTTAATAGCTTTTCGGAAATCACATGGGAGGGCGGCTTATTATTAGAAAGAAACAAATCTAGATGATTTGAACATATTACAATTGTGGTTGTTTACGAACACTAATAAATGACACATCTAAAATGAAATAAATATTCCGATTTTTTAATGTTTGCAGTTTTTTTTATTTCACTCGCATTTAAGTTTTTTGTCTTATTTACGAAGACAAAAGTGGTCCCTTCAAGACGTGAACCAACACCCCCTAATGCAGACTCTTATGTGTCATCATTTAGGTCAATTTCGGATTCTCCTTTTAATAGCAATTTTAACTTACTAAATGTTGTTTTCATGTTCAAAGAGATGTCTTGATTTGTGTAGAATTCATTTAATAATGTTAATCCATGAATATCTAAAGTAGGAACTGTTTCTAAGCTAAATATAGACCCTATTCTGTTGTGTAGTTTCGTGACCTTTAACATCGATTTTCGCGCATGCGCATTTCGATATGAAAAAGCGAGTGATATTATTTTATTTTAGACAAGTACAAGACGAATGTTTGACGCAAAGCGTCAAAGAGAAGCCGCAATATTTCGTTGTACATGTAGAAATAAGAAAAAAAGAACATTTTTAAATCCACAAACAATAGAACAATTTAAACTGTAGACGGTAATGCTGATATATTTCTCCTTTTGAAGACTTTTGTTTTCTTCAAATTACCTCCCTTTAAAGCAATACCAGGATATTTACCTTGTGATTCGAATAAGATTGACACACATTGAAATTATATGAATGAATACTATTATTTAAATAAGTAACAACAGCAAAATTAAATTTAAGCCAAGATAAATGTGTACACATTTCGTTAATTTTTTATAGATACCCTAATGTATAGGTATGTATATAAAATTTATAAGCAAATGTTTTCATTTCAACGTTCCTAATGTTTGAATAGACTAAGGAAAGTCAAGAATACATAAATAAATCAATGCAGTCTTTTCCGGCGACATTGATGCCTTGCATCAACTTTCTCTTGTATCTCTGTGAAAAACAAAAAAGCATTGCACACTCGGTAGCTGTATGGTCGCCATTTTGTTCAATTAACGGGGGGTATTTAGGTATAGATTGCTTCTGCTCACACACGGCATCCTCGGTACCCAGGCTATTCATAAACTATATGATGCCCCGGGCAAATTGGCTAGCGAAACTTCGTAAAGCATGCACCACGATTTCCTCCGTAACTAAACTGTCATGTTCGTATCGCATGAGGTTTGTGTCATGCGGCCAATCAAGCGGATACATTTCACCTCATAAATTATTCATGAGTACGATATTTTTACAGCCAGTATCATATAGTTTATAAATAACCTGGGTACCGAGGATGACATACGGCTGACCATTCTCATGCTGAATTCACGGATATTAACGCCGTTATCCAAGACTTCTGGTAAGAAAGTTCATATGCGTGGCTTTTAGGGTTAATATGACTAGATAAGGAACAGAATAAAATAGCAGAATGACGTTTTTGAGTTTTCAGTGAATCGTATTCGGCCACTTCCTCAATCGATGATCACGTTCATATCGAATTAAACAAACTGCTATAATGTACTGCTGTTATTTGTTTGTATTTTAATTGTAAAACCTTTTCATAGTTTTATTTTCACATCCTGGTTACCGGCAAATACTACAATAGATGTCGAGATGCAAACCGTATTAACCCTTTCCCTCATATAAACGCTTTTTGACGCCTCTGCAGCAGACGGCTGTTTGAAAACATAGTGACAAAAGAAGAAATTGCTCAAAACGAGCAATTTCTCCTTTTGCCACTATGTTTTCCACTTTTATTCATAGGTTATCCATTTAATTATAGAGATTTTCCATTTTTTGACAAAATGTGTTCAAAGTCGTCTGCTGCAGAATTGTCGTATGAGGGAAAGGGTTAACCAACCCGTCATTCAATTATGTTTTTAATATTTGTGTGTGTAAATGCCGAGTATGAAGTAAACGATAACCAATTTTGTTTCTAAATACTTCATTGATACAAAATGCGAATGCAATAAAACTGTCAGCTTTACCAGGGACGTAGATAAGAGGGATAGGTAACTAAACTGTATACTAAAATATCACACTTACCAACATTTGTAGCAAGTAAAACTAAAAAAACTATTCAAGATATGAAAATAAAAAATAAACATTCTTTAAGTTTAATCATTCTTCTATTGCAGTAGATAAAAATATTTTAATATACTACAGGTTTTGATAATATGTCATCCTTATGAAAAATGTCAGTCTATTAATTTTTGGAAAAAAATAATATAATTCAGAAATCCCAATATCTGTGTCTACCAGTCAGTGTTCAAAATACCAAAAGAAATCCAGTTGTTCATTGTATCTCTAACTTAAGTCGAAATGTTAAGCTTTCAGAATATGTATGTTTAGTTTGTGCCAAATGGGACTTCAAAGTTTTACTTGCTACCAAATGTGAACATTTGGACAATTTTTATTTCTATGTGTGATATTTTAACCAGATAACAGGTGTACAGGTGGATTTGCCTGTCCTTCTTATCTATGTCCCTTGCTTTACCAAGCAGTAATCACTCACCAAAAGCCATAATACTATCTCAATATACTGTAAATTGACCTAATATGAATGATTGACTTGATACACGTAAATTGGATATCACTGATACGCAATCAAAATGATATACGCTAAACGAATAATGGTTTTCATCTCGGTGGCGAAGATCCCTCGTCAGTGTGCGTTCACTATGCAAAATGCGTATACTCAAACTGATTTTTTTACCAGTATTCTTAAATGCATTTAAATTCTTCTGTTTAAAGAGGAACATTCGGCTTTCACAGAAAGCTCTGAACAGGACCGATATTCAACATCGGTCTCCTACAGATAGTTTCCTGTTTGACACTAGATTTATCCCGTGACAGAGGCACATTTACGATACCCTTATATGTTTTTCAAGTTTGTAGCTAGCTTCATCCTATGCGAGGCACACTTACGATACACTATAGATGTTTTTCAAGTTTGTCGCTAGCTTTATCCCGTGACGGAGGCACATTTACCATACCCTATAGATGTTTTTCAAGTTTGTCAATAGCTTTATCCCGTGACGGATGCACATTTACGTTCTCCTACAAATGTATTACCTGTCACTGACTTTATCCCGTGACAGAGGCACATTTACGATCAACTACAGATGTTTTACCTGTCGCTGACTTTATCTCATGACATATGCACATTTACGATCTCCTACAGATGTATTACCTGTCACTGACCTTATCTCATGACAGAGGCACATTTACGATCTCCTACAGATGTTTAACCTGTCACTGACTTTATCTCATGACAGAGGCACATTTACGTTCTCCTACAGATGTGTTACCTGTCAGTGACTTTATCTCATGACAGAGGCACATTTACGATCTCCTACAGATGTTTAACCTGTGTGTTACTGACTTTATCCCGTGACAGAGGCACATTTACGTTATCCTACAGATGTATTACCTGTCACTGACTTTATCTTATGACAGAGGCACATTTACGATCTCCTACCGATGTTTAACCTGTGTGTCACTGACTTTATCTCGTGACAGAGGCACATTTACGATCTCCTACAGATGTATAACCTGTCACTAACTTTATCTCATAACAGAGGCACATTTACGATCTCCTACATATGTATTACCTGTCACTGACTTTATCTCATGACATAGACACATTTACGATCTCCTACAGATGTTTAACCTGTCACTGACTTTATCTCATGACAGAGGCACATTTACGTTCTCCTACAGATGTGTTACCTGCCAGTGACTTTATCTCATGACAGAGGCACATTTACGATCTCCTACAGATGTTTAACCTGTGTGTTACTGACTTTATCCCGTGACAGAGACACATTTACGTTCTCCTACAGATGTATTACCTGTCACTGACTTTATCTCATGACAGAGGCACATTTACGATCTCCTACCGATGTTTAACCTGTGTGTCACTGACTTTATCTCGTGACAGAGGCACATTTACGATCTCCTACAGATGTATAACCTGTCACTAACTTTATCTCATAACAGAGGCACATTTACGATCTCCTACATATGTATTACCTGTCACTGACTTTATCTCATGACATAGGCACATTTACGATCTCCTACAGATGTATAACCTGTCACTAACTTTATCTCATAACATAGGCACATTTACGATCTCCTACCGATGTTTAACTTGTGTGTCACTGACTTTATCCCGTGACAGAGGCACATTTACGAACAACTACAGGTGTTTTACCTGTGTGTCATTGACTTGATCCCTTGAACAAGACACATTTACGATCTCCTTCAGATGTTTTACCTGTCACTGACTTTATCTCATGACAGAGACACATTTACGATCTCCTACAGATGTGTTACCTGTCACTGACTTTATCTCATGACAGAGACACATTTACGATCTCCTACATATGTTTTACGTGTGTCACTGACTTTATCCCGTGGCAGAGGAATATTTACGATATCCTACAGATGTTTTACCTGTGTGTATCTGACTTTATCCCGTGGCAGAGGCACATTTACGATCTCCTACTGATGTTTAACCTGTGTGTCACTGACTTTATCCAGTGACAGAGACACATTTACGATCTCCTACAGATGTTTTACGTGTGTCACTGACTTTATCCCATGGCAGAGGAATAGTTACGATATCCTACAGATGTGTTACCTGTCTGTCAGTGACTTTATCCCGTGGCAGAGGCACATTTACGATCTCCTACAGATGTTTTACGTGTGTCACTGACTTTATCAAATGGCAGAGTATTATTTACGATATCCTACATATGTTTTACGTGTGTCACTGACTTTATCCCGTGGCAGAGACACATTTACGATCTCCTACAGATGTTTTACGTGTGTCACTGACTTTATCAAATGGCAGAGGAATATTTACGATATCCTACAGATGTTTTACCTGTCTGTCAGTGACTTTATCCCGTGGCAGAGGCACATTTACGACCTCCTACAGATGTTTTACCTGTGTGTCATTGACTTTATCAAATGGCAGAGGCACATTTACGATCTCCTACTGATGTTTAACCTGTGTGTCACTGACTTTATCCAGTGACAGAGACACATTTACGATATCCTACAGATGTTTTACCTGTCTGTCAGTGACTTTATCCCGTGGCAGAGGCACATTTACGACCTCCTACAGATGTTTTACCTGTGTGTGATTGACTTTATCAAATGGCAGAGGCACATTTACGATCTCCTACTGATGTTTAACCTGTGTGTCACTGACTTTATCCAGTGACAGAGACACATTTACGATATCCTACCGATGTTTTACCTGTCTGTCACTGACTTTATCCCGTGGCAGAGGCACATTTACGATCTCCTACAGATGTTTTACGTGTGTCACTTACTTTATCCCGTGGCAGAGGAATATTTACGATATCCTACAGATGTTTTACCTGTCTGTCACTGACTTTATCCCGTGGCAGAGACACATTTACGATCTCCTACAGACGTTTTACGTGTGTCACTGACTTTATCAAATGGCAGAGTATTATTTACGATATCCTACAGATGTTTTACCTGTCTGTCACTGACTTTATCCCGTGGCAGAGACACATTTACGATCTCCTACAGACGTTTTACGTGTGTCACTGACTTTATCAAATGGCAGAGTATTATTTACGATATCCTACAGATGTTTTACCTGTCTGTCACTGACTTTATCCCGTGGCAGAGACACATTTACGATATCCTACAGACGTTTTACGTGTGTCACTGACTTTATCAAATGGCAGAGTATTATTTACGATATCCTACAGATGTTTTACCTGTCTGTCACTGACTTTATCCCGTGGCAGAGACACATTTACGATATCCTACATATGTTTTACCTGTCTGTCACTGACTTTATCCCGTGACAGAGGCACATTTACGATCTCCTGCAGATGTTTTACCTACATGTATGATTCACAAGCTTTATCCCGTGACTAAGACATATTTACGATCACCCTACATATCTTCTACCTATGTGTCACAAGCTTTATCCCGTAACTAAGACATATTTACGATCACCCTACATATCTTTTACCTGTGTGTCATAAGCTTTATCACGTGACTAAGACACATTTACGATCACGCTACATATCCTTTAGCTATGTGTCACAAGCTTTATCCCGTGACTAAGACACATTTATGATCTCTAAAAGATGTTTTTACCTGTGTGTAACTAGCTTTATCCCGTGATAGACACAAATTAACGATCACCTACAGATGGTTTAACATAGAAGAAGGCCATATTAACGGCTTGCATACGGGGTTGATAACACCATCAAACCAAGATTTGCCTTTGACAGACAATTGATTAGAAAGCATTTTGAAAACTCCACTAGATAACCTTATTTGTTAAACACTTAATCTGGTTCAAACTGGAAGCTTGTTAATGCTCCAAGGGGTTCAAGTATCACACAGTTAATACGATTGATGTCGATATATATATGCGCCCATCGGAGGAGTTACGTCGGTTCAAACGAGGCCTTGACACACATATGCGGATGTTGTGACTTGGGTGAGCCTGTACACAAGTACGGACTCACAACAGTATTCACCGTCCGCCTATACTAGAGCCATGTCGGGCACAACGCGGTATTGAGGTGTTCTACTTATAGTTTAACAAATGAAAAATCGCACAAAACAAGTTGTATTTATTTGTATTGATGCAATACATGCGCAATTTGATGTCCATGACAATACCAGTGTTAATCATTTGTACTGCAATAAATGCTCAATTTGATGTTCATGACAATACACGCATTAAGCTGTGTTAACCCTTTCCCTCATATAGACGCCTTATGACGCCTCTGCAGCAGACGGCTTTTTGAAAACATAGTGACAAAAGAAGAAATTGCACAAATCGTGCAATTTCACATTTGCCACAATGTTTTCCATTTTTCTTCATAGGTTATCCATTCAATTATAGAGATTTTCCATTTTTTGACAAAATGTGTTCAAAGTCGTCTACTGCAGAATTGTCGTATGAGGGAAAGGGTTAAACATCTGCGTATCAATATCGCCCAGATGCCAAAGTCCATCGATGCCGCAGCGGGTGACTTCGGCATCCACTCTACAGGTGTTATATACTTGACATCTTTGTCCTTGAGGTACAAAACGGATGATTTCGCTGTGTGACTTAATGCAGTCTCTTGATGCAGACTCTTGATGAAACACCCATGTCCTTTTAACTAGAGGAGAAAAGTGGTACATTTTTGTCCAAAAACAGATTTTTGAATATTTTTAACACAGAACTTTGAGTTAACTTGTGTGCTTTTGTCAATGATTCTGGGTTCAGGCTTGCCAATGCCAACCTATGAACTCGACGGCGAAAGAATCACGCTTAACCAACTTCAAGTTATGCCTATCATGTTGACTCTTGTCCCATAACTTCATCTTAGGTAGAATATAGTCAGAGTAACTTATTGTTTCCAGTTATCGTTCCGCAGTCACAGCTTCCAAAAGCTTTGCCTGTGTTTAATAATTTGTCATGTATTAATCTGCTGACCACTGCACTTTTTTTCAGTGTTTGGCATGCGAATCTTTCGAAATAAAGTGATTGACAATTCCGGTTAACATACCAAACTTCGTTGCCATCTCGCGTTTGATTGGTAGATTGGTTCTAGATATTATGGAATCAACAGACTTAATCGATGCCGGAGTTGACAATTTTTGGAGTTTTAAACATGGGTTGGAATCTCACTGTTACCGGCGACAGAATTCATGACTCAGCTTCATGACAAACATTACTAATAGTCTCAACAGAAATCGTAGATCCATGCTCCATTACTGTTCAATTATAAGTTGACATGCATGCATTGATTCTTCTCGAAAATTATCAGTTTTTCCCGCAACCCAGAGGACACCTCGAGGGTTTGGTGCAAAACGGTTGTAACTCAAATCCTATTTAGAAAACCCTGGTTTAGGGGCAATTTTGACCCCTTTGTAAACAATGCTAATTTAGGTGCCATTGCTCAGAACGAGCAATGGCACCTAAATTTCCATTGTTTACCAAGAAAAGTGATTTAACGCTTGTGAAGACTTTATAGCGGGGTGATTAATCTTGGTAAAAAAATACCGATTCGAGTTACAACCGTTTTACACCAAGCCCTCGACCTTCGTTTAACAACTTGACTTCTGGGACCGATTGTGTGAAGCCCGTGTCAGCAGTTTAGAGCCAGGCCGGCCGGAGTGTTCGCGGCGTTGCTCGCCAAATAGTTGATTCTGAACGGCGAGGGTAAATAATACCAAAGAATAAATAAATTTTCGCGGCGTCTGATCAGACTCTAAAAGGTTGACTGGCCAAAACCAAACACTTTTATCTTGATTTTCCTGAAATTGGTTTATACACACTTTCAGTTGCACAACTGAGTAAGTCCATTTTAAAAATTCAGCATTGACATTGTTAATAATCATCATACCTCTTCTCTGCTTAAATGTGAAAGGAAACAGTCTTACATGAACTGTTTAATCCGGAAGGGTATACTTGTTTCATAATAAGTGACCTTTCTGAACGCAATGTCTGTTTAATGGGTGAAAAGGCGTAGTGAAATCTAATGAATGCAGCATGGTACCAGACTGGAAAAGTAATTATGATCTAGCAAATTGGCACCATGTTTCTACAAAATATTCAATTTTCAGTTAAAAGCGATATTTCTTAGTTCACCACGTGAGATCCACATTTTTTTATGTTACACATTAGGGCAAATAATTAACATTGTCTGAGGAAATTAGATCCAGTCCTTTATTTTATAGTCCGAATCCCAATATTAACTTGTTGTGTCTATTTAACCAATCTGAAAAGATACAAACCATTTTCAAGTTCAGAGTTTTCTCAAAATTACAAGAAAAATGCAAAAAAACACACCACCAACATAATGTACAGCATGGGAAACCTTGGCACAATTTGACATTTTGAATGTTGTCTAACTTTGCCACAAAACTTTCCATTTTCAACTATTCTCTATTTGAAAATGTCACAGACAACAAACGTATTGGATATGACATGCATTTTGCAAACACCAAATTTCAATAGATACAAACATGTATTGCTAAAAGGTACGTTTCCAGGAACATTAACCTAACTCACTGCTGTGTTTTCGAACTGCCAAATGTATTTCGTATGTATAGCTTTCAGTACATCTTGAGATATGGAAAGGTCAATTATTCTATATTCTATATATAGCATTCATGAATATTCCAGTCTTTTTGGTCTCCGAAATTGACGTCAAAGCTGTCATTTTCACATTATTTCTGAAAAAAAAAAAAAAACAGGGCCCATTCGCATATTCAAACCGGAACTGTTGTCTGCTGCCTCAGATCATACGCTATAATCCTCTATGTCAACTTACGCCAAATTCATCCGCATAGTCCCTAAGACAATGTTTGCTAAGAAATGAGTGTATGCCTTCACCAGAATGCATTGAATATATGACATTGATTTTAAATTCAATGATACATTGGAAATGATTGATTTGATAATTGTTAGGTTTTTTTTACCTTGTTTTAAATTGAAAGTAGAGAATGTGAAAACCTGTTTCGTCCCAGCCCAATTTCGTCCAAAAAGACGGTAACCGTTTTCGTCGGATGAGTTCTTTCGTGCATAATGCATGACCCCCACCCACTTTCTTTGGATTATTTTAAAGTTTGGAGGTAACTCTTTACAATCATATATGGTTTTCCATCTGAGAAACGCTTAGAAAGTTCGACAATTGAGGGTTGAAAGTCATTGATTTACATGGAAACAAATCAGGTCTAGATTTGGTGCTTTGTGATCTCCTTATGACTTTTATATCATACTTGGAATGGTCTGACGGAATCTTAGATCAAACTCGCAATCTCTGAATCTTAAGAAGGATGATTTAGGAATACGAGTACAAGTCGATGACACATTGAACATAAATATCAGTGTGTATTACGAGGGCTTGGTGTGAAAGGGTTGTAACTAAAAACCTATTTTGAAAATCCTGGTTTAGGGGCAGTTCTGACCCCTTTGTAAACAATGCAAATTTAGGTGCCATTGCTCAGAATGAGCAATGGCACCTAAATTTCCATTGTTTACCAAGTAAAATGTTTCAATACTTTTAAAGACTTTATGGCGAGGTGATTAACCTTGGTAAAAAAATACCAATTTTAGTTACGACCGTTTCACGCCAAGCCCTCGATTAGTATTCTACCGGATGCATGTTTGATTTCACATGTGATGTATCACCTTTGCGGGATTTCGATTGTATAGTCTGCCCTCCAAGATGCAGACTGAGTTTTACTTTTACATGGAAAGTAATTTTGTAGAATTGTACCTTGAGTGATACCCTCTCAGTTATTGTGTAACAAAATCACATTGCATAATTCAGACGACTGTTAAAACCCTTGAACGATCAAAGGATAATTTTCTCAGTGTGTGTACACCACGTGACTTTTGACGGCGATAGGACTTTGTAAGCGGTGTAGACTGCGCCATGTTTCATTAACAACAAGACGAATTTTGATGCTAAGCATCAAAGACGCCGCGCATGCTTTTAAGGCATGACTTAAAGGAAAGCAGATGCAGTTCAATACATTTAAATAACCTGTGCAAACGGACAGGATGTAAAGACGGCCAAATGTACCTTTATCTTAAACAAGAAGGCCGAGATGTTCCTTATTGCTACCTGGATACCATAGTCTATAATAAAATGTTATCAATAGCAAAAAGGGTCCATTTTGACGTAGGGAGTGGAGTATATACTTTATATGCTACGATCTATATGATATTTAGCATGTAAAATTTAGTCGTGAAATGACGAGTTAAGTCTTCAAACTATTTGTTTTACGTTTGCTTAACATTGACTGCAACAAAATAAGCTGAAGTTTCTTAATTTTAAATCTGCTCTAACTAGATCAATTAGACAAACAAAAAACATAGATACTGAAATATTAACAGATATTAACTTAAGTGTTAATGCCTCTAATTATAAGTTAAGTGTGACACAAGCTTTGGAAGGAGAGAGGGAAGTCGATTCTCCTTCCAGTTGAGCAGAAGTATGATAACAAAAAACGAGAGTATATAAACAAAATATACAAATAATTCTAACAAGTTTAAAGATATTTAATATCGAAATTAAGCATTTATGAAATTAAAAGAAAAAGTTTTCATGTATAGTCAACATATAGCAAGAATACAATGGTCTGAATGAACAACTGTATGGGGAGGAACGTTTTAAGTTGAGTAATACAACAAAAATAAATTGGAAACAAGAGGGCCATGATGCCCTGGAATCGCTCACCTGAGAATGGGTTATTTAAGACTTTAATCTTTCAGCGCCAATGGCAATATCATCTAGACAAATTTTCTGACAAAATTTCAAGCTGCTCAAGTCAAAAATGCAATCTCTATAGTGTTAACTAGATTGTTCTGCAATTTAGCCTAGTGACCTAGTTGTCCTGACGTGACCCATATTCGAACTTTACCTAGATATCACTAAGACAAACATTCTGAGAAAGTTTCAACATGCTCAACCCAAAAATGTGGCTTCCAAAGTGTTAATAAGACTTTCCTTAAATTTGGCCTAGTGACGTAGTTTTTGACCGGTCATGACCTACATTCAAACTTAGCCTAGATATTACCAAGACAAACATTCCAACATAGTTTCATCATGCTCAAGCCAAAAAAGTGGCTTCCAAAGTGTTAACAAGATGTTCCTTACATTTGGCCTAGTGACCTAGTTTTTTACCGGACATGACCAACATTCAAACTTGGCCTAGATATCATCAAGACAAACTTTCTGAGAAAGTTTCAACATGCTCAAGTAAAAAATGCGGCTTCCAGAGTGTTAACAAGCTTTTCTTTAAATTTGGCCTAGTGACCTAGTTTTTGACCCGACATGATCTTTATTCAAACTCGGCCTAGATATCACTAAGACAAACATTCTGACAAATGTTCAACATGTTCAAGCCAAAAATACGGCTTCCAGAGTGTTAACAAGATTTTCATTAAATTTGGCCTAGTGACCTAGTTTTTGACCCGACATAACCCAGTTTCAAACTTGGCCTAGATATAATCGAGACAAACTTTCTGACAAAGTGTCAACATGCTCAAGTTTAAAATATGCCTTCCAGAGTGTTAACAAGATTTTCCTTCAATTTAGCCTAGTGACCTAGTTTTTGACCCGACATGACCTATATTCAAACTTGTGCTAGATATCATAAGACAAACATTCTGACAAAGTTTCAACATGCTCAAGTCAAAAATGCGGCTTCAGAGTGTTAACAAGATTTTCAATAAATTTGTAAACCAAACAATTAAAACAGCGTAGCCTAGTGAACTCCGTAAATCAACTCATAAAAAAAGCTTAGCCTAATTAGTTGGGGAACAGTTATTAAACACAATTTAAATGTATCTAAAGTTTTGTAACAACTGTGAAAGATGTACATATTTTGTATCTTGTTGTTTCTTAAATCAGTTAATACAATTTATTCAACCATATAGGCTGTTTTTTCAAACATATTACAGAGTTTTTCTTTACAATAATATCTGTGGGTTTCTCCCTTTTTGAATACGTCACCCCATGGTACAAAATTAAAACCTATCCCATACTGACGCCGCGCTTCCACGCGGCGTCAATGATGAAGAAATAAAATAGTTACCTTTGGTTTTACTTCTAAACCGAAGTAAAATATTTCTGTGCACCGTAGCATTTGTGACATCAAAGTCACGTGGTATATACACACTGTTTCTTATAACGTGCAATTACTCCATTTACCGTAATAATTTCAGTTGTTTTCAATAACAATTTCAAAGTCTTCAGCTGCAGATTTGTTGAATTGTTATGAGGGAATAACTTGAAGTAGTGATGTATCTGCGTTTGAAATATATTGATATTATTCAAAATGGCGGCAGTCCGAGCGACTCCATCGATTTGTCTCAATTGGTGGTCCTTGTTCTTTACAACTCTCCTGCTTATTCCAATTTTAAGGAACCTTAGCAATCACAACACATAACAGAGGAAACAGCACGTGCCGCGTAGATGTATGTGTCTACGGTGGTTTCATCGCTTAGTTGTCCGAAATAAGACCTATATTACATATATGTTTAATAAAGATATTATCAAACAAGATACAAGAATGGACAAATGAACATAATAGAACTAAGAAATACAAGTGTGAGATTTATTGCAACGCAATTCCCTAAACACTTCATCTAGTAGTGCATAGACATTTGACGCCAACAGAGCAGTCCCCCTGACAAACACATGAGCTCTACAAATGGATAAATCGTTCGAAAGGCGTTTTTATCATTTTCGACAATATTTCTGTATGCGTTTTATCCCATGTTCTGTGTAATTTATCACTGATACCGGTGAGTATGACTCAATGGCGGATGGGACTACTTGCAGTTTTTATAACGGTTTTGAATTGTACGACTTAAAAATTCAAAAAACGTTCTTAACCAGTTGCCTACTTATCCATAGTAAGATGTAGCGGCTGCCCACCGTTGTAGGTTCAATACATTGCTAATAGAGATTACAAATCCAAGATATTGATCCGTTCTCGACAGGCTTCGAATTCGAGGCATTTGAAACAGGAGCAGACGCTTTATTCACGTGTAGAAATCAAATTGTTTAAATGCACACAACTTGGTATTTGGTCTGCCCAACAAAAGTACATATATTGATACGTTGTGGATGACTTTAATGTTAGCCATGCTGGTAAAATAACATTGATACGCTGTGGATGACTTTAATGTTAGCCATGCTGGTAAAATAACATTGATACGCTGTTGAGGACTTTAATGTTAGCCATGCTGGTAAAATAACATTGATACGCTGTAGAGGACTTTAATGTTAGCCATGCTGGTAAAATAACATTGACACGCCGTAGAAGACTTTAATGTTAGCCATGCTGGTAAAATAATATTTATACGCCGTAGAAGACTTTAATGTTAGCCATGCTGGTAAAATAACATTGATACGCTGTAGAAGCCTTTAATGTTAGCCATGCTGGTAAAATAACATTGATACGCCGTAGAAGACTTTAATGTTAGCCATGCTGGTAAAATAAAATTGATAGGCCGTAGAAGACCTTAATGTTAGCCATGCTGGTAAAATAACATTAATACGCCGTAGAAGACTTTAATGTTAGCCATGCTGGTAAATAACATTGATACGCTGTAGAAGACTTTAATGTTAGCCATGCTGGTAAATAATATTGATACGCTGTAGAAGATTTTAATGTTAGCCATGCTGGTAAAATAACATTGATACGCTGTAGAAGACTTTAATGTTAGCCATGCTGGTAAATAATATTGATACGCTGTAGAAGATTTTTAATGTTAGCCATGCTGGTAAAATAACATTGATACGCTGTAGAAGACTTTAATGTTAGCCATGCTGGTAAAATAACATTTTAACCGCGCAGACTGATCCGTGCTGACACATTCTGTCTCAGGGGGGAAAGAGGTATAGAGTAATGATTTCTGAAACAGAAAATCAACAAGAGGCGAAAAATGTCTATCCGGATTAGCCTCCGCGGCATACTTAATCTGATCCGGGACGATACTTTACGCAGAGTCCACACTGTTGGTTTTCTCGCGGGACGGCTCATATGTCTGAAATACCGTTGAAAACGAATACTAATCCCAGTTTAACAAAAGAGGTCCCTACATCGTCAGCCGCGACTCCGTTATATTGATTATTTGCAGGTGTGGTTTGAAATTGTCACTTCGTGATGATTGCAATTAATTATTGATTTCTGGGGTGAAATGTCGTGGCTACATTACGTTTGACGAATTCCAATACTCTACTGATAGCCCTATAATCAGAGGACTAGATAAGGGGGAGTAAACTGGTCTTTTACCCACACTATCTCTCTTATTACTTAACCAAACCCTATGTTGTGGGTATTCAAAAGAATCGTCTCAGTGAGATGATTCTTTTGAGTACACACAACATAGGATTTAAGTATAAACTAAGGATTTTAAAACATTGAAACTGTTCACTATCGAGAGCTCTGCCTATAATTATGTTTCCCTCTCTCATTCGCGCGGTATGCTTGCGGTTTCATTTTTCCTATCCAACATCGTGCCTGTTTATTTGTTTTTGTTCTTTTTGTTTATTGTTGCTCCTTTTAAACTGCGAAAAAGGTTTTTTAGCTGGTTCGCTTCGTTTATTAGCTGGTTCGCTTCGTTTATTAGCAATGGTTGATCGCAACGTTTAATATTGCGTTATAAGATATAATTATGTTGGCCGGTGTCACCGTGAAAGAATAAGGACGTCCGTGTCGTCTTACCAATTTATTTACAGCACTGTTGGCCGGTGTCACCGTGAAAGAATAAGGACGTCCGTGCCGTCTGACCAGGTTATTTACAGTAATGTTGGCCAGTGTCACCGTGAAAGAATAAGGACGTCCGTGCCGTCTGACCAGGTTATTTACATTAATGTTGGCCGGTGTCACCATTAAAGAGTCAGGGCGTCCGTGTCGTCTGACCATGTTATTTACAGTACTGTTGGCCAGTGTCACCGTGAAAGAATAAGGACGTCCGTGCCGTCTGACCAGGTTATTTACATTAATGTTGGCCGGTGTCACCATTAAAGAGTCAGGGCGTCCGTGCCGTCTGACCATGTTATTTACAGTACTGTTGGCCAGTGTCACTATTAAAGAGTTAGTGCGTCCGTGTCGTCTGACCAGGTTATTTACAGTACTGTTGGCCGGTGTCACCATTAAAGAGTCAGGGCGTCCGTGTCGTCTGACCATGTTATTTACAGTACTGTTGGCCAGTGTCACCGTGAAAGAATAAGGACGTCCGTGTCGTCTGACCATGTTATTTACAGTACTGTTGGCCAGTGTCACCATTAAAGAGTTAGGGCGTCCGTGTCGTCTGACCATGTTATTTACAGTACTGTTGGCCGGTGTCACCATTAAAGAGTCAGGGCGTCCGTGTCGTCTGACCATGTTATTTACAGTACTGTTGGCCAGTGTCACCATTAAAGAGTCAGGGCGTCCGTGTCGTCTGACCAGGTTCTTTACAGCACTGTTGGCCAGTGTCACCATTAAAGAGTTAGGGCGTCCGTGTCGTCTGACCATGTTATTTACAGTACTGTTGGCCGGTGTCACCATTAAAGAGTCAGGGCGTCCGTGTCGTCTGACCAGGTTCTTTACAGCACTGTTGGCCAGTGTCACCATTAAAGAGTTAGGGCGTCCGTGTCGTCTGACCATGTTATTTACAGTACTGTTGGCCAGTGTCACTATTAAAGAGTTAGTGCGTCCGTGTCGTCTGACCATGTTATTTACAGTACTGTTGGCCGGTGTCACCATTAAAGAGTTAGGGCGTCCGTGTCGTCTGACCATGTTATTTACAGTACTGTTGGCCGGTGTCACCATTAAAGAGTTAGGGCGTCCGTGTCGTCTGACCATGTTATTTACAGTACTGTTGGCCGGTGTCACCATTAAAGAGTCAGGGCGTCCGTGTCGTCTGACCATGTTATTTACAGTACTGTTGGCCAGTGTCACCATTAAAGAGTTAGGGCGTCCGTGTCGTCTGACCATGTTATTTACAGTACTGTTGGCCGGTGTCACCATTAAAGAGTTAGGGCGTCCGTGTCGTCTGACCAGGTTCTTTACAGTACTGTTGGCCAGTGTCACCATTAAAGAGTCAGGGCGTCCGTGTCGTCTGACCATGTTATTTACAGTACTGTTGGCCGGTGTCACCATTAAAGAGTCAGGGCGTCCGTGCCGTCTGACCATGTTATTTACAGTACTGTTGGCCAGTGTCACCGTGAAAGAATAAGGACGTCCGTGCCGTCTGACCAGGTTATTTACATTAATGTTGGCCGGTGTCACCATTAAAGAGTCAGGGCGTCCGTGCCGTCTGACCATGTTATTTACAGTACTGTTGGCCAGTGTCACTATTAAAGAGTTAGTGCGTCCGTGTCGTCTGACCAGGTTATTTACAGTACTGTTGGCCGGTGTCACCATTAAAGAGTCAGGGCGTCCGTGTCGTCTGACCATGTTATTTACAGTACTGTTGGCCAGTGTCACCGTGAAAGAATAAGGACGTCCGTGCCGTCTGACCAGGTTATTTACATTAATGTTGGCCGGTGTCACCATTAAAGAGTCAGGGCGTCCGTGCCGTCTGACCATGTTATTTACAGTACTGTTGGCCAGTGTCACCATTAAAGAGTCAGGGCGTCCGTGTCGTCTGACCATGTTATTTACAGTACTGTTGGCCAGTGTCACCATTAAAGAGTCAGGGCGTCCGTGTCGTCTGACCATGTTATTTACAGTACTGTTGGCCAGTGTCACCATTAAAGAGTCAGGGCGTCCGTGTCGTCTGACCATGTTATTTACAGTACTGTTGGCCGGTGTAGCCATTAAAGAGTCAGGGCGTCCGTGCCGTCTGACCATGTTATTTACAGTACTGTTGGCCGGTGTCACCATTAAAGAGTCAGGGCGTCCGTGCCGTCTGACCATGTTATTTACAGTACTGTTGGCCGGTGTCACCATTAAAGAGTCAGGGCGTCCGTGTCGTCTGACCATGTTATTTACAGTACTGTTGGCCAGTGTCACCGTGAAAGAATAAGGACGTCCGTGTCGTCTGACCATGTTATTTACAGTACTGTTGGCCAGTGTCACCATTAAAGAGTCAGGGCGTCCGTGTCGTCTGACCATGTTATTTACAGTACTGTTGGCCGGTGTCACCATTAAAGAGTCAGGGCGTCCGTGCCGTCTGACCATGTTATTTACAGTACTGTTGGCCGGTGTCACCATTAAAGAGTCAGGGCGTCCGTGTCGTCTGACCATGTTATTTACAGTACTGTTGGCCAGTGTCACCGTGAAAGAATAAGGACGTCCGTGTCGTCTGACCATGTTATTTACAGTACTGTTGGCCAGTGTCACCATTAAAGAGTCAGGGCGTCCGTGTCGTCTGACCATGTTATTTACAGTACTGTTGGCCGGTGTCACCATTAAAGAGTCAGGGCGTCCGTGCCGTCTGACCATGTTATTTACAGTACTGTTGGCCAGTGTCACCATTAAAGAGTTAGTGCGTCCGTGTCGTCTGACCAGGTTATTTACAGTACTGTTGGCCGGTGTCACCATTAAAGAGTCAGGGCGTCCGTGTCGTCTGACCATGTTATTTACAGTACTGTTGGCCGGTGTCACCATTAAAGAGTCAGGGCGTCCGTGTCGTCTGACCATGTTATTTACAGTACTGTTGGCCGGTGTCACCATTAAAGAGTCAGGGCGTCCGTGCCGTCTGACCATGTTATTTACAGTACTGTTGGCCAGTGTCACCGTGAAAGAATAAGGACGTCCGTGTCGTCTGACCATGTTATTTACAGTACTGTTGGCCGGTGTCACCATTAAAGAGTTAGGGCGTCCGTGTCGTCTGACCATGTTATTTACAGTACTGTTGGCCGGTGTCACCATTAAAGAGTCAGGGCGTCCGTGTCGTCTGACCATGTTATTTACAGTACTGTTGGCCAGTGTCACCATTAAAGAGTTAGGGCGTCCGTGTCGTCTGACCATGTTATTTACAGTACTGTTGGCCGGTGTCACCATTAAAGAGTCAGGGCGTCCGTGTCGTCTGACCATGTTATTTACAGTACTGTTGGCCGGTGTCACCATTAAAGAGTCAGGGCGTCCGTGTCGTCTGACCATGTTATTTACAGTACTGTTGGCCGGTGTCACCATTAAAGAGTCAGGGCGTCCGTGCCGTCTGACCATGTTATTTACAGTACTGTTGGCCAGTGTCACCGTGAAAGAATAAGGACGTCCGTGTCGTCTGACCATGTTATTTACAGTACTGTTGGCCGGTGTCACCATTAAAGAGTCAGGGCGTCCGTGTCGTCTGACCATGTTATTTACAGTACTGTTGGCCAGTGTCACCATTAAAGAGTCAGGGCGTCCGTGCCGTCTGACCATGTTATTTACAGTACTGTTGGCCGGTGTCACCATTAAAGAGTCAGGGCGTCCGTGTCGTCTGACCATGTTATTTACAGTACTGTTGGCCAGTGTCACCATTAAAGAGTTAGGGCGTCCGTGTCGTCTGACCATGTTATTTACAGTACTGTTGGCCGGTGTCACCATTAAAGAGTCAGGGCGTCCGTGTCGTCTGACCATGTTATTTACAGTACTGTTGGCCGGTGTCACCATTAAAGAGTCAGGGCGTCCGTGTCGTCTGACCAGGTTATTTACAGTACTGTTGGCCAGTGTCACCATTAAAGAGTTAGGGCGTCCGTGTCGTCTGACCAGGTTATTTACAGTACTGTTGGCCGGTGTCACCATTAAAGAGTTAGGGCGTCCGTGCCGTCTGACCAGGTTCTTAACAGTACTGTTGGCCAGTGTAACCATTAAAGAGTTAGTGCGTCCGTGTCGTCTGACCAGGTTATTTACAGTACTGTTGGCCGGTGTCACCATTAAAGAGTCAGGGCGTCCGTGCCGTCTGACCAGGTTCTTAACAGTACTGTTGGCCAGTGTAACCATTAAAGAGTTAGTGCGTCCGTGCCGTCTGACCAGGTTCTTTACACTACTGTTGGCCGGTGTCACTATTAAAGAGTTAGTGCGTCCGTGTCGTCTGACCAGGTTCTTTACAGTACTGTTGGCCAGTGTAACCATCAAAGAGTTAGGGCGTCCGTGCCGTCTGACCAGGTTCTTTACAGCACTGTTGGCCGTTGTCACTATTAAAGAGTTAGGGCGTCCGTGCCGTCTGACCAGGTTCTTTACAGTACTGTTGACCGGTGTCACTATTAAAGAGTTAGTGCGTCCGTGCCGTCTGACCAGGTTCTTTACAGCAATGTTGGCCAGTGTAACCATTAAAGAGTAAGTGCGTCCGTGCCATCTGACCAGGTTCTTTACAGTACTGTTGGCCGGTGTAACCATTAAAGAATTAGTGCGTCCGTGCCGTCTGACCAGGTTATTTACAGTACTGTTGGCCAGTGTAACCATTATGATATATACCGAGGTTGTGTTAGCTCATTTAGATTATGATATATACCGAGGTTTTGTTAGCTCATTTAGATTATGATGTATACAGAGGTTGTGTTAGCTCATTTAGTTTATGATATTTACCAAGGTTGTGTTAGCTCATTTAGGTTATGATCTATACAGAGGTTGTGTTAGCTCATTTAGGTTATGATATTTACCGAGGTTGTGTTAGCTCATTTAGATTATGATATATACCGAGGTTGTGTTAGTTCATTTAAGTTATGATATATACCGAGGTTGTGTTAGCTCATTTAGGTTATGATATATACCGAGGTTGTGTAAGCTCATTTAGGTTATGATATATACCGAGGTTGTGTTAGCTCATTTAGATTATGATATATACCGAGGTTGTGTTAGCTCATTTAGATTATGATATTTACCGAGGTTGTGTTAGCTCATTTAGGTTATGATATATACCGAGGTTGTGTGAGCTCATTTAGGTTATGATATTTACCGAGGTTGTATTAGCTCATTTAGATTATGATAGTAACCGAGGTTGTGTTAGCTCATTTAGATTATGATATTTACCGAGTTTGTGTTAGCTCATTGAGGTTATGATATATACCGAGGTTGTGTGTTAGCTCATTTAGGTTATGATATATACAGATGTTGTGTTAGCTCATTTAGGTTATGATGTGTATCGAGGTTGTGTTAGCTCATTTAGGTTATGATATATACCGAGGTTGTGTGAGCTCATTTAGGTTATGATATTTACCGAGGTTGTATTAGCTCATTTAGATTATGATAGTAACCGAGGTTGTGTTAGCTCATTTAGATTATGATATTTACCGAGTTTGTGTTAGCTCATTGAGGTTATGATATATACCGAGCTTGTGTGTTAGCTCATTTAGGTTATGATATATACAGATGTTGTGTTAGCTCATTTAGGTTATGATGTGTATCGAGGTTGTGTTAGCTCATTTAGGTTATGATATATACCGAGGTTGTGTGAGCTCATTTAGGTTATGATATTTACCGAGGTTGTATTAGCTCATTTAGATTATGATAGTAACCGAGGTTGTGTTAGCTCATTTAGATTATGATATTTACCGAGTTTGTGTTAGCTCATTGAGGTTATGATATATACCGAGCTTGTGTGTTAGCCCATTTAGGTTATGATATATACAGATGTTGTGTTAGCTCATTTAGGTTATGAAGTGTATCGAGGTTGTGTTAGTTCATTTAGGTTATGATATATACCGAGGTTGTCTTAGCTCATTTAGGTTATGATATATACAGAGGTTGTGTTAGCTCATTTAGATTATGATATATACAGAGGTGATGTTAACTCATTTAGATTATGATATATACAGAGGTGGTGTTAGCTCATTTAGATTATGATATATACAGAGGTGGTGTTAGCTCATTTAGGTTATGATATATACAGAGGTTGTCTTAGCTCATTTAGATTATGATATATACAGAGGTGATGTTAACTCATTTAGATTATGATATATACAGAGGTGATGTTAACTCATTTAGATTATGATATATACAGAGGTGGTGTTAGCTCATTTAGATTATGATATATACAGAGGTGGTGTTAGCTCATTTAGGTTATGATATATACAGAGGTTGTCTTAGCTCATTTAGGTTATGATATATACAGAGGTGATTTAACTCATTTAGATTATGATATATACATTGTACAGAGGTGGTGTTAGCTCATTTAGATTATGATATATACAGAGGTGGTGTTAGCTCATTTAGATTATGATATATACAGAGGTTGTCTTAGCTCATTTAGATTATGATATATACAGAGGTGGTGTTAGCTCATTTAGATTATGATATATACAGAGGTGGTGTTAGCTCATTTAGATTATGATATATACAGAGGTTGTGTTAACTCATTTAGATTATGATATATACAGAGGTGGTGTTAGCTCATTTAGATTATGATATATACAGAGGTGATGTTAACTCATTTAGATTATGATATATACAGAGGTGGTGTTAGCTCATTTAGGTTATGATATATACAGAGGTTGTGTTAGCTCATTTAGATTATGATATATACAGAGGTGGTGTTAGCCCATTTAGATTATGATATATACAGAGGTGGTGTTAGCTCATTTTGATTATGATATATACAGAGGTGGTGTTAGCTCATTTAGATTATGATATATACAGAGGTTGTGTTAGCTCATGATTTTTCAATCATCACCGGTGTCAAGGACTGATCATGACCGAAGATAAAGGCGTGCAAAAATTCCGCATAATTTACATGCTAGGGACTACTTTTTTATGTAAACAGTACGTTTTTGACCGGATAACAGTAAACTGTTACAAGGCACGCGCGTCTAAAATGTTGGTCATGCACGTGTACGACGTCATTAAAAATAATAACGTCACCATTGTAATTCAAATATTCAAACGGCATTTGAAACAAAATTACTACTTATGTACAAAAAAAAAATGTTTCGATTCCGGAAGCAGATTTATCAACTCTAGATAAAAAACCAAATAGTTTACAATATGAAAGTATGCAATAAAAAAGTTATTGACCCTTTTAATGTGAAATCTTCGTTGGACCTCGTTCTTTGGCGAACGTAGCCTCGCAAGCTCGGCAACGTCAACCCAAGAACTCGGTCCAACGATGATTTCACAGTACAGGGTCAATAACCTATAATCAGATTATTCACACGTTAACACGATATTCTACCTAACTAATGTTATTACCGTGTCAACAATGTGGATCTTGATCAGACTGTGCGAATGAACGCAGACAAAATAAGTATTGTAAATCAAGCTAAGTATTCAAATCCTGTATTTCGATTCTTTCTTCTTTTTTATGTCATATTCACAGTTGACCCTTTACCAACATATAAACGCATTTTAACACATCTACAGCAGACGACTTTTGAAAACATTGTGGCAATGAGTAATTTCTCATTTTGCCATGATGTTTTCGACTCTAGTCAATAATTGTATTGTCCTTTTATAAATAGAGATTTGTCAAACGTTTGTCTAGATGTTTTCAAAGTCGTCTGCTTCAGGTTACTGTATGTGTGAAACGAGTTCAAACAAAATATGGATCTAACATGGCTCATAATTCAAAACCGTTTCACGGCCACAATAAATCTTTGATTTTTAAGTTTCAAAGCGAATAATTGTTAATGGAAGTCATCAATCAGGTACGCTAACTTATGACTTTAATTTCAGAAAAAAAGGCCGAATTGAATGGACAGGTTTCTATCGCCATGTGGAATAGAGACATTACCATTGACATGCAGATATCCTATTACACTGTTCCATCAAACGGTAAACATTCAGAGTAATGGAAATCCGTCATGCAAAACATGTCCCCAAGGTAACCCCATGTTGTCATAACAAAACAGGTAACTTATAGGTAATACACAACCAGTGTTTCGTCCGATAAACACGTGTACTGCATCCGTGGTGTAGTGGATAGAGACCGGATAGAGACCGGATAGGTACAGGATTGAGACTAGATAGAGACCGGATAGGGACCGATAGATACCGGTGAGAGACCGAATGGAGACCGGATAGGGACCGGATAGGTACAGTATTGAGACTAGATAGAGACCGGATAGAGACCGGATAGGTACAGGATTGAGACATGATAGAGACCGGATAGGTCAAGGATTGAGACTAGATAGAGACCGGATAGGGACCGGATAGAGACCGGATAGAGACCGGGGTTCGTTAACCGGCTGAATAATTCCGAATATGATACAACTGGTAGAAGTGACTTCCCTCCTTGGCTTAGTGTTGCGAGGATAGCACTACAACCGACGCTCTGGTGTTAAGATAAGCTAACCAGCAGTACTGGCAATTTACATAGCACTACAATCGACGCTCCGGTGTTACGATAAGCTAACCAGCAGCACTGGCAATTTACATAGCACTACAACTGAGGCTCTGGTGTTACGATAAGCTAACCAGCAGTACTGATAATTTACATAGCACTACAACTGAGACTCCGGTGTTAATATAAGCTAACCGGCAGTACTGTCAACTTACATAGCACTACAACTGAGGCTCCGGTGTTACGATAAGCTAACCAGCAGTACTAGCAATTTACATAGCACTTCAACTGATTATCCGGTGTTAAGATAAGATAACCAGCATTACTGGCATCTTACATAGCACTACAACTGAGGCTCCGGTGTTAAGATAAGCTAACCAGCAGTACTGGCAACTTACATAGCACTACAACTGAGGCTCCGGTGTTAAGATAAGCTAACCGGCAGTACTGTCAACTTACATAGCACTACAACTGAGGCTGCGGTGTTACGATAAGCTAACCGGCAGTACTGTCAACTTACATAGCACTACAACTGAGGCTCCGGTGTTACGATAAGATAACCAGCAGTACTAGCAATGTACATAGCACTACAACTGAGGCTCTGATGTTACGATAAGCTAACCAGCAGTACTGATAATTTACATAGCACTACAACTGAGACTCCGGTGTTAATATAAGCTAACCAGCAGTACTGATAATTTACATAGCACTACAACTGAGACTCCGGTGTTAATATATGCTAACCGGCAGTACTGTCAACTTACATAGCACTACAACTGAGGCTCCGGTGTTACGATAAGCTAACCGGCAGTACTGGCAATTTACTTAGCACTACAACTGAGGCTCTGGTGTTACGATAAGCTAACCGGCAGTACTGGCAATTTACATAGCACTACAGCTGAGGCTCCGGTGTTACGATAAGATAACCAGCAGTACTGGTAATTTACATAGGAAACAGTGTGAAAATACTGAAATACTTCTGAAACTGGCGATATATAGAAGAAGAAGTTTATTTCAAATATAAATTCAATAGGCCACATGACCCGTGAGAAAAACAAAATACACAAATAAATATTACAAATGACATAGCAAGTGGAGCACATTTACCAATTTACAAGTACATGTACATACATTATACTGTTAACAACATTTGCGAACGATAACGCCATAGAATAGTCTGCACTTGCGTGACGTCTAATCTTGGGTTTACATCATTCGCTTCTCAGTAATTGATAATTGCATTAACCCTTTCCCCCATATAGACGCTTTCTGACGCCTCTGCAGCAGAAGGCTTCTTGAACACATAGTGACAAAAGAAGAAATTGCTCAAATCGAGTAATTTCTCCTTTTGCCACAATGTTTTCCAGTTTTAGTCATAGGTTATCCATTCAATTATAGAGATTTTCCATTTTTTGACAAAATATGTTCAAATTCGTCTGCTGCAGAATTGTCGTATGAGGGAAAGGGTTAAAAACAGACGCGTTTTTGCGCATCAGCAGCTGACGACTTACTCAAAATATTGTGGAAAAAAACAAAAAAAAAGCCCACAATTTTTTCAACCGTTTCCAATAGGTCACATTTCAATATTTGTGCTAATATGTTTTAAAAGTCGTCTCATGATTGTGTTGAGAAAGAGTTACTTAAGCGCGGGGAGATTAAACGACTTCACTTACACATCTGTTCCTTGCAGGCTCCAATGAGACTCGAACACAAACACTTGCTCAGAATCCACTGTTGACCTTAATGCAAAAAATACTGCAAAATGTTATGGACAATACTTAGTTCAACTTATACGTGATTATCAAAAATCTAAAAATAAACTGTTTTTGTTTTTGTTTTTGTTTTTGTTTTTGTTTTTGTTTTTGTTTTTGTTTTTGTTTTTGTTTTTGTTTGCAGAACAGAACAGAACAGAACAGAACAGAACAGAACAGAACAGAACAGAACAGAACAGAACAGAACAGAACAGAACAGAACAGAACAGAACAGAACAGAACAGAACAGAACAGAACAGAACAGAACAGAACAGAACAGAACAGAACAGAACAGAACAGAACAGAACAGAACAGAACAGAACAGAACAGAACAGAACAGAACAGAACAGAACAGAACAGAACAGAACAGAACAGAACAGAACAGAACAGAACAGAACAGAACAGAACAGAACAGAACAGAACAGAACAGAACAGAACAGAACAGAACAGAACAGAACAGAACAGAACAGAACAGAACAGAACAGAACAGAACAGAACAGAACAGAACAGAACAGAACAGAACAGAACAGAACAGAACAGAACAGAACAGAACAGAACAGAACAGAACAGAACAGAACAGAACAGAACAGAACAGAACAGAACAGAACAGAACAGAACAGAACAGAACAGAACAGAACAGAACAGAACAGAACAGAACAGAACAGAACAGAACAGAACAGAACAGAACAGAACAGAACAGAACAGAACAGAACAGAACAGAACAGAACAGAACAGAACAGAACAGAACAGAACAGAACAGAACAGAACAGAACAGAACAGAACAGAACAGAACAGAACAGAACAGAACAGAACAGAACAGAACAGAACAGAACAGAACAGAACAGAACAGAACAGAACAGAACAGAACAGAACAGAACAGAACAGAACAGAACAGAACAGAACAGAACAGAACAGAACAGAACAGAACAGAACAGAACTTTATTCAAGAATATTCACTTGAATGAATGAATGTATATTGTTTTATGGCGCATCGACAGCTAAGGTCATTTAGCGCGCAATTAAATTTAATTATTCATGATCCCTGGGTAAACAAACCAGTACTAGGCTAGAAAATGTGCCTTGCCAAAGGGCACTCCACCATGACCGTAGTGCCGCGACTGGGGAATCGAACCCGGGACACCCGGTTTCGGAACCCTCGACGCTAACCACTCGACCACAGCGGATTCCTAATATTGACTTGAACACATATGGTTCATCGTCATAGTTTTTTGTTTACATACATCCAGTTATTCCAATGTTCGTGAACCGTCTCAGTGGTAAAGTGGTGAAGTAGTTAGAACGTCCGCTTTGGAGGCGGGGGGAGGGACCAGGGTTCGATCCCCGGTCGGATCGTGTCACATTCTTTATAAATGGTTGTGAGGGCCTCTCTTCCTGGAACTTGCGGGAAATGCATAATGACTGATTCAGCGCTCGCAGGATAAAGAAAACCGCTAGTACAGGTATATTACCCAGGAAACGCCGTCACGTAACTGAACAAGAAACCACTGAAGACGGTAAGGCCGGATTGTCGGCAATTTGACCTTGAAAATCGACACACCAAGGTCAAGGTCCAAGTAACCATAGCAATCAATAGAACGTGTTACCGGTTACCTTCAGGCAACGTTTCAAGTATGTAACCCTTTCCAGTGCTGAGATTGTTGCCTCAACCTGAAACTGTAACCAAAATGATGACGAATAGACAGACAGACAGACGGACCAAAAACTGTTTAAACACCATTAAACAATAACACAGATTAATTTTCGTATTATATTCATGGGAAATGTTACACATGTTAGCAGTGGTAGAGCGTCGGCCTCTCGTACCAAACGGGTTCGAAACCCCTTGATGAGCATGTTCTGCCTTTGGGATTTGTTTACACAAACGGCACGTTATGTCTCAAGTAAACAGACATCGGGCGTGAGTAGTATCAGCTTAAAGTTGTTTTCGCAATCGATGTAAATTAAATAAGTCCCTGGGCGCTGTATTACGTTAGGAACTGTTAAAAGTCTGTACAAATGAGATTGCATCGCAGGTAGATATCTTGCATGTTGATATGATTTATTATAACATGTGTGACACATATAATTAAAATGACAATGGATATAAGCACTTTACCAATGATGTACTTCAAATACTTTTAAACTACAACTACACAACTAAACAACTACAACTAAGCTATTAACATAATGCTAGAATATTCCGTTGTGCGTAAAAAGTCGATACCAGAATAAATAACGTCGGTATAACTAAAAACATACACTTTATGGCTACATTTTCGCTTGTGGCGTCTATTTGTAATATGTCCGACTAGGCATTATTTACAGACAGTTGAGTCTCTAGTTTTAATTGAAATCGATTGAGCATTGGGCAAATAAACTAGGTCTTTCTTTATGACGACTTGACATTTCGATATTGTTGCAGGAATATTTTCTGAAATTGGATCACCGTTTTATATTCACAAATCAATACGTGGCCTATTTTATAGAGTACAGCATTTCTCGTTTGTCTGTAGCATATATAAATCAAGTTCATTTGTCAATCTTTGAATATAATGCTGCATCTTTCACCGTGTTCAAAAGTATTTGAAGAACATCATTGGTACAGTGGTTATATCTATTGTCATTTTAATTTTATTTGTTGTTATATATGTTATAAAAATGTCCCAATAAATCATATCGAAATATCTACCTGCGATGCAATCTCATTTGTACATACTTTTAACAGTTCCTAGCGTAATACAGCGCCCAGGGACATTTTCTTTGATGCTATAGAATAGTGTTACAATAAAACCCTTTACCACATTCAATAAATATACAGCAGATGACTATGAAAACATTAAGTAAAACATATGGAAACTTTCTAGAATATTTAGAAAGAATATTTATTGAATAAAGTTGAAAACATTGTGACATTATGAACGATTTCTTCAATGGACTCACCGACATTTAATCATCACCGTAGATGATGACCTTGTGTACACCGCTTGCAGCGACATTTCAATGGATTCACCAACATTAAGTCGGCACCGTAGATGATGACCTTGTGTATACCGCTTGCAGCGACATGTCAATGGATTCAACATACATTAAGTCAGCACCGTAGATGATGACCTTGTGTACACCGCTTGCAGCGACATGTCAATGGATTCACCAACATTAAGTCAGCACCGTAGATGATGACCTTGTGTACACCGCTTGCAGCGACATGTCAATGGATTCACCAACATTAAGTCGGCACCGTAGATGATGACCTTGTGTACACCACTTGCAGCGACATGTCAATGGACTCACCGACATTAAGTCAGCACTGTAGACGATGACATTGTGTACACCACTTGCAGCGACATGTCAATGAACTCACCAACATTAAGTCAGCACCGTAGATAATGACCTTGTGTACACCGCTTGCAGCGACATTTCAATGGACTCAACATACATTAAGTCAGCACCGTAGATGATGACCTTGTGTACACCGCTTGCAGTGACAGGTCAATGGACTCAACGACATTTAGTCAGCACGGTAGACGATGACCGTGTGTACACCGCTTGCAGTGACAGGTCAATGGACTCAACGACATTTAGTCAGCACGGTAGACGATGACCTTGTGTACACCGCTTGCAGTGACAGGTCAATGGACTCACAGACATTTAGTCAGCACCGTAGACGGTGACCTTGTGTACACCGCTTGCAGCGACATGTCAATGGACTCAACGACATTTAGTCAGCACGGTAGACGATGACCTTGTGTACACCGCTTGCAGTGACAGGTCAATGGACTCAACGACATTTAGTCAGCACGGTAGACGATGACCTTGTGTACACCGCTTGCAGTGACAGGTCAATGGACTCAACGACATTTAGTCAGCACGGTAGACGATGACCTTGTGTACACCGCTTGCAGTGACAGGTCAATGGACTCAACGACATTTAGTCAGCACGGTAGACGATGACCTTGTGTACACCGCTTGCAGTGACAGGTCAATGGACTCAACGACATTTAGTCAGCACGGTAGACGATGACCTTGTGTACACCACTTGCAATGACAGGTCAATGGACTCACAGACATTTAGTCAGCACCGTAGACGGTGACCTTGTGTACACCGTTTGCAGCGACATGTCAATGGACTCAACGACATTTAGTCAGCACCGTAGATGATGACCTTGTGTACACCGTTTGCAGCCACATGTCAATGGACTCGTCGACATTTAGTCAGCACCGTAGATGATGAATTTGTGTACACCGCTTACAGCGACAGGTCAATGGACTCACCGACATTTAGTCAGCACCGTAGATGATGACCTTGTGTACACCGCTTACAGCGACATGTCAATGGACTCGTCGACATTTAGTCCTCTCTCATACCTTACATCAAGATTTTTCAAATTTATCATAAGAATATAATAATATATACATACATACAAATATTTTTTAAAAATAGGTTATTTTTTTCATCTAAACCCCAATCATGCTGAATTGTGCTGTATAACAGTTTTTCTCTGATTTGCGGATCATATCATTTTTTTTTTTTTATTGTTCATTTTATTCTTTGGAGATTTTCTAAAGCTTAATTTGTCAAAAAAAACACAAATACAAACCAATAATTCATTGTACATATGTACAATCTATTATTGGTCTATACTGTGTTCAGATGTACATGTATTCTAACAGTTATTTGCAGCATGATAAGGGTTAAACACAGTTCATACTAATTATTTTTCCAAACGCAATTTTCTTCCTTTTCCATTATGTCTTGTATATTGAAAGACTGATCTTTTTTAAGTTAACTGCTGCAGATTTGTTTATTTAAAATAAGGAAGAGATATATACTGTATTTAAAATTCAAAAGTTGTATGTATACATTTTAGACAATTGTATTTCATTTTTAGTTCATAGTTTATATATATAAAGGACATATTATAATAAAGCCGGGAAAAACCAATGGTGTTGTGTTGATCGCTGGGGTATAAAGAAAAGAAAAAAAAAAAGAAAAAAAATATAGGTATGAGAAAAAAAAAAATGCATTTTTTCTTTTAAATCATCTTTTTTTTAGAGATTAGGGATGATCTTGAATCAGATGTCTTACAACTGCCCACTTTTCTATGTCTTTTGTTGTTGCTTTGGTCGATTTGTATATACTCCAAGCTAGATGTAAGCTGTTCATTAAACCATACCAAGAAGGAAAAATTATTTTTATTTTACACGAGTATAAATAGCGTTTGACATTTAATACTAGAGTTTCCAATTTAAAATCTTTCTTATCGCAACTTAGAAGAATATCTATATTTGATATCTCTAAATTTGGATATATTTCATTGATATTTAATTGAATGATTTGGATTAATGGTTTAACTTTTTCGCAGTCAATAAATAAATGATTTAATGTTTCCTCTTGCGTTAAACAGAAATTGCAT
Source organism: Serripes groenlandicus (assembly GCA_031761405.1). Classification (NCBI taxonomy): domain Eukaryota; kingdom Metazoa; phylum Mollusca; class Bivalvia; order Cardiida; family Cardiidae; genus Serripes; species Serripes groenlandicus. The sequence goes on along the minus strand of JASEVX010000006.1, from coordinate 6,282,000 downwards.
AAGTTTGTATCTACTAATTTCATTTTATATAATAATGAATTAGTTGGTAATATCCTATGTATTATTTGGGTCTGTAACCATTGTATATAGGTATCATTTGCGCATTTGAAAACATTGCAATATTTTGTTTTCCAGTTAATGTTTTCATTTGGAAACAATACCATCCATTTTTTCTGACTTGTTGGCACCTCACTATTATATGTTAATGTATTATAGACAAATTTGTTCGAGTCAGTCTTTATTAAAATATCGTAGAAATAGAAGTTGATACATGGGTTATGGGCTGTATGTAACGGAAAATCATTTTTTGCAATATTGTTCTTTGATATAAAGGAGTTTATAGAATTTCTTAGACTATGTAATACTAGCCAATTGACTCCTTTTCCCATAATGTTTTCAATATTCTCCAAGGTTAGAAAATTTCCATTTACATCCATTATATCCTTTACAAGCCTTACGCCTCGGTTATAGAAATCTTCGATGAAAATATGTTTTGAAATAATATAAGAAAATGTTCATTATAAAATAAAGGCATGTGTAAAACTTTAAACCAATCATTACAACGTACCTTTTCCATAAAGGTTACATATGCCTTCAATAAATCTATCCAGAATTCATTTCTTATATTCTTTGATACGTATTCACAGTATATTTTTCCCATATTGAAAACATATTGAAAAATGATCTTATTGACCTAATTGTATAACTTGCGTTTTCAATTTCAGGAAATGGTCGATAATGAAATGTGTCAATTAACCACATCAAGTGTAACCTATTCAATAAAGATAAACAACGACACAGAGTTTCAATTATATACAGTTTACAATACAACATTCTTATGATGAAACAACACAAACGCTGAGAATAAAGTGAAGTTACGTCAAACGAAAAAAAGATCGACCGTCGAGACTTCGCGACCTGTAAAGATCAGACTGTGCGACCTTTGAAGATAAGACTTTGCGATATGTGAACCTCAGGCTTTGCGACCAGGTAAATATCATACTTTGCGACGTGTAAATATCTGATTTTGCGACATGCAAATATCTGAATTTGCGACCTATTAATATCTGACTTTGCGACGTGTAAATATTTGACTTTGCGACCTGTAAAGATCTAACTCTGCGACTTGTTAAGATCTGACTTCAAGGCGTTCGCTGAAAGAACGGTTATAAAGACTTTCTACATAAGCTCCATTATCATTTACATCGATATCTCTGATGGTCAGTGATCACAGGACGCTGCTCCTTCTATGACGTTATTCGATCTCGGTGCGTCTAACCCTAACCAGTTAGGGTTATACCATATAGTTGTAACCACTCCCCTCCCTGACGTTCATGGTTGCAAGGATTTGGATACGACCTTTTGAGTCGATACCAGGATAAACTAGAACTATCACTAAAGGTGATTAATACCCCCGCCCCAACCCCTGATACATATTATATCTCACAGTATTATCTTTGACTCAGACAATTTGAATATCAGTATCAAAAAGAAATACTAAGATGATATCAAAAAGCAATATACAAATCCAATTGTAAAGAAATTTTGTCAAGAACATTTTCTTATGCATAAAATACAATCCGCATAAAGTACTATTTCCTCATGAAATATGTTTTTATTTAGTTTTCTAGTTTCAGAAAACAAACAAACATGAAGAAAATGAACCACATTCTTTATTCAAAGAGTAACAAGGTTTTTACTGTAAACTACTGAATATTCGCGGGGACCTATTTTCGATATTTTTCATGATTTTGATATTTTGATATTTTAATTTTGAATTTCACTTCTGATTGATATATTTCCGCAAGGTATTAATTTCGCTAGGAGGTCAGCTTGCGAATATTAGGAAATATAAAATCCTTACGTAATTTAGGTAGTTTACAGTAGCTATAATGTAATATAATATCATGTTCTACCTCTTGACATTTTGCCATGTTTCAAGTAAATCCGGTTGAAATTGAAGGAGGATTATGTCGCACCAGATTAGATTTTAAGAAAAAAAATCCTATTTCAAGGTCAGAGGTCAAGGTGAAGGTCACAGGGACATGAAATTGCGTCTTGCACATCTACTACTTCTGATTAACATTTATGCCAAGTATGAAGTAAATCAGGTTGAAACTAAAGGAGGAGTACAACAGATTAGATTTAAAAAAAAAAAAATCCTATTCCAAGGTCAGAGGTGAAGGTCACAGGGACATGAAATTTGCATGTTGCACATCTAGTACTCCTGATTAACATTTATGCTAAGTATCAAGTCAATCAGGTTGAAACTGAAGGAGGAGTACAACAGATTAGATTTTAACAAAAAAAAATCCTATTTCAAGGTCGGAGGTCAAGGTGAAGGTCACAGGGACATGAAATTTGCGTCTTGCACATCAACTACTCCTGATTAACATTTATGTCAAGTATCAAGTAAATCAGGTAGAAACTGGAGGAGGAGTAGAGCGGAACAGATTTTGCGGACAGACCGACCGACGGACCGCATGACCGACCGACCGACCGCATGACCGACCGACCGACCGCATGACCAACCGACCGACCGCATGACCGACCGACCGACAGGCTGATTCCAGTATACCCCCTTCAAACTACGTTTGCGGGTGATAATAATGTCTGTATAACTAGTAAAAGATTCAAGAAAACGCCTTGATATAACTGAAATACTGTTGAAATTATCCCATCACCACTGTCGTCGTTTATATTTTGGCGTTTAATTTTCAAACATGACTCAAACATGTCTGTTTCATTTCTTTACGTTAAACCTTTCCCACGTACAGACGCATTATCACAAAGGAGAACTTGTTCATTATTAGCCACAATGTTATCAGACATTAAAGACCTTTTCCATAGTTTTGTAATGATTATTTCATAGTCGTAACCTAGATATTTATTTTAATGCGAGAAAACGTTAATGATTATCCCCACTTTATATACAACCGTTATCTTAGGAGACACATAGATCTACCACAGGCGCCAGTCTCGTTTAAAATCTAAAAATAGCATTTGACTATATATTGACAATATATAGTCAAATGCTATTTTTAGATTGTTAACGAGACTGGCACCTGTGATATCTACACGTCAGTACAACATCTATACATGATGAGCTCCAGCAAGTGATTTAACACACATTTATTGTTCATTCCCGAGATAGTTAAGCAAGGGAAAGACCAGTTCCCCCTCCTCTTGCCACAAACATGTTGTGTTGTCCATAAACAATGGTTTCCAGCGAGCCAGTACAGTAGAGTCAATTGTCCATAAACAATGGTTTCCATCGAGCTAGTACAAAAAGTGTCAATTGTCCATTAATAATGGTTTCCAGCGAGCTAGTACAGAAGTGTTAATTGTCCACAAACAATGGTTTCCAGCGAGCTAGTACAGAAGTGTCAATTGTCCATAAACAATGGTTTCCAGCGAGCTAGTACAGAAGTGTCAATTGTCCATAAACGTTGGATTCCCAGGAGAAAGTACAGAATAATCAATTGTACATAAACACTGTGTCCCAGCGAGACAGTACAGAATGGTCAATTGTTTAAACACAGATGGTTTACAGCAAAGTACAGGAGAGTCCATTTGTCCATAACCAGAAAAGTCAATTGTCCAAAAACAATGGTTTCAAGCGAGAAATTACCGAAGAGTCAATTGTCCGTACACAATGGTTTACAGCAGGAAAGTACTGAAGAGTCAATTGTCCATAAACAATGGTTTTCAGCTAGCTAATAGAGAATAGTCCATTGTCCATTAACACAGGTTTCCAGCAAACCAGAACAGAGTAGTCAATTGTCCATTAACAATGGTTTCCAGCGAGACAGTACAGAAGAGTCAATTGTCCGTACACAATGGTTTACAGCAGGAAAGTACTGAAGAGTCAATTGTCCATAAACAATGGTTTTCAGCTAGCTAGTAGAGAATAGTCCATTGTCCATTAACACAGGTTTCCAGCAAACCAGAACAGAGTAGTCAATTGTCCATTAACAATGGTTTCCAGCGAGACAGTACAGAAGAGTCAATTGTCCATTAACAATGGTTTCCAGCGAGACAGTACAGAAGAGTCAATTGTCCATTAACGATGGTTTCCAGCAAACTAATACAGATAGTTAATTGTCCATAAACGATGGTGCATAGCAGTTCAGTACAGAGAAGAGTCAATTGTGCATAAACAATGATTTCCAGTGAGCCAGTACAGAAGAGTCAATTGTCCATAAACGAAGGTTTCCAGCAAGCCAGTATGGTTGCGTTTATTGTCCATAAACGACGGTTTCCAGCAAGCCAGGACAGATGAGTCAATTTTCCATAAACGAAGGTTTCCCGCGAGCCATAACAGAGGAGTCAATTGTCCATAAACACTGGTTTCCAGGGAGCCAGTACAGAATAGTCAATTGTCCGTACAAAATGGTTTCTAGGGAGCCAGTACAGAAAAGTCAATAGTGCATAAACAATTATTTCCAGTGAGCCAGGGCAGAAGCGTAAATTGTCCATAAACAATGCTTTCCAGTGAGAAAGTACAGAAGCGTCAATTGTCAATACACGATGGTTTCCAGCGAGCCAGTACAGATGAGTCAATTTTCCATAAACAATGGTTTACATCTGGAAAGTACTCAAGAGTCAATTTTCCATAAACAATGATTACCAGGGAGCCAGTACGGAAGAGTATATTGTTCATAAATAATGGTTTTCAGCGAGCCAGTACAGAAGTATCAATTATCCATACTCGGTGGTTTCCAACGAGCCAGTACAGAAATGTCAATTATCAATAAACAATGGTTTCCAGCGAGAAAGTACAGAAGAGTCAATCGTTAAAATAATGGTTTCCAGCAAGAAATAACAGAAAAGGCAATTCTCCTTGAACACTGCTTTTCAGCGAGAAAGTACAGAACAGTCAATTGTTCGTAAACAAAGGTTTTCAGCGAGAAAGTACAGACGAGTCAATTATAAATAAACACTGGTTTCCAGCGAGCCAGTACAGAAGAGTCAATTGTTCATTAACGATGGTTTCCAGCAAGCTAATATAGATATTTAATTGTCTATAAACGATGGTTCACAGCAATTCAGTACAGAGAAGAGTCAATTGTCCATAAACACTGGTTTCCAGCGAGCCAGTACAGAAGAGTCAATTGTCCATAAACGAAGGTTTCCAGCGAGCCAGTACAGAATAGTTAATTGTCCATAAACTAAGGTTTCCCGCGAGCCAGTATAGAGGAGTCAATTGTCCAAAAACTATTATTTCTAGCAAGCCAGTACAGAAGAGTCAATTTTCCATAAACATTGGTTTCCAGCGAGCCAGTACAGAAGAGTCAATTGTCCATAAACGGTGGTTTCCAGGGAGAAAGTACAGAAAAGTCAATGGTCAATACACACTGCTTTTCAGGGAGAAAGTGCAGAGGAGTCAATTGTCCATACACACTGGTTTCCAGGGAGAAAGTGCAGAAGAGTCAATTTTCCATATACACTGGTTTCCAGGGAGAAAGTGCAGAAGAGTCAATTTTCCATATACACTGGTTTCCAGGGAGAAAGTGCAGAGGAGTCAATTTTCCATATACACTGGTTTCCAGGGAGAAAGTGCAGAAGAGTCAATTTTCCATATACACAGGTTTCCAGGGAGAAAGTACAGAATAGTCAATTGTCAATAAACACTGGTTTCCAGCGAGCCAGTACAGTAGAGTCAATTGTCCATTAACGATGGTTTCCAGCAAGTCAGTACAGTAGAGTTAATTGTCCATAAACAGTGGTTTCCAGCGAGGCAGTACAGAATAGTCAATTGTCCATTAACAATGGTTTCCAGCGAGCCAGTACAGAAGAGTCAATTGTCCATAAACACTGGTTTCCAGCGAGCCAGTATAGAAGAGTCAATTGTCCATTAGCAATGGTTTCCAGCGAGCCAGTACAGTAGAGTCAATTGTCCATAAACACTGGTTTCCAACGAGTCAGTACAGTAGAGTCATTTGTCCATTAACAATGGTTTCCAGCGAGCCAGTACAGTAGAGTCAATTGTCCATAAACACTGGTTTCCAGCAAGCCAGTATAGTAGAGTCAATTGTCCATGAACGATGGTTTCCAGCAAGCTAATACAGATATTTAATTGTTTATAAACGATGGTTCACAGCGATTAAGTATAGAAAATAATCAACTGTGCATAAACAATGATTTCCAGTGAGCCAGTACAGAAGAGTCGATTGTCCATAAACGAAGGTTTCCAGCGAGCCAGGACAGAATAATCAATTGTCCATAAACTAAGGTTTCCCGTGAGCCAGTATAGAGGAGTCAATTGTCCAAAAACTTTTATTTCTAGCAAGCCAGTACAGAAGAGTCAATTTTCCATAAACGGTGGTTTCCAGCGAGCCAGTACAGAACAGTCAATTGTCCATAAACAATGGTTTCCAGAAAGCCAGTATAGAAGCATCAATTATCCATAAACGGTGGTTTCCAGGGAGAAAGTACAGAAAAGTCAATTGTCCATACACACTGCTTTTCAGGGAGAAAGTGCAGAGGAGTCAATTGTCCATATACACAGGTTTCCAGGGAGAAAGTACAGAATAGTCAATTGTCCATATACACTGGTTTTCAGGGAGCCAGTACAGAAGAGTCAATTGTCAATAAACACAGGTTTCCAGGGAGAAAGTACAGAATAGTCAATTGTCCATATACACTGGTTTTCAGCGAGCCAGTACAGAAGAGAATATTGTCTATAAACAGTGGTTTCCAGCGAGGCAGTACATAAGAGTCAATTGTCAATGAACGATGGTTTCCAGCAAGCTAATACAGATATTTAATTGTTTATAAACGATGGTTCACAGCGATTAAGTATAGAAAATAATCAACTGTCCATAAACAATGATTTCCAGTGAGCCAGTACAGAAGAGTCAATTGTCCATAAACAATGGTTTTCAAGAGAGCCAGTACAGACGCATAATTATCCATAAACGGTAGTTTCCAGGGAGAAATGACAGAATAGTCAATTGTCCATAAACACTGATTTCTAGGGAGAAAGTACGGAAGAGTCAATTGTTTATAAAAGATGGTTTCCAGCGAGCCAGTACACAAGAGTCAATTGTTTATAAAAGATGGTTTCCAGCGAGCCAGTACACAAGAGTCAATTGTTTATAAAAGATGGTTTCCAGGGAGCCAGTACAGAAGAGTCAAATGTCAATAAACACTGGTTTCCAGCGAGCCAGTACACAAGAGTCAATTGTTTATAAAAGATGGTTTCAAGCGAGAAAGTACAAAAGAGTGAATTGTCCATAAACGATGGTTTCCAGTGAGCCAATACAGAAGAGGTAACTGCATACGTTGGACCATCACTCAGTCCTCTTACTTACCAAAGTAACGGGCCGCATGACTTTCGTTCATGATAGGCTCCAGTTAATGAGTACACAAGAGGCAATTGTCCATATATGGTGGTTTCAAGCGAGCGTGTACACAAGAGGTTAGTGTCCATAGATGGTGATTTCAAGCGAGCGTGTACACAAGAGGCAATTGTCCATAGATGGTGGTTTCAAGCGAGCGTGTACACAAGAGGTAATTGACCATAGATGGTGGTGTCAAGCGAGCGTGTACACAAGAGGTAATTGATCATATATGGTGGTTTCAAGCGAGCGTGTTCACAAGAGGCAATTGCCCATAGATGGTCATTTCAAGCGAGCGTGTACACAAGAGGCAGTTGTCCATAACTGAAAGGTTCGAGTATACGGTTGGGTCAATTCTTATCCATCATATTAACCATAATGTACACATTAAATAGATGACGGGTTCCAGCAAGGTTTCAAGAGAGCGAGGACAGAAAAGGTGATTATCCATACGAGATGGTTTCCGGCATACGTTGTACCGCCTCTTACCCCTTATACTTACCATAATGTACACATGAAATAGATTACGGGTTCCAGAACGTTTTTGATGACGGTTTCAAGAGAGCGAGTACAGAAGAGGTGATTATCCATACGAGATGGTTTCCGGCATACGTTGTACCACCTCTCACCCCGCATACTTACCATAATATACACATTAAATAGATTAACGGGTCCAGCGTGTGAGCCCACAAGAGGTTATTGACAAAATATTACAGTGTCTAATGAGACAGTACAGAAGAGGTTAGTGTACGTTCACAATTACTTCCTTTGAGTTAGTACACACGAGGAAATAGCATATAGAAGACGGATCCCCGGCTGTAGATTGTCCGGTTTCTCTTTATTACAAACTACGAAAATACACGGAAAATACAGGGGAACGATTGAAAAAAACATGGTAAATACAAGGAATACAATGTAAAGATGCGGAAACTCTGGAAATAATCATAATACTCCGGAGTGTCCGCCGACTGTTCTGGAGTATCCAAGGAACCGTTTCGGGGTGTTCCCGGAACCATTCTGTGGTATCCATGGAACGAATCAGATAATCCCATCACTTTATTTTAGATTTTCATTGAAAGTATCCCTGGAAAGTTAGTCGAAAACTATGGGGAGGTTTCATGGAACATCCACGGAATTCCTGGAAAATCTACAGCCGGGCCCTGATATTGATCAGAATATACAATGTTCATACTTTATAGCTTCCAGTGAGAGAGTACATTAATTAACCATTTCCCTCATATAGACGCTTTCTGACGCCTCTGCAGCAGACGGTGACAAAAGAAGAAATTGCTCAAAACGAGCAATTTCTTCTTTTGCCACAATGTTTTCCACTTTTAGTCATATTCATTAAATCATAGAGATTTTCCATTTTTTGACAAAATATGTTCAAAGTCGACTGCTGCAGAATTATCGTATGAGGGAAAGTTTTAACGCTATGTTACAGCGTACGTATGAAGGACATTATCTCATTACTCATTTTACCCAAAATGTTCCCTCGCCTAGCGTTAAACATAAAAAACAAACTTTTGTCTCTTTTATAAACTCTTAACTCTCTCAGCGCCAAAGGCAATATTGAGGTTTTTGCAAACAATACTGATTCAGGTGAGTCAGCTCGTAACGAGCTGTCTCACCTGAAATCAGCATTGTTTGCCAGTTAGTTAATAAAATAGTACACAATTGTATTACATGAGAAATGGAGACGCCCGATTATGAACATGGAAGAGTCTACTTTAAACAATTCGGCGCTGAAAGAGTTAACTAATCAATCTTATAATTAAACAAAACTTCTTTTTTGTCTATCAGAAAATTAAATCTGCATTTTACCATTTATTTCTTACTCTTATAACTTTGCTGTCTCATGGGGCGTATTTGAACGGTTCCCGTGCATAGATCATTATATAAATCAAGCTTTCTTTCTGTAAGATATATATACGAAAACACCAAGTTCCCCATTAATGTCTAAACATAGCCGGGTGAACACTTGTTTCTCGATAGACATCCGACACATAATTAAAGCCTGCTGCGTCTAATATCTCCCCTAATATCTTTCCTATACATAGACCGGATTTAACTCTTTCCTATGACATAGACCGGATTTAACTCTTTCCTATGACATAGACCGGATTTAACTCTTTCCTATACATAGACCGGATTTAACTCTTTCCTATAACATAGACCGGAATTAACTCTTTCCTATAACATAGACCGGAATTAACTCTTTCCTAAGTGCAGACACATTGAAGTCCACTTGCAGCAGATGAAGCTTGAACATTTTCTGACAAAAGTAGAAAATGCTCGTAATAAAATGAGAAATTGTTTCAATTATTTGAATTGTAATTAGTAAGCTTTTATCTATAAAGATTTTCCATATTGTCTGAATATTTTCAAAGCCGTCTGCTGAGATATGTTGTTTGTGGGAATGGGTTAAATAAAATCGGCTCTCATGAGATCTCATTCCGTTACCCAATATACACATGAGCGAAATAACACCCCCGCTCCGAACCCACGTCTATATTGGACTATACTTCTTTTGCAGTTTTTCACATATACCTTTCCCCTCATATATCAATCTACAACGAGAGGATTTTAAAAATAAATTGGCAAAACAAAAATTAAAAAATGTAATAAAAAGTTATAATTATTGAAAAGAAATGAAAACATTGAGGCAAAATGTGAAATTGCTCAACATGAGCAATTTCCCATTTGTCACAATGCTTCTGCTACAGAGGCATCATAAAGCATGTGTATGTGGGAAAAGGTTAACGACCCTGGCGAGACAGGACCGGTACCTAATCTCACCTGTGCAATCACTGAATGCATACATTGTACTTTCTATTTTATGATCACGTGGTTCAATAGAAACACACAGAAACACACTCTTATTGCTATTGCAACCGACTGAATGAACTTTTAGACGTTCATCTTCAAGAGGAATTCACCGTGGTCGAGTGGTTAGCGCCGGGGATTTGAAACCGGGTGTCCCGGGTTCGATCCCCAGTCGCGGCAAGACGGTCATGGTGGAGTGCCCTTTGGGCAAGGCACATGTTCTAGCCTAGTGCTGGTTTGTTTACCCAGGGATCATGAATAAGTGAACTGTCGCCGTGATATAACAACAGGGACTTGCTCCTCTAAAAATAGATATGACCTACTCTATGCATAGATAATATCTAGTTTAGAGGAGCAAGTCCCTGTGATATAACTGACATAATGTTGAAAGCGGCGTAAAACCTCAATAAAACAAATTCATCTTCAAGACATTATACGAACATTCTATAGTCTATGTTAGAAGTTAGTCCGTTGCTTGTAAAGAGTGTTGTGTTGACTATTGGTGAGAGAGATCCAGAACACATAGGATTAGGTGAATAGATCGTCCCGATTAACTGAAAACAAGGCAACATTGTTGTAAACCGCTTTAAAGTTCAACATAAAAATGCCCCACCATTCCAACAGTCTTAAAGAGAGCTTTTCAGAGGTAGACCACCGGGCTTGTTATCCAAATGTAACGGGTTCGAGTTCCCTAATAAGTGGGTTAAGCCTCGTTTATTTTTCTTTAAATCCTTCCATTCCATCGAGTAGTGATTGTTTATACAGAGCGTTAATTTAAGAATGTGATACGCATGTCGCGATATGAGCTGTCCCGCGAGAAAACCAATATTATGGACACGGCGTAAAGTATGGAACCGGATCAGCCTAAGCATGCCGCGCAGGCTTACCCGGTTATACAGTTTTCGCCTCCTGTGGATTTTCTGTTTCACGAATCATTACTCTATATCTCTATCCCACTGAGACGGAACATGTCGGCCCGGATCAGTCTTCGCTGACTACGCAGGCTGATCTGGGTCGATACATTACGCAGAGGCCATACTGTTGGTATGTAACACGTCTGAAGAAGACAACTTCGAGAACAACTACGCAACAGTATGGAAAATCCCTTTGAATAAAAGTTTTATCATCTAATATAGGTGAAATTCAATTATTACGAGCAATTTCTCCGTCCGCCACAATGTTTTCGAAGGCCTCCCGCTTCATAGGTGTCGACCTTAGCGTACATTTGAGATTACACATTAAACAATCTTGAAAAAACAACCTTTTAATAGGCTGCCAATACAATACAATACAATACAATATACTTTATTGCATACAAACTGCAAAGTTTTTAACCAAGTTTAAACAAAACCATAACAATAGTCAATGTGTTTTTTTATCGAAGAGCCCTACATATAACCTTACATATTTAACTCTTTCAGCGCCAAAAGGCAATATTGAGGTTTTTGCAAACAATACTGATTCAGGTGAGTCAGCTCGTAACGAGCTGTCTCACCTGAAATCAGCATTGTTTGCCTTTTAGTTATCAAAATAGTACATGAGAAATGGAGACGCCCGATTTGGAACATGGTAGAGTCTACTTTAAACAATTCAGCGCTGAAAGAGTTAACCCAAATTGGATTTTAATAGTATATCTATATTTATAAAGAAGACACATTGGATGAATAAGTATTTATATCGTATAACATTGTCAGAAGAGCAAAGAGATTACAATGCACGACAACATATTCTGGTATTTTTCCAAAATACAATGCAAATCAATATGTTTAAGTCTACAAGTATGAAAAAGACACAAACTAGCAGAGGATTAATGTATCTTCTTGATATTGTAATGATTTTCTTTAATTTTGATATATTTTTGAGTGTTTTATACCCTAATGCATTGTTCAAACAAGAAACCGCTGAAGACGGTAAGGCCAGATTGTCGGCAATTTGACCTTGAAAATCGACAAACCAAGGTCAAGGTCAAAGTAACCATAGAAATCAATAGAACTTGTTACTGGTTACCTTCAGGCAAAGTTTCAAGTTTGTAACACCCTTTCCAGTGCTGAGATTTTGCCTCAACCTGAAACTTTAACCAAAATGTTGACGGACGGACGGACAGACAGACAGACCGGAATTACTAGAGCAATCCAGCCAAAATATTTAGTCGGATTAAACTATTTACAAATCTACAATAATATATGTAACTCAATTTAAAGTGCGCATATTTTTTGTTTCACTTTGCAATGCTATTTTACGTTTTATGCATATCTGTGTAAAGATGTTTAAAAAAGCGAAAGGAAAACATTGTGGGAGAAGAGACATTGCTCATAATTAGCAATTTCTCCCTTTCACGCAATGATATATTCTGTCAACAATTATTAAAAATATTAGAACTGTTGCTAGCCTTCTGTCAGATGTTAAAAAAAGGTTGAAGAAAACATTATTGGAAAAGGAGAAATTGCTTATAATGAGCAATTTCTCCTGTGCACGCAATTATACTTTCTGTCAGATTTTCGAAATGGTGAAAAGAAACATTATATGGGAAAGTGAAAAAAATCATTGCAATTTCAGATAAATTAAGTTAAAATTTCGAATAAACAAAAGATAAATTATAAATACATGTATTGAAATGTGTCTATTATATGTTACAAATGTATTAAATCAAAGGAAAAATTAATTAAACCTGAAATGAAAATATCAGAACTGTTGCCTTTTGTCCTGTTATCCGGACATAATAATGTTACTTTTTCCCCATTGCTTATTATCCTGTTTCTTTTTGTCCGAGTATTGGGCCATTTCACCACGGATTGTTTTTTCCAATCGGCCCGATCTGGACCAGATTGTCCCCGATGAATCAATTTTTTTGATTGGCCGATTGTCGTCCAGAATCGCCTCCAATCGTCCACTTTTTTGACCCGATTGAGTCCCGACCAATGGACCATGGCGGGGGGACGAATCACGGACGTTCCTCGCGCGATCGACACGTTTCCGGGGCGCAAGTATGCGAAAGTATGCGCAAGTACCCGCAGGTACACGGCAAAGGCACGACCCTCGGTAGAGAGCGGTAGAGGCTATACGAAAGCTCCAGAGGGCGGGCGAGACAAGGGGACCTTCAGGGAACTCTCGGACGACCAAGACGACCACGGGCCGACGGTTTTTGATCGGCTACTGTTCCGATCACTTTTTCGGTACCCGACCCTCGGAGGACTGAGGCGATCGCGCCAGGTCTTCCCCCGAAGGTATAGGGCGGTGCTCGACAGAGGTCGCAGGTTCCCGACTATTTTCGCAAAATTGCGGCCGATCGACCAAAAAAAGGATAGCGTACTATCGGGACCAAAACAATCCTTGGTGGAATGGCCGCTTTACCGAATATGTTAAGGGTATATTTCCCTACGATCAGTATAGTTTTCTGGTACAAAGGAATTTGTAGCACAAATTAGACATTTAACTTTGTTAATCTTTTAATATACATACCCCCTAGGGGAATACTAAATCAAATAAACGTTTATTGGGTAGGCTTGCATAATCTTTATTGCTCCCGAAATTCATATATTTACAAATCAATTAAGTTCCTGGAGAATAATAAGACAGTACACGTCTTTACATGAATTTTACTCCAGAAGTCAATATTATATTTTTATTTTTCTCAAACTTTTAGAAATTGTCGTCCAGCACCTGTCCGTCTTCTGACAGTCAATGACACTTATATTTAACCCTTTCCCACATATACCAAATCTGCAACAGACGACATCGAAAACATGTAGGAAAAATATGGGAAATATCTATAAAAAATAAAATAATTTTAAATTTGAAAGCATTGTAGTATCATTAACTTATTGTATATTTGCTACAATATTGTCAATACAATACAATACGCCATTGTATTAAAGTGCTGAGTATTTACATAATACATAACAGACAGCTCTGCAATTAGTTATACATAAAAGACAGCTCTGCAATTAGTTATACATAGAGATCAGAGGGCAACAAAGGGCGTTATAATATCAGAAAAAATAGAATAAGAGAAACAAATACAGTAGAGAAAAAGAATAAGATACATAATGTAGCATGTTTTATTATTCACATATACATACATATTCATATATACACACATATACATATGCACATAGATATATGCACTAACAAACATGGTGGAGCGGGGAAAACATTGATATCGTATTCTTATAACAAACATGGTGGAGCGGGGAAATCATTGATATTGTATTCTTATAACAAACATGGTGGAGCGGGGAAACATGGATATTGTATTCTTATAACAAACATGGTGGAGCGGGGAAATCATTGATATTGTATTATAATATAACAAACATGGTGGAGCGGGGAAAACATTGATATTGTATTCTTATAACAAACATGGTGGAGCGGGGAAAACATTGATATTGTATTCTTATAACAAACATGGTGGAGCGGGGAAAACATTGATATTGTATTATAATATAACAAACATGGTGGAGCGGGGAAAACATTGATATTGTATTCTCATAACAAACATGGTGGAGCGAGGAAAACATTGATATTGTATTCTTATAACAAACATGGTGGAGCGAGGAAAACATGGATATTGTATTCTTATAACAAACATGGTGGAGCGGGGAAATCATTGATATTGTATTCTTATAACAAACATGGTGGAGCGGTGAAAACATTGATATTGTATTCTTATAACAAACATGGTGGAGCGGGGAAAACATTGATATTGTATTATATATAACAAACATGGTGGAGCGGGGAAAACATTGATATTGTATTATCATAACAAACATGGTGGAGCGGTGAAAACATTGATATTGTATTATAATATAACAACATGGTGGAGCGAGGAAAACATGGATATTGTATTGTTATAACAAACATGGTGGAGCGGTGAAAACATTGATATTGTATTATAATATAACAAACATGGTGGAGCGGGGAACATTGATAATGTATTCTCATAACAAACATGGTGGAGCGGGGAAAACATTGATATTGTATTCTTATAACATACATGGTGGAGCGGGGAAAACATTGATATTGTATTCTTATAACAAACATGGTGGAGCGTGGAAAACTTTGATATTGTATTATTTTAACAAACATGGTGCTGCGTTCAGGTTACATGGGACGTTGATATACCTTAATAAATCAAGCTGTGTCTTAGACAAGGCAGAAACATGGTGTGTCTTGGGAATTGATTGATCGTGGTTTTAACGCCGTTTTGAACATTTTACCCTTTCCCACATACAAACGCTTTCCGACGCCTCTGCAGCAGACGACTATTGAAAACATTGTGACAAAAACGAGCAATTTCTTCTTTTGCCACAATACTTTCCACTTTGAGTCATAGGTTATCCATTCAATTATACAGATTTTCTATTTTTTGACAAAATATGTTCAATGTCGTCTGCAGCAGAATTTTCGTATGAGGGAAAGGGTTAATCAGTCAACACGTGTGTTACTTAACTTTCTCGCTTCAGCACTACAAATACGTGTTTCAAAAAAACGTTCGCATTGACTTTTGTAAAACGTTGGAATATATGATTGTTCGAACTCACAACGACTGGAATGACAGCCTATACGTCGCTATCGACTGAGCTGCCGGGGTTTCTTTTATTAGATCAATTATATATGAGACATGTCACATGAAGTCTTAACTCTACTAAACACAAGCAAACACCTATTGCATGGGCAAGACAGCGATTTATTCACAAGAGGAAGTAAGCAATTACAATCTGTGCTTAATATATAAATATCAAATTGTTCCGTTGTCTGATCAGAACTTTAAACATAATGACTACGATATGACTAACCCAGGGGGGGAAACCAGAGATAAAAACATTTTATGAAAAGACTCTGGAAACCTGTGCAGTCCAATCGCATATTAACCATTCCTTATTCAATTCTTCATAGCACATAACACAGTGAAATACAGAAATATCTATTAAACCCTCGTATTGATACTGAATTCGGATAGTGAGAAGTTAACTGTTCGAAGTCTTGCTAGAACTGACCAAAACCCGTTAGTCCGGTCTTATATTCTCAGCCATCGCACGGCGATCACGTGCACACATCTCCGATATGTGTATTCGTTTATGCTAAGACAAACGTTCTCCACTATACTGCGTACCGAGGAGAACTTTGAATGATAACTGACCTTTCATCCTGGAATTAAAAGTGAACGACAATGTCAACTACATTTACCTTGCAAGCATACTGTTTGAACTTTGTGTTAACATAATTTCAAGGGCTTTCATGTTGGATGAACGAGCTGTTGGCCAACAATGACGATCCCGAACAGACTATGTGAAGTGCATTCTGATCTGGATCTTGCCCAAGATCTTGTTGGTTGCTTGCCCAAGATCCGAAGGTCTATTTTTGTATGGCGTGGCTCAATTATACAGAACCATTTGTCAATTATATATATATATATATATATATTGGTTTTTTTTATATTGGGGTTTTACGCCGCTTTCAACAATATTTCAGTTATATCAGTTCACTTATTCATGATCCCTGGGTAAACAAACCAGTACTAGGCTAGAAAATGTGCCTTGCCCAAGGGCACTCCACCATGACCGTTGTGCCGCGACTGGGGATCGAACCGGCGACACCCGGTTTCAAATCCCCGGCGCTAACCACTCGACCACGGCGGATTCCGAACGATTTGTCAATGAATACAGAGTGCTTCTCTCAGTTAACAGCCGAACGTTTCTCGTGTGGTCTCGCCCCTTAGTGATTGTTTCTCGTGTGGTCTCGACCCTTAGTGATTGCCTCAGGGTGTGAAGTAATACATACGTTCAGTTAATCCCACATATAATTAACCGATCTCAAAACGAGAAAACCGCGTATTGATATATTAAACCAGTCGACAAGTTTATTAGAATTTTACATAGGTGGTCGTTTGACAGGTTCTATCGGAAATGAGTTTATAATGACGTCGATTAATTATTGATAACCATTGGGACTTTAAATGGCGTGTGTCATTCGCTAATTTACTTATATTGAACCGGATCGTAGAAAAAAATGCCCTACAGTGGTTGTTGGAAATGTATGTGAGGCCGCGCCAGTTGATTAGGGGTCTTTTTTGCATCTGAGCAGGGGCGTAACTCCCTTTAGGCACTGGTAGGCACGTGCCTACACATGTTTTCTAAAAATGACCCCAAAATGCAGCTGCGGCGATACACATCTGCGTAATGTATCGACCAGATCAGCCTGCGCTGTCCGCGCAGACTGATCCGGCCGACACATTCCGTCTAAGGGTGGGGATAGATAGAGTAGTGATTCCTGAAACAAAAAATCCACAGGAGGCTAAAAGTGTCTATCCGGGTACGCATGTGTGGCATGCTCAGGCTGATCCGTGTCGATACCTTACGCAGAGTCCACAATGTTGATTTTCTCACGAGACGGCCTACATATTAATTATTGCCAAGCTACGTCCCTGTCTGCGTACGGTGAATATTCGAGTGAGGTAATATCTCCACAGTTCTCTTGTAGTCGGGAATTTGCTGTAGGTACATTGCACGTTGCTTCGAGATATTGCTTGGGAAGATTGTTGTGTGAAGTACTGGTGTGAAAAAACCAGGAAATGCATGAGAAGGGGAACTGGCCGCCGTGATATAACTGAGAAATTGGTTAAAAACGGCGTTAAACCCCAATCAATCAATCAATGCTTCGAGATAAAAGTTCGTTAAAATCTTTGAAATACATCTCCGTATAACCGGACATATAAACCATATTAAAGTGACTATAAAGAAACTCCGGGGGGAAATATATTATTATGTATTATATATTATTTTCATCTTCCGATACCAGCCTACAGCTTTCAAAAAACAAATAGTACGCAATTTCATTACCTAGGAAACATTTTCCGAGAATGTTGCTATCTCTTAATAGGATTGTCAGACGCTAACTTTATAAGACCGCATGCGGTTATTGCGATATTTCAGTATCAAACCTATTTCTGATGCCGTTATCAGAGAGCTTTCGCAGCAAATGGAAGGAATCCGCCGTGGTCGAGGATTTGAAACCGGGCGTCCCGGGTTCGATCCCCAGTCGTGGTACGACGGTCATGGTGGAGTGCCCTTGCCACATTCCCTAGCCTAGTACTGGTTTGTTTACCCCAGGGATCATGAATATGTGAACAGTCGCCGTGATATAACTACTAAAATAATGTTGAAAACGGCGTTAAACCCCAATAAAACAAATCAAAGCTAATGAAAACTGGTACTCCTATATAAAAGCTCGACTTGCAATAACACACTAGTTTACATTAATAAACGTATTCGTAGGAAGACATTGGTCGCCTGTCATTATAAGTCATTATATGAAAACGAGACACACAGACATACATGTATAGACGAACACACATACTGATGTATATATGACGGAGAAGGATCCACATGTGTTTCCTTGTGAATGCAGGCGATACAAAAAAAGAATCAAAGCCGAAAGGCTAATTAAAGAGAGAGAGCGAGTAAAACAGATGTCAATGAATTATTGTTTGGCAATAAAACGATAGGGATAGGAATAAAGGGACTATTAACGAGATCAAATAGTTTTTAATATGTAACAAATTTACAATTACATGGGGTTTTCTTATTAAAAACATATTTTCGCAATGAGGTGTGCTTATATTCGGTGTATGCTATGATTTTGTTGGATGATAGAACGGTCCGTGATATTAAAGGGTAACCCATATTCGTCAGGATGTTGTATGGATTTCGATTCAGCCATTCGTTCTCTCTCGTAATCGACAAAGTCATATTGGACCAACGTTGTATGTCTTGTACTAATGGGCTGAGTGAAAGCGTACTGTGCACACAACATTTAAGTGGGATATAGGTGCGAGTATACAGAGCTCTAGATAAGGGACGTTTCGCTTGCTCTAAAATCCTTATTTGACCCTCTTACCCTATGTCGTGGGTACTCAAAAGAATCGTCTCAGTGAGACGATTCTTTTGAGTACCCACAACATAGGATTTGCTTTAATAATAAGAGAGAAATGATGGATACAAGAGCTGAATACCCCTCCTTATCTGGACCTTTGGAGTAAGCATCGTCGATCTGTATTTCCTCCAATACAGAAGATAACGTTATTTAATTACAGTTAGATATTACATTCATTAGTCAACGTTTTACTGGAAGGGACGTAACGACTTAAATTGGGATGCAATCTACAAATGAGCCGTCCCGCAAGAAAACCAACAGTGTGGACTCACCGCGCAGGATTACCCGGATAGATACTTTTCTCCTCCTGTGGATTTTCTGTTTCAGGAATCATTACTTTATATCTCTATCCCCCTGAGAGACGGAATGTGTCAGCCCGGATTAGTCTGCGCGTACTGGGCAGGCTGATCTGGGTCGACACATTACGCAGAGGCCTTTATGTTGGTTTTCTCGCGGGACGGCTCAAATTAATTGTGAAACTAAGCTCTCACGTCGTCATGTATGCATTCAAGTTATTTCCGGTAACGTAATATGCTACGAAATATTTGTCTCATCAATAATAAAATTGATGACTGGTCAATTGATGGATTGGAGCTTAAACCGTTACAACAGTTTATCAATTATATCAAGTGGGTCGTTCATCTAACCATGTTGTTCCCGCCTACTTCGTATCAGTACTCCACACAACATTTCCGATCAACTAATACTACAAAGTGGCTCAATGAAGCTAGTTTATGCCAGATGGTTTCTATGAAGCGTGTTGGTCCTAATGTAGCCCGATGGCCTCAATGAAGCTAGTTTATGCCAAATGGTTTCTATGAAGCTTGTTGGTCCTAATGTAGCCCGATGGCCTCAATGAAGCTAGTTTATGCCAAATGGTTTCTATGAAGCTTGTTGGTCCTAATGTAGCCCGATGGCCTCAATGAAGTCACGGCACTCCCTCCTATCTCAGTCTCCCAGCGACTTCAATCAGGGATATAGATAAGAGGGATAGGCAACACCACCTGTACACCTGTTATCTGGTTAAAATATCACACATAGAAATAAAATTGTCCAAATTTTCACATTTTTTAGCAAATAAAGCTTTGAAGTCACATTTGGCACATAAACAAAACATACATATTCTGAAAGCTTAACAGTTCAACTAAAGTAAGAGATACAATGAACAACTGGAATTTCTTCGCATTTTGAACAATGACTGCTTTAAAAGACATAGATATTTGGATTTCTGAATTATATTATTTTTTTCCAAAAACTAATAGACTGACATTTGTCATAAGGATAACATATTATCAAAACCTGTAGTATATTAATATATTTTTATCTACTGCAACAGAATAATGTTTAAATTTCCAGAAAATCTTTTTTTTATTTTCATATCTTGAATAGTTCTGAGTTTTACTTGCTACACATGTTGGCACGGGTGATATTTTAGTATATAATTTAGTTACTTATCCCTCTTATCTACGTCCCTGGTCCAAATGTAGCCCAATGGTCCCAATGAAGTCACGGCACTCCCTCCTGTCTCAGTCTCCCAACGACTTCAATCATTCGACCCGGTTGAATATACGAGAGAAAGAAACACTCTGTCGCATAATTATGTTTTATTGATGCAAACTGCTTGACGAAGAACACGAGACTGGCTCTCTTTCGAAGCACGCCACTATTTATACTAGCTTGTACACAAATTACCGCCGCCCTGTCACGTTAATTTACGATGTACTTTCTACGTTTTAATGAGCGTCTGGTGAATGCGCTTTGGTAATTAACAAATGTTTTATATTTCTAAACAAAATAAACGATAGGCAGCGTAAGAATTGTTAAACAAATGTATGTTCCTGAAACATTTGAGGGCTGAACATGTCAATTTAAACAAGTACTTAAAACGTGCAATCGTAACTATAACCCGGAGTTATCTACCCTTGTCATTACATTATCGGGTTAAGCCTACATCCCTAATGACGGCGCCCCCTGGAAATCAATAGACATGCTGGAGCAAGACAAAAGTCAACAGAGAAAACGTTGTTTGGACCAAACCTTTAAGCCCTTGTTTCTTCTTTTGTCACTATGTTTTCAAAAAGCCGTCTGCAGCAGAGGTGTCAGAAAACGTCTATATGAGGGAAAGGGTACATAGTTTGCTTCGTTTCGTTTATTCCAATATCAAGTTCTACTTATTCACTGTAGAACGTACGAAAACCATTCGAACATATATAAATTTACTATTATTATACCTCACGTGACTTTGTAATGTTAAATTCTCATATACTCATCATGGGCAATTTCTTACTGTCTCATGCTAACAGTACGTTTTTGACCGGTTATTTCAAACAATAACGTCACCTTTAAGACGCGCGTGCCATGTAACAGTATACTGTTAACCGGTGTATTCATACGTGTGTGTTACATTGTAGTAGATATACCCATGTTCACCTCCCCTACAAAGGTACATAATAAATTGAATAAACGTGTAATTTTGTTCGGTATAATCAAATAAATATTGCATGGCTTCGCCTCGGGTAACAGTATTTTCCTCATGTTGACAATATGTACTGTCACACTGGAAGCCTTGCAATATTTATATAATGTACACCGGGTACCAGACGCATTTATGAAAATATAGTACATCGTGTAGATCTACCAGAACTTTCACCAGGTCGCTATTGCAGGTTTATAGCACACGTACTTAGTTACTGCAGTATGCCGGGTACCAGGCTATTGGTTAATAACACCTACACACATTATTGTATCACCATTGTGCTCGCCAAATAGTTCATTCTGCACGGCGAGGGTAAACAAAATCAAAAAATAAATAAATTGTATCACCAGAGACGATCAATCCGCCCATTGTATTAAAGCCACTTGACACTCGTCCTTCATACGGTATTACTCAGTGTGTATATACCACGTGACTTTTGACGTCATATTTGCATGGTCAGACAGCAATAATTGCTCTTGATAAGAATGCAAAAACAATGATAACTTTTGTTATTTCTTCACCCTTTTTAATGAAACATGGCGCAGTCTACGCCGCTTACAATGTTTACAGGAGTTTGATTGGTGGTCTGGTTTTTTCAAACTCTTCGACGAACCTGTTCTCACAATCCAGTTTTGATAATGCTCCGGCTGTCGGCGATATTAATACATTTGAGTTCATCTAAGTGTTTGAAGAAACTAAACCACTAATCAAACTCCGTTGAAAAAACCGGAGATAGGGCTCAATAAGCGGCGTAGACTGCGCCATGTTTCATTTAAAATGATGAAGAAATAAAAAAGTTACCTTTGTTTTTACTTCTTAACCGAAGTAAAATATTTCTGTCCGCCGTAGCATTTGTGACGTCAAAGTCACGTGGTATACACACACTGGTACTGACATTGGTTGTATTTATAAAAGTACACTTAGAAAATAGGTTAAGTGGGTAGTGAATAGTCAATCATTCTGTTCCTGGCAGCTCTATCTCTCTAATTGTATCGATCGTCTCCATATACATTCAGATCTTCTCCGAATTGACAAAGGTTTATCAGATATTCTTAATTCTTCAATGACGCTTTATGTACATGTAACAGGATAAAGAGTCAGTTCAATCTGCGCTAATATGCAATTTGAACTGGACTTGCATTGAATTCAAATTCCTAATGTTTTTTTTATTTTTCGTAAGGGCTCATATCCATGAGAGAATGTTTTTTGTTTTTTAATTCGAGATATTGTTCCAGACATTGTTCCAGACATTGTTCCAGACATTGTACCAGAAGTGAACGGTTGCGTGACTATTACCATTATCCATATACTAGTTTAACTCTTTCAGCACCAAAGGCAATATTGAGGTTTTTGCAAACAATACTGATTCAGGTGAGTCATCTCGTAACGAGCTGTCTCACCTGAAATCAGCACGTAACGAGCTGTCTCACCTGAAATCAGCATTGTTTGCCTTTTAGTTATCAAAATAGACCAAACTTGTATTACATGAGCAATGGAGACGCCCGATTTGGAACATGGAATAGTCTACTTTAAACAATTCGGCGCTGAAAGTTAATACAAAGATACGAGTTAATAACCCCATTCAAAGTATGTTAACCTTGTCTACGTGTCATCTTACACTATATGAGTGATGAAGAATAATGTAGGGAGATGTTCTATCTCAAATGCCGTTTCCAACATTGTTAATTTATATTACGGCGTGTTCAGGGTAGGTAACCAATACTGCTGGACCATTTATTCTGGCTCAAGCGAGTCAGCCGCCAAATCCTGAACGCAAATGAAGGAAAGTTATTATTATTACTTTTATATTTGATGGTACGACTCGGCCGGGGAACGAACCTGTGACCTCTAGTAACCAACCGACGCCGGCACTATACCACTACAGCACCGTGGAGGTCATATCTATAAAGGAAAATTGTATACCTAACAACTAATTGATCATAAACTAGATTTATTCTACGAGTTCTTTGATAAAAAATGAACTTATTCTGGTATCCATAATGCGACAGTTTAATTTACACAGCCAATAAATACACCAACCTGCATTATATGAGATGGTAGTAATTACTGTTGGGTCGTAGATTACACAACGTGTTTTTACCAGAAACGTAAAATTCAAAATAGATTGTTATTTAATTTTAAATTATCCACTTAATTCGGGCTAGTGCGATGCGTATATCAAAGATAGCCTACTTAAAGGCGCCAGTCTGTCGAGATCTTCTTTGTTCTTCATCAACGCATTAAAAACATTTAACATCCTTGACAACAAAGGCAGTATACAAACTTGACAAATGAGAATAAACATATAAAATGAGATAAAATACACGCATAAAATTAATCCCCAAGACAAAAGGAAACCCCTAACACTAGCAATATAGAATGAAATAAGTACATATAAATATAGGCATTAAACTTTATGCAAAACCCACATTAACACATATATAAAAGACAAAATAAAACCATTGGCGAAATAAGAAGATATAGCAAGTAAAACTCCGAGCACTTTTCAAAGTAGCAATATAAACAACTGCCACTAGAAAGAAATCATCTTCATTGAAGAGGACGCCAGCATATTCTCCCAAAGAAGTACATATCTCCTTCATAAACAACTGAACTAATGCCCCTGCAGGAATAACTAAATGAAAAATTTGAAAGATAATTTGATATTGATTGATTCTGATTTTTAAATTAGACTGGGGAATTAAATATCATCGAAAGTTGTACATTAATACCATTTTATCTTTCATTGCTCATACAAATCCATTATGATTCTATTAACATGTAATTTCATTTCCTACATATAACATTACAATTTATAACAAAATAATTCGAGTTGTCATAAAGGTAAAGCCGGATAATCAAATATGCATTATGATTGCAATTGTTGCATAATTGATGCCAATTTAGCTTTTATTGCACTAGTTTCCCACGCCTTACGTATTGATGTTTGTGTAAGGAATTCCTGTAACAGATCGCTGTCTATAAATGGAACTTGAATATAGGTCAATATTTCTCAGAGAAGAATGGTCGTATCAGAACAGATCAAACCAACAATTCCTCTTTAAATAGTACCACAAGAGAAAGTTGATGCAACGCATCAATGCCGCCGGAAATCCATACTGCAGTTATGCATAACACTTACAGTATAGAAGTGGAAAAAACAGTTATCAACTGCGGGGCATATTGGAACATCTGGGGTGTGGTCAAGTGAAAATGGATCATAACTTCCATTTTTTTGTCAATGAAGTGAATGTCCTTCATTGAAATAGAATTGAAGCATTTCATTGCTTATGACCAATCTCCATTCTAAGGTAGGTTAACAATACACACAGCCAACCAATTATTGATAATAAACAGTAATGGAAATGAGTAATCTTGCCAATCATTAGTCTTAATATGTATACAGGTATAGTTTCAGTAAGGACTGATTTTAGGATTTGTGAATTCCACATACACTTTTCAAGACGATTTTGTTCGAATATTTGAAATTTATTATTTGTCAATAAAACCACAAAACAGACACAATGGGATTTGCATGCAATAACAAGTCATTTTACCTTTCCCCTGTTAAAGTCAACATTGGACACCTTTGCAGCAATCTACTTTTAAAACAATTAGAAAATGGTTAAATTGCTGAAGACATGAGTTTTCTATTTTTCTCAAAATGATATTAACTTGGAATCCTGATTATTATCATACTTTCACACATGTTAAAATGTAGTCCAATATGTTAACAAAGTAGACCACCCTCGAAATAAAATATCAGCTAAACAGTTAAATTTCATTGAAATTGTTGTATTGTTTCAAACTTGATTTCGAACATAAACTGAACTCTACAACATGTTAATTTATTATTCTTCTTTCCTTCCTATTTTATAATGAAAATAGCAAACTACTCATGTTTTATTATTCTATTATGATGCGGGGGTGGGGGGGTGGGGGGGGGGGGGGGGGGGGGGGGAAACCAGAGATAAAAACATTTTATGAAAAGACTCTGGAAACCTGTGCAGTCCAATCGCATATTAACCATTCCTTATTCAATTCTTCCAACCACATAACACAGTGAAATACAGAAATATCTATTAAACCCTCGTATTGATACTGAATTCGGATAGTGAGAAGTTAACTGTTCGAAGTCTTGCTAGAACTGACCAAAACCCGTCAAACCGGTCTTATATTCTCAGCCATCGCACGGCGATCACGTGCACACATCTCCGATATGTGTATTCGTTTATGCTAAGACAAACGTTCTCCACTATACTGCGTACCGAGGAGAACTTTGAATGATAACTGACCTTTCATCCTGGAATTAAAAGTGAACGACAATAACAACTACATTTACCTTGCAAGCATACTGTTTGAACTTTGTGTTAACATAATTTCAAGGGCTTTCATGTTGGATGAACGAGCTGTTGGCCAACAATGACGATCCCGAACAGACTATGTGAAGTGCATTCTGATCTGGATCTTGCCCAAGATCTTGTTGGTTGCTTGCCCAAGATCCGAAGGTCTATTTTTGTATGGCGTGGCTCAATTATACAGAACAATTTGTCAATTATATATATATATATATATATATTTTTCGGCGACAGTTCACTTATTCATGATCCTTGGTTAAACAAACCAGTACTAGGCTAGAAAAAATGTGCCTTGCCCAAGGGCACTTCACCATGACCGTTGTGCCGCGACTGGGGATCGAACCGGGGACACCTGGTTTCAAATCCCCGGCGCTAACCACTCGACCACGGCGGATTCCGAACGATTTGTCAATGAATACAGAGTGCTTCTCTCAGTTAACAGCGGAACGTTTCTCGTGTGGTCTCGCCCCTTAGTGATTGTTTCTCGTGTGGTCTCGACCCTTAGTGATTGCCTCAGGGTGTGAAGTAATAAATACGTTCAGTTAATCCCACATGTAATTAACCGATCTCAAAACGAGAAAAACGCGTATTGATATATTAAACCAGTCGACAAGTTTATTAGAATTTTACATAGGTGGTCGTTTGACAGGTTCTATCGGAAATGAGTTTATAATGACGTCGATTAATTATTGATAACCATTGGGACTTTAAATGGCGTGTGTCATTCGCTAATTTACTTATATTGAACCGGATCGTAGAAAAAATGCCCTACAGTGGTTGGAAAATGTATGTGAGGCCGCGTCAGTTGATTATGGGTCTTTTTTGCATCTGAGCAGGGGCGTAGCTCCCTTTAGGTACTGTAGGCACGTGCCTACACATGTTTTCTAAAAATGACCCCAAAATGCAGCTGCGGCGATACACATCTGCGTAATGTATCGACCAGATCAGCCTGCGCTGTCCGCGCAGACTGATCCGGCCGACACATTCCGTCTAAGGGTGGGGATAGATAGAGTAGTGATTCCTGAAACAGAAAATCCACAGGAGGCGAAAAGTGTCTATCCGGGTACGCCTGTGTGGCATGCTCAGGCTGATCCGTGTCGATACCTTACGCAGAGTCCACAATGTTGATTTTCTCACGAGACGGCTTACACATATTCTTTATTGCCAAGCTACGCCCCTGTCTGCGTACGGTGAATATTCGAGTGAGGTAATGTCTCCACAGTTCTCTTGTAGTCGGGAATTTGCTGTAGGTAGATTGCACGTTGCTTCGAGATATTGCTTGGGAAGATTGTTGTGTGGAGTACTGGTGTGAGAAAACCAGGAAATGCATGAGTAGGGGAACTGGCCGCCGTGATATAACTGAGAAATTGGTTAAAAACGGCGTTAAACCCCAATCAATCAATCAATGCTTCGAGATAAAAGTTCGTTAAACTCTTTGAAATACATCTCCGTATAACCGGACATATAAACCATATTAAAGTGACTATAAAGAAACACCGGGGGGAAATATATCATTATGTTTTATATATTATTTTCATCTTCCGATAACAGGCCTACAGCTTTCAAAAAACAAATAGTACGCAATTTCATTACCTAGGAAAACATTTTCCGAGAATGTTGCTATCTCTTAATAGGATTGCATGCGGTTATTGAGATATTTCTGAATCAAACCTATTTCTGACTTTTAAAAGGCCGTTATCAGAGAGCTTTCGCTCACAGCTAATGAAAACTGGTACTCCTATATAAAAGCTCGACTTGCAATAACACCCCAGTTTGCATTAATAAACGCATTCGTAAGAAGACATTGGTCGCCTGTCAATAAGTCATTACATGAAAACGAGACGCATAGACATACATGTATAGACGAACACACATACTGCAGGGCATTTTTACCTTATATAAGTGACGCCGATATTCGGTGTCTTCCCCAATTGAAAAAACGTTGTTTTTTTCCCAATTGGAAACAAATATTTCCCAAATTCTAAAAATAAAAAAGATTTTTTTTTTTTTTAAAGTGAACTGAAATAATATTTTGGGTAACACTATTTACATATATATTTGTCTTGTTTAAGGTAATATGATTGTTTTATTGCATTATATAAAGCAAAAGTCTTAAGTTATTGTAAAAAGGACTATTTATATAGCCATATGTTATATGTCTAAAATTTCCCTTTTTGGGCGAAAATCGCGCTAAAATTTCCCAAAATGAAAGGCTAAAGCCTCTTCCCAATTTCTAGAAAAAAGGCCCTGTACTGATGTATATATGACGGAGAAGGGATTCACATGTGTTTCCTTGCGATTGCAGGCGATACAAAAAAAACAATGAAAGCCGAAAGGCTATAATTAAACAGCGAGTAAAACAGATTAAATAAATTCTTGTTTAGAAATAAAACGATAGTTTATATTGAATAAAGGGACTATTAACAATATCAAATAGTTTAACTCTTTCAGCGTCAAAGGCAATATTGAGGTTTTTGCAAACAAAACTGATTCAGGCGAGTCAGCTCGTAACGAGCTGTCAAACCTGAAATCAGTATTGTTTGCCTTCTAGTTACCAAAATAGTCCCAACTTTTATCACATGAGAAATGGAGATGCCCGAATTTGAACATGGAAGAGTCTACTTTAAACAATTCGGCGCTGAAAGAGTTAATATGTAACAAGTTTACAATTACATGGGGTTCTCTTATTAAAAACATATTTTCGCAACGAGGCGTGCTTATATTCGGTGTATACGATTGAGTATGATTTTGTTGGATGATAGAACGGTCCGTGATATTAAAGGGTAACCCATATTCGTCAGGATGTTGTATGGATTTCGATTCAGCCATTCGTTCTCTCTCGTAATCGACAAAGTCATATTGGACCAACGTTGTATGTCTTGTACTAATGGGCTGAGTGAAAGCGTACTGTGCACACAACATTTAAGTAGGATATAGGTGCGAGTATAGAGAGCTCTAGATAAGGGGCGTTTCGCATGTTCTAAAATCCTTATTTGACCCTCTTACCCTATGTCGTGGGTACTCAAAAGAATCGTCTCAGTGAGACGATTCTTTTGAGTACCCACAACATAGATTTTGCTTTAATAATAAGAGAGCAATGATGGATAAAAGAGCTGAATACCCCCTCCTTATCTGGACCTTTTCGAGTAAGCATCGTCGATCTGTACTTCCTCCAATACAGAAGATAACGTTATTTAATTACAGTTAGATATTACATTCATTAGTCAACGTTTTACTGGAATTTGCGTTATGACCTAAATTGAGATGCAATCTACAAATGAGCCGTCCCGCAGGAAAACCAACATTGTGGACTCACCGCGCAGGATTACCCGGATAGATACTTTTCTCCTCCTGTGGATTTTCTGTTTCAGGAATCATTACTTTATATCTCTATCCCCCTGAGAGACGGAATGTGTCAGCCCG
Organism: Serripes groenlandicus; assembly: GCA_031761405.1. Lineage (NCBI taxonomy): Eukaryota > Metazoa > Mollusca > Bivalvia > Cardiida > Cardiidae > Serripes > Serripes groenlandicus. Next base: position 6,252,643 of record JASEVX010000006.1, on the reverse strand, counting down.
GATTGGTCTGCGCGTACTGGGCATGCTGATCTGGGTCGACACATTACGCAGAGGCCTTTATGTTGGTTTTCTCGCGGGACGGCTCAAATTAATTGTGAAACTAAGCTCTCACGTCGTCATGTATGCATTCAAGTTATTTCCGGTAACGTAATATGCTACGAAATATTTGTCTCATCAATAATAAAATTGATGACTGGTCAATTGATGGATTGGAGCTTAAACCGTTACAACAGTTTATCAATTATATCAAGTGGGTCGTTCATCTAACCATGTTGTTCCCGCCTACTTCGTATCAGTACTCCACACAACATTCCCGATCAACTAATACTACAAAGTGGCTCATTGAAGCTAGTTTATGCCAGATGATTTCTATGAAGAGTGTTGGTCCTAATGTAGCCCGATGGCCTCAACGAAACTAGTGTATGCCTGATGGTTTCTATGAAGCTTGTTGGTCATAATGTTGCCCGATGGCCTCAATGAAGCTAGTTTATGCCAGATGGTTTCTATGAAGCTTGTTGGTCCTAATGTTGCCCGATGGCCTCAATGAAGCTAGTTTATGCCAGATGGTTTCTATGAAGCTTGTTGGTCCTAATGTAGCCCGATAGCCTCAATGAAACTAGTGTATGCCTGATGGTTTCTATGAAGCTTGTTGGTCCTAATGTTGCCCGATGGCCTCAATGGAGCTAGTTTATGCCTGATGGTTTCTATGAAGCTTGTTGGTCCTAATGTTGCCCGATGGCCTCAATGAAGCTAGTTTATGCCAGATGGTTTCTATGAAGAGTGTTGGTCCTAATGTAGCCCGATGGCCTCAGTGAAGCTAGTTTATGCCAGTTGGTTTCTATGAAGCTTGTTGGTCCTAATGTTGCCCGATGGCCTCACTGAAGGTAGTTTATGCCAGATGGTTTCTATGAAGAGTGTTGGTCCTAATGTAGCCCGATGGCCTCAATGAAACTAGTTTATGCCTGATGGTTTCTATGAAGAGTGTTGGTCCTAATGTAGCCCGATGGCCTCAATGAAACTAGTTTATGCCTGATGGTTTCTATGAAGAGTGTTGGTCCTAATGTAGCCCGATGGCCTCAATGAAGCTAGTTTATGCCTGACGGTTTCTATGAAGCTTGTTGGTCCTAATGTTGCCCGATGGCCTCAATGAAGCTAGTTTATGCCTGATGGTTTCTATGAAGCTTGTTGGTCCTAATGTAGCCCGATGGCCTCAATGAAACTAGTTTATGCCTGATGGTTTCTATGAAGAGTGTTGGTCCTAATGTTGCCCGATGGCCTCAATGAAGCTAGTTTATGCCTGATGGTTTCTATGAAGAGCGTTGTTTTTTCCCAATTGGAAACAAACATTTCCCAAATTCTAAAAAAAAAAATAGAATAATTTTCTTTTTTTTAAAGTGAACTGAAATAATCATTTGGGTAACACTATTAACATATATATTTGTCTTGTTTAAGGTAATATGATTGTTTTATTGCATTATATAAAGCAAAAGTCTTAAGTTATTGTAAAAAGGACTATTTATATAGCCATATGTTATATGTCTAATTTTTCCCTTTTTGGGCGAAAATCGCGCTAAAAAATCCCAAAATGAAAGGCTAAAGCCTCTTCCCAATTTCTAGAAAAAAGGCCCTGTACTGATGTATATATGACGGAGAAGGGATTCACATGTGTTTCCTTGCGATTGCAGGCGATACAAAAAAAACCAATGAAAGCCGAAAGGCTATAATTAAACAGCGAGTAAAACAGATTTCAATAAATTCTTGTTTAGAAATAAAACGATAGTTTATATTGAATAAAGGGACTATTAACAATATCAAATAGTTTAACTCTTTCAGCGTCAAAGGCAATATTGAGGTATTTGCAAACAAAACTGATTCAGGCGAGTCAGCTCGTAACGAGCTGTCAAACCTGAAATCAGTATTGTTTGCCTTTTAGTTACCAAAATCGTCCCAACTGTTATCACATGAGAAATGGAGATGCCCGAATTTGAACATGGAAGAGTCTACTTTAAACAATTCGGCGCTGAAAGAGTTAATATGTAACAAGTTTACAAATACATGGGGTTATCTTATTAAAAACATATTTTCGCAACGAGGCGTGCTTATATTCGGTGTATGCGATTGAGTATGATTTTGTTGGATGATAGAACGGTCCGTGATATTAAAGGGTAACCCATATTCGTCAGGATGTTGTATGGATTTCGATTCAGCCATTCGTTCTCTCTCGTAATCGACAAAGTCATATTGGACCAATGTTGTATGTCTTCTACTAATGGGCTGAGTGAAAGCGTAATATGCACACAACATTTAAGTGGGATATAGGTGCGAGTATACAGAGCTCTAGATAAGGGGCGTTTCGCATGTTCTAAAATCCTTATTTGACCCTCTTACCCTATGTCGTGGGTACTCAAAAGAATCGTCTCAGTGAGACGATTCTTTTGAGTACCCACAACATAGGATTTGCTTTAATAATAAGAGAGCAATGATGGATAAAAGAGCTGAATACCCCCTCCTTATCTGGACCTTTTCGAGTAAGCATCGTCGATCTGTACTTCCTCCAATACAGAAGATAACGTTATTTAATTACAGTTAGATATTACATTCATTAGTCAACGTTTTACTGGAATTTGCGTTATGACCTAAATTGAGATGCAATCTACAAATGAGCCGTCCCGCAAGAAAACCAACATTGTGGACTCACCGCGCAGGTTTACCCGGATAGATACTTTTCTCCTCCTGTGGATTTTCTGTTTCAGGAATCATTACTTTATATCTCTATCCCCCTGAGAGACGGAATGTGTCAGCCCGGATTGGTCTGCGCGTACTGGGCATGCTGATCTGGGTCGACACATTACGCAGAGGCCTTTATGTTGGTTTTCTCGCGGGACGGCTCAAATTAATTGTGAAACTAAGCTCTCACGTCGTCATGTATGCATTCAAGTTATTTCCGGTAACGTAATATGCTACGAAATATTTGTCTCATCAATAATAAAATTGATGACTGGTCAATTGATGGATTGGAGCTTAAACCGTTACAACAGTTTATCAATTATATCAAGTGGGTCGTTCATCTAACCATGTTGTTCCCGCCTACTTCGTATCAGTACTCCACACAACATTTCCGATCAACTAATGCTACAAAGTGGTTCATTGAAGCTAGTTTATGCCAGATGGTTTCTACGAAGCTTGTTGGTCCTAATGTAGCCCGATGGTTTCAATGAAGTCACGGCACTCCCTCCTGTCTCAGTGTAATACAATGAGGGTAGAGGTATAGAGGTATACACGTGAGATATTGGATCCATTGAGGGTATAACTAAATACGGGATATCACGTGTATACGGCGCCAGCCCTGTAGTATATAAATGTATGTTTTCGAAGAAGTGGGGGAGAGACATTGCATAGATAGAGAGACATGAAGAGATAGAAAGAGAGACATTGCATAGATATAGAGACATGCAGAGATAAGGAGGCGAGGCATGGGCTCTGGGGAGAGTCAGAGAATGATAGTTAGGCCTAAGAGAGAGAGAGAGAGAGAGAGTCACGAGACTCTAGTTTACCTATTTAAATAAATGAATATATCACTATACGATTTCGTTCATTTACCTGTGTTTTCCTCGTGAACAATTGGATGTAGCTGGCCAGAGTGCTACATCAGTCTCCAAACGACTTCAATCTACGACCCGGTTGAATATACGAGAGAAAGAAACCCACTGTCGCATAATGATGTTTTATGGATGCAAACTGCTTGACGAAAAACACGAGACTGGCTCTCTTTCGAAGCACGCCACAATTTATACTAGCTTGTACACAAATTACCGCCGCCCTGTCACGCTAATTTACGATGTACTTTCTACGTTTTAATGAGCGTCTGGTGAATGCGATTTGATAATTAACAAAGGTTATATATAACAAAACAAGGGCACCGCAAAGCGGAGGCATCCCCTCGGCTTTCCATTTTCACATTGAGTTCTCTTGTGATCTAAATATTTAAGTCCAATTTTTGACTTCGATCTTTGACCTATGACCTTGAATCAATAGGCTTCAAAATATTGTCACAAACTAACTGTATGCCAAGTTTGGATAAGATCTGTCAAGGAATGGTCAGTGTAGAGTGGTGACAAGGTTGCCACAGCTGAGATATATTGTAAGTTCAATCAAGTTCAATTTTGGGCATGACCTTTGACCTATGACCTTGAAAACCAATAGGCTTCAAGACATATCATAAACTAACTGTATAATAAGTTTTATTAAGATCGGTCAATGAATGGTCAGTGTAGAGTTGTGACAAGGCTGCCACAGCTGAAAATATTGTAAGTCCAATTTTGAGTTTGACCTTTGACCTATGACCTTGAAAATCAATAGGCTTCAAGATATTATCATAAAGTAACTGTATACCAAGTTTGGTTAAAATCTGTCAAGTAATGGTCAGTGTAGAGTGGTGACAAGGTTGCCACAGCTGAAAATAGTGTAAGTGCAATTTTGGGCTTGACCTTTGACCTATGACCTTGAAAATCAATAGGCTTCAAATATTATCATAAACTAACTGTAAAATAAGTTTTATAAAGATCGGTCAAGGAATGGTCAGTGTAGAGTGGTGACAAGGCTGTCACAGCTGAAAATATTGTAAGTCCAATTTTGAGCTTGACCTTTGACCTATGACCTTGAAAATCAATGGGCTTCAAGATATTATCATAAAGTAACTTTATACAAAGTTTTGTTAAAATCCGTCAAGTAATGGTCAGTGTAGAGTGGTGACAAGGTTGCCACAGCTGAAAATAGTGTAAGTGCAATTTTGGGCTTGACCTTTGACCTATGACCTTGAAAATCAATAGGCTTCAAATATTATCATAAACTAACTGTAAAATAAGTTTTATAAAGATCGGTCAAGGAATGGTCAGTGTAGAGTGGTGACAAGGCTGTCACAGCTGAAAATATTGTAAGTCCAATTTTGAGCTTGACCTTTGACCTATGACCTTGAAAATCAATGGGCTTCAAGATATTATCATAAAGTAACTTTATACAAAGTTTTGTTAAAATCCGTCAAGTAATGGTCAGTGTAGAGTGGTGACAAGGTTGCCACAGCTGAAAATATTGCAAGTCCAATTTTGGGCTTGACCTTTGACCTATGACCTTGAAAATCAATAGGCTTCAAGATGTTACCATATACTTACTTTATACTAAGTTTGGTTAAGATCTGTCAAGAAATGGTTAGTGTAGAGTGATGACAAGGTTTGTTACGGACGGAAATATTGCAAGTCCAATTTTGTAGAGTGATGACAAGGTTTGTTACGGACGGAAATATTGCAAGTCCAATTTTGGGCTTGACCTTTGACCTATGACCTTGAAAATCAATAGGCTTCAAGATGTTACCATATACTTACTTTATACCAAGTTTGGTTAAGATCTGTCAAGAAATGGTTAGTGTAGAGTGATGACAAGGTTTGTTACGGACGGAAATATTGCAAGTCCAATTTTGGGCTATTTTGGGCTTGACCTTTGACCTATGACCTTGAAAATCAATAGGCTTCAAGATGTTACCATATACATACTTTATACCAAGTTTGGTTAAGATCTGTCAAGAAATGGTTAGTGTAGAGTGATGACAAGGTTTGTTACGGACGGAAGGACACACATACATACGGACGGTCCCGTTACTATATCCCTTTCTCGCTTACTTCGTAACCGAGGGGATAATAAACGATAGGCTTGGTATGCAGCGTAAGTATTGTTAAACAAATGTATGTTTCTGAAACATTTGAGGGCTGAACATGTTAATTTAAACAAGTACTTACCAGAATTGATGTTAATTTGCGATCGTGTATCTTTTAACAAATGAATCCAAACGTGCAATCGTAACTATAACCCGGAGTTATCTACCCTTGTCATTACATTATCGGGTTAAGCCTACATCCCTAATGACGGCGCCCCCTGGAAATCAATAGACATGCTGGAGCAAGACAAAAGTCAACAGAGAAAACGTTGTTTGGACCAAACCTTTAAGCCCTTGTTTCTTCTTTTGTCACTATGTTTTCAAAAAGCCGTCTGTAGCAGAGGTGTCAGAAAACGTCTATATGAGGGAAAAGGTACATAGTTTGCTTCGTTTCGTTTATTCCAAATATCAAGTTGTATTTGATGTCCAGAAATATGTTGATACAACCAAGAGATTTAGTACGGGATGAGGTTTGTCGTGTGCGTGTTGTTTGCTGCTGGGGATTCTGGGTGAGACATAACAGTAATGATATTATAAAGACATTTTTTATTTTAAATTAAGATATATTGGGACAATAGTATAATCTAATTTCATTTATCATATATCATGTAAACTCACTATCAATACGCCATGTAATTTAGAATATGATGCAAATTTATCTGAGGAAAGGAATTTGTATAAGTTTCTATGAAGCTTGTTTTCTAATCCTATGAACATAACATGTATTACATATATATATATATATATATACCAATGTACAACTATTTCTCAATAAAATATGTTTAAACTAAGTTGTATTTATCCACTGTAGAACGTAATAAACCATTCGAACCTATATATTAATTTACTAATGTACACCGGGTACCAGACGCATTAATGAAAATATAGTACATCGTGTAGATCTACCAGAACTTTCAATAGGTCGCTATTGCAGGTTTATAGCACACGTACTTAGTTACTGCAGTATGCCGGGTACCAGGCTATTGGTTAATAACACCTACGCACATTATTGTATCACCATTGTGCTCGCAAAATACTTCAATCTGCACGGCAAGGGTAAACAAAATCAAATAATAAATAAATTGTATCACCAGAGACGATCAATCCGCCCATTGTATTAAAGCCACTTGACACTCGTCCTTCATACGGTATTACTCAGTGTGTATATACCACGTGACTTTTGACGTCATATTTGCATGGTCAGACAGCAATAATTGCTCTTGATAAGAATGCAAAAACAATGATAACGTTTTTATTTCTTCACCCTTTTTAATGAAACAATGCGCAGTCTACGCCGCTTACAATGTTTACAGGAGTTTGATTGGTGGTCTAGTTTTTTCAAACACTTCGACAAACCTTATCTCAAAATCCAGTTTTGATAATGCTCCGGCTGTCGGCGTTATTAATACATTTTGAGAAAAGGTTCATCGAAGTGTTTGAAGAAACTAAACCACTAATCAAACTCCGTTGAAAAAACCGGAGATAGGGCTCAATAAGCGGCGTAGACTGCGCCATGTTTCATTTAAAATGATGAAGAAATAAAAAAGTTACCTTTGTTTTTACTTCTTAACCGAAGTAAAATATTTCTGTCCGCCGTAGCATTTGTGACGTCAAAGTCACGTGGTATACACACACTGGTACTGACATTGGTTGTATTTATAAAAGTACACTTAGAAAATAGTTTAAGTGGGTAGTGAATAGTCAATCATTCTGTTCCTGGCAGCTCTATCTCTCTAATTGTATCGATCGTCTCCATATACATTCAGATCTTCTCCGAATTGACAAAGGTTTATCAGAAATTCTTAATTCTTCAATGACGCTTTATGTACATGTAACAGGATAAAGAGTCAGTTCAATCTGCGCTAATACGCAATTTGAACTGGACTTGCATTGAATTCAAATTCCGAATGGTTTTTTATTTTTCGTAAGGGCTCATATCCATGAGAGAATGTTTTTTGTTTTTGAATTCGAGATATTGTTCCAGACATTGTTCCAGACATTGTTCCAGACATTGTACCAGAAGTGAACGGTTGCGTGACCATTACCATTATCCATATACTAGTTTAACTCTTTCAGCACCAAAGGCAATATTGAGGTTTTTGCAAACAATACTGATTCAGGTGAGTCAGCTCGTAACGAGCTGTCTCACCTGAAATCAGCATTGTTTGCCTTTTAGTTATCAAAATAGACCAAACTTGTATTACATGAGCAATGGAGACGCCCAATTTGGAACATGGAATAGTCTACTTTAAACAATTCGGCGCTGAAAGAGTTAATACAAAGATACGAGTTAATAACCCCATTCAAAGTATGTTAATCCACGTCTACGTGTCATCTTACACTATATGAGTGATGAAGAATAATGCAGGGAGATGTTCTATCTCAAATGCCGTTTCCAACATTGTTAATTTAAATAACGGCGTGTTCAGGGTAGGTAACCAATACTGCTGGACCATTTATTCTGGCTCAAGCGAGTCAGCCGTAAAGCTTACGCCAAATCCTGAACGCAAATGAAGGAAAGTTATTATTATTACTTTTATATTTGATGGTACGACTCGGCCAGGGAACGAACCTGTGCCCTGTAGTAACCAACCGACGCCGGCACTATACCACTACAGTACCGAGGAGGTCATATCTATAAAGGAAAATTGTATACCTAACAACTAATTGATCATAAACTACATATTTATTCTACGAGTTCTTTGATAAAAAATGAACTTATTCTGGTATCCATAATGCGACAGTTCAATTTACACAGCCAATAAATACACCAACCTGCATTATATGAGATGGTAGTAATTACACAACGTGTTTTTACCAGAAACGTAAAATTCAAAATAGATTGTTATTTCATTTTAAATTATCCACTTAATTCGGGCTAGTGCGATGCGTATATCAAAGATAGCCTACTTAAAGGCGCCAGTCTGGTCGAGATCTTCTTTGTTCTTCATCAACGCATTATAAACATTTAACATCCTTGACAACAAAGGCAGTATACAAACTTGACAAATGAGAATAAACATATAAAATTAGAAAAAATACACGCATAAAATTAATTCCCAAGACAAAAGGAAACCCCTAACACTAGCAATATAGAATGAAATAAGTACATATAAATATAGGCATTAAACTTTATGCAAAACCCACATTAACACATATATAAAAGACAAAATAAAACCATTGGCGAAATAAGAAGATATAGCAAGTAAAACTCCGAGCACTTTTCAAAGTAGCAATATAAACAACTGCCACTAGAAAGAAATCTTCATTGAAGAGGACGCCAGCATATTCTCCCAAAGAAGTACATATCCCCTTCATAAACAACTGAACTAATGCCCCTGCAGGAATAAATAAATGAAAAATTTGAAAGATAATTTGCTATTGATTGATTCTGATTTTTAAATTAGACTGGGGAATTAAATATCATCGAAAGTTGTACATTAATACCATTTTATCTTTCATTGCTCATACAAATCCATTATGATTCTATTAACATGTAATTTCATTTCCTACATATAACATTACAATTTATAACAAAATAATTCGAGTTGTCATAAAGGTAAAGCCGGATAATCAAATTTGCATTATGATTGCAATTGTTGCATAATTGATGCCAATTTAGCTTTTATTGCACTAGTTTCCCACGCCTTACGTATTGATGTTTGTGTAAGGAATTCCTGTAACAGATCGCTGTCTATAAATGGAACTTGAATATAGGTCAATATTTCTCAGAGAAGAATGGTCGTATCAGAACAGATCAAACCAACAATTCCTCTTTAAATAGTACCACAAGAGAAAGTTGATGCAACGCATCAATGCCGCCGGAAATCCATACTGCAGTTATGCATAACACTTACAGTATAGAAGTGGAAAAAACAGTTATCAACTGCGGGGCATATTGGAACATCTGGGGTGTGGTCAAGTGAAAATGTATCATAACTTCCATTTTTTTGTCAATGAAGTGAATGTCCTTCATTGAAATAGAATTGAAGCATTTCACTGCTTATGACCAATCTCCATTCTAAGGTAGGTTAACCATACACACAGCCAACCAATTATTGATAATAAACAGTAATGGAAATGAGTAATCTTGCCAATCATTAGTCTTAATATGTATACAGGTATAGTTTCAATAAGGACTGATTTTAGGATTTGTGAATTCCACATACACTTTTCAAGACGATTTTGTTCGAATATTTGAAATTTATTATTTGTCAATAAAACCACAAAACAGACACTATGGGATTTGCATGCAATAACAAGTCATTTTACCTTTCCCCTGTTAAAGTCAACATTGGACACCTTTGCAGCAATCTACTTTTAAAACAATGAGAAAATGGTTAAATTGCTGAAGACATGAGTTTTCTATTTTTCTCAAAATGATATTAACTTGGAATCCTGATTATTATCATACTTTCACACATGTTAAAATGTAGTCTAATATGTTAACAAAGTAGACCACCCTCGAAATAAAATATCAGCTAAACAGTTAAATTTCATTGAAATTGTTGTATTGTTTCAAACTTGATTTCGAACATAAACTGCACTCTACAACATGTTAATTTATTATTTTTCTTTCCTTACTATTTTATAATGAAAATAGCAAACTACTCATGTTTTATAAATCTATTATGATGAGCGCCCTTCTAATTTAAAAGTGTAAAGTACGAAACAATTGGGTACGAAAGACCCGATTCGTGAACCATTCTCCTTTGCAGAGTTGTCGTTCTTTACACTCGCTTTATAGGTCGAGTGTTCATCTAGACATATTTCTATAAAAATCAGTTTTATCTCAGTTTGTTCTTTTCTTCATTTGTTTCGCACCAAATAAACATCTTAAATCACCTATAATTAACTATTTTACGGCGTGTACAATTAGTTTTTGAGCATCTTTGGAAGTTTTCCCACGTGTGTCAATTTCTTTCCTTCGTAGTATAACATAGTAGAAACAGTCTATTCATTTTACTATTACAGACATAAATTCAGAAATATTATATAAAATCTACACAAATCAAGACTTTTCTTTGAACCTTATAAAACCGTTCAGTAAAAAAGAATTACTATTAAACAAGACAAATCGACGTTATTGTATGGTGATATTTTTATGATAATTGAATATTAGCGTATGTTGCATGTCTAATCGGGGACGAGTTAAACACAATCGTCAACACCATTAAACAAACTGCAATACTTGGTTAATCAAATACAAACTTAAAACATTGGCAACATGAATTGGCAGAAACCATCTCAATCGTATATAAGTGGATACATTTACACATATCGCCCCGGTACAGCGTCCGCATCGGGTGCATGAGGTTGCGGGTTCTATTCCCGGCCTAGTCATAGTCATAGTAAAGACTTTAAAAACGGTAGTAACAGCTGCCATCCTTGTCGCTCAGGGTTGCGGGGTTAGCATTACGACTGACTGGCTGGTGTCAGGATCAATGGGCCAGTAGTACTGGTAACTAACACAGGAAACAGTGATATAACTGAAAAGGGCGGCGTAAAACACTAAGCAATCAAACAATACTTATTAAATTATTGGACGTCTACGACAATTCATGCAGTCTAGAGATGCATCAATTATGTATGCGAATCAACACCATTTGTGTCATGCTAACAAGAAAAGTAATGTAACCTGCAGTCCACTGATGTATAAATTATATATGCGAATCAACACCCCATTTGTGTCATGCTTACAATAAAAGTAACGTAACATGCAGTCCACAGATGTATACATTATGTATGCGAATCAACATCATTTGTGTCATGCTAACAAGAAAAGTAATGTAACCTGCAGTCCACTGATGTATAAGTTATATATGCGAATCAACACCCCATTTGTGTCATGCTTACAATAAAAGTAACGTAACATGCAGTCCACAGATGTATACATTGTGTATGCGAATCAACACCCCATTTGTGTCATGCTAACAAGAACAGTAACGTAACATGCAGTCCACATATGTATACATAGTGTATGCGAATCAACACCCCATTTGTGTCATGCTAACAAGAACAGTAACGTAACATGCAGTCCATATATGTATACATAGTGTATGCGAATTAACACCCCATTCGTGTCATGCTAACAAGAACAGTAACGTAACATGCAGTCCATATATGTATACATAGTGTATGCGAATCAACACCCCATTTGTGTCAGGCTAACAAGAACAGTAACGTAACATGCAGTCCATATATGTATACATAGTGTATGCGAATCAACACCCCATTTGTGTCATGCTAACAAGAACAGTAACGTAACATGCAGTCCATATATGTATACATAGTGTATGCGAATCAACACCCCATTTGTGTCAGGCTAACAAGAACAGTAACGTAACATGCAGTCCATATATGTATACATAGTGTATGCGAATCAACACCCCATTTGTGTCAGGCTAACAAGAACAGTAACGTAACATGCAGTCCATATATGTATATATAGTGTATGCGAATCAACACCCCATTTGTGTCATGCTAACAAGAACAGTAACGTAACATGCAGTCCATATATGTATACATAGTGTATGCGAATCAACACCCCATTTGTGTCATGCTAACAAGAACAGTAACGTAACATGCAGTCCATATATGTATACATTATGTATGCGAATCAACACCCCATTTGTGTCAGGCTAACAAGAACAGTAACGTAACATGCAGTCCACATATGTATACATTATGTATGCGAATCAACACCCCATTTGTGTCAGGCTAACAAGAACAGTAACGTTCCACGAAGTCCACAGATGTATAACTAATAAATAGTAAAAAGTAACGCACCATGCAGTCCACATATGTATAAATTGTGTATGCGAATTAAGACCACATTTGTGTCATGCAAACAAGTAAAGTATTGTGTATGCGAATCGACACACTAATTGTGTCATGCTTACAAGTACAATAACGTACGCTGAAATGCATGAACACAAATTCAAATTGCGAACACTGTAAACAAAGTTCAAACTACACCTCTGTGCACTCTTATCTTGGTATTCACTTTTTGCTACTCATTCATCATTAGATGAGAGGCGCTCTGCAAAACCTACTTTTAAGGCAGAGGTAAATGGTGAAGATCTATATCAGCCAGTACATTCGCGCTGTTTGATATGGCTCTGCACTGTTCTTCAATTAGTAATAAATGTTTCGAGAAAGTTCTGTAAAAAAGAATCCATTTGTATCCTTAACAAGGATGCGCAGCCAAGTCCTTTTACAAAATGTGTTATTATATAAATATCACATTCCTACGGCAGCTCTAAAGGGACACACACGAATATATTTTTTATCTATTTATAAAAATGTGTGTGTCCCTTTAGAGATGCCGTACATTCCTGTGAGGGCGCTATTAAAAATTGTCAACCTGAGAAAAATGATGTTAACCGAGGCAACGCCGAGGTCAACGTTATGTTTCGAAGGTTTACAATTTTAAAAATAGCGCCATCACAGGAATGTGATAATTATGTTATTATACCGAAAAAAAAAAAATTTTTGTGAAATTAAGTTTTAAATTTTAATCTTAAAAAAGAGAGAAACTGTCACTACAACAATTATATCAGAAATTGATATTTACTGTATGATGTACGATCTTCACCTTGTCAAACGAATTTCGGAAGTTTAAAACGCGGATTTGGCGGCTTTATTTTTGCCGAACCGTGCGGGAATTTACATAGGTAATTTTAACTGAGGTATAATAAAATAACATTACGGAGAAAGAGAAAAAGATAAAAACGAGTTCGTCCACCTAGGCTTTCTTTGTAACAAATACATTGATTTAAAATTATTGATCGAGAAATAAGAGGTAACTATTTCGGTTTGATTAAAGAGGGATTACAGAGAAATGGGTTCAATACTCTGACTAGTCGTACATTTATATCTCTGTAATCCTCCCCAGAGCCCTTTTGGGCTATGAGCTGTTTCAGGATCTTCCTGACCGGGAGCGTCTGGCCGTAAACAAATTAAGGGACTATAAATTAGATAAAGAACAGGCATTGTTCTTGGTCTAATTTTGGCTCTTCCAATTGAAGCGGAGAGATAAAAAGAACATGCGTATGTGTCTACGAAGTTAACTGTGTCGGTTAGAGAGTGACTGTTCAACAACAGATATGTTCGATTCAAACTACTTTTATTAAATCTGGATTTGATATCAGGTGATGTGACCCTGTTACACACATATGATCTGTATTATGTTTTGCAGGACTATGTTACGTATGGAACTTTACCTAGTAAATTCATATAAAACAGGCATATATAAAGAGAAGTGAATGATTGCTTCATATATAAATGAACTACGAGAACTTCTTCTGAACAATTGTGTATTGTATAGGTAAAAACAGAAGACATTGTCTAATAGTGCTGCGTAGTCCTTTACAAGACACAATCCTGGTATGTGGCGTCCTTGTGTCGCCATGGGGTCACAATACACCAAATAAATTCCTTTTATACATGTAAATCAACAAGCTTCAACCCTCGTTTGTCACACTTTCTAAGCGTTTCCCATGTAGAGCACCATATATCATTGAAAAGAGATACTTCTTACCTTTAAAATAATCCATAGAAAATGTGGGGTCATGCATTATGCAAGAAAGAACTCGTTCTGTGAAGATGGGGAACGTCCTTTTTACCACAATCCAGCTAGGCTGAAACTGGGTTTCCACATACTCTACTTTCACTTTCACACAAGGTCAAAATACCTAAAATTATTAAATCAAACAGTTCCAGTTCATCCTCTACATATTTACAAAGAATGTACACCCATTGTCACATATCCAATGCAGTCTGGGCCAGATGTACAACCATTTCTAGGCAAACAAAGTTTTGTTTACGTACTACGGTACTGTAGATCAAAGGGGCCCACGTCATTTGACCTACAGTTGCGAACACATATGTCTTCTACATAATCGACTTGTTGCTCGAGATGTGGTAATGTCGGCATATGTTCTTATTTAACAGAATATATTTTGATCAACTGAGCTATGGTACCGACCTGCAGGGACCCGTTTGAATAAATTGTCCTAAGACATTTTGATTCTAGTTTGTGTAACTTGTTTTAAAAGTTCATTGAACTGTCAGGAATATCTGGGAGCTTTGTTTGGTTTTAATACAAATTTAATTCAAGATTTACGTGAGGATTACGATAGATTATATAACAAAGTAATTAGATTTCTCCACGCTGCCTGAATCTGTGACAGACATACACTACAGATATTTACAAGACGAATTTTGATGCTTAGCATCAAAGACGCCGCGCATGATTTTAAGGCATGACTTAAAGGGAAGCAGATGCAGTTCAATACATTTAAATAACCTGTGCAAACGGACAGGATGTAAAGAAGGCCAAATGTACCTTTATCTTAAACAAGAAGGCCAAGATGTTCCTTATTGCTCACCTGGATACCATAGTCTATAATAAAACGTTATCAAGAGCAAAAAGGGTCCATTTTGACGTAGGGAGTATACACTTTATATGCTACGATCTATATGATATTCAGCATGTAAAGTTTAGTCGTGAAATGACGAGTTAAGTCTTCAAACCATTTGTTTTACCGTTTGCTTAACATTGACTGCAACAATAAAGTGTCATACAAGCTGAAGTTTCTTAATTTTAAATCTGCTCTAACTAGATCAATTAGATAAACAAAAAACATAGATACTGAAATATTAACAGATATTAACTTAAGTGTTAATGCCTCTAGTTATAAATTAAGCGTGACACAAGCTTTGGAAGGAGAAAGGGAAGTCTATTCTCCTTCCTGTTGAGCAGAAGTATGATAACAAAAAACGAGAGTATATAAACAAAATATACAAATAATTTTAACAAGTTTAAAGATATTTAATATCGAAATTAAGCATTTATGAAATTAAAAGAAAAAGTTTTCATGTATAGTCAACATATAGCAATAGTACAATGGTCTGAATGAACAACTGTATGTGGAGGAACATTTTAAGTTTAGTTACAACAGAAATAAATAGGAAAAAACATCACCGGAATCTTTTTTCTGAGCTTTGGTGAATCGAGTCGTCAGAGAAAAAACCAAACAATTTAAAAAGCGTAGCCTAGTGAACTCCGTAAATCAACTCATAAAAAAAGCTTAGCCTAGATAGTTTGGGAACAGTTATTAAAAACAATTTAAATGTGTCTAAAGTGTTGTAACAACTGTAAAAGATGTACATATTTTTGTATCTTGTTGTTTCTTAAATCAGTTAATACAATTTATTCAATCATAAAGGCTGTTTTTTCAAACATATTACAGAGTTTTTCTTTACAATAATATTTGTTGGTTTCTCCCTTTTCGATAACGTCACCCCATGGTAAAAAATTAAAGCCTATCCCATACTGACGCCGCGCTTCCACGCGGCGTCAATAAATACATAGAGGATATTTGTTTGTTTTGAATGGTTATGGAATATATCTCATCGAAAAGTGATACAATTGAATATTTTCAGGAGCGCGTAGCGCGAGTGAAAATGTTAAAATTGTATCACTTCGAGTTGAAATATATTCCAAATCCACTCAAAACAAACACATTTTCTTTTTATTTTATGATAATTGATGATGAAATAATGGAACTATTTGGTGTCTTCGTACCTGTTCACACGCGGACGAATCTGTGTGAATGTATGTGTTTACTAAACAGACAATGACGATAAGTCTGATTTGTTAAATTTACGGAATACGGAATTATACATGGGCATAGATAAGATAAGGTTGTTATTACATAATATGCTTGTATCCGATCTAATAATATACCCATTACGTATTTCTTTATATATATAACGTGTCTAGTATAACATGACCGGAAAATGTGAAAATGACGTCATACCTATATCACTCACAGTGGTGATATGGATTATATCTCACTGATAGAACTCAGTATCTCATCGTTTAACATTAAAGGAATACGCTTGGCTGAGTCTAAACTATATCCCTTAATAGCCCTACAGTAATGCATCACTTTGATGTAATTAATTTTGTTTTATATGCTGTAACTACCAAGATATATGCTTTTAAAGTTTGTGTTTTCACGTCGTGTCGATCAGCTATGGGCGCCGCCATATTGGTCTATTTATAGCTTACTGTGACGTCATAACCCCTCATTCGTTTTTCACAGATTAGAAAATTTTCAGATCGCCATCTTATCTTTTAAACAGTCAAAACGTCGAATTTATAAACAAGAAAAAACGGGAGTCAAAACGTCGAAAAGATAAATGTATAGAATAATTCTTATATATGCTGTTTTATAAAGTTTTACCGCACAATGTGATAAGACAATACTACAATTAAATAAAATATCTTTAGTCATATACGAAACGTACATTTTCGAAACTTTTCTGTCAATGCAATTATAAAGGAGAAATTAAATAAAAGGAATAAACAAGAACACATCAATGAATGATTAACTTTTAATTTTAGTTATAAAGCCGATTAAAGTAATGACGCCTTCTTAATATTTTCAAAGCTGCAACAAACATTACACATTTTTAATAATCGGTACGACGATATAAAGATCCATGCACTTATTACACATATAATATTCATAATTGCCACAGCAATTTATTTTTTAAAACTGCAACAAACAAATTCATTATGCCATCGCTTTATTCTTTTTATTTATTTACACAACTCTTATTGAATAGATCTATCACAATTAACTACAAACTGTTTATTTTACGGCATAGTATAAAGACAATATATTTTCCTTTTGACTATATATATATTCTCATTTTCGACGTTTTGACTCCCATTTTGTTCTTGTTTCTTAACTCGACGTTTTGACCGTCACCCTCTTATAATTATGGTGTACGAAGTAGACGAGATTATCGCATATAATTTTGAACCAGAGTATTCAGACATCGAACTTTTGGAAATGGAAAGGAATAATGTGTATCAAGAAGTGGAGATCGCACAAGTCCCGACTTCTAAGGAGGAGTTTTGTTCATGCTATAATTGCATCGTAATGCCGTTACCAGACGAAAATGTATGTTGCAAGGAGAGCAATTTAACCATCGGGAGTATTGATGATCATCTTTGCATAACAGAGATGCCTAACATTCAGCCTGTTGTCTTGAACAGATACGTTCTAGAGGTTGCCTTCATTCAGATTATGGCCTTTAGGAGAAGCAATGCACGAGCACCAGATCAACTGTCGAACACGTAGGTGTAAACTTTATATGTGTGGCCGATACATTATTATATCATTCCTTTTTTCAGTCCATATCTGTGTGTGAATCATATAATGTTGTATAAATTTATAACTACTGCATGCATAATATAAACGTATTATAGATATGCTTGTAGTAGTAATAATATTACCCCGTGAATGCTATTATCATAATATTTCGAAAGGTTTTTTTATGATAATCATAATGTACAATTTATTGAACTTTAATCAAAGGACTTAAAATAATGAAACAAAGAGCATTGAACATAATAATAATATATTATTCTTTTATAAAGCATATTATTTACGAAAACAAACATACAAATTAATGCATTTATATTTGAAGTCAATAATTATGGTTCTCCTTTTTTGAGATTTCAGATATACATGGTGCATTTGACCAGGTTTATGTGACAATAAAAAGAGGACAAAATGTGAAAAAATTACCAAAATAATGTTCTAGTCCGAGATTGACCCTAAGACAGTAAGAGATCCCAGTCAGCTAACCCTTTTCCACATACAAAACATTTGCAGTATACAAGTATGAAAACAAAGCCGCATAAATATTGAAAACCTCTTAAACCCTTTCCCTAATATGATTTTGTCCAAACATAGAAAATGTCTAAAATGATATGGATAACCTATGACTAAAAGTGGAAAACATGGTGGCAAAAGGAGAAATTTCATGTTTTGTTCAATTTCTTCTTTTGTCACTATGTTTTCAAAAAGCTGTCTGCTACAGAGGTGTCAGAAAGATTCTTTATGAGGGAAAGGGTTAAATGAAGGTGTCTTTTTTTAATAGGGTTGAACATATTGTGGAAAATACCACAAGTTCTGCATGAAAAAGTATGACAATCGATTTAACAGTGAACAAATATATCCAAGCATTGCAAATGTATACTAGTTTTCTCTGTATTTCAGGCAATACAGACTGAGTGCATACAGACAGTTTGTCGGATTGATGTTGAGGGGCGAACGACTAGGAAAGGGAAACAGAGTAGTCATACCAGCATGTGTCGTATCCATGATCCGGGAAGCTTTCCCATCACCCACATACTCTGGATTTAAAACCAGTTTGAACAGTGTGCATGAACTGTTTTAGGAAACACTTTGAATTCTTTTCAGAGACTGATACAATGTATTCAATATTATTATACTTCATGTGGCTTTGTAATGTTAAATTCTTATATACCCATCATGGGCAATTTCTTACGGTCTTATGCTAGCAGTACGTTTTTGACCGGTTAACATTATACTGTTACATGGCATGCACGTGTATGACATCTTTTCCAAACAATAACGTCACGATTCAGACAATTATTTTTATTCAACTCTTGCCATGCAGTTAGTAAATAAAGTTGATAAAAATCAATTCTTGTTCAACTGAACCTATCTAGTTATTTATTATATTATATCTATATTTCCTCCGATCATCGAAGATAGTACAAAGTACAAAGAAACAAAACAAAGGTTAACAGAGAAGGTTGACATAAACATTGAACAAAAAGTGACAAACATTGAATAATAAACAGATTTACACGGACATTATTCATTTCGTAAAATTGATTGAAATTCACCTATACATCGACACATGTGCAGAGAAATATGCTTCAGAAGCTCTGCACATGTGCAGTGGCATTTGTCAATAGACACAGATATATACATTTAGTATATACATTTAGTAGGCTACACTTACATTCATTAACGTTATAAACGCAACAAATACAGAGGTAATGTTTGTGAAAACTCTGGATATTCTGCTCGAATGAGCAGAGCCACCAGAGTCTTCACTGTTCGCAGGATATATTCTTATATACCCCTGAGGAGCACCTCATCGAAACGAAATATGAAGTGATCCGAAGGGCAGTAGCAAATGTACACATGAGAAGGGTATCTAACAGAGGAATTTACAGACAGATGATCAACAAAGGGTGAGAAGAAAAGATATACATACATATACATCAACACATATATACATATACATACATACTCATGTCTATATATATACATGTACACATACACAGATACACACATGTACGCATGATTAAACAGACGCATACACATAGACATATGCGTACATATCAAGTGCGCCTACACACACTATTTCTCAGTACATTATGTATGTAGCGAATACACAATTGAGTATAAAACATAGTGACAAAAGAAGAAATTGCACAAAACAAGCATGTTCTCCCTTTGTCACAATGTTTTCAATTTTAGTCATAGGTTATTCATTAAAACATGGTGACAAAATATGAAATTGCTCAAACATGGCAATTTCTCCTTTTGCAATCATGTTATCTATTATTAGTCATAGGTTTTCCATGCAATTATTGAGAATTTCTGCAGCAGACACTTTTTGCCAAAACGTTTTCAACTCTTTACATATATTATATCCTTCAACCCTTTCCCTAATATAGACAATTTCTGATGCCTCTGCAGCAGATGGCTTTATGAAAACATAGTGACAAAAGAATAAATTGAACAAAACATGCAATTACTCCTTTTGCCACAATATTTTCCACTTTTAGTCATAGGTTATACATTTAATTATAAAGATTTTCCATTTTTTTACAAAATATTACACAATCTGTTCAAAGTCGTCTGCTGCAGAATTGTAGTATGAGGAAAAGGGTTATTACAGGTTTACCCAAAATTTGCTTAGATGTTTTCTAAGTGGTCTCCTTGAATTAAAATGGGGATATGCATGAATGATTTTGATATTTATATGACTGTAAAAAAGAATGAAAATCAGGAGAAAGTAAAATATAACATTTATTGTTATTATCAACTGATTTATTTTTAATAAATTTTCTTGCATATAAATGGCATTTCTTTTAATTACAAAAAAAACTACAAAAATGTATGACCCATGCTGTGCAGAGGGTGGTGTGCTTGGACTGACCCTTGCATAACAAAAGAATACTATCATTGATTGACAGTACTTTATGGTTGGTCCCCTGCTGTGTGACCATCTGGCTGTGATGTACAGGCACACTAGTGTGTTTTATGACACTTTGATGTAATCTTATCAGCTTGTAAGTTACTTGATGATGATGATTTTGATTTGACAATTTTTATAATTTTGAAGAAAACAAATGATTTATAAATAATAGTGATTCTCTATTCCAGTAAAACAGTGTTTCTTAACTGAAACTGTCCATATAATGGAATAATATTTATTGATAAAAATCTCCTTTATTGAGAGTTTCTGTATTTTGGATTTTATAATTTCAAAGTCATATGCTGTAGATTATAAAGAATTATATTTTAATTTATGCTAATTGTTCTGTAGAACTAACATTTTCTGTGCTGATGCAGACTTCAAGATACAAATAACAATGGTGACAAAAGAAGAAACTTCACTTGAATTCTCTATATATATATATTATGATTTATGTTACAAGTTGCACACAGGGGATCAGGGTTTAAGTAAATGTATTGTAATTATATAAATTCAGATAAATCCTTTTAATTTTACTTTCTCATACTAGTTGTAAATAAATGATATAATAAGTATTAGTTTGGTCCTGTTTAGAAATTACCCTTTTTGACCAGTTTTATATTGATCACTGTCTGTAAATAACGGTGTAATATGCTAGCATATAAAACCTTTAACAGCTTTATGATTATACCAGGTACAAATTACTTTTGTCAAACATTGGAAAGAATTAATAACTGAACCTGGAGTTGGAACTGGTTGATTCACCACAGTATATTACAAAGCAATACAATTATAATTTATATGTAATAGAGTGTCCCTGATTACTTGATCAATCACACGAGTTCAGGTTTGAAAAAATCCCTACAAATTTTTGTGGTCACAATGTGGATATGTTTATATATTTATATAATTACTTGCATGCATGTATTTTTTAACTGAATATTGGTTATAACACCTTATTAACAAATAAAGGCATGATGTTTTCCGTATATTAATTGTTGATGCAAACACTGTACTACTGAAGCTCCCCGAAAAACAGTCTTCGGTAAAATGATCTTCACACACTACCATATATAGTCACGAAATGTTTCAATCCGAAGTTTTCCATTTTTCAAATTGTCAATCCATTTTTTGCACAATTTTCTCTCTTCAATTCCCTTTTCAAGTTTCGGAAACCGAAAGAAGCTTTTCTTGCCATTTCCCTGTCTGTTTGTGCAGTGAATTGCCTGGCACTGAGGCATTGTTCATTCGCTTGTACAAATTCCAGTAACAAAACTGTATGGTTTTCGTAACACTACCCCACCCACAATATCCTTCACGAAGGGGTCATGATTTGGTCGATTTAGTACACTACAGAAACAAATATATGCACCAAGAACTCTTATTTGAGCAAGTAATTTTACGTTGAAGTATTTCACAAACTATTGTAAATTCTTTTTATAGTTACGATGTTTAATTTTTAATTTCGACCACCGGCTATGTATATACTTTACTGTGTGATAAATGAACCGATGAGGGGTTATGACGTCACGATTCTTATCAGAATGTCTCGCGATCGACTGATAAGCAAACAATGGCCGCGCCCATTACCGGAACCGAAAAGCACTTTTAGTCGTCTTAAAATTGCAATTTCTTGATTATAAGGTGTTTGTTAATGAAATGCATCTAAAATAAATTTAGTTGAGATCGATATCTTTCATATCAAAGCGGGTTGTTTTCAGCCGAGCGTTGTCCTTTAACTATCAGACCATGGTGCAGGTACAATGACATGGATAGTTGGATTAAGGGTTCAGCCGTCAATTTATATTGTTATGGTTTATATCACTTGCTATCCTACATGGAACTATCTTACCCAGTGTGTTCTTTATAAATCATGACAGGTCATTATTTATATCAATCCCCTCTTCGCCGCTCAAGGTTAGCAGATATATCATATACACATACATTAAACACGTAGTTTGTCAGAATTCGGTATACCAAGCCCAACTTGTAGACGGCCTATTTCATCCGGTTTACTTCTGCATACAGTTACATTTCAAAGAACGAAGGGCCGAGCCCCGGTAGCTCAGTCGGTAGCGACGCGGGCTGTCAATCCAGGGGTTGTGAGTTCGAATCCCGGTTCGGCCAACTTTCTTTCCGACGATTGACAAAAGTCAATGCGACATGCGTCATTCGTCTTCCACCAATGGGCTTAGTCTATGTGGAAAAGCAGCCAGTTGCTTGGGAAGATTGTTGTGTGGAGTACTGGTGTGAGAAAACCAGGAAATGCATGAGTAGGTGAACTGGCCGCCTTGATATAACTGAGAAATTGTTAAAAACGGCGTTAAACCCCATTCAATCAAATTAAAGAACGAAGAAGGCATGCCGTCGTATCAAATGATCAATCGTCACACGCCGGTGATGCAACAGGTCCAAAGCTAAATAACACTTAATTTCTATAATTTTAATATAACACCAAGCAAATATTCACGAGTTTTCGATTAATAAAATATAAAGGTAGCCTTTCCAAAAAACAACCTATTTATACCTCTTTAGAAACAGATATATTAAAGCCACATACCGCCCTCGTGAAAATATAAAAACGGGAAGTAAATTACTTCTGATCGCAATCAACAGAATTGCTTTTTCGACTTTCCCAAAAAGAGGAGATCACACGTATTATTTTTTTCCGTTCGACAGAAAACATTTTATTATGCATTTTCAAAAACCTTTTCTGAAAGATCAGGTATTTAAATTAATGATATTGCAAGAGCTTCTTGCCGTTTAGTTTGAGTGAAAACACAACCGTGTAGCTGACATTAACAGCCATAAACCATTCGGTATAATTACAACAATCTCATATAAATAAAATGAAATGGTAATCGGGGAAAAAGAAGTTATTTTGGTTTGTCGGCGATAGCTGTTTAACCTCAGTTTTGACCTAGATGTTAAACAAATGATCTAGAGTGTAGACCAATCAAATGTTGTACTTAATGAATAATGTCGAATAAATAAATAAAATGAAACGTTTTGATTATAGTTTAAACTTATTTATTTTACATCGATTGCGAAACAAGCCTTGGGCTTAGATTAATCACGCTCGATGTCTGCTTCCTGGAGACTTCACCAGTACTCGCGCCGTTTGTGTGGAAAAATCCCAAAGTCAGGACCCGCTCATCACGAGACTCGAACCAGGGACCTTTGATACGAGAGGCCGACGCTCTACCTCTGCACCACTGTCTTCCACAACGTTTTGATTGGTTCATAGTTATGTTGGCGATCCTACGAGAGGCACTAATAAGGTGAAGTTTTAAAATGAAATGTTCTGCATACTAACCTTTAATTGTTTTCCTTAAGAAATAAATGTCATTAATTTTTGTTAGTGAAAACGTATGAACTATAATATTTAAGAGCAAAATATTAATTATTTTTGAAACATGATAAGTTTTCAGTTATTTATCGTCAATTGAAACTTATACACCTTTTGGGGGCCTCGCGTAATCTCCAGTCATGTGACGTATTCTCGGCACTGAATGCGCATGTTCCATTTCTTAGTGTGTTCTCATATTGATCGCCGTTTATCTTTTTTAAAGATATTTCTTGTTTATTTGTTTGCAATATTCAACATTATTTCAGTTATATCAAGACGACAGAAGGCATATTCATACTCCCTTGGTAAACAAACCAGTGCTAGGCTAGGATATGTGCCTTGCCAAAGGGCATACCCACGTGTCCGCCGCTTGTGGTGGTCGAACCCGGTTCAAACCTCCACGCATACCACTCGACCATTTCGTATTCCAGCAGTAATGCGAACTATTGAATTCCTCAATGATCCGACTATGAACAGTTCAACTGCAGATCTTTATATATTTAAAGTGGTGTGGTCGAGAGTATAACATTGTTTAGTCATAGACAAAAACAACTAATGTGTTTATCAATAAACAATTGGTCACACTAGTTTGTCCATAATATAACATTGAATCATTGTCTGAGGATGAATATCACAGAAAACAGTTCATTGTTTTTAACTTCAACGATATATATCGGAGAAAATAGTTCATTGTTCTAAACTTCAAGGATAAATATCAGAGAAAATAGTTCATTGTTCTAAACTTCAAGGATAAATATCACAGTAAATAGTTCATTCTTCTAAACTTCAAGGATAAATATCAGTGAAAATAGTTCATTGTTCTAAACGTCATAGATAAATATCAGAAAAAATAGTTCATTGTTCTAAACTTCAAGGATAAATATCAGTGAAAATAGTTCATTGTTCTAAACTTCAAGGATAAATATCAGAGAAAATAGTTCATTGTTCTAAACTTCAAGGATAAATATCAGAAAAAATATTTCCACGATGAGCACAACCAGACACTCATTAAAACAAGGTGCCACGAGCTTCTGATATAACGTGCACTCCTAGAGATTCGCTCATCCCTAGCCCTGTTTCATATGCAAACGCATTTTGACACAATCGCAGTAAATCACAACGTGGCAGCAGAAGGGGAAATTTCTCATGATAATCAAATATCGCGACAATGTTTTCAATTATATTCAATAACAAAAGCTACATTACATTTTTCATAAATTCGCCAAGGTACAATTTTGTCTGCTGAAAAATCGTTTAAGTGGGAAATGTTTAAAATCTATTGAAAAAAGGAACTTCATTTTCTTTTATGTATTATAGCGATTTGTCATTTTTTCGCTTAACTGTTTTCAAAACCGATTGAGATTCGTTATATGTTGGAAAGGGATACCATCTACATTGTGCCATTCTCAAGGAAATTCAACCTATTGTAACGAAAACGTTCGGTATACGTTGCATTTGATATGCAAATTTACATCACCGTTTCGAAGTGATGGAGTTTAGGGTTAGATATATAAGACAAGTGGACCCCTTCAGGATTGAGTATACTTTTCGCTGAAGGGATCTTCTGCGTCTTTAGCCCGGCACGTTACACTTCAAAGAAAGCGTGCTATGTTGGGTACTGCTGTGAGAAAGCCAGGGAACACCTAGGTAGGCAAACTAGTATTCCATATATATTCATATAGGAGCTCTCCATTACTGAAAATCAGACTCTTCATGTTCTCGTCCCGCGAGAAAATCAACATTATAGCCTCTGCGTAATGTATCGACCCAGATCAGCCTGTGCAGTCAGCGCAGACTGATCCCGGCCGACAAATTCCGTCTTAGGGGAAGAGAGGTATAGAGTAATGATTCCTGAAACAGAAAATCCAAAGGAGGCGAACAGTGTCTATCCGGGTAAGCCTGCGCGGCAAGCTTAGGCTGATCCGGGTCGATACTTTATGCAGAGTCCACAATGTTGGTTTTCTCGCGGGACGGCTCAATTATGATCTTTTTATAAATGAACTGTTATCAGTCTAGTAAATACATTATGTGGTATGTTTATAAATGAACTGTTATCAGTCTAGTAAATACAGTATGTGGTATGTTTATAAATGAACTGTTATCAGTCTAGTAAATACATTATGTGGTATGTTTATAAATGAACCGTTATCAGTCTAGTAAATACATTATGTGGTATGTTTATAAATGAACTGTTATCAGTCTAGTAAATACATTATGTGGTATGTTTATAAATGAACTGTTATCAATCTAGTAAATACTTTCTGTGGTATGTTAATAAATGAACTGTTATCCGTCTAGTAAATACATAATGTGGTAGGTTTATAAATGAACTGTTATAAGTCTAATAAATACATTATGTGGTATGTTAATAAATGAACTGTTATCCGTCTAGTAAATACATTATGTGGTAGGTTTATAAATGAACTGTTATCAGTCTAGTAAATACATTATGTTGTATGTTTATAAATGAACTGTTATCAGTCTAGTAAATACATTATGTGGTATGTTTATAAATGAACTGTTATCAGTCTAGTAAATACATTATGTGGTATGTTTATAAATGAACTGTTATCAGTCTAGTAAATACATTATGTGGTATGTTTATAAATGAACTGTTATCAGTCTAGTAAATACATTATGTGGTAGGTTTATAAATGAACTGTTATCAATCTAGTAAATACTTTCTGTGTTATGTTTATAAATGAACTGTTATCAGTCTAGTAAATACATTATGTGGTATGTTTATAAATGAACTGTTATCAGTCTAGTAAATACATTATGTGGTATGTTTATAAATGAACTGTTATCAGTCTAGTAAATACATTATGTGGTAGGTTTATAAATGAACTGTTATCAATCTAGTAAATACTTTCTGTGGTATGTTTATAAATGAACTGTTATCAGTCTAGTAAATACATTATGTGGTATGTTTATAAATGAACTGTTATCAGTCTAGTAAATACATTATGTGGTAGGTTTATAAATGAACTGTTATCAATTTAGTAAATACTTTCTGTGGTATGTTTATAAATGAACTGTTATCAGTCTAGTAAATACATTATGTGGTATGTTTATAAATTAACTGTTATCAGTCTAGTAAATACATTATGTGGTATGTTTATAAATGAACTGTTATAAGTCTAGTAAATACTTTCTGTGGTATGTTTATAAATGAATTATTATCAGTCTAGTAAATACATTATGTTGTATGTTTATAAATGAACTGTTATCAGTCTAGTAAATACATTATGTGGTATGTTTATAAATGAACTGTTATTAGTCTAGTAAATACATTATGTGGTATGTTTATACATTAACTATTATCAGTTTAGTAAATACATTATGTGGTATGTTTATAAATGAACTATTATTAGTCTAATAAATACATTATGTGGTATGTTTATAAATGAACTGTTATCAGTCTAATAAATACATTATGTGGTATGTTTATAAATGAACTGTTATCAGTCTAATAAATACATTATGTGGTATGTTTATAAATGAACTAGTATCAGTCTAGTAAATACATTATGTGGTATGTTTATAAATGAACTGTTATCAGTCTAATAAATACATTATGTGGTATGTTTATAAATGAACTGTTATCAGTCTAATAAATACATTATGTGGTATGAACTGTTATCAATCTAGTAAATACTTTCTGTGGTATGTTTATAAATGAACTGTTATCAGTCTAGTAAATACATTATGTGGTATGTTTATAAATGAACTGTTATCAGTCTAGTAAATACATTATGTGTTATGTTTATAAATGAACTGTTATCAGTCTAGTAAATACATTATGTGGTATGTTTATAAATGAACTGTTATTAGTCTAGTAAATACATTATGTGGTATGTTTATAAATGAACTGTTATCAGTCTAATAAATACAGTATGTGGTATGTTTATAAATAAACTGTTATCAGTCTAGTAAATACATTATGTGATATGTTTATAAATGAACTGTTATCAGTCTAGTAAACACATTATCTGGTATGTTTATAAATGAACTGTTATAAGTCTAATAAATACATTATCTGGTATGTTTATAAATGAACTATTATCAGTCTAGTAAATACATTATGTGGTATGTTTATAAATTAACTATTATCAGTTTAGTAAATACATTATGTGGTATGGTTATAAATGAACTGTTATCAGTCTAATAAATACATTATGTGGTATGTTTATAAATGAACTGTTTTCAGTCTAGTAAATACACATTATGTGACATGTTTTTAAAAGTCATGGCTAGTATTTAATATAATCCTTATGTGTTATTTATAATTTAAACCATTTTAAATGTACCAGTCTCACCCGAGTTCCCCATTCAGAAATACAACTAGATGTTTGTTCTTACTGATGGGGCGAATCTGTTTGCCATTGCATTGCCTGACAATATAATTCACATCGGGTTGGGTCGAGCCCGGGTAGCTCAGTCGGTAACGACGCGGGCTGTCAATCCAGGGGTTGTTAGTTCGAATCCCGTTTCGGCCAACTTTCTTTCCGACGTTTGACAATAGTCATTGCGACATGCGTCATTCGTCTTCCACCAATGGGCTAAGTTTATGTGGAAAAGTAGCCAGTTGCTTGGGAAGATTGTTGTGTGGAGAAGTGAAGATCCTGGCGAGAGTGTGCGTATGCTGGAGCCTTTGCTCCTCGCACGTGTATTAACCCCTTCCCACATACGAGAGGTTATCAGTTATATCACGGCGGTCAGTTCACCTACTCATCCATTTCCTCAAAACCAGTACTCCACACAACAATCTTCCCAAGGAACTGGCTGCTTTTCCACATAGACTTAGCCCATTTGTGGAAGACGAATGACACATGTCGCATTGACTTTTGTCAATCGTCGGAAAGTAAGTTGGCCGAGCCGGGATTCGAACTAACAACCCCTGGATTGACAGCCCGCGTCGCTACGGACTGAGCTACCGGGACTCGGCTGGCAGAAATATAGAACAATCCCTGTAATCTAGAATTTTAAGTTCATTATGATTAAATTCTCCATTTCGCCTTTACATGTATAACCTATGCTGTAAATGCATCTGTACGCGGGGTATTATGTATTGGTAATTGGCATGCAATCTGGGTTCTTTAAAAAAAAAAAGGATTGGGTTTTTACCCCTGGTCATAGTAGTAATACCATTTTTTTTCGGAGTTGGCAGCCTGCCAATTGCTGTTAGCACCAAACAACGCATGAGAAACTGCGCGAGAAAAATAGTTCAGCATGAATTCAACAAAACTGCATTTAAAAGGTAAGGATCTCCCCCCATAAATATCATTTTAATGTTGTTGGAACATCAGTAAAACACTTAAGATAAGATAAGTCTAATATAAGTTTAAGAAATGCTTTAGAAATTAATGCGCCAAATATGGACGCTTGTTAACATTATTAACTTTCGCGAAGAGGAACGGAAAAAAAGAAAGAAGTCACGTGAAAAATACAGTGGCGGATTAATCGGGGAGCCGTAGGGCCTGTGCGTCGAAAAAATAATGGTAAACAAAGAAAAGGCGCGGCAAATGTAGTGGCGGATTTAGCGGGGCTCATAGGGCCCGTGCCCGACGCTCCCAACCCACGAAATAAGTCACGTGAAATATACAGTTGCAGATTAACCGGGGGGCCGTAGGGCCCGTGCGTCGAAAAATCCAACCTTCCAGCAGCCTCCAGGCCGTCAGCACTGCAGTGCTTTTATTTAAAGGTCGATGATACATTGTTTCAACAATGTTTGTCCATATAAACTATGCAATATATTTTCACCTTACCATGCGTGCTTTCAGCGCTTTGATTAATCATTTTCCAAATTAAAAAAAAAACTTTTCTCATTGTAATATGCTGTAGATGCGTCTTTACGTGGGTTATGTTTCAGATCTTCATTTGTACAGAAGTGGCTCACACATATATCAAACGTATGTAGGTCAGAATAAAATGTCCTTTAAAAGGTCGATTGAGTATTAAGAGCCCTGTATGATTGAACCTCTTTGGCTGATTGGGGTTTAACGCCTTTTTCGACATTTTTCAGTCAAATTCAAGTCGGCCTCTTGTACCAAAAGTCCCGGGTTCGAATCCCGTGATGAGTGGGTTCTGCCTTTAGGATTTTTCCAAATTAAACGGTGCGAGTACTGGTTAAGTATCCAGGAAGAAGACATCGAGCGTGATTAATATAAGCTTAAAGCTTGTTTCGCAATCGATGTAAAATAAATAAGTTTAAACTAAACTAATTCAATGACCTATGTGTGTTATGGCTTTCTCATACCAGTACTCCACATACCAGTTAAGAACATCATAAAATTGACAATCTGAGCGGAACGTGATTTGATCGTGAGCGTGATTGGAACGAAGTTGGAACGCTTTTTAAAAGAGCGGAACGGAATTTCTCGCTCTGAACGAAACAGTCATAAAGAATGAAAAAATCCAATCGCTCATTGAGCGGTTGCAACGATTTACTCGATAATTATTCTACGAAACTACATTCGATCGAAAACATGCGTTCCCAGTGAGCGTAAAATAGCGATCAGTTTGATCGGAACGGAAAAAAATCAATCACAATAATTTGAACGACTGAACGCTTTAAGAGCGGATTGGAACGTGAGCGATGCGGAGCGTGAACGGAAAATTTATATATTTCACGATGTTCTTAACTGTTACAGTCTTTCTGACCAACTGACTGTTTCCCAACATCATTGTTAGATCATTGGTGGAAGACGAACAACGACGCGTTTTGCATTGACCTTTGTCAAATGCTGGCAAGAACGTTCGCCGAGCCGGGGTTCGAACAAACAATTCCTTGATATATTTTTGCTGCGTCACAACCGGAACTCTCAGTAGAAAGTATTGAAACCAGTGAACGTAGATGTGTTTTCAGGTTTTCTTTACTAGCTTATTGGAATTCATTCCGCCATATTGCAGTAAACCATCAGCCGTGATTTATATAAAGTGTCATCTCACAGCTTCTTTCTATAATTATGATCCTAGGGAAAGTCCTTCTTCATCAATTCTTTTAAAGGGACTGAATCCCATATGAGAAAAAAGCGAAAAAAAAAAAGAAAATTGTTAAAAATTGCTATTACCTTGATGTTTTTGCATGTAAGGCATTGAGATTTGCTGACTGATGTACTACAATATATGCAAACTATTAATATTGCGGAGATTTTTCGTTATTTTGCATTGTAAAATCTACTGGGTTAGTAACCCAGTAAATCTAAAAATATCGCTGTATATTTATCACGTTATCACTACAACCGAATTGACAATCTCCTTCCCAGAGTTGTTGTTCCTTACACTCCCGCATACATGAATGTAGTGAGTCGATAGTGTTAGAGAATGCCGAATTGAATCCACAAATTCAAATGAGCAAGAGGAAATTCCACGGTATTTTTAAACGGGAAAACACGGAGCGGACGTTTTTTTAACTGCTTATTTCCTATGAAATAATGAAAGACAAGACTTGTTCGACCTTCTACAACATTCCGTTACATATATATAGACGTATTTTGGATTAATTAGAATAAGTATAAAATATAACGATTTTGGACCATTATGGTGTTCAGTCCCTTTAACGTCAAATGCTTATATGAAGTTGGATTTCTGAAGTTAATAAGGGGTCCTGTCAACCACTCCATTGATTTGTGATCTCGTCTTGAGGATCGTAACTATTGCTAACTTACAGGCAGGGACGTAGATAAGAGGGGATGGTAACTTCGCTGTATACTAAACTATCACCCGTGTCAACATTTGTAGCAAGTAAAACTAAACAACTATTCAAGATATGAAAATAAAAAATAAAAATTCTGGAAGTTTAAACATTCTTCTATTGCAGTAGATCAAAAAATAATTTTTGGAAAAAAATAATAGAATTCAGAAATCCCAATATCTGTGTCTTTTAAACCAGTCAGTGTTCAAAATACAAAGAAATTCCAGTTTTTCATTGTATCTCTAACTTAAGTTTTATTTGCTACAAAATGTGAAAATTTTGACAATTTTATTTCTATGTGTGATATTTTAACCAGATAACAAGTGCACATGTGGAGTTGCCTATCCCTCTTATCTATGTCCCTGATACAGACATGAACAACGATTGATAGATGGCGAGAAAGATCACCCGTTCCTAATACCTATGAACCAAGTACCGTCACGTACATAATGCGATGGCGTAATCTCGCTAATGTGTTCTGATTAAGGAAAGCTTAGGGAGCGACCAACATGGTATTCATGGGCGTAGCTTGGCAATAATCAATGTGTAGGCCGTCTCGTGAGAAAATCAACATTGTAGACTCTGCGTAAAGTATCGACCCGGATCAGCCTAAGTATGCCACACAGGCGTACCCGGATGTACACTTTTCGCCTCCTGTGGATTTTCTGTTTCAGGAATCACTACTCTATCTATCCCCCCTTAGACGGAATATGTCGGCCGGATCAGTCTGCGCGGACAGCGCAGGCTGATCTGGTCGATACATTACGCATATGTGTATCGCCGCAGCTGCATTTTGGGGCATTTTTAATAAAAATGTGTAGGCACGTGCCTACAGTGCCTAAAGGGAGCTACGCCCCTGGTCTTAACAAGACGCTGTTAAGTAAAATAAATGGACCTACATTATAATTCAATTTCTGACTAAGAGGTTTTTGTCGAAGGAGTGAGGTATTGATTGAACTTTATTCACACTTGAAATGATTCGTGCTCTGGAAGTGAGACGGAATTGCGAGGTTAAGCTGCATTTTGATGTATCTACATCGGACTACTTTATAAAATTTGTAGCAACATAGGAAGATGCTAATTTCTCCATTTGCGACACTGCTTAATAATTCATTCAATAATTATACAGTCAAACTTGTCTTTAGCAGCAATTCAATGGAGAAGTCACACTTTGGCTGCTGAACACATATGACTGCTTAATATAGTAGGATACAGTGGTACAGAGGTAGAGCGTCGGCCTCTTGTACCAACCAACGGTCCCGAGTTCGAATCCCGTGATGATCGGGTTCTCTGCCTCTAGGATTTGTCCACGCAAACGGCGAGAGAACTTGTTGAGTATCCAGGAAGCAGACATCGAGCGTGATTAATATAAGCTTAAAGCGTGTTTAAACTAATATACGTCATATAACGAAAACTTCTGTTTCGGTTAATCTGGAAGTGGCTGTTAAATACAAGTTTGCTGCTTAACAGAGGTGACTGTACATTAGATTGAAGTTTCCCGTAAAAGAACGAGCTTGTTTGTTGAGAATAGGAAGATGTTGAACAAATGATTTTCGGTATTTACTGACACAAACGGCAATGGTTTATGATCGAGCGATCCTGTCGGTGACTACCAATTTAGCGAACTTTACCCTTGTTAATATTATTGTCGACCCAAGCATTTGCGTTATATATATTTGGAATTACCAATTTATCCTTCAAAGAAATGATGGAGACGACTTTGAAATCCTAAAGGAAACACGACGGAAACTCTCCACAAATGTAACGCTCATACGTGTACATGTAGTTAAGTTCGAGTTGAAAATATTGTAGTAAAACGAGCATTGCTCAAGATGAGAAATGTCTCTGTTTGCCACAATGTTTTAAACATTCTGCTTAGGCAGCTGCATCCGAATTTATTTCGTCTCCCATGAAATTCTAGCAATGTCATTGGTTAAAGCGTGTCACGTGCAGACCCCCTATATTTCTATAGGGGGTGAGTAAATTCCATAGGGGGTGAGTAAAGTAAAAAAGTCAGTTCAAAGGTTGGTTTTCGTAAAGTGACTCTCAAATGTTACCAGTTACCCAGAAATAAATGAAATGTATTGAAATAAATGTGTTCATGTTGAACCGGTGTATTTTTTAAAATAATATATTCCAATTCTTTAATCAATATTGATAGATCTTTTACTCATGACGTCATATTATGCTACCAACACATATCAACAAGTTATAGTATAGCTCAGTTGAAAGTGGTCGACGAAATAAATACAGTATTGGGTTTGTTACTGACCCACTACGGAAATATAGGGGGTATGTTGGATGAATAGGGGGACTCGGCTATCGCCTCGCCCCCTATTAAACCTACAGACACCCTATATTTCCGTAATGGGTCAGTAACAAACCCAATAACTTATAATGTCTGCAAATATTGAAGGGTTAATTTGTCAGTTTCACAGACCCCATTCCTGGAACGGATTCGTCTTTTGAAAACAGTTATGAGTCGATCATTGGCTATCATTTCGTAAATAGGATTAAGTGTAAATGAGCTACGAAGCTGAACATACTTTAGTTAACACTTTCCCTAGTACGACAATTCTGCGGCAAACGACTTTGAACATATTTTTTCAAAAAATAGAAAATCTGTATAATTGAATGGATAACCTATGAACCAAAAGCGGGAAACATTGTGGCAAAAGGAGAAATTGCTCGTTTTGAGCAATTTCTTCTTTTGTCACTATGTTTCCAAAAAGCCGTCTGCTGCAGAGGCGTCAGAAAGCGTTTGTACAGCTTATATCAATCGATTAAGTCTATGAGTCGAGTCTATTTTATCGGTTTCTTTGGCGTTATCGCGAGTGCACTACACTTAGAGGATTGTAGTATATATGATGTTGTTAACGAGTTCTTTTTACACCAACGCTTCTCTTTATAGTTGATACAGCCAGAGAGACGGATCAATACTATTAGTAAGCATGTCTGTATAAATCGTGGAGAGAACGTTAACTGTCAAGACATATAAATAACGTCTATTAATATCTCTACTTTGGAATCAAGTGCAATGATATATATATAGGATCTGACATGAGTTGTCAATTTATATAAAGTTTTATTAAACGAGTTCAAGAAATTTGTTATTAAGCGAGCCTTTGGCGAGCTTAATAACACATTTCTTGGACGAGTTTAATAAAACTTTATGATATGACAACAAATGTCAGATTCTTTTTATCACATGACGAAACACAAAAAGAAAATCGTTTTTTTCGCTGTCAGAAAATAGTCCAAAAATGTAATACTAAATAGACTGTTAACTAATCACACAAAAATATATTTTTATGACCGATAATGGTCCCGTTACCGTGTCCATCTATCTCGACGTTTG
Source organism: Serripes groenlandicus (assembly GCA_031761405.1). Taxonomy (NCBI): domain Eukaryota; kingdom Metazoa; phylum Mollusca; class Bivalvia; order Cardiida; family Cardiidae; genus Serripes; species Serripes groenlandicus. Next base: position 6,217,425 of record JASEVX010000006.1, on the reverse strand, counting down.
TGTTTACCGGATACACGTTCTCAGCCATTTTGTAAACATTCGCGGATGAATACACAAATAGTGATTCGGTCATGTTATATTACACGTGTCACATATCAAGAATTATGTAATGGGTATATTACATCGGATACAAGCATGTGCCATGTGGTATATATGTTTGTGTGGTGATTGACGCCAATTTCGACACATTTTCAGTTATATCACGTCATGTTAACCCCTGCGAGATGGAAAGGTCATTATAACCATTTGAGTATTTGGTTATGATCCGGTCGGTTATCGAACCTGTGACCCTTCGAACACGAGCCGGTGCTCAAGATGTTTGGATGATCATGGTGCACACGATGTTTGGATGATCATGGTGCACACGATGTTTGGATGATCATGGTGCACACGATGTTTGGATGATCATGGTGCACACGATGTTTTGGTGGGCATTTTAATTAATAGTGGAAAACAACTGATGCAAGGCATCAATGTCGCAGGAAAAGACTGCATTATCTTATTTTTACCATACTTACATTCTTGACTTTCGTTAGTCTTGATTGATTGGGGTTTAACGCCGTTTTTAACAATTTCTCAGTCATATCACGGCGGCCAGTTCACCTACTCATATGTTTCCTGGTTTTCGCACACCAGTACTCCACACAACAATCTTCCCAAGCAATTCATTAGTCTAAACATAGACGTAATGTTTTCATCAAGGACTAATTCCAGGATTTTTGAAATTCCACATACAAATTTCAGGATCTCTTTTGGTCAGAACTTATAATCTTGGAAACATGAATTTCTTTTCAAATATATCATAACTTAGTGATTTAAACAATCACAAGCTAAATATGTTCGAGACATTTACATTTGTTTCTTTCTATTGTAATAACAACTTGTCCTCCCATGTGATTTCTGAAAAGCTTTTAAAAGTACAGTCGTTGGCTCCTGCCCGGCGAGTAATAATAAGAAGAACTACGGCATTATTAAACATCAGCTTAAATAAAGATAATTGAACGAAGAAGCTGCATATCGGATATTTTACCACGTTAATGTAACTATGATTGTCAAATACTCGAGATCATTTTTTTCTTTTCTTATTATCATTACATAATTTTTGAAACAGTTCGTTTATGTTTTCATATTTGGCCAACAAGGGAGGCAAATGTTGCAGAAATTAAAGTAAAGTATTCTTTACACAAGTACGCTAGGTTATTAGCATATGGAATGATATTAAGTGAAACAATAATCAGTGAACGTTGATATATATATATATATATATATATATATATGCTCTAATTTGATTTGATTAAAGATCTAGTATTTTTTTGTTTTTTTTTGTTTTTTTTGTTGTTTTTTGTTTTTTTGTTGTTGTTTTTTCTGGTATTTTGATTTGTTAATTTATTGTATTTGGTTCGAAACATTGTATGTATGTTTATACTCAATAAATATGTTATATGTCCTATCCGTTATATATGTCTAAGGATACTGAAGGCAAACTGTTCAAGTAAAAGAGCCTCAAGATAAACGTTGATCGATAACAATTTTACGAGCGAAATTGATTTTCAAATCGAATTACGCCAAACGCTGTTTGCCCATGTGTTTAAAATCTGATTGACTTGTTTATATGGCTACTGTTCTGATACATACACATTGCTTAAAATAGTGTGGAAAAGGCAGCTCAACTATTTTCCGTTATCGCAAGTTTGTCTTTCATGCTTCAACAGAACAGAACATAGCATATATTTTATTTTCAACTTAAGCATAAACAGCTCATGGTTGATATTCACAAATATACATACAGAAATGGTTAAGACAATGAAATAGTTGAGAAATAGTAATTAATATAAGTTTAAAATCAAGTTTATATGCATATGTATAAATACAACATGATTCAGATGTGTAGTTTTATGTTTAGTGTACTCGTTTTATCCACGGAATTTGATTTCAAATTGAATAAAGGGTAAAGCAATGTTATCAGTTAATTGTTTTACAACATTAGCTTGTTATAAAATATTTACAAACTATTATAACATGCCTGCGTCAGAAATCAATCCAATGCGGAAGTTTTCGATAGTGAAATGTGTGGTCGGGTCGGTAAACATAGAAAACTGATCCCATTGTCGACTGTTATACTATCGCTATTCGAGATGTTGTTCATTGTCTCCGTTATATGTTACTAACTACATTTTGTTCATTGTCTCCGTCAGGTGTTACTTACGAGATGTTGTTCATTGTCTCCGTCAGGTGTTACTTTCGAGAGGTTGTTCATTGTATCCGTCAGGTGTTACTTACGAGATGTTGTTCATTGTCTCCGTCAGGTGTTACTTACGAGAGTTTGTAGGAGATGTTGTTCATTGTCTCTGTCAAGTGTTACTTACGAGATGTTGTTCATTGTCTCTGTCAAGTGTTACTTACGAGAGGTTGTTCATTGTCTCCGTCAGGTGTTACTTACGAGATGTTGTTCATTGTCTCTGTCATGTGTTACTTAGGAGATGTTGCTCATTGTCTGTATCAGGTGTTACTTAGGAGATGTTGTTCATTGTCTCTTTCAAGTGTTACTTACGAGATGTTGTTCATTGTTTCTGTCAAGTGTTACTTACGAGAGGTTGTTCATTGTCTCCGTCAGGTGTTACTTACGAGATGTTGTTCATTGTCTCTGTCATGTGTTACTTACGAGAGGTTGTTCATTGTCTCTGTCAGGTGTTACTTACGAGAGGTTGTTCATTGTCTCTGTCATGTGTTACATGTACTTAGGAGATGTTGTTCATTGTCTCCGTCAGGTGTAGTCGGTAAACATAGAACACTGATCCCATTGTCGAATGTTATACAGTCGCTATTCTGTAAATAAACCTCGAACGGCTGGAACAATAGTAAACTGACAGGATTGACTCGACATTTGGATTCCATTGACTTGACCGTGAACCCCGCTACATGGTCACGCGTTAACCCTAATACAATTGCAGATGCATTTTGACGTATTCACAGCAGATTGGTTTTGTATACATTGTAACAAAAAGGAGAAATGGCTCTGAATTTCTTCTTTTGCCGTAATGTTTTCAACTCTATTCAATAACCATGCATTCGATAACTCTTTCCCTCATACGGCAATTCTGCATCAGACGACTTTGAACATATTTTGTCAAAAAATAGAAAATCTCCATAATTGAATGGAAAACCTTATGACAAAAAGTGGAAAACATTTGTGCAATTTCTTCTTTTGTGACTATGTTTTCAAAAAGCCGTCTGCTGCAGAGGCGTCAGAAAGCGTCTATATGAGGGAAAGGGTTAACCCTTGAATTGTAGGATCACCAACCTGTGTGTCGTCTCGTATCAATTGTCCAGTCGTTTATATTAAGTGGCATTATTTGCTGCAATGACAAAAAGGTCACGTGGCCCTCTGTTAATTCATTCCCTAAACACACCACTGAAATAAACATAACATGCTTACTTTACTTACTGCCCATAATCAGTGAGTGAATAAAACCACGTGACTTTTGACGTCATATTTGCATGGTCAGACAGCAATAATTGCTCTTGATAAGAATGTAAAAACAATGGTAACTTTTTTTATTTCTTCACCCTTTTAAATGAAACATGGCGCAGTCTACGCCACTTACAGTGTGTTGTCTCCGGTTTTTACAGGAGTTTGATTGGTGGTCTAGTTTTTTCAAACACTTCGACAAACCTGTACTCAATTCCAGTTTTGATAATGCTCCGGCTGTTGGCGATATTAATAACGTTTGAGAACAGGTTCATCGAAGTGTTTGAAGAAACTAAACCACTAATCAAACTCCGTTGAAAACCCCGGAGATAGGGCTCAGTAAGCGACGTAGACTGCGCCATGTTTCATTAAAAATGATGAAGAAATAAAAAAATAACTTTGTTTTTACTTCTAAACCGAAGTAAAATATTACTGTCCGCCGTAGCATTTGTGACGTCAAAGTCACGTGGAATACACACACTGATAATGCCTAGTTGGCTTATTGAACAGCAACAAATAATCTCCATTCCCGTCTGTTCTGTCCATTTTACCGTGTGTTGAATGGAAGCCTTGAAGTTACGAACTGATAGTCTAGTTATTTAGAACAGAAATATAATGCTGTTGTAGTCTATTCCGAGTATTGTCCCCAAGAACAAGTCAACTCTAACCCTTTGCTGTCGGTAACTTGTTTGAGCTCATAAATTCGATCTATCCTTTCTGATAAGCAAGATGCATTTTGACGCGAAACTGTTCCTTTTGTCACGATATGGTCAGACGGCTTTTTGAAAACATAGTGCAATTTCTCCTTTTGCCACAATGTTTTCCACTTTTTGTCATAGGTCTTTTCAATAACAATTCATGTTTGTATTGAATTTGATCATGATGTTGCTAAGATGTTTTCAGATGTTTTTTATTTGTAGGAGAGGAGGTCAATACACATTTATCTGTTGAGAGGAATGGTATCTTCCCTTTTGAAATAAGAGACTTCGCCATTTTAATTGAAATCGATAGAAATTCCGCTGGAAATCAGGCCATTTAGACTTCGTTTGATTTCAATAATGATTACATCTCTCTAACCTCTCTCCCTTAAATCACGTTGTTTTCCTAAGAGAAAGCAAGACTTGAACTTAAAACACTGTCGTCTAAATAACCCTCTGTTAGTATTTGTGATTCGAAATCCCGTATGACGGGGTACGAGAAACCACGTCCCATATGCAGACGTTTTGGTGTATATTCACAGACATACATTTGTTTTCTATAGCAACCGTTACAGAAGTACTGCCAGGATTATGTCATTGTGTTCCCTAAGGCATTCAACGCATGCCAAAGTTAAATCTTAATTTTAGCCAAGATTGAAATTTAGATCGCTCTTTTTTAAACCGATTTTGGGAGAATCGTTACTCACGCGAGTTATAAAGTCTAATTCGGCCTTTCCCTGCTAATCTGTGTCTGGGTGTATATAGAACAACCTCTTAAACCGACATCCCTGTGGAGTGAACTATTCTATAGAACAACCTCTTAAACCGACATCCCTGTGGAGTGAACTATTCTATAGAACAACCTCTTAAACCGACATCCCTGTGGAGTGAACTATTCTATAGAACAACCTCTTAAACCGACATCCCTGTGGAGTGAACTATTCTATAGAACAACCTCTTAAACCGACATCCCTGTGGAGTGAACTATTCTATAGAACAACCTCTTAAACCGACATCCCTGTGGAGTGAACTATTCTATAGAACAACCTCTTAAACCGACATACATGTGGAGTGAACTTTTCTATAGAACAACCTCTTAAACCGACATCCCTGTGGAGTGAACTATTCTATAGAACAACCTCTTAAACCGACATCCCTGTGGAGTGAACTATTCTATAGAACAACCTCTTAAACCGACATCCCTGTGGAGTGAACTATTCTATAGAACAACCTCTTAAACCGACATCCCTGTGGAGTGAACTATTCTATAGAACAACCTCTTAAACCGACATACCTGTGGAGTGAACTATTCTATAGAACAACCTCTTAAACCGACATCCCTGTGGAGTGAACTATTCTATAGAACAACCTCTTAAACCGACATCCCTGTGGAGTGAACTATTCTATAGAACAACCTCTTAAACCGACATCCCTGTGGAGTGAACTATTCTATAGAACAACCTCTAAAACCGACATCCCTGTGGAGTGAACTATTCTATAGAACAACCTCTTAAACCGACATCCCTGTGGAGTGAACTATTCTATAGAACAACCTCTTAAACCGACATCCCTGTGGAGTGAACTATTCTATAGAACAACCTCTTAAACCGACATCCCTGTGGAGTGAACTATTCTATAGAACAACCTCTTAAACCGACATCCCTGTGGAGTGAACTATTCTATAGAACAACCTCTTAAACCGACATCCCTGTGGAGTGAACTATTCTATAGAACAACCTCTTAAACCGACATCCCTGTGGAGTGAACTATTCTATAGAACAACCTCTTAAACCGACATCCCTGTGGAGTGAACTATTCTATAGAACAACCTCTTAAACCGACATCCCTGTGGAGTGAACTATTCTATAGAACAACCTCTTAAACCGACATCCCTGTGGAGTGAACTATTCTATAGAACAACCTCTTAAACCGACATCCCTGTGGAGTGAACTATTCTATAGAACAACCTCTTAAACCGACATCCCTGTGGAGTGAACTATTCTATAGAACAACCTCTTAAACCGACATCACTGTGGAGTGAACTATTCTATAGAACAACCTTTTAAACCGACATCCCTGTGGAGTGAACTATTCTATAGAACAACCTCTTAAACCGACATCCATGTGGAGTGAACTATTCTATAGAACAACCTCTTAAACCGACATCCCTGTGGAGTGAACTATTCTATAGAACAACCTCTTAAACCGACATCCCTGTGGAGTGAACTATTCTATAGAACAACCTCTTAAACCGACATCCCTGTGGAGTGAACTATTCTATAGAACAACCTTTTAAACCGACATCCCTGTGGAGTGAACTATTCTATAGAACAACATCTTAAACCGACATCCCTGTGGAGTGAACTATTCTATAGAACAACCATTTAACTTTTCAATTATCTGACGAAAATAAAATGGAAACCTCGCCAAAGGACATGATTCTTGTGATGGAGAAAATAAAGACTGGTTTGAAAATGAGAAATTGCTCGACACAAGCAATTACACGAGAGGTTGTTCATTGTATCCGTCAAGTGTTATTTACGAGAGGTTGTTCATTGTCTCTGTCAAGTGTTACTTACGAGAGGTTGTTCATTGTCTCCGTCAGGTGTTACTTACGAGATGTTGTTCATTGTCTCCGTCAGGTGTTATTTACGAGAGGTTGTTCATTGTCTCCGTCAGGTGGTACTAAGGAAATGTTGTTCATTATGAGGAATTATTCCTTTTATACAATGTTTTCAAAAGTCGTCTGGTGCAAAGAAGTCAGAAAGCTTTTATATATTTTGGAAATATAATTTATATATCATTTGTAGGCTAGCATATTTCTGTCCATACTAATAATACGTACAAAGTACAATGTATAATGACCACTTTTCCATTTATTTAACAGCTTGTTCTACCTGTGGGATTTACCTTCTCAAATGGTGCGAGTACTTAAAAGGCTAACAGGAAGCCGACGTGATTAGTAACACAAAGGTTGCTTCGCAACTCCATATAAATTAATTAGTTGAAACTTACATATTTCAGGGATGAAAGGGTGAAACTCTTTCGTAGACTATACCATACTTTGTCATACAGAGCACAAATATCCCTGTGATAAAATAATTCTATATACAAGGCAAAAACTGTCTCTTCCAGTATCCAATAAACCCACGGCTGATCGCAAACAGGAACCTATATAGAAAAAAAGAACACAATTAAGCAAAATCAACAACATAGGGTTTTGGTCTGTCTATACTTGGTATAACAGAGGTGCGCGTTCATAAAACCGCTTGAGAATGGTCCCGGATATGTTTTCAGAATAACAATACAGCTTATACTGCATGCATATGTAGCCGCGGTGCAAAGACTCTGGCAATAATCATCATACGCATAGGCTCAGTCCACTTTCGACAATTAAACCAGTACACACATAGAACAACTTCATAGCAACCGCATTTGAATATATGAAATAACACATAGATTTGAAAACATTGTGGCAAAAGGGTCATTTGCTCAATATGTACAAACATATTCTTTTTGTCAAACTCTTTTCAAAAATCGTTTGCTACAGACTCGCAAGATTGCGTTTGTATGAGGGAAATGGTTAAAATAGACAAATAAACGCCATTTCCCTTTACGCTGCTCATAAATGAATCATCACAAGTGCAGAGATCTTCTCATGTTTTAACATATCGACCGTCTATATATGAGCAGTCTCGCGAGAAACCCAACATTATGGCCTCTGCGTAATGTATCGACCCAGATCAGCCTGCGCAGTCCGCGCAGACTGATCCGGGCCGACACATTCCGCCACATGGGGATATAGGTATAGAATAATGATTCCTGAAACAGAAAATCCACGGGAGGCGAAAAGTGTATGTCCGGGTTAACCTGCGCGGCATGCTTTAGCTGATCCGGACCGATGTTTTACGAGTCCACATTGTTGGTTTTCTCGCGGGACGGCTCATATGGCGCGAGAACACGTAGTTGCGTGACATCACACACTTAGCTTATTTGTCTTAAAGTAGTGAACCCAATTAAGGTAACTGTTAATCAACTTATCAAAGGATTCCCAAACTGTAATGAAAACGGATTCCGCTAATTAAGTGTAAGCATTCACAAATCGAAATCAATTAACCTTTGTATTACATCCATAGCACTTTCACCTGCTTAGGAAAGACGTCATTCATGTTTTCTACTTTTACTAATAACATTGCCATTATTTGAAGCTCGAAGAACAAATACATAAACACGCCATCGCTTTTGCAAGAGAATGTGGCCTTTCCTAAAGATTTATTGTATCTTTGTAATTTGTCTAATTTACTCGTCTCTTGTAAATTAGCGCACTTTTACTAACATTAAAGCTTCGATTAGATCGTCAGACGGTTCCTTAATTAAGTTTATGTGTGATTGGCACAGAAATAACAATTATCCGTGGTTTCTCCCCATGTTCGGGACATATTGTAGACTAGGCTTAGAAAATCGCCTTAAGATGGAATAACCGCAATGGGCTTTGCAATTTCTGTATTGTCGTAGGCTATATAAGCTCACGAAAAAACCCGATTTCTCACTTTTCGAACGGAAATTGCCGAGTTTATGTAATATTTTTAAAAACCGATCTCGTACGGAAATTGTCGAGTTTATATACTGGTCTTTTTTAAACATAAACCGACCTCGTACGAAAATTGTCGAGTTTATATACTGGTCTTTTTTAAACATAAACCGACCTCGTACGAAAATTGTCGAGTTATATACTGGTCTTGTTTTAAACATAAACCGATCTCGTACGGAAATTGTCGAGTTTATATACTGGTCTTTTTTAAACATACACCGACCTCGTAAGGAAATTGTCGAGTTTATATACTGGTCTTTTTTTTAAACATACACCGGCCTCGTACGGACATCGCCGAGTGAGTTCTGGTTGTTCTACGTCAATAGCACATTCTGTGATGGTTCAGGCAAGTAAGTCCTACCAGTAAAACTAAAATATGATTGTTATACATTTAAAATATGATTGTTATAGATTTAGAATATGATTGTATAGATTTAAAATACATGATTATTATAAATTTACAATATGACTGTTAAAAATTTAAAATATGATTGTTATAGATTTAAAATATGATTGTTGTATATTTAAAATATGATTGTTATACATTTAAATATGATTGTTGTATATCTAAAATATGATTGTTATACATTTAACATATATTTAAAATATGATTGTTATACATTTTAAATATGATTGGTATACATTTAAAAATGATTGTTGTATATTTAAAATATGATTGTTATACATTTAAAATATGATTGTTATACATCTAAATATGATTGTTGTATATTTAAAATATGATTGTTGTATATTTAAAATATGATTGTTATAGGCTACATCTAAAATATGATTGTTATACATTTAAAATATTCAACTAATTATATATTGAACGATGATATTGCTTCTTATTTTTCCATGATTGATTCTCTGTAACGAAAAGTCATGATATACATGATTAAGTACGAAAGCCTATTAGGACCATCTGAGAAAAAAAAAATATCGTAAAGTCGTAATAACGCGAAAAAAGGCGAAGTAACGCGAAACAAGGCGAAATAACGCGAAACAAGGCATAGTAACGCAAAGTAAAGGCGTAATAATGCGAAGTAAGGCGTAGTAACGCGAATAAAGGCATTATAGCGCGAAAAAAAAAGGCGTTATAACGCGAAATTAAAGGCGTATTAACGCTAATATAAAGCGTTATAACGCGAAATAAAGGCGTAATAACGCGAAAATAAACGCGTAATAACGCGAAATAAACGCGTAATAACGCTAAACAAAGGCGTATTAATGCTAATAAAAGGCGTTATAACGCGAAAAAAAGGCGTAGTAACGCGAAAATAAAGTCGTAATAACGCGGAAAAAGGGCGTTATAACGCTAAAAAAAGGCGTAATAACGCGAAATAAAGTCGTTATAACGCCTTTTTAGCTATATATATAAATCGATTACTGCTTTGAAGACTCTTTTTCAACCATGGATCTACGACCCAGATCAACCAATTCGCTATGTTTTTTCATTGGCTGAGCTACAATTTACGACCCAGATCAACCAACTCGCTATGTCTTTTGAGTGGTTCAGCTACGATCTACGACCCAGATCAACCAATACGCCATGTTTTTCTCAGTGGCTGAGCTACGATCGACGACCCAGATCGACCAACTCGCTATGTTTTTATATTGGCTCACCTACGATCTACGACCAAGATCAACCAATTCGAATTTGTATTTCAGTGGCTGAGCTACTATCTAAGACCCAGATCAAACAATTTTCTATTTTTTTCAGTGGCTGAGCTACGATCTACGACCAAGATCAACCAATTAGCTATGTGTTTTGAGTAGTTGAACTACGATCTATGACCCGTATCAACCAATTCGCTATGTTTTTTCATTGACTTAGCTACGATCTACGACCCAGATCAACCAACTAAGTATGTTTTCTCATTGGCTGAGCTAAGATCTACGAGCCAGATCAGCCAATCCGCTATGTGATTTGAGTGGCTGACCTACAACCCAGACCAATCAATTCGCTATGTGTTTTGAGTGGTTGAGCTACGATTTACGACCCAGATCAGCCAATACGCCATGTGTTTTCATTGGCTGAGCTACGATCTACGACCCAGAACAACCAATTCGCTATGGGTTTTCAGTGGCTGAGCTACGATCTACGATCCAGATAACCAATTCGCTATGTTTTTACAATGGCTGAGCTACGATCTACGATCAAGATAACCAATTCGCTATGTTTTTACAATGGCTGAGCTACGATCTACGACCGAAATCAACCAATTCGCAATGTTTTTTTATTGATCTGGGTTGTAGGTCAGCCACTCAAATCACATAGCGGATTGGCTGATCTGGCTCGTAGATCGTAGGTGAGCCAATATAAAAACATAGCGAGTTGGTCGATCTGGGTCGTCGATCGTAGCTCAGCCACTGAGAAAAACATGGCGTATTGGTTGATCTGGGTCGTAGATCGTAGCTGAACCACTCAAAAGACATAGCGAGTTGGTTGATCTGGGTCGTAAATTGTAGCTCAGCCAATGAAAAAACATAGCGAATTGGTTGATCTGGGTCGTAGATCCATGGTTGAAAAAGAGTCTTCAAAGCAGTAATCGATTTATATATATAGCTAAAAAGGCGTTATAACGACTTTATTTCGCGTTATTACGCCTTTTTTTTAGCGTTATAACGCCCTTTTCCCGCGTTATTACGACTTTATTTTCGCGTTACTACGCCTTTTTTTTCGCGTTATAACGCCTTTTATTAGCATTAATACGCCTTTGTTTAGCGTTATTAGGCCTTTATTTCGCGTTATTACGCGTTTATTTTCGCGTTATTACGCGTTTATTTTCGCGTTATTACGCCTTTATTTCGCGTTATAACGCTTTATATTAGCGTTAATACGCCTTTAATTTCGCGTTATAACGCCTTTTTTCGCGTTATAATGCCTTTATTCGCGTTACTACGCCTTACTTCGCATTATTACGCCTTTACTTTGCGTTATTATGCCTTATTTCGCGTTACTTCGCCTTTTTTCGCATTATAACGCCTTTTTTCGCGTTATTACGACTTTACAATATATTTTTTTCTCAGATGGTCTTAATAGACTTTCGTAATTAAGCATCTCTCCTGTGAATAAATAAAAAGAGCCGTCCCACGAGAAAACCAACATTGTGAACTCTGCGTAAAGTATCGATCCGGATCAGCTAAAGCATGCCGCGCAGGTTTACCCGGACATACACTGTTCTCCTCCTGTGGATTTTCTGCTTCAGGAATCATTAACTCTATACCTCATATCCCCCTGAGACGGAATGTGTCGGCCCGGATAAGTCTGCGCGGATTGCGCAGGCTGATCTGGGTTGATACATTACGCATAGGCGATAATGTTGGTTTTCTCGCGGGACGACTCAACCGGTCTATATTATCTTCTTTATTGAACGAAGAATACAAATCGTGTAAAAGAAATTCCACGCAATTGGTTTCCATGGGGTAATATAATATTCCTATCATATAATTCATTTTCGAAATCCTGAACAATTTTCCCACGTGAAGCAAAACTGCTACAGCCGACTTCGAAAACATCAAGCTAAACTAGGGAAATATCAATACTAACTGAAATATATAATGGGAAACATTATGAGCACTTTCTTCTTTTGCCACCATATTTTCGAATATAGCACATCCTAGTAAATGTAAGAAATGGCCATAAATGTAAATACTGCGTTCAGTCTTAGGTCAGTTTTTGGGATAGGGGCGTTTCGGCACTATCTCATAGCGAAGCTGCTTTCGAAAAGTCGAATTTAAAGCTGCAACCGCAGTCCACATGTGTATACCTACACCAAAATCGAGTTTTGATTGGTTATAATCTGCCTTTTCAACGATTTCATTGGTTCGACCGAATCACAAAACCCTCCGCTGCATAAATTTATGAGACAAAATAGTTTCTATGAATGAAACTCACTCTGAACTATGGTTGACCTTAAGGTCAGTAGTGTGAGGTAACGTCGACCGTTCTGTGACCCCATTAGCTTACAACAGTCGACTTATAGAGAAATGTGCAAAGCACTGTAAATACAATTATTGAAAGGAGTTGAAACCATTGTGGCAAAAGTAGAAATTGCCTACGAAAAGCAATTTCCCCTTTTGTCACAATGTTTTCGATTGTCGTCTGCTGCACATGCGTCTGTAGGCGGAAAATGGTTACATCCTTCCCATGGAAGCGGAACCCTTTCCGTGATACTATAACAGTTCGAATATTTAAAAAATATTGTTGAAAATGGAGCTATTGCTGACAATGAGCAATTCCTCCTTTTCACACAATGCTTTCAAACACGTTTCAAATTAATTCTTTTCATATTTAAACGTTTAACTATGGACGTTCTTTCCCTCTTTCTCCCTTCCGGACACATTTTGAATAACATGCTAGAGATGAATGATTACGAGCAATTTTGCCTTACATCAAGGGGAAAAATATATAGTTGAAACCTTTGTGGAAAAAGAGGAAATGGGTCATGATAAACAATTCTGCAGCCGTCTGATGCACATGCGTCAAAAAGCGACTGTAAGCGGGAAAGGGTTGAACCGTTCCCGTTATAGCTACTTAGTTACAAACAAATGTTGAAAGTATATTTGCAAACGGAGCAATTGCTGACAATGAGCAATTTCTCCTTTTCAAACAATGCTTTGAAACATGAATCAAATTGTTTCTATAACCTAGATAACGAAAAAAATTGTCTACAGTTATTATTTTAACCTTTGCCCATTTTAGACACATTTGACTAACCTTAACAGATGAATGATAATCAACAAGTTTGTCTTTTTCCACAATGTTTTCATCACTATTCAAAATCATACTTTTATTAATTCAGGTCAATAGTTATGCCTTAGTTCAATGTTGTTTGCTGTATATTTAGTCTATGTGGTCAAGGTTAAGGAATACTGTAAACAAACTTGTTACAACATAATTCGTCCAAAGAGAGAGGTCCTACTGTGTATACATGCCATGAAATAATGTTACAAACGGTCTCACCGCTACTGGGGAATTGTTGGTAAAACAGGTCGCGTTTTGTGTTGAATATTCTCATGGACCCTACTAGGAAATAGAAATTAAATCTACAAATTATAGATAAGTTAATTTCAACATTGATTGATTGGGATTTCTTCAGTCATATCACGGCGGTCGGAAAGAAATTTGGCCGAATTTGTCAACACATCCGAGTTATAACCGCAAAGTCATTATTTATTTTATTATTGAGAAGCTTCTAGCGATTTTGGGACTAAAATTATAATGTATATGCATTTGCGTTAATTTAAGACTCAACGTTCATCAACGTGTAATATAGTCCTAGATGTATCTGTTGACAAATAAACTAGAAATGTAGTCTAAATAGGTTTTTGAAAATTAACCTTGACGGTCCGGTCCCGTTTCGGAGATACAATTAAATTGCAAATACTTTACAAATACCATAATCTAAGCTGACGTGTTTTGACGCATCGAACCAGTCTTCTGTAATCAATACTTGAGTTGTCTCCGTCTGTAAAGCTTGGAGGTATAATCCGGCGTCCGGCCGGCTGTCTGCCTGAATGTGCATTCGTCCGTCCGTCATGGATTGCATGTATTGGTTAACACGTTGTTTCTGTATGGCAGATTTATTTCAAAGTGGTCACAATTATACCCGTGTGATCAGGAGAACGGCAAAGTACTAGGTACATAACTCTGGTCTGTTTTTTCAGTTATCTCCATTTTTCCTTATTTAGTTCAGCGATTGTCTCAATTAACTTTCATTGTATCAATTTCAAACTTGGTTTGTATGTAACTTATGACCTACAGATTTGCAGTGCACCATTACCATAAATTTAGCATGCTGCGTTTGGAGTGTGTATATTTTTGTCTTTCAATGTTCTCCCTTATTATATGCAACACATGCGTTCCGTGAAATTCCCCTTTTCGTTAATGAGTGCTTCCCCAAGATTTGTACTTCGTCAAATCTAGTCTGTTTTTTAGGTGTAAACTCAATTTTTTCATTTCTTCGGTTATTGTCTCAATATATGTCCAATATATCAATTTAAGACTTGGTGTATAGGAAACTCAGAGCTGCAATTGTGCAGTGCAAAAGAAACATAACTCTATCATGCTTTCGATCGTCTTTCATTTATCAGCATGATTACAATATACATTGTTGATCTTTAGTGATTTCTGAACTAGAAATATTTTAATTAAGGGTAGCTGCTCGGGTTTTTTTTGTCAATCTTTTGTCCTTCGATATTTTGTTTATACAAGAAAAGGGTAAAACTTTGACAAATGAGGTATATGTTATTGGCAGGCAATATGTGTTGCTTCAAACATTTTTGGTTTGGTTTGTTTAAAGGTCATTGTTTCATTGTTTCAACAATGTTTGTCCATATGATCTATGCCATATGTTTTCAATTTACATATGCCCCCTATACCATCAGCGCTTTCAGCGCTTTGATTACATTTATGGCCATTTCTTACATTTGCTAGCATGTGCTATATTCGAAAATATGGTGGCATTCAAATCATACGCATTTTACAATTTCGATTAATAAAGTGTTGCATGTTGTACGTGAGGAATAACTTTTCTTGGTACGTTTTTAGTGCTATCCAATGACATCTATGTTATGGGTAAACATGTTTATTCTATAGTTAAGGGCAATTTTACGATGATGTATTTATTAATACTGCCATAGAAACACGACACGACACACAGTTATAGAACATGAAATCACGATTTTAAAACGTTAATATAGCAAACATAAATCATGGTAACGTTTTAATTTGATGTTATCTGCATTTAAATACAAATAACAGGTCTTTCAAGAAAATACTACTTAACACTTTCCCACCGTCAACAAATCTGCAGCCACACGACTTTGAAAACATTGTGACAAAAACCTGAAAAATGTCTAGAAAAGATAGCTTAATTGTTAAATAAAGTTGAACACATTGTGGTCAAAGCAGAAATTGCTCATCATGAGCAATTTCAATTTTGGCCACAATGTTTTCAAAAGTCATCTGCTGCTGTTGCGTCAAAAGCGTCTGCAGGTGGGGAAGGGTTAAATATAATCAAATTGTTATTATTTTAATTGTTAAATTTAACCTTAAGTTAAACATGTACATGTTACGGAAATCGTTTTCATTGTTTAGCTAAAGTTAAACATGTACTTGTTACTAAAATCGTTTTAGTTGTTTAGCTTAAGTTAAACATGTACAAGTTACTGATATCGTTTTAGTTGTTTAGCTTAAGTTAAACATGTACAAGTTACTGAAATCGTTGTCCTTGTATATCTAAAGTTAAACATATACAAGTTACTGAAACCATTTTAGTTGTTTAGCTTAAATTAAACATGTACAAATTACTGAAATCGTTTTCCTTGTATATCTAAAGTTAAACATGTGTATGTTACTGATATCGTTTTCATTATTTAGCTAAAGTTAAACATGTACATACTACTGAAATCGTTTTCATTGTTTAGCTAAAGATAAACATGTACACGTTACTGATATCGTTTTCATTGTTTAGCTAAAGTTAAACATTTCCATGTTACTGAAATCGTTTTCGTTGTTTAGCTAAAGTTAAACATGTACATGTTACTGATATCGTTTTCATTGTTTAGCTAAAGTTAAACATGTACATGTTACTGAACTCGTTTTCATTGTTTAGCTAAAGATAAACATGTACATGTTACTGAACTCGTTTTCATTGTTTGGAAATAGGGAGATAGTACTTTACGATCGATCAATAATGGAAAGAATGTTTCTGCTATTACTGAATATTCCTTCCCCGATGTATGTTCTCTGATGAAAAACAAACGTTAGTTTGAAGTCTCCTAAGTCGAGGATTCTTAAACAAATACTAAGGAAACTTTGCTAATTAAGAATTCTTTCATCTTCTAAAACGTTATCAAACATTTGATATATGTTTAGTGTTTCTGAATTATCATGGGGATTAATTCTTATTTATTTGTGGCATGCAGCCCTCGGTCCGTTAATAATTGCATAACATATATCTTTAATGTCTTCTTCTAAATTACTATACATATTTTAGTTCCATGCATAGTGCTCAACAGTTTTATATATTCCTAATAACCCATTACTCACATAATATAAGCTTTCAGATCATCTAAATAAGATGAGTTTGAAGTAATATATGTAGGTGATTGACAGTATGAATTTGGAACAAGAAATATCTTTCAACAATTGTTAAATTCACACTCTCCTAAACTGTTTTAAGTTAAAGATTAAATGTTCTTTATTTGGTATAAGCTATTTTTGAGCTCAACTTCAAAGTTATTTCGAATTATCATTTGTTGTTCACGTATACATTTTGTTAATGTAATTGTATGTAAATGATGGGATACATGAATTTGTATAAGTCAATTAAAATTTATCTATCATAATTCTGGTGTTTGTTCCATCAATAAGAAAATGTAACTTTAAACATCTCAAACGGATTAAATATCCTAATTTTCGTACTCACAGAAATCACCTAATGGACTTAACCAGATTTTATGCTGTGAAAAGAATATCTGCGGTGCTTGTTTGCCTTATATGATAGATAGATATATTTTAATCGACTTATACAAATACATGTACCTCATCATTTACATACATTTACATTAACACAATTAATACGTGAACAACACTAAATAATAATCCGAAATAACTTGGAAGTTTCCTGATTTTGGTAGATTTCAAAAATAGATTATAACAAATAATCAAAATTTAACCTTTAGCTTTAAGCAGTTTAGGAGAGTGTGAAATTAACAATTGTCGGAAGACATATCTTAATCCAAATTCATACTGTCAATCACCTACATATATTACCTCAAAATCATCTTTTTTTAGGTGATCTGAAGCTTATAGTATGTGAGTAATGGGTAATTATAAATACATAAAACTGTTGAGCATTATCAACGATAAAGGACCTATATTTAAGTATGCAACCTGCTTTAGAAAGAAGTTTGTATGTTTGCCTGTATCGAGGGCTTGGCGTGAAACGGTTGTAACTAAAATTGGTATTTTTTTTTCCAAGGTTAATCAACTTGCCATAAAGTCTTTATAAGCGTTAACTCATTTTTCTTGGTAAACAATGTAAATTTAGGTGCCATTGCTCGTTCTGAGCAATGGCAGCTAAATTTGCATTGTTTACAAAGGGGTCAAAATCGCCCCTAAACCAGGGTCTTCAAAATAGGTTTTAAGTTACAACCGTTTCACGCCAAGCCCTCGATATATGCATTAACCCGTACTATTGTTATAGTCCGATGTTTACAATACCTTTTATTAGACCGCGTCTAGCGATTTGGGGTATTAATGGCACTCTTCTTTGACATCATTTAAAGCACATAAGGATACAACTAGTAGGACTATACCTCCAGCTTTTTGGCGGAAGGTGCAAATGGGTATGTTTGTCATATATACTGACGATGAAGACTCAGGTGCGACTGTGTTGATGCACAGACTCGCGTGTATCTTCACTGTACGGCGGTGAATAAAGTCACCAAATCGCTAGACGTGGCTTATTCAGGTGTATAACCGCCACCCTTTGCTACGATCAAAAGTCTGCATAGAGTTCACAAATTAAGTAGCAATTAATACACAATGAGATCAACGTTGTAGCCAGGTATTTTTTACATTACGATAAATGTATTTTGATATGATAAATGGGAAGGCTGGGAATACTCCGTTATTGTTCTCATGTCATATGCATAATGGAGTGCCCTTGGGCAAGGCACATTTTCTAGCCTAGTACTGGTTTGTTCACCCAGGGAACATGAATAACAAAATTTAAATGCGCGCTAAATGACCTTAGCTGTCGATGCGCCATAAAACAATATACATTCATTCATGTCATATGCATAAACTAGTCAAAGTCGCCATTCCACTTTGATACATACATGCATATTCGCGAGGATGTTGTTCAGAACTGAGTAGTTGCGCGTACATTATTGTTTTAACCCTTTCCCTCATATGATAATTCTACAGCAGACGACTTTGAACATATTTTGTCAAAAAATGGAAAATCTCCATATTTGAATGGATAACCTATGACTTAAAGTGAAAAACATTGTGGCAAAAGGAGAAATTGCTCGTTTTGAGCAATTTCTTCTTTTGTCACTATGTTTTCAAAAAGCCGTCTGCTGCAGAGGCGTCAGAAAGCGTCTATATGATGGAAAGGGTTAACGATATATGAACAGGTACAAGTCGCTCAACGTTTAATTGTCACCGATTTCCTTGTAAACTCAGATTCAAGGTTTTTGGTCATATAATCGACTATGGTCATTTACAAAACAATTCAAAATTCAAGATTCAAGATATTTATCCAACGTAATAAAGGTCTCTGGCCCTAAATGTAAATATACAATACACTTTTTGTGTTAGTTTTAAGTTGCATCCCTCTTAATCAAATTTACATTACAATATGCATAGTGATATAGATATATAAGACAACGTCAGACATACGGCATGAATACAAACAAATGGCAGCTCTGTTTACACTGTTTACACTTTGTACACTTTGTACACTGTGTACAAGTTTACACTGTTTACATTTTATCAAAACTGGTTTCACTTTGTACACTTTTTACACTGTTTACTATGTTTATACGTTTTACACTTTTACACCTTTTACACCGTTTACACTGTTTACACTTTTTTATACACTGTCTATACTTTACACTGTCTATACACTTTTTGCACTGTGTACACTGTGTACACTGTTTACACTGTTTACACTGTTTACACTGTTTACACTGTTTACTTTACACTGTTTACACTGTTTACACTGCTAGATTTATAAGTTATGTGAAATTAAGCAAGATTGAGTCGGCAGGGGATTTCATGGTTGGCATCAGTAATTGAATTTAAAACTAAATTCCAGTCAAAACTTTCATTAATTTACGAAAACTAAAAATTACACAAGTTCATGTAACATAACATTTAGGTTTTACGCCCTTTTCAACATTATTTCAGTTATATCAGTACTAGACCAGGAGATGTGTCTTGCACAAGGCCACTCCACCATGACCGCCGTGCAACGACTGGGGATTGAACCAGTTTCAAATCCCCCCACGATTACTACTCAAACACGGCGGAATCCTCCACAAGTTTATTGAGAATAAAGTGGACAACATATTTGTCATTCACCGAAAATATAAATTCATGTAAACATTTATATAAATATATTCAAACTGTAAACATTTATATAAATATATTTAAACTGTAAACATTTATATAAATGCATGTAAACATTTATATAAATTCATGTAAACATTCATATAATATCTATCTAAACTGTAAACATTTATATAAATCTATTTAAACTGTACACATTTATATAAATCTATTTAAACTGTAAACATTTATATAAATATATTTAAACTGTAAACATTTATATAAATTCATGTAAACATTTATATAAATCTATTTAAACTGTAAACATTTATATAAATCTATTTAAACTGTAAACATTTTATATAAATTTATTTAAACTGTAAACATTTTATATACATCTATTTAAACTGTAAACATTTATATAAATTCATGTAAACATTTATAAATTAATGTAAACATTTATAAATTCATGTAAACATTTATATAAATTCATGTAAACATTTATAAATTCATGTAAACATTTATATAAATTCATGTAAACATTTAGATAAATTCATGTAAACATTTATATAAATACTGAAGTTATGGGGGGGGGGGGGGGGTGGGATGAGTTAACGCCTATTTCAACATTCCACTTAATCATGATCCAAACCAGTACTTGACTAGGATACGCGCCTTGCTTAAGTGTACACCACAATGACCGCCGCGACTGGGGATCGAAACCGGGACGCCTGGTCGATAATCATCGACGCTTGCCGGCTGAATCGAAGTTGACTGTATCTGAATGTGTTTAGTTAAATGGTGTTTTACGCAGATTTCAATGATATTTAAGTTATATCAATCAATTTAAGCAATCCCCGTCACAATGCAATCCACGTCGCAATGCAATCCCTGTCACAATGCAATCCCGTCACAATGCAATCCCCGTCACAATGCAATCCCCGTCACAATGCAACCCCGTCACAATGCAATCCACGTCGCAATGCAATCCCTGTCACAATGCAATCCCGTCACAATACAATCCCCGTCACAATGCAATCCCCGTCACAATGCAATCCCGTCACAATGAAATCCCCGTCACAATGCAATCCCCGTCACAATGCAATCCCCGTCACAATGCATTCCCCGCCACAATGTAATCCCCGTCACAATGCAATCCACGTCGCAATGCAATCCCTGTCACAATGCAATCCAGTCACAATGCAATCCCCGTCACAATGCATTACCCGCCACAATGCAATCCAGTCACAATGCAATCCCCGTCACAATGCATTACCCGCCACAATGCAATGCCGTCACAATGCAATCCCCGTCACAATGCATTACCCGCCACAATTCAATCCCGTCACAATGCAATCCCCGTCGCAATGCAATCCCCGTCACAATGCAATCCCCGTCACAATTCAATCACGTCACAATGCAATCCCCGTCACAATGCAATCCCAGTCACAATGCAATCCCCGTCACAATGCAATCCCCATTTCAACATTCCACTTAATCATGATCCAAACCAGTACTTGACTAGGATACGCGCCTTGCTTAAGTGTACACCACAATGACCGCCGCGACTGGGGATCGAAACCGGGACGCCTGGTCGATAATCATCGACGCTTGCCGGCTGAATCGAAGTTGACTGTATCTGAATGTGTTTAGTTAAATGGTGTTTTACGCAGATTTCAATGATATTTAAGTTATATCAATCAATTTAAGCAATCCCCGTCACAATGCAATCCACGTCGCAATGCAATCCCTGTCACAATGCAATCCCGTCACAATGCAATCCCCGTCACAATGCAATCCCCGTCACAATGCAACCCCGTCACAATGCAATCCACGTCGCAATGCAATCCCTGTCACAATGCAATCCCGTCACAATGCAATCCCCGTCACAATGCAATCCCCGTCACAATGCAATCCCGTCACAATGAAATCCCCGTCACAATGCAATCCCCGTCACAATGCAATCCCCGTCACAATGCATTCCCCGCCACAATGTAATCCCCGTCACAATGCAATCCACGTCGCAATGCAATCCCTGTCACAATGCAATCCAGTCACAATGCAATCCCCGTCACAATGCATTACCCGCCACAATGCAATCCAGTCACAATGCAATCCCCGTCACAATGCATTACCCGCCACAATGCAATGCCGTCACAATGCAATCCCCGTCACAATGCATTACCCGCCACAATTCAATCACGTCACAATGCAATCCCCGTCACAATGCAATCCCAGTCACAATGCAATCCCCGTCACAATGCAATCCCCATCACAATGCAATCCCCGTCACAATGCAATCCCCGTCGCAATGCAATCCCCGTATCACGGAGTGTCAAGGAGGGAAGCCATTGCTACTACTTTGGTATGACCCGACCGGGATCGAACCTGTACTCCCTGCTCCCAAAGCGGTTGCTCTTACAACTCAACCATGAAGATGGAAACTGAGACGATCAATGATGGGGTTAACCCTTTCCCACATACAGCAAATCTGCACCAGACGACTCTGAAAACATAGTGACAAAAACCTGAAAAATCTCCATAAAAGATGGCTTAATTGTTAGATAAAGTTGAAAAACATTGTGGCCAAAGGAGAAATTGCTCAACATGAGCAATTTCTCCTTTGGCCACAATGTTTTCAAAAGTCGTCTGCTGCTATTGTGTCAAGATGCGTCTGAAGGTGGAAAAAGGGTTGATAGGTGGTCTCCACTAGTTGGCAATCGGGTCTTCAACATGATTGTGTTGAACATATTTTTTTCAATATGCACATTTAAATGAAATTGAGGTTAAAGGTTTTCACTAACAAGCGTGTGCTTCTATGATACTTCGCGGTTCGCATTCATTGTGTAACATTTCTCTAATCCTTAATTTGAACTCGTGATTGGACATGATTAATCATTAATGTATACAGCTCACTCCTTCAATCATTGTGCAGCTTTACATTTGGTCAATCTCAGAAAAATAAACATGTTGAGTTAAGCGGCCTACAGTTAAGAGCCTGATTAGCCGCGGTGACGGGTGACTGATTGATTGATTGATTGATTGATTGTGGTTTAACGCCGTTTTTAACAATTTCTCAGTTATATCACGGCGGCCAGTTCACCTATTCATGCATTTCCTGGTTTTCTAACACCAGTACTCCACACAACAATCTTTCCAAGCAACTGGCTGCTTTTCTACATAGACTTAGCCCATTGGTGGAAGACGAATGACGCATGTCGCATTGACTTTTGTCAATCGTCGGAAAGAAAGTTGGCCGAGCCGGAATTCGAACTCACAACCCCTGGATTGACAGCCCGCGTCGCTACCGACTGAGCTACCGGGGCTCGGCGTGACGGGTGACAAAGGCTTCACAAAATCGGTTCAAGCAGTTAAGCTAAAATGTTTTATTATAACACATCGGTACATAGATGATGCAGTCAGCAACTGACGTATCTGTGACACTGGCTTGATAAGGGAACTTTCTTAATGCCATTAAAAAATAGTGCACGAAGTACAAGATGAATGTTGGGACAATTGTAAGAGAGAAAAAAGTGCAAAAATTGTGTAAAGACATATTTTACCAATTTATAATGAAATAGATTTTCGCAATTGGTTAAAACGGCCTTAACCCTTTTCCTCATATAGACGCTTTCTGACGCCTTTGCAGCAGACGGCGTTTTGAAAACATAGTGACAAAAGAAGAAATTGCTCAAAACAAGCAATTTCTCCTTTTGCCACAATGTTTTCCACTTGTAGTCATAGATTATCCACTCAATTATAGAGATTTTCTATTTTTTGACAAAATATGTTCAAAGTCGTCTGCTGCAGAATTGTCGTATGAGGGAAAGGGTTAATACAATTATTCGCATAATCAGCGATATTAGTTTTTAAAGCGGCCATTTTCCCTTAAACAAATCAGATTTGAACGATTGTAATTGTTCTTTAATCCATTTTGCAATCGTGTGTTGAGTGACTTTATTCGGTTAAGACATGTAACAGCAAATCACATTTATGTAATTATTTCAGAAAAGAACGTTTTCTTAATATATATATTGTCTTTATGAAAAAAATACCTTCTAACACATATGTTTTTGAGTACCGTACTGACGATGATAAGGTAGGTCTAACACATATGTTGTTGAGTACCGGGCTGACGATAATAAGGTAGGTCTAACACATATGTTGTTGAGCACCGTACTGACGATGATAAGGTAGGTCTAACACATATGTTGTTGAGTACCGGGCTGACGATAATAAGGTAGGTCTAACACATATATTGTTGAGTACCGGGATGACTATAATAAGATCGGTCTAACACATATGTTGTTGAGTACCGGGCTGACGATAATAAGGTAGGTCTAACACATATGTTTTTGAGCACCGGGCTGACGATGATAAGGTCGGTCTAACACATATGTTGTTGAGTACCGGGCTGACGATAATAAGGTCGGTCTAACACATATGTTTTTAAGCACCGTACTGACGATGATAAGGTCGGTCTAACACATATGTTGTTGAGTACCGGGCTGACGATGATAATGTCGGTCTAACACATATGTTTTTGAGTACCGTACTGACGATGATAATGTCGGTCTAACACATATGTTGTTGAGTACCGGGCTGACGATGATAAGGTCGGTCTAACACATATGATGTTGAGTACCGGGCTGACGATGATAAGGTCGGTCTAACACATATGTTGTTGAGTACCGGGCTGACGATAATAAGGTCGGTCTAATACATATGTTTTTAAGCACCGTACTGACGATGATAAGGTCGGTCTAACACATATGTTGTTGAGTACCGGGCTGACGATGATAATGTCGGTCTAACACATATGTTTTTGAGCACCGTACTGACGATGATAATGTCGGTCTAACACATATGTTGTTGAGTACCGGGCTGACGATGATAAGGTCGGTCTAACATATGATGTTGAGTACCGGGCTGACGATAAAAAGGTAGGTCTAGCACATATGTTGTTGAGTACCGGGCTGACGATAATAAGGTCGGTCTAACACATATGTTGTTGAGTACCGGGCTGACGATAATAAGGTAGGTCTAACACATATGTTATTGAGTAACGGGCTGACTATGATAAGGTCGGTCTAACACATATGTTGTTGAGTACCGGGCTGACGATAATAAGGTAGGTCTAACACATATGTTGTTGAGTACCGGGCTGACTATGATAAGGTCGGTCTAACACATATGTTGTTGAGTACCGGGCTGACGATAATAAGGTAGGTCTAACACATATGTTGTTGAGTACCGGGCTGACGATAATAAGGTAGGTCTAACACATATGTTGTTGAGTACCGGGCTGACGATAATAAGGTCGGTCTAACACATTTGTTGTTGAGTACCGGGCTGACGATAATAAGGTAGGTCTAACACATATGTTGTTGAGTACCGGGCTGACTATGATAAGGTCGGTCTAACACATATGTTGTTGAGTACCGGGCTGACGATAATAAGGTAGGTCTAACACATATGTTGTTGAGTACCGGGCTGACGATAATAAGGTAGGTCTAACACATATGTTGTTGAGTACCGGGCTGACGATAATAAGGTCGGTCTAACACATTTGTTGTTGAGTACCGGGCTGACGATAATAAGGTCGGTCTAACACATTTGTTGTTGAGTACCGGGCTGACGATGATAAGGTCGGTCTAACACATTTGTTGTTGAGTACCGGGCTGACTATGATAAGGTCGGTCTAACACATATGTTGTTGAGTACCGGGCTGACGATAATAAGGTAGGTCTAACACATATGTTGTTGAGTACCGGGCTGACGATAATAAGGTAGGTCTAACACATATGTTGTTGAGTACCCGGCTGACGATGATAAGGTCGGTCTAACACATATGTTGTTGAGTACCGGGCTGACGATGATAAGGTCGGTCTAACACATATGATGTTGAGTACCGGGCTGACGGTGATAATGTCGGTCTAACACATATGTTGTTGAGTACCTGGCTGACGATAATAAGGTTGGTCTAACACATATGTTGTTGAGTACCGGGCTGACGATAATAAGGTCGGTCTAACACATATGTTGTTGAGTACCGGGCTGACGATGATAAGGTCGGTCTAACACATATGTTGTTGAGTACCGGGCTGACGATAATAAGGTAGGTCTAACACATATGTTGTTGAGTACCGGGCTGACGATAATAAGGTCGGTCTAACACATATGTTGTTGAGTACCGGGCTGACGATAATAAGGTCGGTCTAACACATAATGTTGTTGAGTACCGGGCTGACGATAATAAGGTCGGTCTAACACATATGTTGTTGAGTACCGGGATGACAAAGATAAACGTCTAAGCAGTGACGTCCTTCACGCCAGCCTCCTATATATAAACTCAATTTTAAGGCCATTGATCTGGTTTCGCCTCAGACTGAAAGGGGGGGGGCTAAAGGGATGCCATACCGCCCGTATTTTACTCCTTTTGGTTGACCCAGACAAGGTTCGGTAATTAATGTGACTGGCGAAGACCAAGGCCGACGACAAGGTTTATTCAATAACACTGTTTCTTCCGTTATATCTAGTTGAGGTTATAAAACTAAATGCCTCTGCCAATAAGTGGGTTGTTCTTATTGCATCTACCAGCAGTGAAGACTCGGATGATCTCTCCGTATACGCAAAGTCGTTCGAAGGTCTCTACATGAATCCGCCGTCGTCGAGTGGTTAGAGTCGGAGATTTGAAACCGGGCGTCCCGGGTTCGATCCACAGTCGCGGCACGACGGTCATGGTGGAGTGCTCTTGGGCAAGGCACATTTCCTATGCTAGTACTGGTTTGTTTGTTACCCAGGGATCATGAATATGTGAACTGTCGCCTTGATATCACTAGCCTAATGTTGAAAGCGGCGTAAAACCCAAAATAAAACAAAAGCAAAGGCCTCTACTGTCCGCCTATATGTATTATATCTGTAGATGCATCTGTTGACATAAAAATCTTCAAGTGTAGACCCATTAGGTTTTACGCCAATATAGCAGCATTTAATGATGCACGTAGAGTTTCTAAGACACCAAATCAACAGACGTTGTTCAAATAATTACATGAGTTGCACAGATATACACAGCTGGACGTTTGCTACTGTTACTGTGTTTAATTGTGCTTGACAGTGATCCCTTGCAGAAACAAGTGAGCCAGGGTAATGAGAAAAACAGCGCTCGCTTCGAGGTGGTCCATGTCATATCCGCTTCCCTGACAGGTCTCTTTACGCTTTGTATAATAAGACATGATGCTGGAATACTAACCATAAAGTAGTCGACGCGAGTGGAGATATGAGAAATTCAACATTGTGGCATCTGCGTAATGTATCGACCCAGACCAGCCTGCAAAGTCCGCGCAGACTGATCCGGGCCGACACATTCCGTATCAGGGGGATAGAGGTATAGAGTAATGATTCCTGAAACAGAAAATACACAGGAGACGAAAAGTGTCTATCCGGGTAAGCCTGTGCGGCATGCTTAGACTGATCCGGGTCGATACTTTACGCAGAAACATCAATGTTGGTTTTCTCACGAGACGGCTCATATATAGTTGAGCGGTGCTCTAGGAAGATAAGTTTGGTATTATTTTTACGCATGCAATATAACTGTCTACGCATCCATGAAAAGCACCAAATAGAAACTGTTTATTCAGACGTGAAATCATCCCTGACTTATTTGGGAACAGTGTAGAGTCAGATAAGACAATGCTAATCTGGATCTACACAAGTTGCAAAATCATTTATGAGGACCGCCCAAAATATAAATTTGGTAATAACTATCAACTATAATTATTGCATATTGACAGTGGCCTTTTTTAAAACCTCATGCGACTAATTGACGACTAATTGACGAACAGTTTAGGTTCTGATCAGACCGAATGGATACAAAGATTGATCTGGTTTATATTCTGGTCTTTCATTCATTTTGGACCGTATTCAGAATCTCGGTACACATGTACCACGCGCTATAGTCTGGTTTATCGATTGTAAACATACAAACTATTGGTTTAACCCTTTACCTCATATAGACGCTTTCTGACGCCTCTGCAGCAGAAGGCTTTTTGAAAACATAGTGACAAAAGAAGAAATTGCTCAAAACATTAGCTCTTTCAGCGCCGAATTGTTTAAAGTAGACTCTTCCATGTTCAAAGTCGGGCGACTCTATTTTATATGTTATAAGCATTTTGAAATATTTTAAAACTATAAGGCAAACATTGCGGATTTCAGGTGAGACAGCTCGTTACGAGCTGACTCCCCTTAATCTGTTTTGTTTGCAAAAACCTCAATATTGCCTTTGGCGCTGAAAGAGTTAATCTTCGCTAACATTCGTTACCGATGTAATTATTCTACCTGACGCGTACGTAGTTGGTTAAACATCACCGTCCTGATACCTAAGTTTGTAAGTTTAACGCCGTTTTCAACATTTTTTTCAGTCATATCACGGCGGCCAGTTCACCTATGCATATGTTTCCTGACATTATCACACCAGTAATCCACACAAATATCCTTCTATGTAACTAGCTGCTTTTCCACATAGACTGTTAGCCTATTGGTGAATGATGCTTGTCACAATGACTTTTTGTCAAACGACGGGAAGAAGGTTGGCCGCGCTTGGGTTCGAACTCACAACCCCTTTATTGACAGCCCGCGACGCTATCGACTGCGCCAACGGGGATCGGCGACTAAGATTGTAAGAAAAAATAAGTTAAGAATTAAAAGTTAACCTTTTCGTGTATTCAATTCGCATGCTAGGCGAACATATTTTGTTTCTTATTTTTTTGCTTTCCTGTATTGATTTTTTATATATTTATATTCAACAATCTCTTTTTCTGTTCAGAAAATTTCATATAGTTAATCATAGAATCCTTTCTTCTTCTATGTTCTCAATGTATATGTAATATTGACCAAAAGTAACAACCTATCATACATGCGCATGTATCTTGTTTTATATGATAAATTCGGAAATATAGAAAACAAATAATTAATTTGCATACCAGTACTTCCATACAAACAAAAAAAAGAGAGCAAAGCATAACACGAAACTAGAATGGAGTGCTTCCCGGAGCACGTGTGTCACCTGCCGGGGCCTTGTCAGAAAATGTTGACAGAAAAGGGGCAATAACTCTGATATATTTGGATTATCCCCCTTTTGTGAACCAATCACACACATTAATATAAACATTTGTCAGAAGTTTCAATGTAATCCTTTGAGTAGAAAAAAAGTTATTTGAAAACGTGACGAAAAAGTGTGACGACACACAGACGGACGGACGGACAGACAGACAGACAGACAGACAGACAGACAGACAGACAGACAGACAGACAGACAGACAGACGCCGGACAAAAACAAAAGTAATCCCTAAGTGCCTACCATGCTACGCAGGTGACACAAAAAGTATCATAATAATACGGTTATGAAGTTCACAAGACTTTCCATTTTAGGGATTCGAATCATTGACCACGGTATTTTACTCTTTGTCTCGAAATCTAAATATAGAACAAAATGTCCCGAATATTGATGAGTGCCATGTTAATTCTGTTTACCAATACTATATCTCGCTCGCTTTATTATCCCCTCGTCAAACAGAGTTTGAGAGGGGATATAGTAACGGGGCTGTCCGTTTGTTTGTGTGTCCGTCCGTGCGTCCGTCCGTAACAACCTTGTGACCACTCTACACTAAACATCCTTTGACTAATCTTAACCAAACTTGGTTTACAGTTAGTATATGGCAAGGCCTAGAAGCCTATTTAATTTCAAGGTCATAGGGTCAAGGTCAAGGTCAAAATTGGACTTGGACTATTTTCCCATATAACAACATTGTGACCACTCTACACTGAACATCCTATGACTGATATTAACCAAACTTGGTATACAGTTAGTATATGGCAAAGTCTAGAAACCTATTTATTTTCAAGGTCATAGGGTCAAGGTCAAGGTCAAAATTGGACTTTGACTATTTTCCCATATAACAACCTTGTGACCACTCTACACTGAACATCCTTCGACTGATCTTAACCAAACTTGCCATACAGTTAGTATATGGCAAGGTCTAGAAGCCTATTGATTGTAAATGGGCAAAGACGGGGTCATTTGGCAAAGGCCAAATGCGGAGACAAAAACAAATTGCAATTAGTTATCGGGTACATAACATCAATAACAATTTGATAAAGGCAAGGACAAATAACATTAGTTTTCTGGTACATAACATTAATATCCAGGTCCTTGGCCATATTTTAAGCCATATTTATAAATTTAATACCGAGGGGATGCATCCGTTTTGCGGTGCCTTTGTTTCGTTTGATATGTTGTTGATAAGCAGATTGTTTGTGTTGGTAATCCATTTCAAAATATTTTAATTACAGACTATTGTCTTGTAAGGTATCACGGGGAAGGGATTAATGAACTTCTTTGATACACATTTTGCGGGCATCTTTTTTGTAATAGGTGTCTAGAAGTGTTAATAACACGCTGACGTGCCTCAAACTGTTCTCCCTCCAAGCTCTATAAACAAATTCAGACGTTATTTTGTTGAAAGCTTGGAATTGATTGGAACAAAAATAGTGTTTTTCTTGTCACAGAAGAATGTCATAGATTTTTGCAGAAAAATATTTAAAATTACATTTTTTTTATGGGGGAGGGGAGAAATGTTGTCATATATATATATACTATTTGTTTTGTTTTATTTGAGTTGTATGTGGATTTAAACAGACCTTTAATGACATTACGCAGACCAGAATGTGCAGAAATACATGCCGATCAAAACAATTCAATAATCAAGTTACCAACGATTGATTGATTTACTGATTGTTTGGTGTTTTACGCCGCTTTCAACAAGTTCTCAGTTATATCACGTCGTTTCCTGGATAAGTTATCAGTACTGCTGATCCATTTATCCTGCCTCCAGCCAGTCTGTCGAAATGCTAACCCCGCAACCCTGAGCGTCAAGGAGGGCCACCATTACTACCATTAATACAGTCTTTGGTATGACCTGGCTGGGGATCGGACCCGCGACCTCCCGCACCCGAAGCGGACGCTCTACCGCTAAACCACCGAAGCGGTTTGTTACCCACGAAAGACGTCATTCACACGTTCTCTCAGTGTATTGCATTTAAAACCAGTGATATTTGACCTGTTCAACGTAAACCCTACCAGTGACCCGTCGGCATGAAGGCTTGATTGATTAATTGATTGGGGTTTATATCACGGCGGCCAGTTCACCTACTCATGCATTTCCTGGTTTTCTCAAACCAGTACTCCACACAACAATCTTCCCAAGCAACTGGCTGCTTTTCCACATAGACTTAGCACATTGGTGGAAGACGAATGACGCATGTCGCATTGACTTTTGTCAAACATCGGAAAGAAAGTTGGCCGAGCCGGGATTCGAACTCACAACTTCTGGATTGACAGCCCTCGCTACCGACTGAGCTACCGGGGCTCGGTCGGCATGAAGGCAGTATAGTATTTCGTGATAACTACGTGTCTGATTCTCATTACTGCTTTAACTCTTTCCCTCATACGACAATTCTGCAGCAGACGACTTTGAACATATTTTGTCAACAAATAGAAAATCTCTATAATGGAATGGATAACCTATGACTTAAAGTGGAAAACATTGCGGCAGAAGGAGAAATTGCTCGTTCTGAGCAATTTCTTCTTTTGTCACTATGTTTTCAAAAAGCCGTCTGCTGCAGAGGCATCAGAAAGCCTCTACATGAGGGAAAGGGTAAAGGGACCTTTATAAAAACCAACCAAAACATAATATCAATATAGATATCTTATTCTGACGAGAAACTACACAATGTCTTCACGTGATTGCTATGACACATTTATGTGAGTGGAATAATTTGGATATAGGTCACAATACACCAAATAAATTCCGTCTTTGTTTACATGTAAATCAACCAGCTTCAACCCTCGTTTGTCACACTTTCTAAGCGTTTCCCAGCTAGAACACCATATATCATTGAAAAGAGATACTTCTTACATTTAAAGTAATCCACTGAAAATTTGGGGTCATGCATTATGCTAGAAAGAACTCGCTCTGTGAAGATGGGGACCGTCCTTTTTTAACCACAATCCAGCTAGGCTGAAACTGGGTTTCCACATCCTCTACTTTCACTTTCACACAAGGTCAAAATACCTTAACTGATCAAATCAAACAGTTCCAGTTCATCCTCTACATATTTACAAAAAATTTACACCCATTGTCACATGTCCAATGCAGTCTGGGCCAGATGTACAACCATTTCTAGGCAAACAAAGCTTTTTTTACGGACTACGGTACTGTAGATCAAAGGGGCCCGCAGATGTATTTAGCGTAATTTGACCTATACAATAATTTACAAATGCCGGCACCAACCT
Source organism: Serripes groenlandicus (assembly GCA_031761405.1). Classification (NCBI taxonomy): domain Eukaryota; kingdom Metazoa; phylum Mollusca; class Bivalvia; order Cardiida; family Cardiidae; genus Serripes; species Serripes groenlandicus. The sequence goes on along the minus strand of JASEVX010000006.1, from coordinate 6,185,246 downwards.
ATGTCCTAGTGACGGACGTCTTTTGTTTGGCGGCAGTGGCGTACAGATCCAAACAATCGTCTATCGTTATAGGTTCAAAACAACTTGCTCTAAGACGTTACAGAAATCGGGAACCGCTGAAGAAGATGACGTCTATCGTTATACATATCGTATGTTAAAAACAGTGTTCTAAGACGTTACAGAAATCGGGGACCGCTAAAGCAGAAGACGTCTATCGTTATACATATCGTAGGTTCAAAACAGTGCTCTAAGACGTTACAGAAATCGGGGATCGCAGAAGAAGAAGACGTCTATCGTTATACATATCGTAGGTTCAAAACAGTGCTCTAAGACGTTACAGAAATCGGGGATCGCGGAAGAAGAAGACGTCTATCTTTATACATATCGTAGGTTTAAAACAGTGCTCTAAGCCGTTACAGAAATCGGGGACCGCTGAAGAAGAACACGTCTATCGTTATACATATCGTAGGTTCAAAACAGTGCTCTAAGACGTTACAGAAATCGGGGATCGCGGAAGAAGAAGACGTCTATCGTTATACATATCGTAGGTTCAAAACAGTGCTCTAAAACGTTACAGAAATCGGGGACCGCTGAAGCAGAAGACACATCAAGACAATAAGGGTAAGAGTTTCCACTGTGAAATTGGATTTTATCCAGACTTGTGCGGTTATCAACTGGAGACTTCGATTTTGTTTTTTCAAGCTAATGTAATTTGACTTAATGCCCATCTTAGTTATAGTCTTAGTCTACCTAGGTTTAATTTGTTCGTATGATCCAGTCTCCCTATTTAGAATAGTATGAGGTGGTGTAATATAGGCAAACCGATTAATTACATAAATATATATACGAACAGTCACGAATGATTGTTGTATGGTATTCAACACCGCTTTCAACGGTATGTCAAGCATATCACGGTGGTTTCAGTATTGCTGGTAAGTTTAATTTGTTCGTATGATCCAGTCTTCCTCTTTAGAATAGTATGAGGTGGTGTAATATAGGCAAACCGATTAATTACATAGATATATATACGAACAGTCACGAATGATTGTTGCATGGTATTCAACACCGCTTTCAACGGTATGTCAAGCATATCACGGTGGTTTCAGTATTGCTGGTAAGTTTAATTTGTTCGTATGATCCAGTCTCCCTCTTTAGAATAGTATGAGGTGGTGTAATATAGGCAAACCGATTAATAACATAAATATAGGTACGAACACTCACGAATGAGTGTTGCATGGTATTCAACACCACGTATGTGGAAGACAGTGGTGCAGAGGTAAGGGCATCGGCCCCTCGTATCAAATGTCCCTGGTTCGAGTCCTATGATGAGCGGGTCCTGACATTGGGATTTTTCCACAAAAAAATGCGCGAGTACTGGTTTTAAAAGTCTCCAGGAAGCAGACATCGAGCGTGATTAAATATAAGCTGAAAAGCTTGCTTCGCAATCGATGTAAAATAAATAATGTTTAAATTAACACCGCTTTCAACAGTATGTCAAGCATATCACGGTGCTCCCGGGAATGAACTGGAGACGCATTAGTGGTGGGTACCCGCAAACCTGAGCGCCAAGGATAAAAGCCCTTTTAACGTGCTCAGTCAATTAATATTCTTAATACTTATACACACACACGTCGTTTTATTAATTAACCCTTTCCCTCATACGACAATTCTGCAGCAGACGCATTTGAACGTATTTTGTCAAAATATAGAAAATCTCCACAATTGAATGGATAACCTATGACAAAAAGCGGAAAACATTGTGTCAAAAGGAGAAATTGCACGTTTTGTGCAATTTCTCCTTTTGTCACCATGTTTTCAAAAAGCCGTCTGCTGCAGAGGCGTCAGAAAGCGTTTATATGAGGGAAAGGGAGTAAATCAGACATCTAAGTATCACATCAAGGCAAAAACAAGCAATGTTGAAATTTCCAGAATATTTATTTATTTATTGGGGTTTTACGCCGCTTTCAACATTATTTCAGTTATATCACGGCGACAGTTCACTTATTCATGATCCTTTGCTAAACAAACCAGTGCTAGGCTAGAAAATGTGCCTTGCCCAAAGGGCACTCCACCATGACCGTAGTGCCGAGACTGGGAATCGAACGCGGGCACCGGTTTCAAAATCCCCGACGCTAACCACTCGACCACAGCGGATTCCTGAAATTCCCAGAAGCTGCGGGACGTATTATTGTATCTAATGAGAAGTCATTCCTTGATGCAGTTCGTGCATTCGTGCGTAAAATGATCAGTGCCCGTCTGAATAGCACTTTCATGAGGGTGTCTGTCTGTCAATGCATTGGTAAAATGTGTAACACTCATTACAGAACTTCCCATGTATAACTGATTTATTCACATGACTAATTCAGTTATACTGAGAAGTTTATGTGAACCGTCCCGCGAGAAAACCAACATTATGGCCTCTGCGTAATGTATCGACCCAGATCAGCCTGCGCAGTCCGCGCAGGCTAATCCGGGCCGACACATTCTGTCCCAGGGTGATAGAGGTGTAGAGTTATAATTCCTGATACAGAAAATCCACAGGAGGCGAAACGTGTCTATCCGGGTAATCCTGCGCGGTATGCTTAGGCTTGTCCGGGTCGATACTTTACGCAAAGTCCACAACTTTGGTTTTCTCGCGGGACGGCTCATGTAAGAACAATTTGAATTGAATACGGAATTCGATTATTAATGAGCCGATATGTTCTGGCACTTAGCTGCGATGTATAGTTTACTATCTATGAAGACTGAGTCGTGCATCACTTAGATAGCGATGCATAGTTTACTATCTATGTAGACTGAGTCGTGCATCACTTAGATAGCGATGCATAGTTTACTATCTATGTAGACTGAGTCGTGCATCACTTAGATAGCGATGCATAGTTTACTATCTATGTAGACTGAGTCGTGCATCACTTAGATAGCGATGTATAGTTTACTATCTATGTAGACTGAGTCGTGCATCACTTAGATACGATGCATAGTTTACTATCTATGTAGACTGAGTCGTGCATCACTTAGATGCGATGCATAGTTTACTATCTATGTAGACTGAGTCGTGCATCACTTAGATACGATGCATAGTTTACTATCTATGTAGACTGAGTCGTGCATCACTTAGATAGCGATGCATAGTTTACTATCTATGTAGACTGAGTCGTGCATCACTTAGATACGATGCATAGTTTACTATCTATGTAGACTGAGTCGTGCATCACTTAGATACGATGCATAGTTTACTATCTATGTAGACTGAGTCGTGCATCACTTAGATACGATGCATAGTTTACTATCTATGTAGACTGAGTCGTGCATCACTTAGATACGATGCATAGTTTACTATCTATGTAGACTGAGTCGTGCATCACTTAGATACGATGCATAGTTTACTATCTATGTAGACTGAGTCGTGCATCACTTAGATACGATGCATAGTTTACTATCTATGTAGACTGAGTCGTGCATCACTTAGATACGATGCATAGTTTACTATCTATGTAGACTGAGTCGTGCATCACTTAGATACGATGCATAGTTTACTATCTATGTAGACTGAGTCGTGCATCACTTAGATACGATGCATAGTTTACTATCTATGAAGACTGAGTCGTGCATCACTTAGATACGATGCATAGTTTACTATCTATGAAGACTGAGTCGTGCATCACTTAGATACGATGCATAGTTTACTATCTATGTAGACTGAGTCGTGCATCACTTAGATACGATGCATAGTTTACTATCTATGTAGACTGAGTCGTGCATCACTTAGATACGATGCATAGTTTACTATCTATGTAGACTGAGTCGTGCATCACTTAGATACGATGCATAGTTTACTATCTATGTAGACTGAGTCGTGCATCACTTAGATACGATGCATAGTTTACTATCTATGTAGACTGAGTCGTGCATCACTTAGATACGATGCATAGTTTACTATCTATGTAGACTGAGTCGTGCATCGGTTATAGCAGCCATATGGTACTTAGTACATTTGAGCCGTTCCGTGAGAAAACCAACATTATGGCCTTTACGTAATGTATCGACTCAGATCAGCCTGCGCTGTCCGCGCAGGCTAATCCGGGCCTACACATTCCGTCTCAGTGGGATAGAGGTATAAAGTTCAGATTCCTGCAACAGAAAATCCACAGAAAATTGTCTGTCTGGGTTATCCTAAGCGACATGCTTAGGCTGATCCGGGTCGAGGCTTTACGCAGAGTCCACAATGTTGGTTTTCTGGCAGGACGGCCCAATTAGTAAGGACAATTTTGAATTGAATACGGAATTCGATTATTAATGAGCCGATACTTTCTGGTACTTAGATGCGATGCATAGTTTACTATCTATGAAGACTGAGTCGTGCATCGGTTATAGCAGCCATAGGGTACTGAGTACATGTGAGCCGTCTCGTGAGAAAACAAAACTATGAAACTACTCTGCGTAAAGTTTTGATCCGCATCAGCCTGAGCGAGCCGTGCAGACTAACCCGGACACTTTCCGCCTCCTGTGGATTTTCTGTTTCAGGAATCAATACTCAATACCTCCATTCCACTGAGCCGTCTCGCGAGAAAACAAAACTATGGACTCAGCGTAAAGTTTCGACCCGCATCAGCCTGGGCGAGCCGCGCAGGCTAACCCGGACATACACTTTTCGCCTCCTGTGGATTTTCTGTTTCAGGAAGCAATACTCTATACCTCTATCCCCCCTGAGACGGAATGTTTAGGCTCAGATTAGCCTGCGCGGACTGCTCAGGCTGATCTGGGTCGATACATTACGCAGAGTCCACAATGTTGGTTTTCTCGTTGGACGGCTCATGTGTAGAAATAAACAGGATTCTCCGAACTGTCAGATACTTTCTCGTTATCAAATATGTCTTAAAAGCTTCTATGACTCTTTAAAGGTCAAGACAGATACAGGATTTTTTTGAACTGACTGCACTTATTGTCACTTCAAAGGATTCAATGAACTCGCTTTGTTCGTTTGCTAAACAAGACATACTTCAGTTCTATATTTAACTAAACACCGCAAACTGCAACGAGGACATTTATCTCGAACTTATTTCTTTGTAAAAATAACACCGTTTTGTACGTTTAATAAGTGCACCGAAAGGTACTAATGAAAGCTTGAAATAAAATAGCAATTCAGTGTTTCGTTTGCATGTAGTACCAGGTAAAACTATAGTGATATTGGCACATCAATTTATATAAAAGTTCAGGCTTCAATACGAAAAAGATACTCTGCAGCAATATTGCTTAAAATACCAAGGAATCTACATGCTTTCAAAAAACCATAAGTTATATCAAGGCACCAGTACTACTGGTCTAGCGAGTAAGTCGTGTTCTAAATAATAGTAAAATAGAAACTTTGTGTTACCTTTATAAAATATCTCTCAAAATGAGAATGTAATGGTGATTTCTTTAAGAACTGAAAGACGTCGAAAATGTATACGTTCTAAAAGTCGAAAAATACGATGACATGTCAAAATAAACAGTTTGGTCGTTTTGTGAATATACTAAGAATTGTATAAATAAAATACGATGACATGTCAAAATGAACAGTTTAGTCGTTTTGTAAATATACAATGAATAGTATAAATAAAATACGATAATTGTTGCATTATAAAAAAGCATTATCTTCAGAATAAATCAAAACCTTGTAGTAATATTTTTTAAATGAGTGCATCGAAATATCCTCGTGTTCCTCTTCCCATTGTGTTATGATAAGATTGACATTTCACGCCTGACTGAGTTCCATTGTTTATTTTCTTGTTTTGATAACACAATCAAAATCGAACTTTATCTATACTCATTGGTATTAGTTGAAAGATAAATGAGCCGTCCCGCGAGAAAACCAACAGCATGGACTCTGCGTAAAGTATCGATCCGGATCAGCCTAAGCATGCCGCGTAGGCTTACCCGGATAGACACTTTTCGCCTCCTGTGAATTTTCTGTTTCAGGAATCATTACCCTATACCTCTATCCCCCCGAGACGGAATGTGTCGGTCCGGATCAGTTTGCGCGGACTGCGCAGGCTGATCTGGGACGATACATTACGCAGATGCCATAATGTTGGATTTCTCGCGGGACGGCTCATACTGTTTTGTACAAGCTACGTTATCTGTTTCCATTGTTTTCAAGAACTCTCTCATGCAGAAAACAAGAACAGCCAAGATAATGAGGAAACCACCTAATACCTCCAGGGGAGTCTATGTCATCTCCGTTTCCCCCATATGCGGACGTGTTTTGGTTTGACGCATCCTTGTCCAAACAATGTTTCAACTATATTCAATAAGTATGCTTTTATTTCTAGGGGACGTTCCATATGTTTGTCTCAATGTTTTCAAACGTTGCCTGCTGAATATTCGTTGTATGTGGAACGGCGGAAAGGGAGGGGAAGGTGTGAGTTAAACCCCTGTAACCGAATACGGATTGTACTTATTCCGGGGAATCCTATGTGGTCGAGTGGTTAGCATCGGGGTTTTGAAACCGGGTGTCCCGTGTTCGATACCCAGTCGCGGCACTACATTCATTATGGAGTGCCCTTGTGCAAGGCATGTTTTCTAGTCTATTATTGGTTTGTTTACCCAGGGATCATGAATAAGTGAACTGTCACCGTGATATAACAGAAATAGGACGGGTCATTCCATAGACATTTAAATGGCAGCAATGGCTTCCATCCTTGGCGCTCAGGGTTGCGGGATTAATATTATCACTTGTTAATTGTGGTCATGATATACTATACCAGAAGTACTGTTTAGTAATCGAGGAAACGCCGTGATATTACAGAAATACCAAAACCGGAAATGACGTAAAACACTATTTCAAACATACGTGAACGCTGTAATCCTGCAACCGATATCTTCAAACTAGATTGTTGACAACTGTTTACAAATGTATGGACTAGTCCTTAAATGTATAATGATAAATGGTTATTGAACCGTGTAGACAATATTTAAATTTATTATATGCCTGTACATTTTCCGGTGGAAATACATGCAGATTGACATGCGCAAATACACCACGACAGATTAAAATTCCGTATCTACATGCGGTGTAAATACAAGATTGTGACGTCAGACAGTGCGCGGAATACTTTCAGCGAGGTATCCCCAATAAACAATGTATTGAATCTGTATATTTAATAGTTTTTTCGCTCTTCATAGATCGTAGGTATATAATAAAAGGAATATTACGTTGCGGGAGCGATAAATGGGTACGTATTGCACGACTCGTAGCGTGGGAAAATCCATATCTTACTCGACCTTCGGTCTCGTAAGATATCGATTTTTCCACGCTACTTGTCGTGCAATACAAACCCTTTTATCGCTCCCGCAACGTAATATTCCGTATGTACCAATTCATAGATCAAAGATGGTGTTTTAAGCCTTGCCCATCGTCATGCATCACAAACAAACCAACAATTAATCTTTCAAAACTAACCGATTCTCATGCATCACATGGTTTATGCTTGTGATTCAGAATATTTTGGGTAAATGGTTGATTTCAATGTTTATAAATGTAAAAAGTAAACTCTTGGCATGGGTTTGAACCCACTTCTCCTTCCGGATTGACAACACTGGCTGCAGAGCTAGGCGTGATTTAGAGGTAAATTTGAATACCAGCTTTCGCATCCAAGATTGCTTGAAAAGGAGCTGGAAACGTAGTATTTATAACTGCATCCACATATTACCTATTGTTTTGAGAGTATAAGCAGCTCTTCAATGTTAAACTAACCCCCTGCGTTTTTGTTGGGTGATTTTTGTAATAAAGGGTAAAATTTATCTTTTTGTCCTACATTTTTTACCTCGTTTTTTCAGACCACTTTTGTGGCCAATTCTTTCCATAATATTTACTGAGAGTACGACTTCCAGTCATTTTCTTATAATTCTGGCACTCATTGATCCAGGAAAAACCTTTTTATTAAACCAGTATGGATATTACGAGACCTATTGAGAGAATAAAAGTTGGGGTGTCCCCAGGAAACAGAAAATCCGCTTTCAACTGTGTTATGCCACCTAAAGTCATGAATGGCTTGATACGTGTTATGTTTGTTCAACGGTTAATTAGTGCATTTTTACAATAAGTATAAATAATGGAATTATTGTTAGAAAATATTTACCACGGAACATTACAGTTACATGATCTATAGTCTTCTGTAACAGCGGAACATTGATTCAAATTTAACGCCGTTTTCAACATTTTAAATTTAATCACGGCGGCCAATTCACATAGCGATGTGTTACCTAGATTTCTCTCATTAATACTGAACACGACATTCCCTCACAGAAAAAAGATATTTACAGTTTACAAAACACATTTTATTTTAGTCAATGGTCATGTTTACAAATCACTTATTTATAATTTATTAAACTGTTTGGTATATAGTACTAAGAGTTGTTTCCAAAAAAACGCCAGACACATCTTGTCAATTTGGACCCAACGGTAGTAATGAACATGCAAATGTCATTTCATTATTTGTAAATATATTTTCTCGGTTATAACCTCATATTCTGATTTTATATTTTTCCTCATGCTCAAACCTTCTCTGAAAACTATCTTATGTCGCTTGCTTTAGTGACATTAATGGTAAATAATCCATTAATTATTACGCATAGGAAGATTTGTATCAGATACAGAAATGCCATAGGCCGAATCTTCCACTTATTTCGATCGGGTCTTAATCAAATACTTAACCAAAAATCCTCGTACTAAATTAAAGGATAAAAACCGTTTACATCTAAATTCCCAGTAGCCAAGGGAAGTATTATTCCATCATCTTCGTAGACAGCGGTCGATACCGTTCGGTCATACGTTGTGTGTAACATAATCACTGACCGTCTGGATGGTACCCCCTAGAGGGCTTCATTGCCAGATAGGTATCGCCCGATGCTTCAAATTGAACTCTCCATGCACAACATTGATACCACAAGACGAATTACTTCTCTGTAATCATTGAGAAGTAATTGTTTTACGGATTGAAACCATTGGGGGGAAAACTACGAAAGACCGGTGGTGACTTCTAAACTTCATACTTCACACTTCACACTTCATAGATAATATGGTTGAACTGTGAAGTTTGAAGTTTGAACTTTGAAGTCTGAAGTCTGAAGTCTAAAGTCTGACTTCATACTACACACTGCATAGATAATATGTTTGAAGTATGAAGTCTGAATTTCATACTTTACACTTCAAACTTCAAACTTCACACTTCACACTTTACACTTCAAACTTCAAACTTCACACTTCAAACTTCACACTTCACACTTTACACTTCAAACTTCACACTTCACACTTTACACTTCACACTTTAAACACCATACTTCACACTCCACACTTCACACTTCACACTTTACACTTCACACTCCACACTTCAAACTTCATACTTCATATTTCAAACTTTAAACTTCAAACATATCACCTATGAAGTGTGAAGTATGAAGTGTGAAGTTTGGAATGTGAAATTTGGAAGTCACCACCGGTCTTTCATAGAAAACAATCTGGATCTTAGATTCATCCTTCCTCAAAACGTAGATGCGTTGTTATGTATTTGAGGTAGACGACTTTCGAAGAAATTGTAACAAAAGGAGAAATTTCTCATAATACGCAATGTCTCCTTTTACCACATGTTTCGAATTATTATTACTCAATTCAACTTTCATTTAATGAGATTGTTTATGTTTGCCTATACGAATTCAAAGACATTTGCGACAGATTTGTTATGTGAAAGGACTAACATATGAACTAGAAAAAATCTTCTTGATTGTGAGTTATATGCATCGACAACGGATGTGGATATTTCAAAGTCATATTTCGAATTTTGTTTTATCTAATACGTAGTTACATATAACATTCGTCCGGTACGGCCATAATAGTATTGATTTCTGGGAAACCATGCGCATTTAATGTCGTATCTGATATTGGAAACTGCGAAATAGAGTAACAAAAGGATCACATTACACGAGAGTGGTATCAATTCAGAACTTATTACCATTTCCCACAGGCCGATGATAATTCAAACCATAACAGTAAAAGGACGAATTAATATTGATGTGCAATTGTCCTTCTGTTGCAATGGTTCAACTATATTTGAGCCGTCCCGCGTGAAAACCAACATTATGGCGTCTGCGTAATGTATCGATCCAGATCAGCCTGCGCAGTCCGCACATACTGATCCGGGCCGACACATTCCATCTGATGCGGATAGAGGTATAGGGTAATGATTTCTGAAACAAAAAATCCACAGGAGGCGAAACGTGTCTATCCGGGTAAGCCTGCGCGGCATGCTGAGGCTGATCCGAGTCGATTACTTTACGCAGAGTCCACAATGTTGGTCTTCTCGCGGGACGGCTCATTTAACAAATTAATCGTCATTTAAAGTGCTTCCCATAACGTTGCCTAGATCTTTTCAAAGTCGTGTAAACGTTTATTGTATGTGGATGCGGATTAATTCATACTTATACCTGTCTCATCGAGAACAACACAGAAAGGGACATCCGTAAGAGAAACTCAAAGAAAAAGCTTGAAGTGATTATATGTTTTAAAATGTTTTGCAACAATTTTAAAACCTTTTCATTTTTTAGATTACTACAAGAAATAGACCATGAATCCAGATAAACCTTGGTTAACCCATATATATGAATGGAAGCCAATTCAATTAAATGCATAATTATACCTGATAAGACTGGGGTGCTATTATATTTTTCTCATCATCGCTTGGAAGATTTTTAATATCATCGGGAATGCATTAAGTATGAGAATGTTGATTATTAATTATCTCTTTAGTATATCATCACCATAAATCACTACGTAATTATTTACAATTTTAGAGGGTGCAAATATGTATTGTATTACTACATACATGTTTGTTTTTTAATCAAATTTAAGATATACCATCATAAATCATGTGTTGATTACTAGATAGAGTTTAACATCATTTCAACGATAATTTAATTATATCACGGCGTTATATTCACCAAACCCACAACTCCTAGATGACAGACTGGAATCGCGTATCGACCAATACAAATAACATAAATGATTTTTTTTGCGAGACGGCAGGATCAGGTTCATTCTATCGAATAATACCTATTCATTATAAACAAGAAATATCTTTAAACAAGATAAAACGGAAATAATAATCAAAACAATTCCATGAATTATAAAATTTCCCAATAATCTGTGTGTTTACCAAACTCCATCCAGCTTCAGTTTCTATAAATAGACTATCAACGCCGAGAATAGGCCACATGACTGGAGATTACGCGAGGCTCCCAATAGGTGTGTAAGTTTCAATTGACTATAAATAACCGAAAACTTATCATGTTTCAAAAAATATTAATATTTTGCTCTTGAATATTATATTTCATACGTTTTCACTGATTTTTTTCACTGAAATTTATTTCTTAATGAAAAAAAATAAAAGTTAGTATGCAGAACATTTCATTTTAAAACTTCATCTTATTAGTGCCTCTCGTAGGATCGCCAACTTAACTATGAACCAATCAAAACGTTTCATTTCCTTTATTCTTCGACATTATTCATTTGATTGTTCTACAATCAAGATAATTTGTTTAACATCTAGGTCAAAACTGAGGTTCAACAACGAAAAAACAACAATGTTTCAATAATTTAGTGGATAAAAAAATAATTGTTTGAAAATATTGCTTTGAAAGTAAACTAGGTAGCTGCATGAATACCTAATGTTTAAAATGCGTTACTTGTACTTGTTCTTGTCCGTAAATTCGAGGCCTGTGTATGAACTGTGAACGTATATACCATAATCTCAGGCTGCACGTGTTGTTTGTCCACAATTTGGTAAAAATATTCATTTTATCAAAGCATTTAATTTTTATGTTTCGCTGGTTATCAAGAATGAATTACAATAGTTGTACAGAATCATTAAACTGTAAACCTGTTAATGTGGGAAAATCTGCCTTTGGTAACGACAATGATTCTTATCGTAAATTGCAAATTTCCGAGTGACGAAAATCAATGACATTGTGGCTTATTGACCAAATTTCAACAAATAATTCCCAAAATAATGACATCATTGTTAAACTTAACACGATCTTTTTTACATTTAGTTTCAAAGGTCTACAAGTATCACCAAACATTGTAAACGACCACATTAAGCATAGGGCTGAAACAGAAAAAACGCGTCATGTGAACATCATGTACATAAATTATGTAAAATTTGAATGGTCTATATATTTACTACTTCTCCATTATTGTATTGTCTTATCCAGTTATGCATTAATTGTACATTTGGGTACATCAACCATGAGCAGTAAAAGATTAAGCTTTAAGTTGGAATTAATTTGTCTGTTCTGTTATATTCTGATCCACATCTTCACTAGCGCAATGTGTCTATATTTAGCCATACACCTTTACAAGTTACATCGCATTCAATTTGTATGGTTTGTATGGTTTCAGTTTCTATAAGAATATATGAGCAGTGCTCAAGTAAAACCAAACTTAACGTTCCTAATACATTCATCCTAATGATACATATAGGATCTGACATGAGTTGTCATTTTAAACAATTTTTTATTAAACGAGTTCAAGACATTTGTTATTAAGTGAGCCATTGGCGAGCTTAATAACACATTTCTTGGACGAGTTTAATAAAACTTTATTAAATGACAACGAATGTCAGATTCTTTTTATCAGATGACGAAACACAAAAAGAAAATCGGTTTTTGATTGTTAGAAAACAGTCCCAACATGTACTACTTAATAGACTGTTAACTAATCACACACAAAAAATATTTGTATGACCGATAATGGTCCCGTTACCCATCTTTCGTGACGTTTGTGTTTACCGGATACACTTTCTCAGCCATTTTGTAAACATTCGCGGATGAATACACAAATAGTGATTTGGTCATGTTATATTACACGTGTCATATATAAAGAAATATGTAATGGGTATATTACATCGGCTACACGCATTGTCATGTGATAAAAACGGATACTGCTTCACAAGACAATACAAAGTAGTTTATTCGTGTAAATATTCGTGCCAATCACTATTTGATACATAAACATTTAACACTTATATGATTAAAACTGTTTAATTATCAAATTTTCGACCAGTTGGTCTTCATCAAGATCAAATAAATGCAACAGAAATTTATGTGCGAAACAAAAATGGATGACAACTTGATCTCTTCGAAACAAAGTTGGACTGCACATACATTTTTGTTGTATTTATTTCGACCAAGTGGTCGAAAGTTTGAAGAATTTGAAGAATTTGAAGAAATTTAAAGAGTTTTAATCATATAAAGTGTTTTACTGACTTTCTTCTCTCTGTAAGACATAATATACAAAGTGTATAAATTTAACAATTCATGAATGTATTGTACTGTGTAGTATTTGTAATGGAATATGTGTTGGGTTTACCATTCCTAATTTACTTTAAAGGGACTGAACACCATAATGGTCCAAAATCGTTATATTTTATACTCATTCTAATTAATCCAAAATACGTCTATATATATATGTAACGGAATGTTGTAGAAGGTCGTACAAGTCTTGTTTTTCATTATTTCATAGGAAATAAGCAGTTAAAAAAACGTCCGCTCCGTGTTTTCCCGTTTAAAAATACCGTGGAATTTCCTCTTGCTCATTTGAATTTGTGGATTCAATTCGGCATTTTCTAACACTATCGACTCATTACATTCATGTATGCGTGAGTGTAAGGAACGACAACTCTGGGAATGAGATTGTCAATTCGGTTGTAGTGATAACGTGATAAATACACAGCGATATTTACCCAGTAGATTTTACAATGCAAAATAACGAAAAATCTCCGCAATATTAATAGTGTGCATATATTGCAGTACATCAGTCAGCAAATCTCAATGCCTTACATGCAAAAACATCAAGGTAATAGCAATTTTTAACAATTTTCTTTTTTTTTCGCTTTTTTTCTCATATGGGATTCAGTCCCTTTAAACCTTTTATGACTATTAAGCAAACTGTGAAGCGACAGATCAGACTGCGCGGTTGCATTGCACCGGTCGCAAATGCCTTACGGTTTGCTATCGCAGAGCGCCTGTGACATACATGTAGTACTTACTTAACGAAAAAAGTCATTCTGCAGCGAAACTCCTATGTAGAGGAGGATATACCATTTGGTAAGGGTGAGAACCAGGCCTGTCCATAGAGGAAACCAAATGTAATTAGTTCCGTAAGTTCTGCTACGGACAGTCCTGACATTTTGATGACGATTCCCTAGTGCACGCGGTATCCCACGCAATTATACGAGATTTGCATTTCTGCATATCATTAACAGAACGTGGTCAACAAAAACGTCAGCATTTCGCACATTCAGACGAAACTAAGACGCATATTCGACAGACGACTTTCGAAAACATTGTGGCAAAATATAAATAAGATGCTTAGGATGAGCAATTTCCTCCTTTGATTTTTTTTCAATAATTAAACTGTCAGAGTAAATGTTTTTGATAGTTCGTCCTTCATGTGTTCATTGTTGCCTGCTGCAGATTATCTGTATATATACATAGGAAAGGGTTTGTTGACGTCAGTTGTGTCACAGTATTATTTGAATGGCAAAACCCTAAACGGAATTAGTTGGAAATGTCAAATCCGTCTTTATACAGATTTTGAATCATGATTTCGTTCATCACGATGTTCGAAAATAAAAATCCAAACATTGGTACCAAGATATAATTATAAATATATTGATTATCGGTTTTCGAAACTGGATAAAAATGTGTCGTTTGAATTTTATATTAAGTTTTCCGAGCAGCGCTAGTTCATTTGGTATCGACGAGGTCTATCGATCAAGGGTTCGAATCCAAGTTTAGCAAACATTATTTCCGATGATTGTCAGAAAACATAGCGGCCTGAGTCGTTCTGTTTGCACCTATTGGGCTTAAGGTATATGTTCGCAGAAAGCTAGTTGCATAGAAGAGAGGTGTGTGGACTACTGATGGAAGAAAACCAGCAAATACATGAGTAGGTGAATTGATGTCCTGGTTAAAATATAGCTATATAATCGTTGACCCTGCATCTGACCTATATTTAAACGATTGATTAGCGTCAATGCTAAGTATACCCGATTCATTTAGGTCCCTCCTTCAAAATGGCCTGGACTACGATATCATCATTCACGTATAGGTGTCAGTCAAGGGTTTTAACATGGTATGACTGCGGTTATTGTGTACTCTTAACAAGCACAAACGAATGCATTTCCTTACCTCAGTTGAAAACCTAACAGGGAACATATCATTCTTATTATAAGGCGAAATTATGCTTATTCAAATAAAAAATGAGATATGCCGTCTAGAATTACATCTAAACGTATCAAGCATCTAGAGAGATAACATGTGAGGTAGATTATAGTAATTTCTGAATTGACCAGAAACGGCATATAATCCGCACATTGTTTTTAAAATAAAAAATATTTTAATTTGTTTCATACCAACATGTAGTTGCGCCTCGACTTCAACAATATGACTTTCGAAACTTGACAGGCGGCGCGCGTAATTCTGCGTGTCTGATACATCCCTGTTACATCTTAGTTATAATTTCTCTACCCACGGCGTCACCAAGTTATTCTCTACGGATCAGCGCAATCACAATGTTTTAAGGATATTGAAATTGAATTCCTTGTCGTAGGAATCTTATAATACCCCATGGAAACCAAAGGAGTCAGTGTGGAGTTTCTATTATACTACTTGTATTCTTGGTACGTAGTTTCACGTTTTAATAAGGCAAAACATCTCGGTGTGATTATTCACTGTTAAAAGTAGAAAGTACGAGAAGGAGGGGGCGATATGGCATAACGTGTTTAACTCATAAACGTGACATCAAATATGAAACGGTACTTTATTATAAAACACTAATATTTCACATCAAAGTTATTTTTCATATTGTGATTTACTTTGAGAAGAACAGCTTCATTTACACACAAACACTTTTGTGTATATTCTTTTATATATAAAGAATATATATTTTGCCAAAGAAAAGGAATCGACACAATAAAGAAATAGCATTGTCACCATAAAGTGTGATTAAAACCTTTCCAACATACAACCACATAATTATGTCTTTTAAAACATCTTTGCATATATTACCTTCGTAAGAAGTATAATTATGGACTAATTGTGAACGCAATTGAATCATTCATCCATTTACTACAATGGTTTTTAAACTATTTTAACGCAAATGCATCCACGTGCCTGTACATTATGGGAAGGGTGGAACAATCCAGTTACCAAGTTTGTAGAATATTCTATGCAACTTCAAATTGAATACATTTGCTTTGAGTAATATATGATTCAAATACAAACGTTTTTTACGTTGAATATGTGTTATTATTTTGATTAATTATTATTTATAAAAAAAGGGAATTGCAAAATGCAGACATTAAGTTATACCCCACCCACATTCTAAAGGTTGTCACACACTAATGTTTTGCTGTTGGTGTGTATACATGACAGGTATACTAGATCAGCAATCTTAAAGACCTACAACAATGCATGTAACTTGTTCAACAGTCTTAGAATATTTCAACAATGTAAATAGACAACTGTCAAGTGAACTTTCTCATCAGTCCTTAAATCATTCGAGAGTGGAGATGTACAACATATAAGTAAACTCGTATCAGTCCCAACACCCTTCAACAGTGGAGATATACAACATATAAGTAAACTCGTATCAGTCCCAACACCCTTCAACAGTGGAGATGTATAACATATAAGTAAACTCGTATCAGTCCCAACACCTTTCAACAGTTTTCAATGTAAATAAACAAATGTCAAATTGACTCACTAAACAATCCTCAAACCTTTCACCACGTTAGAATAACAAATGACAAGTGCGCTCGTTCATCAGTCCTGATAACAGTTTGGATCAGCAGACGGTACGTGTAGTCTTCCAACAGTCCTAAAAACAATCAACAATGAAAATCAACAACTTACAAAAACTGAAAAATGTTCAACAGTGTGGCTTTGAAAATGACAAGTATACTAGAATTGTTATAATACTTTAACAATAAATAAGGATTCAAGTTTTAATGAGTATGAGTAATTATTCATGAAAAAAAGATAGAAAGGAGACATCCAATCAGCGTATTAATTCTAACTCCGAAAACGACAAACTGTAAATTATAGTTGTGGTACTTTACACTTGTCATAAAAGTGTACCGGGAATCTAGTCTCAGATCTCCTAAAATAGATAGAACGCAGATGTTTAACCCTTACCAATACAAGACAAACTGCAGTATACAACTTTGGAAATATCTACTCAAAACTTTGCGAAATCTCTATAAGTGAAAGTTAATGTATAATTATTATATCAAATTGAAAATACCCTGGCAAAAAGGTATACTTCCTCATTATCAACAATGTGTTTTAGATACGTATTTTTTTTCAAATATTATTTCAGATGCGTCAAAAGACGTACGCATTTGCGAAGAATTTATATACGCTTAGTGGATTCTTGAAGCTATTTAAAGATAAGAACTAAACTGTTGTCTGTTCTAAAATTGTCTATTTCAAACCGTGTATAAATCGTTATTTCTTGTTATTCTCCGTAGTTTAAACAACAAACGCTAACACATAGACCGATTCCTATGTATTACAGTAGGCAATGTTTCATTTGCTCTTCGAACATTCGTTAAAGCGTATTGACTAAACGTACATGTTGCGTCAAATATATTCAATAAGGGATAATACATTTCTAAAAATTATTAAATATTAGTTTGTTACGCGACATACGATAGTAAATTAGAACGTCTGGCATTAGTCTAGTATCCGGATTACTTTAGTACATTGATAAATATACGATTATATTTCGTTAACTATACAAGGAACCATGATTACTTTAGTAAATTGATAAATATACAATTATATTTCGTTAACTATACAGGGAACCATTCTATATAACCACACTGTTGACAACATTAAAGAAGTAGCATGTGATTGGCGAGATTAATATCAAATTTCTTGGACGAGTTTAATAAAACTTTATGAAAAGACAACGAATGTTAGATTCTCGTTATCACATGTCGAAACACAAAACGGAAATCGTTTTTTCGCTGTCAGAAAATAGTCCCCACATGTAATTCTTAATAGACTGTTAACTTATCACACAAAAAGATATTTTATGATCGATAATGGTCCCTTTAACTCGTCCTTCTATCTTGACGTTTGTGTTTACCGGATACACGTTCTCAGTCATTGTGTAAACATTCGCGGATGAATACACAATTTGGTCATGTTAAATATAAAGAAATACGAAATGGGTATATTACATCGATACAAGCTTTGTCGTGTGATAACAAATGATATTACCTTTAGAGCAAACCTCGTGACTGTAGTATGGCCATATTGAATACACCCTTCAATCTCTCAACGGCTAGGACTGTTTTTATCATTTTATTTGAAGTTTTTCTTGCATTTAATTGTTGTCAGTGTAATGTAAACGCACGCATACTGTCAAAAAGACACACATTTCAGTTTGGGCTCTTAAAAGACGCTATAACACGCAGGTTTAAATAGAATAACAAAATCATGGCTTGTGATATATTTTCTAATGAATAACACGATACAATAATGAATCAAAATACATGGTCGAGGTAAGAAAGGCGTTCCCTGGTCGCGTTTGTTGTTTGAACAGAGTAAAGGTGGAATTCTATTGAATTTGTTAGTACGAGGGGAAGAGTTCTAGACTGTACATAACTCGTATTAAGTCAATACCACGTCTATTTATCTTTGTTAAAGATAGTAAGAGTTTTTTATTGTCATGTTTGCCTAAGAGTGGAGATATTTATTATCTTTTCTGTTTCCAAGGAATTTCAAGACAGATTGTTTATATTCCCTTTGCAAAATAATTCACTGATAATTTTATCCTTGTATAATTTTATTTCTGGTTATCGATATATGAGATTTTTTAAAAAATTGAGTAAGATAGATAGATATATACTATATTTTCAACTTGTACACAATAAGTACATCATTGTTACAGATACAAATACAAATTCAATTTAAATTTCATATCGTGACATATATACTAGTTAAGCACATTAGGTTTCTATAGCATATGCTATTTTGAGAAAATATTGAAAAGATTTGATTTAGTGAACATATTTTTTATGCCCCCGGAATCACCGATTCGGTGGGCATCTAGTTTTTGGCCTGTCTGCACGTCTGCACGTATGTCTATCTGTCTGTCTGCACGAAATAAACTTTAACCTTGACCACTACTTTTGAACCATAACAGGTACGGCTACCATATTTCACATGTGTATTCCTTGTGACATGACCTTTCTGTCAGTACCAACATTTTTGACCTTGCGACCTTGACCTTTGACCTAGATGTTGCCATTCTCGAAAAAAACTTTAACCTTGGCCATTACTTTTAAACCATAACAGGTACGGCTACCATATTTCACATGTGTATTCCTTGTGACATGACCTTTCTGTCAGTACCAAAATGTTTGACCTTGCGACCTTGACCTTTGACCTAGATGTTGCCATTCTCGAAAAAAACTTTAACCTTGGCCATTACTTTTGAACCATAACAGGTACGGCTACCATATTTCACATGTGTATTCCTTGTGACATGAACTTTCTGTCAGTACCAACATTTTTGACCTTGCGACCTTGACCTTTGACCTAGATGTTGCCATTCTCGAAAAAAACTTTAACCTTGGCCATTACTTTTGAACCATAACAGGTACGGCTACCATATTTCACATGTGTATTCCTTGTGACATGACCTTTCTGTCAGTACCAACATGTTTGACCTTGCGACCTTGACCTTTGACCTAGATATTACCATTCTAAAAAAAAACTTTAGCCTTGACCACTACTTTTGAATCATAACAGGTAAGGCTACCATATTTCACATGTGTATACCTTGTGACATGACCTTTCTGTCAGTACCAACATTTTTGACCTTGCGACCTTGACCTTTGACCTAGATGTTGCCATTCTCGATAAAAAAAAATGAACCATAACAGGTACGGCTACCATATTTCACATGTGTTTACCTTGTGACATGACCTTTCTGTCAGTAATAACATTTTTCACCTTGCGACCTTGACCTTTGACCTAGATGTTGCCATTCTCGAAAAAAAAAAGTGACCACTACTTTTGAACTGTCACAAGGAGAGAAAAACATGCAGCCAGTCCGGGGCTCGAACCCGGTACCTCTCGCTTTTAGGGCAAGTACTCTACCGACTGAGCTATCCGGGCCGCTTACATGAAGTCCCTCCAACTGTGTACAAGTTCAGACCGTGACATACACCCCTGGTTAACTGGAAATTCGTCTTCGAATTTCGGAATTCCAGTGCCAAGGATGTCATAAATTGCACTGCAAGCGCTATTGGACTGACCAAGCAGTGCTGTCACGGTCCCTTATTGGGCGCCAATGTCACAAGGAGAGAAAAACATGCAGCCAGTCCGGGGCTCGAACCAGGGACGTCTCGCTTTCAGGGCAAGTACTCTACCGACTGAGCTAACCGGGCCGCTTACATGAAGTCCCTCCAACTGTGTACAAGTTCAGACCGTGACATACACCCCTGGCTAACTGGAAATTCGTCCTCGAATTTCGGAATTCCAGTGCCAAGGATGTCATAAATCGCACTGCAAGCGCTATTAGACTGACCAAGCAGTGCTGTCACGGTCCCTTATTGGGCGCCAATGTCACAAGGAGAGAAAAACATGCAGCCAGTCCGGGGTTCAAACCCGGGACCTCTCGCTTTCAGGGCAAGTACTCTACCGACTGAGCTAACCGGGCCGCTTACATGTAGTTTCTCCAACTGTGTACAAGTTCAGACCGTGACATACACCCCTGGTTAACTGGATATTCGTCCTCGAATTTATTTCATAATTCCAGTGCCAAGGATGTCATAAATCGCACTGCAAGCGCTATTAGACTGACCAAGCAGTGCTGTCACGGTCCCTTATTGGGCGCCAATGTCACAAGGAGAGAAAAACATGCAGCCAGTCCGGGGCTCGAACCCGGGACCTCTCGCTTTCAGGGCAAGTACTTTACCGACTGAGCTAACCGGGCCGCTTACATGAAGTCCCTCCAACTGTGTACAAGTTCAGACCGTGACAGAACCATAACAGGTACGGCTACCATATTTCACATGTGTATACCTTGTGACATGACCTTTCTGTCAGTACCAAAATTATTCACCTTGCGACCTTGACCGTTGACCTAGATGTTGCCATTTTCGAAAAAAACTTTAACCTTGACCACTACTTTTGAACCATAACAGGTACGGCTACCATATTTCACATGTGTATTCCTTGTGACATGACCTTTCTGTCAGTACCAACATTTTTGACCTGGCGACCTTGACCTTTGACCTAGATGTTGCCATTCGGGGGCATCAGTGTTTCACAAACACATCTTGTTTGTTTATGTTATCGTGTAAAACCTCACGGAGGAATGTGACTTTTTTTTCTTCAAAAGCATATTTTATGAATCGACATAGCTTTAATATTGTGGCTGGATTTTCAATTTTCTTTAGATGTATACACTTTTTGCATGCTTGGCTTGACGTAATAGTAACGTTTAATGTAAGACATATGATAAACTAGCTGGTTGACCTTATTGTCAATTATTATTTCAGAAATTTATATACACAATTATCACCTAGTTAATGACGTTATAGATATTTAACAGTCCCGGTGTCCGGCCTATTACTACGGCAGCTGATTTTGAGTTACCAAATTTCTATGAATAATACTGCGCACGTGAATCATGCAATATTATGAAATTGCAAAAGAAAACATCCGAACGAATCACTAATTGAACCAAATTGTGTGATGATTGTATGTAATCATGAAGCGCATGTGTCTATGTCTTTATATATACACATATATATTTATTAATTTGTAGGGTTGGCATGTTTTTGTTGAAAAAAATTAAGAATACTGCATTCCTCCCTCTCCGAATATTCTATTCTATTAATATTAAATGTCATTTATTGAGATAATTACATTTGGACTGTTGCTTTAACCTGCTTTCATTTAGAAATATTATTGACAGAGCTAAGGGTTTCGTGAATAGCTCATTATTCAATGAGGAGTCAGTAGCGTTGTACGAACTCTACATTTTATCGCAAATAGACAAGTTAAAACAATCGATAAGAAATCCTAATGGTAACGAGGATGTTTCGTCTGTTCTATAGGCATCTCCTCTGTAACGAAACGGCTCAATTCTTTGATTAAAACAGACATGATGCTATTTGAACTTGCTGAAAAACACAAAGAGCGGCTGTAAAAGTTTGTTCAACAGGTGCTTCTGTCACATTGAAATTCGAAGTACGAGTAACCACTTAAACTCAAAAAATGTTAATGTTTCAAAACACCTATTTGAGAAACGAACACAAAGTTGAACTAAAATGTTAGTCTTCATAACCGATACATGTAAATGCCATTACACATGTACATGTATACTAGATTGCAAAGCACGGTATGCATATACAAATACTTCTCGCACGTGGTAAAAAAGAAGTCATTAAATCAACATTCACTACTTTAAGAAAAAATCAAATGAACGATTCCATGGGTCTTAATTTTCTCCTAACAGAGAATAAAAAAAGGAAACTGTTTGTATTTTTTTTTCAAAAGTGCCTCCGTGCTTTTAAAATGTTAAGTTATCTACATGAAGTTCTTTCTTCATAAAAAAACCAATGTGATATGCAAATTAATCTCAAAACACAACAATGAAGTTAAACGCACCTTCGTTATTAGTTTGCCTTATTTAATTTACTTCGAAAACTATGTACAACGAACGATTCATTGTTTGTCATTCCAATGGTGTATATAAAGTCATTTAGTTGCTTCAATCCTATTTCCGATTATCACCAAGAGGTGACGACAAAACCATTTCAACGAAGGATAAGGTTATAATTGATGTGCCGAATGTATTTTCTCGTCATCCCTCGGGAGAAATGAATGTTCACTTTCATCAGGAGTGTTTTGAATCATGATACCAATCAGTTTGATTTATCTATATAAAATAGCGTCATTTACCCTGAATGAGCTGAACACACCTTGCAGATTAAGCAGTTTATAGCTTAGATTATCGATGCTACAGAAAACAAAACTTTAACTTTTAACGACCAGTGTTGCTCCAGGTTAATCGGTTTGACCTGGCTTTGCACTCTTCGGTAATTTGTTAAAAGGTGGATTTAACACTAATTTGTTAAATGTGGATTTAACACTAATTTGTTAAATGTGGTTAAACACTAATTTGTTAAAGGTGGATTTAACACTAATTTGTTAAAGGTAGGTTTAATACTAATTTGTTAAAGGTGGATTAAACACTAATTTGTTAAAGGTAGGTTTAATACTAATTTGTTAAAGGTGGATTAAACACTAAGTTGTTAAAGGTGGATTAAACCATATTCTGAAAACCAGTATATTTAGATCCGGTAGCATGGAGACGCTGGCCTATACTAATCTACAACGTGAAGTGATTACGCCAATGATGATTGTCCTGGAGTACTTCTGAAATACTGTAAAAGTATTTCACATTGACGATTAATATAAAGGAAGTAAGCCACATACAGGTACATGAAAGAATATTTTTTTGCATCTGGACATTTTCTTATTCCCGTGAAATTATTTTGACAGTGGTTCATTGGTTTATTAGAAGAAATTTGAATTATCGGCAATGACGATGGACGTTAATAGAGTCGTCCCGCCAGAAAACCAACATTGTGGACTCTGTGGAAAGTATCGACCCGAATCAGGCTAAGCATGCCCCGCAGGTTAACCCGGAAAGACACTGTTCGCCTCCTGTGGATTGTCTGTTTCACGACTAATTACTCCTATACCTCTATCCCCCTGAGACGGACTTTGCAGGCTTATCTGGGTCGATACATAACGCAGAGGTGATACTGGGGTTTTTTTGTTAGTGGGACGGCTGACATCTTATAAGATCAGTAAAACGTCATATGTGTACAGGAATGTCAACCAGTTTGTTCCAGCCCTATGCACACTCTATCCACTTGTTGTGACATCATACAACGCGTCATGACGAAATAAGATAATTTGGCTCTTCAAAACATGTGATTTACAGGAAACCAATATTAAAAGTAACACATTGCAGAAATGTTTAAAACTTTAAGAGTATATTATAATATGACTTAGTGTTAAAAAACGTAAGGATCGTCGATGGAATGAACCTGATGGTTGATAAATTTCAGTTTATCTCATTTTGCTGTTTCCGCTGGTTGACACGATTTTATACACTTTTTTAATATCTTCACATTTATAACATGTGCTATCACGCGCAGCTGCAAAAACTCGCTAGACTACATACACTGTGCAAATAAAAGACAAATATTCGACGATGGATCATTAATTTTATATAAAACTGAGCCATGGTGGTCGTAATTTGCTTACACGACTATCTTCAAATGGTCACATGAGCCATATGCAATTGAAATATGACCAGATTTAGCAGATTACGTTATGAAATTTAGGCAAAATATGACAAAAACTCTTTAAATGAAAGTATCTTTTTAAAAAAATTGGGAAAAATGAGAAATTGCTCATCAAAGGCCTCAATGATTTAAAAATGTGTTTTCTTCAGATGCAGCAAAAAAAAAATGTTTTTGTAACGTGTAAAGAGGGGTTAAGTTCTTTCAGATTATTATTGTTACAAACAGAACTCACCGAAATACGGAAAAATAGACTAAATGGTTGTTTTGTGAGATCAAGATCAAATTGGATTGATAATGGTGAAAAGGTTACAAATTATTTTTGCAACTTGGAAAAGCAACACTTTTCTTCCAAGGCTATTCCATTTATTGAAAAAGAAAACGGCGAACACATTAACAATCAAAATGACATATTACATGAAACGAAGGTATATTATGAAAAACTATACAATGAACAAAATATATTAGATGACTTCGATTTAGAAGCAGACCTACTAAATTGTAATATAAATAAATTAAACGATAATCAAAGAACCAGTTTAGAAGGTCTTTTACATTATCATGAGGTTGCACACACCTTGAAAAATATGAAAAACGACAGAAGTCCGGGTTGTGATGGGTTTTCGTCGAATTTTTATAAAGTATTTTGGAATAAAATATGTCATTTTGTAGTAAGAGCACTTAATTATGCGTTCCTATCAAATTCCTTTTCCAAAAACATTAACTAGGAACTATAACATGTATTCCGAAAGAAAACAAGCCGAAACAATTCCTAAAAAATTGGAGGCCTATCACTTTATTAAATGTTTTATATAAATTAGCTTCGGGGACTATAGCTAATAGACTCAAAAATGTTTTAAGTCATTTAGTATCAAATGAACAAACGGGTTTTATAAAGGATAGATTTATAGGCGAAAATACACGGCTAGTGTATGACATTATGCAATATTGTGAAGAAAACCATGTTCCTGGATTGTTAATGCTTATTGATTTTGAAAAAGCGTTCGATTCTTTGTCTTTTAAATTTATTGAAAAAACTTTGGCATTTTTTAAATTTGGTGAAATGTTTAAAAAATGGATTAGACTATTTTTATATAATACTGAAGTCTGCGTACAATTAAATGGGTTTTTATCAGAATTCTTCACGGTCAAAAGGGGTTGTAGACAGGGAGACCCAATTTCAGCTTATATTTTCATTCTTTGTACTGAAATTCTAAACAGCAAAATGAGAAACAGTAACAATATTTCAGGAATAAAGATTAAAGACGAAGAATACATTATTTCACAATTTGCAGATGACACAACTCTCCTTTTAGATGGTTCTGAACATTCGTTAAATAACGTTTTAGAAATAATAAATAATTTTACGAAAATGTCCGGTTTAAAAATTAATTTTGATAAAACTAAAGTTATTTGGATTGGATCACTTAAATACAGTACACGTTCAATTAAAACTAAATGGAAATTATCTTGGGGAGAAACTCAGTTTAAACTACTTGGAATTTGTTTTCATGTAAACCTTAAAAAAATGTTCGACCTAAATTTCGAACCAAAGTCAAGAAGCTTTAAAAATAGTATATCTTATTGGAAAAGAAGAAATTTAACACCCATAGGGAAAATAACAGTCGTAAAATCGCTATTAATACCACTTCTTTCACACTTGTTTATAAGTTTACCATCACCTACAAACGAATTTATAAAACAATTAAAAGATATATTGTTAGATTTTGTATGGGATGGAAAAGCAAAAATAAAAAAAAATGTTTTTATTAAAAGCTATGCTGAAGGAGGTTTAAAGATGATAGATGTAAAAAGTTATATAAACAGTATGAAAATAAAGTGGCTGAAGAATTTAATCACTTGTGGAGATAATAAATGCTATAAAGTAGTCAATAATGTATTTGATGTTAATAAACTGTTTAATTTAGGTTAACAATACGCTGTACAAGTTTCAAAAACAATAAAAAATGAATTTTGGATCGATGTACTGAAGTCGTACATTTTGTTTATTGAAAAATCGCAACTCAAAGAATGGGAACAAATAGTGAATATGCCTTTATTTTTTAATGAGAATTTTAAGGTCAATTATAAACATGTCTTTATACCAGAATTGTATGATAATGGATTTAGATTGGTTAAAGACATATTAGACGAAAAGGGCAACTTTATAAGTTTAACATTTATAGAAAATAGTATTGATAAAAAAATAAACTTTTTATCTTTCTATGGACTTAGAAATACAGTTAATGTTTTCATTACAAAGACACACTTTTTAAAAACGGATAATTCACTTTCTGGATATCACAACCCTTCCATTAACTGCTATTTAAATCCAATTTTAACTAAAAAAGACACTAATAAATATGTCTATAATACATTGATACATAATCAAGAAGTACCTACCAGTCAGACCAAATGGACTTCTCTGTATCCAAATTCCAACATTGATTGGAAAATAACATATGGTAATACATTTAGATGTACAAAAGACACTTATATTCAATGGTTTCAAACAAGAATAGTTCATAGAATAATAGCGACAAATTCTCTCTTATTTAAAATGAAATTAGTCGAAACAAATTTGTGTTCTTTTTGTGAATCAAACGAAGAAACTCTAATACATCTGTTCTATGAATGCGAAAAGGTAAAACCGTTACTACAAATGATTTTAAATAAGATTAGGGAACTAGATCAAACTATACAAATAACAAGCTCAGAAATACTCTTGGGGTTTTGTAAAAACAACTTTAAACTGGACATCTTATTTTTAGAAATAAAACGTTATATATACTCGTGTAAAATAAAACTAATTACACCTTCAAATAATGTTTAGCCTTGAACATTTACAATTCCACAAGGCAAGCCGAATCAGATAAAGAAAGCTGGACAATTGTAAGATATATGTTACAAAACCACTCTTAACTTCTGATGTGGACTTATATTCGTATTACAAACAGAAAAATGCATGTTTTTATTTTTGTTTGTTTGTTTGTTTTTCTGTTATCATTTAAAGCTTCCTTTTCCCATCATAAAAATGTATAGCTTTATTAACACGTGTAAAACTTAAAAACCTTTTATAAGTTTGACCCCCTATTTATTGATTCATAATATTAACCTAATATTCTAACATAGACCTACTAAAACAAATTTACTGTAAGGTATGAGGGAGGATGGCCACGACCTTCACATATCTATGCACGTGGCAAATAAAGTTATATATATAAAAAAAAAAAAAGTTCTTTCAGATTACCATCTGTGAAACATTCTGACTAATAATTTCACATGAGAAGATTTTTTAAAATTCTATATAGATCATATAGGAAATAAGGCATGTCTTTTGTTTATTTCATTATTCATTTCAGCCAAAGGATCATGAGTATACACATCTAAATTTCTTACACCATCAAGCAGAGAAATACTGCGATTGATAAATCCCATAAAATATGCTCACCTGAGAATGTGCCCCTAATAAGACTATATCAATATTTACAGGATATTAAATTACTCTGATCAATGAAATTTTCCCACGTAAAGTGAAAGTGCAATATAAGTGCTACATATCTATACCCATTGGAGCGTTGATGTTGATCTTTCAAAATCATTTGAACATTTTGTAGAGGGTCATCTTAGTAACTTTTCCGCCAAATTATCTTCGAAAAGGTAATCATGAACTGTTGTCAGAATTCTGCTAAACTATCTCGAAATCAGTAAAGCAGTAATTGTCACAGTTTTGTCTACTCCCCTTTTCTGATATCAGATCAACTAGATTTAAGTATACAACTTAATTACTTGAATTACTTATAATGAAGACCTCCAAGGGAACAATCCTGTGATATATGAGGAGATCCTCCCTCACAAGTTGCAGCTTCATTATCTTATTCTCTGCGAGTTATAATTATGTTTAACATAATACGAAGTATGCCAATTTGTTCTTCAATTATCTTTGTGGTTAAGTTTGTATGGTTCGAATTTCATCAGATACAGTCTTTGTAGTTGTAGCTTCATCCGGTATAGTATCTGTACTCACATTTTCATCTCGTTCACTGGTTTCAATTATTTCTGGTGTTCCAATTCTATTTGATGATACCATATATAGCCCTGGATCCGAAGGTCTTTGCAGTTTTCTTTATGCAGCCTTAATTCGGTTTACAAAACAATCTTCCCACAGCAACAGCAATGCTTTCAGATTGAGGAACTGGTCAAGACTTCATTGATTGGTGCCATTGAGATACTGATTAGAATAGGACGAAAATAACCTCCCAATTTCCTTGGACTACTTTAAGTTGTCTACAGTTACCGGTACATTTCAATGTTTCAAACCCCCCAACCCTTTCTCAGTCCTATAAGTTACACTTTCAGCTTACTCTCTTACCCTTTTCTTATAACCGGAATCCAAGATAATATTGCATGCATTTATTTTCCTGTTCAATTCAATTCAGTTGATGTAAATCTTGTCCGACTTGTTCGGAATAAGGAGAAGATCAGTAGGATTGTAGGTAAAGTGGACACGTCTGAAAATAATAACAAGTAAAATGTCACTGATGACAGACTATACCAAATTGATCTCGCATTGTCATTTAGGGTGGTAAACACTCACTTTCATAAAACATATATGCAGCAGACAACTTTAAAAACTCACATAAGACATTAAAACTGCACACAGCTCATTAAAGAATATGAAGTAATAAATAGTAGTTTATGTATTTAATCAGAAGGTCAAAGACCCATTTGGCATCAGATTACAGATAAAATACAAACATGATAAACATAAAAATTACAAATTACATGTCAAACTTGGCAGTATGTCATTTTTTCAATACTAACATAAAATACAATAATGGCAACCTTTAACGGTTACAAAAGTTACAAATAACATGTCAAACAAGGCAGTAGGTTATTGTTCAAAACTAACATATACTATAATAATGGCAACCTGTAAAGATTACAAAATAATTTTCGTTGTATATAGCATTTGCACAACATACATTCAGTCATATGGCAAATACATGGCAAACATATGGCGGTGAAAATACGAAACAGTATAATGGCCTTCCAACTCCGTGTATCTTGTTCTATTGTCACAGAACAGGACACAGACGTGGAATCCCTTATACTTTGTACTTATAGTTCCAGATATGTCAATCTAGCTAGAAACGAAATAACAAGAAAGACACGAGGATTGAAATTTTATTTTAAGAGATGCATTTAAGTGAAGATATAGTTAACTGTATGAATTATTTAATGGTGATTTCCAAAGCATATGCATGCCGTGCGGCCATATTTAAAACATATTTTTACTTAACAAGTTTGAAATAATACACATTATAATAATAAAAACATAAGCTATACAGACTTAAGGTTGATAATGGTTTGTATTTATGATTTCAAATGCTCTATAGATATAAACACTAAGGTTTTTCAAAGTAGTGTGTTCGTATGTTAACAACTGTATAAGTTTATGCATATTTGGTCTTATTTTGTAATAATCAGGGATATAACAATTTCTTAGTTGATTGTACAATTTACATTCACAAACAAAGTGAAACTCATCCTCTAGAGCATTAAAAACACATAGCGTAAACACTGTAAAGGCAATCTTCCAAGCTCACCATATATAAAATAATTTGTTGTTGATTTTTTAACTCCAATTAAAGTTTTGCAAAATTGTAAATGCACACGTTCAATGACTTTACCACAGTCAAACTCCAAAACTTCACTACTGTAATTTAGTATAGGTGAAACTAGTTTATCGAATAAACTAAGTCTTTCCCTAACAGAAAAAGGTAAAGGTACTGATAGAAAACAGAACAAAAGCTAAGCTGACCAAAAAACCTTAACCGGACGACCACACCGCCGCCGACGACGACGCCAGGGTCATGACAATAGCTCTCCCTTTTCAAAAGTCGAGCTAAAATGGCTTTTAAAGCTTGTCCGGACAATGTATTAAGGGCTTCGGAGAAAGAGCCTCCAGACGTCACTACATGCATAACGGTTTTCGATCACCTGTTCGGGTAACAAAGGAGTACGTATATGCTGACCCTTAACACTGCCAATCTCGTTTACTTGTGTAATCCTGTTTGACACTTTGTATTTTGACCAATCGGGCATCATCGCATAATATATACCCATCTTGGATCAGTTTTGCTGGATATACTATCTGTACCTTAGATCCAGGGAAACGTCTCTTAGCTTCCTTATATTTAGGCGATACTCGTCCGCGTGCTTCCTGGATCTCATTCGGGTAGTCATAGTCAATGGAAAAATAATATACATAGCATAATAGACAACCTTCGCAATGTATCAAATACTGTACAAACACAAACACGAGTGTAAACAAATACTAAAGAGTGTGTTTACGACAATGCAGACTGTATAAAACACAATAAAGAATTTAAATGAAATCATAAATAGTGTGCATAAGATGATGAACAGTATTCATATACTATATACAAACACTATAAAATAATAAGAAATGCTTAAAACAAAATAAATAATGCACCTGCCATGATCAAATACTTACTTTCCATAATAGTCTGGAGCCGAGTCCCGGTAGCTCAGTCGGTAGCGACGCTGGCTGTCAATCCAGGGGTTGTGAGTTCGAATTGCGGCTCGGCCAACTTTCTTTACGACGATTGACAAAAGTCAATGTGACATGCGTCATTCGTCTTCCACCAATGGGCTAAGTCTATGTGGGAAAGCAGCCAGTTGCTTGAGAAGATTGTTGTGTGGAGTACTGGTGTGAGAAAACCAGGAAATGCATGAGTAGGTGAACTGGCCGCCGTGATATAACTGAGAAATTGTTAAAAACGGCGTTAAACCCCAATCAATCAACCATAATAGGCTGTACACAACATAATAAAGAGTACACACAATAAACACTATTGCCATGTAAAGACAGTTGATGCGTTCCATGTGTTATTGCTTGCGTTGTGAATCCAGTGCATTTACAGTTTAAACGAGATATGTTTAACTTGTAATTGAACAAAGACAATCACATTTATATCCAACAATTTACATTTTAGTTCAATTAATGTTCGATCTGAGATCTCATACAGTAACATTTCAGCATGCAAAATGGTGCGCGTGTGACTTAAGTCTTATATATAGTTAATTGGTGAAGTTAGTTTCAGTTGACCTTTAAGGCGATTGTAATGTGTTAACATTGCTTTTCTGTAATCATATCTTCGGATCTATATTGTCGTCTATTTGAACTGCCTCCGGAGTTATGCAAGGTAATTTCCTAGTATAAGTAGTCCCGTATGTGTTTAGATGTATTGCTAGATGTAGTTATTTTCGTTATTTTTGTTAGACACTTTGGCGCCAAAACCGACAAATGTCATGTACACTTTTTCGAAATACACATCATACATATCTTGGTGATAAATAGAATATCTCATTCATGTTTATTTATTATCACTTTGAAAAAACGTGTTAACTAAAAACTGAATATGACGTTTCCAAGGCTCGCGCCATATCATCTAAGTAAACTTGTTTATTAAAAAAGATAATAAACAAACAATCCTGATATTTCCTCTATTTAACAGACGGATAACTTTGATCAATGTCAATGATGTATGCATTTAAAAGAATTTCAAACAGAATTATCACTTCGATCAATAATGATGAGTTATGCGTTTCGTTATCTTGAAAGCTCCCATCTCGTCAGTGACATTCTAAAAGGTTTCAAGCATCGTATTCCTTGTAGAGATATCGTTGATTTGCTGTAAAATGTTGCCATTACCAAGTGGTTATCACGATGTACCAATCACCGCCTGTGACGCTGCACCGATAGCGCACGCATGCTTCTATTATCCGTTATAACGTCAGCCGTAACCGCCCCGGTGGTGGGGTAGTAGCGCACCTGTCTCGGGTACCTGCGGTGGCAGTTTCGTTCCCTGTCCGTGTCTTAGCAAAAACTTTAAAAAATTGAGTAATGGCTTTTTATAGTTGGCGCTTCGGTTTATGGAGTAAGCTCTGGCAAAACTACTGACTAGCTGGTGTCAGAATACATGGACCAGAAGTTACTGGTAACTTACACAGGAGGCGTCGTGGTACCACTGAAATGTTATCGGGAACATCGTGAAGCACCATACAAACACTGGGTCAGTCTTTGTGACAATAAAGCCAGTTGAAATGTTATTGGGAACAGCGTTAAACACCATACAAACACTTGGTTAGTCTATGTTACAATGTAGCCAGTTGACATGTTATTGGGAACAGCGTGAAACACCATACAAACACTTGGTTAGTCTATGTGACAATGTAGCCAGTTGAAATGTTATCGGGAACAGTGTTAAACACCATACAAACACTTGGTCAGTCTATGTGACAATGTAGCCAGTTGAAATGTTATCGGGAACAGCGTGAAACACCATACAAACACTGGGTCAGTCTATGTGAGAATGTAGCCAGTTGACATGTTATCGGGAACAGTGTTAAACACCATACAAACACTTGGTTAGTCTATGTAACAATGTAGCCAGTTGAAATGTTATCGGGAACAGCGTGAATCACCATACAATCACTTGGTTAGTCTATGTGACAATGTAGCCAGTTGAAATGTTATCGGGAACAGCGTTAAACACCATACAAACACTTGGTTAGTTTATGTGACAATGTAGCCAGTTGAAATGTTATCGGGAACAGTGTTTTACACCATACAAACACTTGGTTAGTTTATGTGACAATGTAGCCAGTTGAAATGTTATCGGGAACAGTGTTTTACACCATACAAACACTTGGTTAGTTTATGTGACAATGTAGCCAGTTGAAATGTTATCGGGAACAGTGTTTTACACCATACAAACACTTGGTTAGTTTATGTGACAATGTAGCCAGTTGAAATGTTATCGGGAACAGTGTTTTACACCATACAAACACTTGGTTAGTTTATGTGACAATGTAGCCAGTTGAAATGTTATCGGGAACAGTGTTTTACACCATACAAACACTTGGTTAGTTTATGTGACAAAGTAGTCAGTTGAAATGTTATTGGGAACAGCGTTAAACACCATACAAACACTGGGTCAGTCTGGCAAGAAAGTTTTGTATAGAGCTGGTGAGAGAGAAAATCTTGGAAACTCGAAACTAAATTTTGAAGCTTATTTGATTAGTCTTTAGCCATAATGTTTCAGCACTCGTATTATGCTTGAAACGTCAACATTCGTCTCTGGTGGCCAATAGCCGTAAATGTTGAGACTATTTCCGTACTGTGTTTAAGTGACCTGATATTGGCTCATTTAACCACCCTGTCGAGTTGGTCGTGCACACATAGTGATTATTACGTATTTAGTATAACAAATTATCACATGAGGCTCCAATTATCGCTAAGTAATACATATAGAGAATAATAGGTTGGTGCCGTGTATTGAGAAAGTTTATCTGGCAAGGTGGAGTAGTTTATCGGGTGAGCCGAGGGCGAATCCGATAAATTACGGTGCCGAGCCAGATAAACTTTCTCAATCCACGGCACCAACCTATTATTATATTTATCCTACATTATGTTATATTAAATATTTATTTATTTGAACAACGGAAATCGCTGTCAATTTATCGACGATATTTGCTGTTTTTATCGATTGAAGTTGGAATTTACAGCGACGCTCTTGCTAAAAAAAAAGGAGTCCCTGCTAGCAGGTGCCCGCAAGCTTATCACGTGACCAACTGACATAGATCAAACGAAATATACTGCACCCTGTTATCGGACGTGATAGGATAAAAGTATTTATAAGCATATTTCATCATTTTTGTTTCCCTAATACTTTTTATTTTCGTATTATTAGTAAATGACTAAGTTGACATAACTAGTTACATTGCTGACTTACAATACTTGTTGCGAAATGAAATATTTATTAGTCGCCGGGCAGAAGCCCGCGACTTCTATTTTTAATAGGTTTTCGGAAATGACATGGGAGGGGGGATTATTATTAGAAAGAAACACATTCAGATGTCTTGAACATATTACAATTGTGTTTGTTTAAAATCACTAAGTAATGACACATCTAAAATGAAATAAATATTCCGATGTTTTAGGTATTTTCAGTTTCTTTATTTTGACTGGCATTTATGTTTTTTTGTTTTATTTACGAAGACATGACAGTCCCTATTAGCTAGACTGGCATACTTTATTTTACACTATATACTTGTAATCAAAAGGCGATAACTACACACCTTTACGTCGCACAGTCTAATTTATTTGTTTACATACTCGCGAATACCAACTGCGTAGATCAATCTCCTTTGCAGAGAGCCGCTCTTTACACTCACTTACAAATAGTAAATCATAGGTGATTTAAAATGTTTATTTGGTTCGAAACAAATGAAGAAAAGAACAAACCGAGATAAAACTGGTTTTAATAGAAAAATTACTTTGAACACTCTGCCTTTAAAGAGAGTTTCAAGAACGACACCTCTGCGAATAAGAAAGAAACAGGTCTTTCGTCCACAATTATTTCGTCCTTGACAATTTTAAATGTGTCATTTAATTCCCTAAAGGCATATTGCTTCCGATCTGCATATTGTTAGGCATCATTGACACAAGGGCGCTCATCATAATATAATTTTAAAACATGAGTAGTTTGTTATTTTTATTATAAAAAAGGAAGGAAAGAATTAAAATAAATTAACTTGTTGTAGGGCTCAGGTTTATGTTCGAAATTAAGTTTAAATTATACAACAATTTCAATGAGATTTAACTGTTTAGTTCATATTATATTTCGATATTTTGGTGGTCTAATTTATAAATATTGGACTACATTTCAACATTTGTTAAAGTATGATATAATTAGGATGCCAAGCTAATATCATTTTGAGAAAAAAGAGAAACTCATATCTTCAGCGATTTAACCCTTATCTCATTGTTTTAAAAGTAGATTGCTGCAAAGGTGTCCACTGTTGACTTTAATAGAGGAAAGGTAAAATGACGTGCTATTGCATGCAAATCCTAAATTGTCTGTTTTGTGGTTTTATTGAAAAATAATAAAATTCAAATATTCTGACAAACATCTTGAAAAGTGTATGTGGAATTCATAAATCTTATAATTATTCCTTAATGAAAGCACTGTATACATACTAAGACTAATGATTGGCAAGATTACTCATTTCCATTACTGTTTATGATGAATAATTAATTGGTTGTGTGTATGGTTAACCTATTTTGGAATGGAGATTGATCATAAACAATGAAAGGCTTTAATTACCATTCACTTCGTTGACAAAACAATGCAAGTTATGATACATTTTCACTTGACCCCACCCCTGATGTTCCAATATTCCCCTCAGTTGATAACTGTTTATTCAACTACTATTACTATAATAATGTTAGTTGTATGCATAACTGCACTATGGATATCCGGCGACATTTATGCGTTGCATCAACTTTCTCTTGTAGCCATTCTTATTAGGGAAACAAAAATGCTGCGCCGTTTTTCTTGATATGATTTTTAACACTGGCACGCCTTTTATTACACACTTAAATATACGTGAATTACGAAGCCGACAATATAACCGAATTCAGCATACATTCAGCGATTAGTCGTACACGTCGATAACTTGAAGTAAGGCTAAAAAAAATAATATGTGTGGTTCAAGTAACATTGGACAAAGAAAAAGGGTAGGTAGGTAGGCTTTTTTTTTTTTTTTTTTTTCAGAAGCAAGTTGTCTGTTGCAAGTTGTTACAGACGTAAGTGGTTACAAATGTGTGCTATATGCACATTCAAGACATCTCATCAATATATGCAATAATTCTTGCAAAAACTTCCCCGACGGTAGATGAGTTGATGACTGCCTTCATAATTCCTTTTGAAGGGCCATGGACGGGTTTTCAACCGTCACGGCGAACACTGTGGCCGCCGCCATGTTTGTTTTATTATGATCGATAAACGCTTTCCAAGCGTTTCAGTTTCGTACTCAATTATTTTAGTTCCAAAAATCGATAAAAAGTTCTAGGGTCGGCCCCAAAAAATAGGGAAGGTAGGGTTACCTGAACCACACATATTTTTTTGTTTAGCCTAATGCAAGGGTCTGATGCGAGTTCGAGTTCTCGATAAGCCACTGAACTTGTAAGAACTATGATGTTTTGCTTTAACATCGCTGCCAAGGATAAAAAATCCAAAATTGGATCTGTTTCATCTTTTGTTCATAGTACAAAGCCATACTTAGTGCAGTTCAATATCGCGAAATGAAGCAAAATTTCCAGCGAAACTTTCAAGGTAAAGGAATGTATCAGACTTAGTTACGTGTACCAATCCATTGGGGAGAAACATTATACATGTACCAATCCAGGGGGAAGAAACATTAAGATATTGATGAAGCAAATTCAAATGAGCGAACTAAACAGAACAGTTTTCTGATTCCATGCCAATTTTATTACGGTATTCAAAACGGTAATGGAACCGAGTCACGTGATAAGAAGTCATGTTATGAACAGCGTTAACCGGTCTGTGGATGAGCGTACTCTCACAAGAACCTTCCACTTTCTGCCTATATAGTATACATGTATAACACAAAGTGAATATTCTGACAAAAGGCTGGAAGTATAGCCCAACTAATTTAACGCTAATGTAACATTAAATGAAGCCAAGCCGTAGAAACAATCAAACACCCGAACCCAAATCGCCAGTCGCGGCTCATTTCTTTCGAAAAATTCTGTTGAATAGATTTCATGCAGTTACCGTATATTACTACGCGCGTTCTGTGTAAGATAAAACCTAGAAGCAATATGTTAACTTCACCCTTATTCCCGGCCGGGTCATACCGACGACTTTAACCCTTTCAGCGCCGAATTGTTTAACGTAGACTCTTCTATGTTCAAACTCGGACGACTCCATTTTCATGTTATAGGATTTTTGGAATATCTTCATAACTCACAGCCAAACAATACAGTTTTCAGGTGAGACAGCTCGTTACGAGCTGACTCACCTGAATCTGTATTTGTTTGCAAAAAAGCTCAATATTGACTTTGGCGCTGAGAGAGTTAACGATGGTAGTATTGCACTGTTCTCCTTAGAGCTTAGGGTTTGCAGGGTTAGCAGAACGACTGACTGGCTGGTGTCAGGATAAATGGACAAGAAGTACTGGTAACATACCCAGGAATCGTCGTGGTGTTACTGAACGATTGTTGAAAGCGGCATAAAACACCAAACAATCAATCACCCTTACTCCCGTTAGACCTTGACTCAGACAACGTTTTGCGAACATTACTTGAATTAAAATGTAAATTGTTGGATATAAATGTGATTGTTTTCTGTTCAATTACAAGTTAAACATATCTCGTTTAAACTGTAAATGCACTGGATTCACAACGCAAGCAATAACACATGGAACGCATAAACTGTCTTTACATGTCAATAATGTTTTTATTGTTTGTACTCTTTATTATGTTGTGTACAGATTATTATGGAAAGTAAGTATTTGATCATGGCGTTTGCCGTAATGCTCGACTATTGATACATGTACGAGCAATGTAGACGTAGTAGATCAGTCTTGACTGTTCGTGAAGTCTAACCTGGGTCTACGTTGTTCGCTACGCATGCATCAATATATGAGCCGTCCTCGCGAGAAAACCAACATTGTGGACTCTGCGTAAAGTGTCGACCCTGATCAGCATAAGCATGCCGCGCAGGCTAACCCGGACAGACACTTTTCGCCTCCTTTGGATTTTCTGTGTCAGGAATCATTACTCGATACCTCTATCATGCTGAGACGGAATGTGTCGGCCCGGATCAGTCTGCGCGGACAGCGCAGGCTGATCTGGTCGATACATTGCGCAGAAGCCATAATGTTGTTGTCTTTGCGGAACGGCTCATATAAACTATTCAAGTACCTTTTAACACTTTCCAACGTACAACATTTGCAGCAGACGACTTTGAACATATCTAGGCAGAAAGAGGGGGATATTTCTCTAAATGAATGTATAATTATTGAAAAGACGGTTGAAAACATTGTGGCAAAAAGGAAAATTGCTTATCATGAGCATTTCCTCCTTTTGCCACAATGTTTTCAATAGTCGAAAGCGTAAACTTTTAGCGTAGTTCGGGTATAGCATGACGATTATATTTCATCAGAAGTAACGAATATATTTCATCAGAAGTAACGAATATAATTCATCAGAAATAACGAATATATATTTCATCAGAAGTGTGGTAACATGTGTGATCAGTTTATATGATAATTGTTACCCTTTCCCATCGACAAGAATTCTGCAGCAGGCCACTTTGAAAACATCTAGGCAAACGGATGGAAAATTTCTATTAGGGGAAAATTAATTATTATAAAGGGATGAAATAACGTGGAGAAAGGATATTTGTTTTTCAATATTGGCAATTTCTTTTTTTGCCAGAAAGCGTCTATATATGGGATGTCGTTTTTCATCATCGATTTTAAATTAAATGCATGATGTCTTTCATGTACTACCAAAGTTACAGAGAATAAATACAACATACTATTATTTATTAGGGTGTAGCTTACATAATATAATAGAATTGATGATTATAATGGGGAAAAAAGGTGTTAATTTTAGTTAACTTGGATTCGCCTCAAGTATTTATTCCACAGTGTACGATCTGGCGAGCGACTGTGGTTTAATAGCATAGCAATTTATTAAATATTGGCTCGATATATTTTCCTGAAAATTTGGTAAATGGTAGACTAATAGAACGTGTTCTATGCAATGTTTTATGTTACATAATATAATTGAATTGATGATTATAATGGGAAAAGGGAATACATTAACACAAGGATTTACCGATCAATTGTTTTTATCACATACAATTCACGAGCAGACATTGTTATGTCCGTTAATTGAATAATATTTTAGTTGAATGCACACTATTGTAATGAGGGTCTAAAGCAAAACAATTTATTTGACTGGCGGTATTTCAAAGTGGTCGTAGCATAGTTTACACACTCATTGATGCATTAATCACAATGCATGCTATATCAAAATCAAAAGAACGCTGCATAACAATGCAAACCGTTATATTGAAATTCCAATTAAAATATCAAAGCAAAAAATAAACACTCTGTATCTACATGTTCTGGTTACTAAAAACTAAATAATTGGTGGCATATTTGTTTTTACCTTGTTTGAAATAATTTATATAATACATTTAAATTAAAATGATTAGTTTTATAAACAAAAGCATATTAACACTGTGTGCTATACTAGAACATAATGATTGGTCCGTGCCTGGAGATTATTTTACAGTAAACAACGCTAATACAGAATAATCCAAATTGTAGGGGACAGTCTAGCATGGCTTTATACAGTCACAGTTACAGCTGCCTCGAAACAACTGAACATGTTATTTTCCATAACATAGGTGAGCAAATACATGCACTTTTTTATTCTTTCAAATTCTCAATAAGTGTGAATATTCAATGAGCAGGTTGTAGAAGTTGATGATCTGAAGGTTCTTTTAGATCGGTCGGTGGTACATTTTACTCTGTAGTGTTTTTTACGATACACAATTTCTATTGATATTTATACCGTCCTACAGATTTTGCACCACGATGCTAAATGGACCAGTAGTACTGGTAACTAACCCATGAAACGCCGAGATATAACTGAAAGCGACGTAAAACACCAAACAATCAACAAAGCAATTTATACAGAAAATATAAATAGACCAGTAGTACCGATACATGTAGCTTCCCATGGAAACGCCGTGATATAACATAAAATTGTTGAAAGCGACGTAAAACACAAATCAATCAACAAAATAATTTATACTGACAATATAAATAGTAATTGAAAGTGGCCTAAAACACCAATCAATTAATGTGTTATGGTATAGGTAGGTAACAGGCTTAGAACCGAGCTAAGGTTTGGACTCAAGACGTCTTGAGTGACAGCATGTGTCGCTACCGTCTGAGCTACCGGGGCTCTGCAATGCTGTTTTCATTGTTCAACCCTCCCTTACCCATAACCTATCTGCAGCAGAGGACTTATATAGGTAAACATGTGTAATATCTCTATAAATGAGATTATGATTATGTATTGAACATAATGATATATTATTGAACATTATGATTATTTAATGAACATGTGTAATATCTCTATAAATGAGATTATGATTATGTATTGAACATAATGATATATTATTGAACATTATGATTATTTAATGAACATAATGATTATTTATTGAACATAATGATATGTTATTGAACATTATGATTATTTTTGATTATTTATTGAACATTATGAATATTTATTGAACATAATGATTATTTATTAAACATTACATGATTATTTATTGATTGAACATAATGATTGTTTATTGAACATAATTATATATTATTGAACATAATTATATATTATTGAACATTATGATTATATACTGAACATCATGATTATTTTTGTGAACATTATGATTATTTATTGATTGAACATTATGATTATTTATTGAACATTATGATTATTTATTGATTATTTATTGATTATTTATTGATTATTTATTGAACATTATGATTATCTATTGAACATTATGATTATTTATTGATTATTTATTGAACATTATGATTATTTATTGAACTTTATAATTATTTATTGAACATCATAAGTAAAAGAAAAATTGACCACCAGCCATTTCTACTTTTGTTACAGTGTAATTTTACTCTGTTTGCTGCTGATGCGTTACAAGGCGTCTGCATGAAGGAATGGGTTAAACATTTTCCCTCATATATACGCTTTCTGACGCCTTTGCAGCAGACGGATTTTCGATAACATAGTGACAAAAGAAGAAATATGGTCAAAACGAGAATTTTCTCCTTTTGCAACAATATTTTCAACTTTTAGTCATAGGTTATCAATTCAATTATAGAGATTTTCTATTTTTTGACAAAATATGTTTAAAGTCGTCTGCTGCAGAATTGTCGTATGAGGGAAAGGGTTAAAGGAAGCACCTGTCTAATGAATGTTATCATAGAGTAAAATATGATACGATATTTAGATGTGTTACGGAACACATGCCTGTCGTAATTAAATATTTAAATGCTGACTATTTAAATACGGATAATTATAGCTTTGCATTTGGAAGAGATCCCAGCCAACTCTTGGAACATATTGGATTGAACAGCGCGGATTCGCCGGCTGATCTGGCTTTATCCTGGCGGCAGAGTATTCAGAAAATCGGTCCTTGCAGTCAAAGGGTTAATTCGGGTAATATAATTCACTTTATGCAAAATGTATTTTCTCAAGTCAGTACATAAGGTAATACACTTATTAATTACTCTTTTTTTCGGCGATAGCTGTTTAACCTCAGTTTTGACCTATACACGTATGTTAAACACATGATCTAGATTGTAGACCAATCAATGTTGTATTTAATGAATTATGTCGAAGCGATTAAGGAAATGAAACGTTTTGATTGGTTCATAGTTGAGATGGCGATCCTACGAGAGGCATAAATAAGATGAAGTTTTAAAATGAAAAATTCTGCATACTAACCTTTAATTGTTTTCCTTAAGAAATAAACTTCAGAACAAAATCAGTGAAAACGTATGAAATGTAATATTTAAGAGCAAAATATTAATTAATTTTGAAATATGATAAGTTTTCAGTTATTTATCGTCAATTGAAACTTATACACCTCTTGGGAGCCTCGCGTAATCTCCAGTCATGTGACGTATTCTCGGCCTTGATAATCTATTTATCGAAACGGAAGCTGGATAAAGATGGCCGATTAGCCTTTGGTAAATGCATAGATTATTGTGCAAATTTTATAAATCATGGATGATGATTAACAAAACCTTTCTGATATTCAAGTCAAATAATATGCGCATGTTCCATTTCTTAGTGTTTTCTCATATTGATCGCCGTTTATCTTTTTTAAAGATATTTCTTGTTTTTATTAATCTTTGTTATTTTTTTACACAAATATAA
Organism: Serripes groenlandicus; assembly: GCA_031761405.1. Taxonomy (NCBI): domain Eukaryota; kingdom Metazoa; phylum Mollusca; class Bivalvia; order Cardiida; family Cardiidae; genus Serripes; species Serripes groenlandicus. The sequence goes on along the minus strand of JASEVX010000006.1, from coordinate 6,142,925 downwards.
ATCAATGGTAGATGTCGGTGATCAAATATTGTCAGCTTGTCTGTTTTTCGAAGAAACAAAGTCGGGCTATTGTGATACCCTTGACGTCGTCGTTGTCGTTTTCTGCATTGTCTGGTTCGTCGTCACAAAACTTGTTTAACCTTACCCCAACTCAAAAACCGTTCAGCGTGTTCAAATGAAACTTAGTACACATGTTCCTATAGACGAACAATACGCATGTCTTTACCAAATCACATAACTTTAATAGTTATGAATATTTATTGAACATTATGATTATGTACTGATTATTTATTGAAAAAATAATCATTATGATTATTTATTGAACATTATGATTATGTATTGATTTTTTATTGAACATTATGATTATGTATTGAACATTATGATTATGTATTGAACATTATGATTATTTATTGATTATTTATTGAACATTGTGATTATGTATTGATTATTTATTGAACATTATGATTATTTATTGATTATTTATTGAACATTATTATTATTTATTGAAAAGATAATCCTTACGATTATTTATTGAAAAAATAATCCTTATGATTATTTATTGAACATTATGATTATGTATTGATTATTTATTGAACATTATGATTATTTATTGAACATTATGATTATTTATTGATTATTTATTGAACATTATGATCATGTATTGATTATTTATTGAACATTATGGTTATTTATTGATTATTTATTGAACATCATGATTATGTATTGATTATTTATTGAACATTGAACAGTAAACCCCTTTTTCGACTTAAGAAAAAGCAGACGAGCGTTGGCGTTCGCTCCGGGTCCAACTTGTCTCTTTTGTTTTACAAAAAAACAACTTGAATAATCGAAAGACGAGTTTAATATGCAAATCTTTAAAGTGTATTCCCGTGGCTTCCTTAATTGCGAGGTTACGGAAAATCTATTTATTATCAAGTTATAAACAGCACCTAAAGCAATTAACGATAATGCTTCAATCCTTTTTTTTGTTTTGTTTCTCAGTGCATGGTAGTCACACAGTCTCTAAAACAGTCATATCTAATACCTGTGTTCAACAATTTCAAAAATTTAATCCTTTCCCTCATATAGACGCTTGCTGACGCCTCTGCAGCAGATGGCTTTTTTTTAAAAACATAGTGACAGAAGAAGAATTTGCTCAAAATGAGCAATTTCTCCTTTTGCCACAATGTTTTCCACTTTTAGTCATAGGTTATCCATTCAATTATAGAGATTTTCTATTTTTTGACAAAATATATTCAAAGTCGTCTGCTGCAGAATTGTCGTATGAGGGAAAGGGTTAATCTTTCTCCTTTTGTCACACGCTTATCAACTCTTTCCCATCCAAAATTTAACTTTCGTTTATACAGAGTTTCCGTATATATGCCGAGATGATTTCAATGTCGTCTGCGGCAGATTTGTTATAATTGAGCCGTCCCGCGAGAAAAACCAACATTATTGCCTCTGCGTAATCTATCGACCCAGATCAGCCAGCGCGGTCCGCGCAGACTGATCCTGGCCGACACATTCCGTCTCAGGGGGATAGAGGTCCAGAGTAATGACTCCTGAAACAGAAAATCCACAGAAAGCGAAATGTGTCTATCCGGGTAAGCCTGCGCGGCATGCTTCGACTGATCCGGATCAATACTTGACGTCCATATTGTTGGATTTTCTCGCGGGACGGCTCATATGTAAATAATGGGTTGCGGAAAAGCGCAAACATGTTAATGCATTCTGTCTGACTATTAGAGCCGTTGGGTTCCATCGATTCCAGTTGAACGACCAGTATGCACTATTTTGGTTTTGGAAGCTGTTTGATAGTTTACAGTGTTTCTTGTTGTATCGTTGGGTCCATTGATTGATTGATTGTTTGGTGTTTCATGGGTTAGTTACCAGTACTACTGATCAATTTATCCTGACACCAGACAGTCAATCGTAATGCTGACCCCGCAACGCTGAGCGTCAAGAAATAAATCCGTTTTTAAAATCATTGGTATGACCCAGCCGGGGATCGAACTCAGGACCTCCCGCATTCGAGGCGGACGTTCTACCACTACACCACCGAGGCGGTCTGTATCGTTTGAACTGTAGTAGAACTGTTTTGGTTATCATTATATATGAGCCGTTCCACGATGAAATCAACATTATTGACTCCGCGTAAAGTATCGAACCGGATCAGCTTAAGCATGCCGCGCAGACTAGCCCGGACAGACACTTTTCGCCTTCTGTGGATTTTCTGTTTCAGGAATCATTACTTTACACCTATTCTCACCTGAGACGGAATGTGTCGGCCCGGCTTAGCCTGCGCGGACTGCGCAGGCTGATGTGGTTCGATACATTACGCAGATACAATAATGTTGGTTTTCTAGTCGAATGGCTCATATATATTCGTTTTAGTTAAGCATGCTTCTTATCCTCCTCCGCATAAATGCAGAATTTGAGGCTCAACACTGTTGAAAATGTTATATATATATATAGTATATATACATGGTCAAAAGTTTAACACCATATAATTTTAGCTCACCTAAGCATGAAGTGCGAGATGAGCTTTTGTAATCACTCAACGTCCGGCATCCGTCGTACGTCTGTTTACAATTGCCTACACATGACTTCTCCTACTAAGCCAGTGGACATATTTCAAAATAACTTCACAGGCTTTTTTTTCTTAGGTGGTCCTCTTTTGATGTTGTTCAAAGAATTTAATTTCAAGTATACATGAACTTTGGTTGCTGCGGAATAAGAAAAGGGGAAAATTGCCAAAACTTTAAAAAAATTCTTGTCCGAAGGTACTGGCCCGATTTGAAAATTATTTTGCACAAATGTTCCTTGGGGCCACCCTTTTCTAAGATTATTCAAATTATTCAGATACGTTTAAAAACATGGCCGCCGGGGGCGGAGCTTGTTTTCCTTATATGTGCATTGTAAAATCTTTAAAAATCTTCCTGTCCAAAAGTGCCGGCCCGATTTAAAGATAAGTTCAAACAAATGTTCCTTGGTGGACCTTCTACCAAGGTTGTTCAAATTAATCCAATCCGTTGAAAAACAAGGACACCAGGGGTGGGGCTTTTTCCCTTATACAAGTATGTGCATTGTAAAAACTTTAAAACTCTTCTTGTCCAAAAGTACCTGCCCGATTTAAAGATAATTTTAGAGTATATAATTGATCAATATATTTTTATTTTCGGTATACATTAAGGACTAACAGTACCAATTAATCAATGGAAGTTTCAAGAAACTTACATGAAAACTTCTGCAGTACCTAAAAAGCTATTTTGAGCTCGACTTTTGAAAAAAATCGAGAGCTATTGTCATGACCCTGGCGTCGTCCGCGGCGTGGTCGTCCGGTTTTTTTTTTTTGTTGTCGGCGGCGTGGTCGTCCAGTTAAGGTTTTTTGTTGTCGGCGGCGTGGTCGTCCGGTTAAAGTTTTTTGTTGTCGGCGGCGTGGTCGTCCGGCTAAGGTTTTTTGTTGTCGGTGGCGTGGTCGTCCGGTTAAGTTTTTTTGTTGTCGGCGGCGTGGTCGTCCGGTTAAGATTTTTTGTCGGCGGCGTGGTCGTCCGGTTAAGGTTTTTTGTTGTCGGCGGCGTGGTCGTCCGGTTAAGGTTTTTTGTTGCGGCGGCGTGGTCGTCCGGTTAAGGTTTGTTGTTGTCGGTGGCGTGGTCGTCCGGTTAAGGTTTTTTGTTGTCGGCGGCGTGGTCGTCCGGTTAAGGTTTATTGTTGTCGGTGGCGTGGTCGTCCGGTTAAAGTTTTTTGTTGTCGGTGGCGTGGTCGTCCTGTTAAGGTTTTTTGTTGTCGGCGGCGTGGTCGTCCGGTTAAGGTTTTTTGTTCAGCTCAGCTTCTTTTTTTTCTTCTTCTGTTTTCTCCCTATCAGTCGAGTGCCGTACGCGGTGCTCTTGTTACACTTTTTAACAAATTGACAGATTTTCCTCATCGGTTTTATCTATGCTTTCAAAGACAGAAACAATCTATGCTAGTTTGAGAGTAATTGGCAGAAATCTAGTCTTTATAGATCTACTCTATCCTATAACCATACTTTTGTTTAACCCTTTCCCACATACAGCAAATCTGCAGTAAACGCATTTGAAAACATTTTGACAAAAACCTGAAAAATCTCCATAAAAGATAGCTAAATTGTTAAATAAAATTGAAGTCATTTGTGGCCAAAGGAGAAATTGCTCATCATTATCAATTTCACCTTTGGCCACAATGTTTTCAAAACTCGTCTGCTGCTATTGCGTCACAATGCGTCTGCAGGTGGGAAAAGGTTTTTTGTTACCCTAACTATGTTCGAAGTCGACTGCTGCAGATTCTTTCTATGCCGAAAAACATTGAGTTCCAATATCACGTGACAATTAAAATGAAAATTTATAAAATGATGAAAACGATGAATACGATGGATTTTGTTTATATTTGAGATGTGTAGAGAGCATAGCACCTCTGATTCAAATCGTATAAATTAGCAATTGAATGATGGCGGTTTGTTAGAAAATTGTCTAAGTGTTTGTCACCAGGGTGACACCGGGATAACTTCTCCATCGGCTCTCCTTCATGTTTCCAGTAACTGATTGATTAGTGAATGTCTATACACGAACACTCTTGTTCCATGAACACAAAATTAATCTTCTGGTTTTACTACATATGAGCCGTTCCGCGAGAAAACCAACATTATGAACTTTGCGTAATGTATCGGCCCAAATCAGCCTAGGCAGTCCGCGAAAGACTGATCCGGGCCGACACATTCCGTCTCATCGGGATAGAGGTATAGAGTAATTATTCCTGAAACAGAAAATCCACAGGAGGCGAAAAGTGTCTACCCGGGTTTGCCTGCTCGGTATGCTTAGGCTGATCCGGGTCGATACTTTACGCAGAGTCCAAAATGTTGGTTTTATCGCGGTACGGCTCATATTTAGGTTTTCATTTACAATCACAAAGCAGTTGCTCTCGTTAACAACATGTGTAGATCTATCAGTTAAAGTACTTTTATTTGTTCCTTTTTAGATAACTTCGACGAAGATTTTGAAAGCTTAGCGTTTAACCGGTTTCGGCGCTGTTGTAGCTGTCTGTGTTGGCTTCTGGTTAAAAGGTACCGTCTATGTCTGTAAATACAAGTGATGTCATGACAAAATGTGCACTTTACACATTTTCTTTAGTTTAAACTTATTTATTTTACATCGATTGTGAAACAAGCTTTCAGCTTTATATTAATCACGCTCGATGTCTGCTTCCTGGAGACTTTACCATTACTCGCGCCGTTTTGTGTGGACAAATCCCAAAGTCAGGACCCGCCAATCACGGGACTCGAACCAGGGACCTTTGATACGAGAGTCCGACGCTCTACTTCTGCACCACTGTCTTCCACATTTTCTTGAGATACTTAGTTGTTTTCTTGTCCCACAAAATATGTGTTTTGTATACATTTTCTGCTTGAACACTTTTAAGTAAGGGATTTGAAATATGTCTAAGCAGAGCCACGGTAGCTCAATCGGTAGCAACGCGGACTGTCAATTCAGGGGTTGTGAGTTCGAAACCCAGCCCGGCCTACATTCTTTCCGACGTTTGACGAATGTTACTGTGACAAGCGTCATTCGTCTTAAACTAATAGGCTGACAGTCTTGCGCTTTGAAATACTGTTGTGTGAAGTACCGGATATATACATGAACTGGCCGCCGCGATATGGCTGAATTCGGCGTTAAATCAATGAATTATGTCCGATCTTGGTTCGGAAGGTTGCTGCAGGTCTGATGTACTCAAAGTTTCGAGTGTGCTACATTGACCAGATTTGCAACAGTTATTAATATTTGGATGTTTTTAGCTTTTCCTTGTGCAGATGCTGAATGAGACCAATGTTGTTTTCTGCACGATTACGAATTACTTTGTTAATGGAGATTCGATAATATCCGGTCTTTCTTAAAACATTATATTTATGATTGGTTTTAACCAAAAGTCCAAGTGCTACATTGATCAAGTTCATACACAATGTTGCTTAAAAGTTAAATGTTAGAGCTGGCAGTTCTTTTTGTATAACTTAGGACGATAATAGACAAATGTCCAGTCAACCCTTTTACAAACAGATGCACGCATCTTTACTCATCTGCAACATATACTTTTTGATTAAACATTTGATTATCAATATCTGAGCAATCCCGCGAGAAAACCAACGTTATGGCTTCTGCGTAATCTATCGACACAGGTCAGCCTGCGCAATCCGCGCAGACTGATCCGGGCCGACACATTCCGTCTCAGGGGGAAAGAGGTATCGAGTAATGATTCCTGATACAGAAAGTCCACAGGAGGCGAAAAGTGTCTATCTGGGTAAGCCTGCGCGGTACGCTTAGGCTGATCCGGATCGATACTTTACGCAGAGTCCAAAATGTTGGTTTTCTCGCGGGACGGCATATCTCCTTTTGCCGCATCCATGTAGTCTGATCAGGGTCTATACTGTTGACGGCGTCATTTTACATTTTTATCTGGATATTTTTAAAGTTGGATATGGACTCTTCAAAATTCAACATTGGACAAGGCTATCTTACACAATGCAGCAAGAAAAGGGTAAACCACGTTCATTTGAGAAAGCTACTGCAGTATGAATGTTAACCACGTCCATTTGAGGAAGCTACTGCAGTATGAATGTTAACCACGTTCATTTGAGGAAGCTATTGTAGTATGAATGTTAACCACGTTCATTTGAGGAAGCTATTGCAGTATGAATGTTAACCACGCTCATTTGAGGAAGCTATTGCAGTATGAATGTTAACCACGTTCATTTGAGGAAGCTACTGCAGTATGAATGTTAACCACGCTATTTGAGGAAGCTACTGCAGTATGAATGTTAACCACGTTCATTTGAGGAAGCTACTGCAGTATGAATGTTTTCGTGGTGGTCGAGTGGTTAGCAGCGCGGTGGTCGAATGGTTAGCAGCGCGGTGGTCATAGTGGAGTGCCCCTTGGGCAAGACACATTTCATAGCCTAGTACTGGTTTGTTTACCCAGGGATCATGAATAAGTGAACTGTCGCCGTGATATAAATGAAATAATGTTAAAAAACGGCGTAAAACCCCCAATAAAATAAACAAACAAACACAAATGCCCACATTATCAGTCCTTCTCTCTGCTAAACCAAGGTCACGTACATTATTAATGGTAGTTCATCGATCAAAACCTGTCACAAATAACTGCTACGGAAACCGCGGTTTTACTGTCAGTTTAGGGCTTTATAACATAAATATATTATATTCTTCAAAGTGTACCTTTCCAGAATCCTTTTTTATCAATATATTTTAACCTGTAATTACATTTGTGTGACCTTTTATATATTTATGCTAGGAAAGTTGTGTGGAAATAAAAGAAGAGAACATCAAAATATGTTAATGGATCGATAGACAATAGGGTTAGTACGCAAATTTACACCACTTAGCAATAGTGCATAACCTGATCAGAGGAAGTTAACCCTTTCCCACATACAAGAAATCTGTAACAGACGATTTTGAAAACATATTTTGTCAAAAAAAGGAAAATCTCTATAATTGAATGGATAACCTATAAAATGGAAAACATTGTGGCAAAAGGAGAAATTGCTCGTTTTGAGCAATTTCTTCTTTTGTCACTATGTTTTCAAAACGGCGCCTGCTTCAGAGGCGGTCAGAAAAAGCGTCTATATGAGGGAAAGGGTTAACATTACATGGTGTCTGCCTGGATCAACATTATAATTAACCCTTTTACACAGCATAGTCGCATGTTGACGCTTTTGGAGCAGACAAAGTTGGACAACATTGTCGAAAAGGGATAATTTACTCATAAAGAGCAATTATTCCTTTCGCCACACTTTTCCAATTCGATTCAGGAATAACACTTTCATTTCATATTTCAGAGAAATGTTCATGAGATTACAAAATTGTTGTGGCATTTTTTTTTTTTGCATGTTGGAAAGGGTTACGATTTATAAAGTCTGAGACATTTTATTTCTCAGGAAACAGTCTATTCAATCAGAGTGTCTATACCCTTAATTTTAACCCTTTCCCTCATATAGACGCTTTATGACGCCTCTGCAGCAGACGGCTTTTTGAAAACACAGTGCCAAAAGAAGAAATTGCACAAAACGTGCAATTTCTGCTTTTGCCACAATGTGTTCCACTTTTTGTCATAGGTTATCCATTCAATTAAAGAGATTTTCTATTTGTTGACAAAATGTGTTTAAAGTCGTCTGCTGCAGAATTGTCGTATGAGGGAAAGGGTTAACCCTAATCCGGCAGGATTCACGAAATCAGTATAATCACCCCTGATTCTCGCCACAACGCCGAGACCCGATAGCTTAGTCGGTAGCGACGCGGGCTGTCAATCCAGGGATTGTGAGTTTGAATCCCGGCTCGGCCAACTTTCTTTCCGAGGATTGACAAAAGTCAATGCGACCTGCGTCATTCGTCTTCCACCAATGGGCTAAGTCTATGTGGAAAAGCAGCAAGTTGCTTAGGAAGATTGTTGTGTGGAGTACTGGTGTGAGAAAACCAGGAAATGCATGAGTATAATCACCCCTGATTCTCGCCACAACGCCGAGACCCGATAGCTTAGTCGGTAGCGACGCGGGCTGTCAATCCAGGGATTGTGAGTTCGAATCCCGGCTCGGCCAACTTTCTTTCCGAGGATTAACAAACGTCAATGCGACCTGCGTCATTCGTCTTCCACCAATGGGCTAAGTCTATGTGGAAAAGCAGCAAGTTGCTTGGGAAGATTGTTGTGTGGAGTACTGGTGTGAGAAAACCAGGAAATGCATGAGTATAATCACCCCTGATTCTCGCCACAACGCCGAGACCCGATAGCTTAGTCGGTAGCGACGCGGGCTGTCAATCCAGGGATTGTGAGTTCGAATCCCGGCTCGGCCAACTTTCTTTCCGAGGATTGACAAAAGTCAATGCGACCTGCGTCATTCGTCTTCCACCAATGGGCTAAGTCTATGTGGAAAAGCAGCAAGTTGCTTGGGAAGATTGTTGCGTGGAGTACTGGTGTGAGAAAACCAGGAAATGCACGAGTAGGTGAACTGGCCGCCGTGATATAACTGAGAAATTGTTAAAAACGGCGTTAAATCCCAATCAATCAATCAATCAATCAATCAATAATTATCGCCACGACCGAGGCGCTCGCATTGCAAACTACACCAAAATCCAGTCGCGATATGCGGTCATGGTGGAGTGCCCTTGGGCAAGGCACACGTTTCTAGCCTAGTACTGGTTTGTTTACCCAGGGATCATTAATAAGTGAACTGTCGCCGTGATATAACTGAACTAATGTTGAAAACGGCGTAAAACCCCAATAAAACCAACGACTACACCATCAATGCGGTAATTGGTCATTGACACATTTACTATTCAATTTGCAGTAGGGTTATCCTTGCGAAGTCCAGTCCCGATGGCTCAGTGGATAACGACAAGGTTCATTAACCCAGGGGTCGTGAGCTCGAATGCCGACTCGTCCATTGCATCTTTCGAATAATAGACAAAGGTTATGGTGACGAGTTAATACGTCGTCCACCTATGGGATAAAATTCGTCGTCCACTTATGGGATACAACCAAATCCATTCATCAGTCCAGCGGTCGTGAACTCGAGTGCTGTCCATCACATCTTTAATTCGTCGTCCACCTATGCGATAAAACCAAATCCATGTAAGTTGCCTAAGAATGAATGAATAGTTCGTCGTGCTATACACACAGGAAACATATGTGTTCTATGTGACATGGACGCTGTAATATAACTGGAACTATATCAATAATGACGTTACACGCCATTAATTTTATGCTAAATGATGAGATACTGTGTTCTATCTGTGAACTAAAATCCATATCACCCACACTGGTGCCAAAGGGACTAACGTTATGACGTCAAACTGCTGACGTGACATCATGTTCCTAGTATTTAGTTCCATTATTTCGTCATCAATTATCATAAAAAAAAAATGAAAATGTGTTTGTCTTGAGTGGAGCGCTCGTGAAAATATTAAATTGTATCACTTCTCGATGAGATATATTCTATATCGACTGAAAACAAATGTCCTCTATTTATTTAATCGATATATTTCCAAACGTATTTCAAAGCATTCGATAGCGGAACAGGAGGGACTTATCAGATTGTACTGAATATAATCAAATAGAGCGGGTACTATTTAAAAAAAAAAAAAAAAAAAAAAAAAAGATTTTTTTGCTCGCCAAATGGCATTAATGCCGAGCGCGAGGGTAAACAACGCCAAACAACAACAACAAATTCTGGTTAAACTAACGGTACGAGAGTTCTTTCAACCCCTTTCCACATACAGAGGTTTTCAGTTGTATCTGCTGATGACGCCCTTAATTCAATCGATATCTCTCCAAACGTATTCAAAATATTTATAAAGTCTGAGACATTTTATTTCTCAGGGAACAGTCTATTCAATCAGAGTGTCTATACCCTTAACCCTTTCCCACCTGCAGACGCATGTTGACGCAATAGCAGCAGACGACTTTTGAAAACATAATGGCCAAAGGTGAAATTGCTCATGATGAGCAATTTCACCTTTGGCCACAACGTTTTCCACTTATAGTCATAGTTTATCCATTCAATTAGAGAGATGTTTTGACAAAATATGTTCAAAGTCGTCTGCTGCAGAATTGTCGTATGAGGGAAAGGGTTAACCCTAATCCGGCAGTATTCACGAAATCAGTATAATCAAAGCATTCGCTGGTGGAACAGGGGGGACTTATCGGATTGTACTTAATGTAATCAAATAGAGCAGGGACGATGATTCTGGTAAACTAACGGTACGAGAGTTTGTTCAACCCCTTTCCACATACAGATGCTTTCAGACGTATCTGCTGCTGACAACTTTTGAAAACGAGTGGCTAGAGAAGGAATTGATCATTAAAAAAAAAACATGGAAATTCTATTTAAATTACATGTATTATTATAAAAAAAAAAAAAAAAAAATGAAAACATTTACACCATTTATTCTTTTTCTCAGTGTTTCTTTCTAAAGTCCTCTGCTGCTGTTCCTGAAATGGGAAAATTAAAAGTAATCTGAAGAACCTGTTCAGACTTGACGTATGACAACCATATGTGAGTATTCACTGTCCGCAGGTGCATTCAGAATACCAAAGATCGTCTCACACATCACAACATTAATAAGGTACAACCAATTACGTATTAATGATTCTATCTATACTATCAGAATACCCACGATCGTCTCACACATCAGACAAATAAATAAGGTACCAACCAATCACGTATTTATGATTCTATTTATACTATCAGAATACCCACGATCGTCTCACACATCACAACATCAATAAGGTACCAACCAATCACATATTTATGATTCTATTTATACTTAACCCTTTGCAGATTACTTATACTAACTTCAGCTCGTGACGTTATTGAAATCTTCACGACTTGTCTTTAGTATGTCGCCCGCTTGGGTCGCTTCTCCTTCAGGTTTTGCCTTAATTGGTCATAACATTGTGTAGGTTTGGTAGATTCACTGCAGACTTGCAGCACCGATACATAATGATAAGAAGAGTTGAAAACTACAAGGCACGTAACTCTGATTTGTTCGGAATTATCTCCCTTTTTCGATTTCTCGTGCTAAGTCATGTTTCACTTATTTTCCAATGTATCAACTTCAAACAGTGTAAGTAGATAGTTTGGGACCTGCACATGTTCGGCGTACACACATGATTGTTTTATGTATATTTCTGTCACTTGTGTCAGGTCATGTGTACCTCATTTTATATCATAAATGACGTCGCCGGGAGTGTAATAAAGCCATTGTATAAATTGCGTATTCAACTAGTGTAATAACAATGTTACGTCACGTCATAATAAAAAGCATTGAAAATGACCGCGCTATATAGCGACGTTATATAATTATATTTTGCGTTAATAATCGTCGAATTGGAATTTTTGATATAAATAGAATATAACAGTCGTGGTCATTCAATACAAAATTGTATTAAACTCGTTTAATAAAATGTCGTATTGAATAACCACTCATATAATATCCTCTATTTATCACATAAATACCCTTATTTTCAAGTTGAGAACAAATCACGAACAACGATATCCGACATGTGTGATAACAAAAACACGTCATACACGCGACTACTGATGACGTCATTTTGACCTTTATCTTTATTATGTTTATTGTTAAGTTGTTAAATTTTACACATTGAAAAAAAATGCAATAATACGTTATTTTGAATAAATAACGAGTCTTAATTGTTTAAAACATTGTTGTTTTTTTTCTTCTTATTCAAAAATGATGAGGACTACTTTTTTATGCGGTGAATCACAAGTTCTCATGAAGAATAGGTTATTCGGTCTTTGTTTTGATGTTGTCAATATTTTTCATTAAAACACACTGTTTAGGTGATAAAAAGAATCCATCACTCGTTTTTCTTTGGAGAAGATTTCTTAAATTCGTCTCGAAAAAGAGAGTTATTAACCTCGCCAAGAGGCTCGGTTAATAACCGTCTTTTTCTAGACTCATTTAAGAAATCTTGATCTCCAAAGAAAACTCATGATGGATCCTATATGTATCACATGACATGCGACACGTGTACTATAACATGACCAAATCACTATTTGTGTATTCATCCGCGAATGTTTACACAATGGCTGAGATAAAGGAACTATTATCGGTCATACAAATATATTTTTGTGTGATTAGTTAACAGTCTATTAAGTATTACATGTTGGGACTATTTTCTGACAGCGAAATACCGATTTTCTGTTTGTGTTTCGTCATGTGATAAAAAGAATCTGACATTCGAGGTCATTTCATGAAGTTTTATTAAACTCGTCCAAGAAATTTGTTATTAAACTCGCCAAAGGCTCGCTTAATAACACATTTCTTGAACTCTTTTAATAAAACTTTATATAAAATGACATCTCATGTCAGATCCTATATATCCAACTTCCGGTGGGCGAACACGTTAAGGCGAGCAAGTGCGTTCCTTGGGACACTCTTGTGTTTACCTCCTTAGCATTCAGCTGTTTGACATCAATCTGTAGACTCAATCTGTCTATCCATCCAACGGATCACGGCAACGTGAATTATTCATGAAGAAGACCTGATCAATACCTGGCTTCATCACCAATTCTCCACTAGAAATTGAATTACGATGTACGACGATACAGCTCTATTATGGCTTGTTTAGAATCAGTTAACTCGCCTACATCATCTCCTTTACAAATTTAACACTTTTATAAATGCTGACGAATAGAAGCGCGTCTGCACTAGATTACTTTTGCCTCACTGTTTATATAAATATATTTTTGTGTGATTAGTTAACAGTCTATTAAGTCATGATTACATGTTGGGACTATTTTCTGTCAGCGAAAAAACGGTTTTCTTTTTGTGTTTCGTCATGTGATAAAAAGAATCTGACATTCGATGTCAATTCCTGTAGTTTTATTAAACTCGTCCAAGAAATGTGTTATTAAACTCGCTAAAGGCTCGCTTAATAACAAATTTCTTGAACTCGTTTAATAAAACTTTACATAAAATGACATCTCATGTCAGATCCTATATATCCAACTTCCGGTGGGCGAACACGTTATGGCGAGCAAATGCGTTCCTTGGGACACTCTTGTGTTTACCTCCTTAGCATTCAGCTGTTTGACATCAATCTGTAGACTCAATCTGTCTATCCAACGGATCACGGCAACGTGAATTATTCATGAAGAAGACCTGATCAATACCTGGCTTCATCACCAATTCCCCACTAGAAATTGAATTACGATGTACGACGATACAGCTCTATTATGGCTTGTTCAGAATCATTTAACTCGCCTACATCATCTCCTTTACAAATTTAACACTTTTTATACATGCTGGCGAATAGAAGCGCGTCTGCACCAGAATACTTTTGCCACACTGTTTTAAATTCTATGCATCACTTTATGCTTTCATCTGTACGAGATGTTCCATATATTTTACCTGTATTCGTTTAAAGCTGTCCGCTGTACACTTGTTGTTTGTAAACAAGTTTTAAACGATATACATCGTTCGTGACCTGATCAAGGTTCTATGTCTTATAACGTTATTTAATTAGCGTTCTGTGTTATCGTTAAGGACAACGGTACCCTCGCCAACACGTGAATTAGTCGTACATATGGATGATTTAACACATATGTCACGAATCAAGTATCTCTGGTTTCAAGCGTGTCCCATATGTCGGTTTTTACTTTACCTTCTGTTTTGGTTTAGAAAAAAAGCCATTCAATGTTTGAAAACATCAACTTGATATTTGTCCCATTATACTTTCCCATAAAAAGAATAAAACATCTGAAGCAGACGAAAACAAATATTAAGAGTAAATGGGTATTGAAAATATCTATAAATGAAAATATATTTTTGAAAGTCTTGAACGAATTGTGCCAAAAGGCGAAATTTATCATATGATGATTTTTTCCCTTTCGCCACAATGTTTAAAAATGTGCAGATGCGACAACTGTGTCTGCATGCGGAACGGGATACATATGAGTCGTATCGCGAGAAAACCAACATTGTGGACTCTGCGTAAAGTATCGACCCGGATCAGCCTAAGCATGCCGCGCAAGCTTACCCGGATAGACACTTTTCGCCTCCTGTGGATTTTCTGTTTCAGGAATCATTACTCTATACATCTGTCCCCCTGAGACGGAATGTGTCGGCCCGGATCAGTCTGCGCGGTTAGCGCAGGCTGATCTGGTCGATACATTACGCCGCAGATGTCATAATGTTGTATTTTTCTTGCGGGACAGCTCATATCTCTACGACATGAAGATCAATTGAACACACGTACTGTCTTACCCTTTTCTACAATATTTGTTTATATATTTTAGCAACATTATCCTAATTATGGTTAATTTAAATTGATTTATTATACATGGATTTGTGAAACAAGCTTGCAGCTTATATTAATCAACCTCCAAATCATCTTCCTGGACGATGTTTCACCAATTCTAGAGCCGATTGTGAACCACTTCATCACGGGATTCGAACCCGGGATTTTTGGTATCAGAAGCCGACGCTCTACCAATACACCACTGTCTTCCATTGGGATTAATAATAGTAATTTAATATCAAGGAAATAATTTATTATTATTATTTATTGGGGTTTTACGCCGCTTTCAACATTATCTCAGTTATATCGCGGCGACAGTTCACTTATTCATGATCCCTGGGTAAACAAACCAGTACTAGGCTAGAAAATGTGCCTTGCCCAAGGGCACTCCACCATGAACGTAGTGCCGCGACTGGGGATCGAACCCGGGACAACCGGTTTCGAAATCCCCGACGCTAACCACTCGACCACGGCGGATTCCTATCAAGGAAATAAGATCGTATTTTGTGCTCTAATTATGTTAAGACAAAAATAAACAAATAATGAAGTAATTATCTGTATTGACTTTGTTTTTCGGTAATATACGGGAAGCCATTTGATAAGAGGAAATATGAGCCATCCCGTGAGAAAACCAATATTATGGCCTCTGCGTAATGTATCGTCCCAGATCAGCCTGCGCAGTTCGCGCAGACTGATCCGGGTCGAAACATTCCGTTTCAGGGGGATAGAGGCATATAGTAATGATTCCTGAAACCGAAGACAGGAGGCGAAAAGTGTACATCTGGGTAAGCCTGCGCGGCATGCTTAGGCTGATCCGGGTCGATATTTTACGCAGAGTCCACACTGTTGGTTTTCTCGCGGGACTGCTCATATTTCCTCTGTGGAGCTTAAATGCAGACCGTTTTTCCCTAACATTAGATGATGAGAGTTTGCATAGTTTGACAGTCAGTGACGTCGAGCCAGACGCCTCTAAAGTACATATCTAAATCAGATGAGTAAATGACGTTTTCGTTTCGTGGGTTTCCACGTGATATTTCCTTTATCCAACGACACGTTTTGTGGTTATAACATAGGAGGATATAAAGATAAAATTTTCAGTTGTTGTTTGTTTACACATACAATACATCTGCATTAGACGACATCTATGTTCAAATTAAGCAATTTTTGTTAAATGTTATCATTGGCAAGAGTTGAAAATAGGGTTAAATAGGGTAATTACTCATGTTGGGCATTTATTCCTTTACCACAATGTTTTCAAACGTCGTCTGCTGCAGATGCGTCAACATGTCTGTACATAGGCGTCAACATGTCTATATATAGGCGTCCACATGTCTGTATATAGGCGTCAACATGTCTATATATATGCGTCCACCTGTCTGTATATAGGCGTCAACATGTCTGTATATAGGCGTCAACATGTATATATATAGGCGTCAACATGTCTGTATATAGGCGTCAACATGTCTATATATAGGCGTCAACATGTCTATATATAGGCGTCAACATGTCTGTATATAGGCGTCAACATGTCTGTATAAAGGCGTCAACATGTATGTATATAGGCGTCAACATGTCTGTATATAGGCGTCAACATGTATGTATATAGGCGTCAATATGTATGTATATAGGCGTCAACATGTCTGTATATAGGCGTCAACATGTCTGTATATAGGCTAGGGTTACCATCACAACTCCGCATAACTGACGGAGCACTGATCATTTCAAATATGTTTGAAGCTCGATCAATACTTCACTCCGACACCATGGCTGTATCAGACATTGAATTATAACGTAGTTCTACGGTGCTTCTACTTAATCATGTCTTGTTAAGATCCCGATTCGGCTAACATTATTTACGATTGAAAAAAGCCATTATGACAGGCGTCACTACTTTTCCACCAATGGATAACACGTCTTTATCAGACATTGAATTATAACGTAGATCTTCGGTACTTCTACTTAAATCATATCTTGTTAAATCACGACTCGGCCAATATTCTTTACGATTGAAAAAAAAGCCATTATGACAGGCGTCACAACTTTTCCACCAATGGATAACATGTCTTTATCCGAAATTGAATTATAACGTAGATCTACGGTGCTTCTACTTAGTCATGTCTTGTTAAGATCCCGACTCGGCCAACATTCTTTACGATTTAAAAAACAAGCCATTATGACAGGCGTCACTACTTTTCCACCAATGGATATCATGTCTTTATCAGGAATTGAATTATAACGTAGATCTTCGGTGCTTCCACTTAATCATGTATTGTTAAATCCCGACTCGGTCAATATTCTTTACGATTGAAAAAAAAGCCATTATGACAGGCGTCACAACTTTTCCACCAATGCATATCATGTCTTTATCAGAAATTGAATTATAACGTAGATCTACGGTACTTCTACTTAATCATGTCTTGTTAAAATCTTCCTGGTCGCTTCTTTCTGTTATAATTGTATTCGATACTACACCGCCATCCTATGTACATGCACGTGATTTTACTTGTTTTACAATCACGAGTATGATCCGGCCCTCGAGAATACCAACATTATGGCCTCTGCGTAATATATCGACCCAGATCAGTTCGCGCAGACTGATCCGGGCCGACACATTCCGTCTCAGGAGGATAGAGATATAGGGTAATGATTCCTGAAACAGAAAATCCAAAGGAGGTGAAAAGTGTCTGTCCGGGTTATCCTGCGTTGCATGCTTAGGCTGATCTGGGTCGATACTTTACGCAGAGACCAACCACAATGTTGTTTTTCTCGAAGGACGGCTCATATATCTTCCGTCTTGCCTTCTACCCATTTTACTTGTAAATGACATATAGGACGATTGATGTCGATACAGGGGTCAACAGCTTGACTCCCGACTCGGCCAACATTCGTTTCGACGATTGAAAAAAGCCATTATGACAGGCCTCTCTTCTTTGTTCAATTTACATGGGATGACTAGTGTGTATAGTACTGGTGCGAGAAATGTCGGGAAGACGTGGTGGTAACTGGCGTCTATGATATTGTTGAAAACGGCTCCCATTCAATTATTGTTTGCATTTTATCAATTGCTTATAAATGACATATCGATTCTATTATATCAGACGAGAAGAGCAACATTATGGCCTCTGCATAATGTATCGACCCAGATCAGCATGCGCAGTCCGCACATGACGCGCAGACTGGTCCAGGCCGACACAAGCCGTCTCCGGGGAAAAGAGGTATAGAGTAATGATTCCTGAAACAGAAAATCAACAGGAGGCGAAACGTGTCTTTCCGGGTACGCCTGCGCGGCATGCTTAGGCTGATCCGGGTCGATACTTTACGCAGAGTCCACAATGTTGGTTTTCGGCTCATGTATGAACGTTTGACAACATGCTAAGAAATTAGTCCAATTCCGTTACACTAAATGCCTTGATGTGCTCTTTTATCTTTGAAGGATCATGCATTGTCACTAAATTGAACCTACAATTAAAATAAGTCTTATATTATTGGCTATTGTTGTCAATTCTGGCGACAAAATGTATTTGTTATATGCCAATACAATGTATTGACATTTTGAATTATTATTATGAACTGCATGTGACATAGTTTTATATGTTTTCAGTGTTCACATGTTTCAGAAATATTGAATTGCGAAAACGTTTTAGTTCATTTAATCAGTGTTTTCAATACTTACTCATTTGTTAAAGTGAGTTTTAAGAAGATAATTACGAAAATATGGCCTCTACTTCCTGTTGCTTAAATGCTTAGGCGAGTCGGAATCTACAAGTTAGACGGACATGCATTACTTATAATTATCGTATGAGGGAAAGGGTTAAGATTTAAATAATGAACGTCTATTGCTATTCAGATATTATTTCCTGTTCAATGTTTCCCGAACAATGTTAACACCGAAATGTTAATTTTGTTTATCCGAAGACGCAGGAAAACATCTTCTTTGACAAATGAGATGAGAATTGACATTTGGAATAACAATATGTTGTTTATTTACAAACACGTGCCTCCGAAAATCGTGTTTTGTGTCTAAACAGTATGTTTCCCCTTTTAGCCCTTATCGTGACGTAAAAACAGAATTCGATGATTGTCGTGCACGTGTCTTTTTAACAACATTTGTGAAAAGTGAAGTACATTTCATTTCAGTCTTATCTTGGTCTAATAAAAGAAGCCTTAAAACAAAGATCGTTAACATTGCCATCATTTGATTTCACACCGAACAATATTTGCCATTATTTTATTTTTCTTCTCTTTAAAAGTAATGTTAATTGTTTGTCCTCTTTTTTTTTTTTTTTTTTTTTTCTTTTTTTATTTATTTCCCGTTCGTGTTCATGTTTTCATGTGATGTAATGTATATTTTGTACGTTGTATGTAATTGTATGACGATGTTTTATGTATAAGTCAAAAGAAAATAAACACTGTTCTATTCTGTTCTGTTCTAATTTGTTCGATACACATTTATCATTTTAATATACTAAACTATATACCATCAATTTACAAACAATCAATCACAAGAAAAGGTGATGGTAACACTTGCATGATTTCAGCGGAATAAGTGTGACATTTTATTGGTAATATGTCTCTTGTTATATACCTCTTGAAACGACGTAAGTTTTTTTTCTGCTGGGATTCTAATTGAATTTAGTCGAGCCGCAATAATTCAGTCGGAAACAAAAAGGACGTTGAATCCACGGGTCGTGCGTTAATAATTCAGTCGGAAACGGAAAGGGCTATACATCCACGGGTAGTGCGTTCATAATTCAAGCGAAAACGAAAAAGGCAATAAATCCACGAGTCGTGCGTTGATAATTCAGTCGGAAACGAAAAGGGCTTTGAATACACGAGTTGTGCGTTAATAATTCAGTCGAAAACGGAAAGGGCTATAAACCCACGAGTCGTGCGTTAATAATTCAGTCGGAAACGAAAAGGGCTAAAATACACGGATTGTGCGTTAATCATTCAGTCGAAAACGAAAGGGCTTTGAATACACGAGTTGTGCGTTAATAATTCAGTCGAAAACGAAAAGGGCTATTAACCCACGAGTCTTGCGTTAATAATTCAGTCGGAAACGAAAAGGGCTATAAATCCACGAGACGTGCGTTAATAATTCAGTCGGAAACGAAAAGGGCTTTGAATCCACGAGTTGTGCGTTAATAAGTCAGTCACAAACGAAAAGGGCTATACATCCACAAGTTGTGCGTTAATAATTTAGTCGAAAACGAAAAGGGCTATAAATCAACGGGTTGTGCGTTAATAATTTAGTCGAAAACGAAAAGGGCTATAAATCAACGGGTTGTGCGTTAATAATTTAGTCGGAAGTGAAAAGGGCCAGAAACCCATGAGTCGTGCGTTAATAAGTCAGTCACAAACGAAAAGGGCTATACATCCACAAGTTGTGCGTTAATAATTTAGTCGAAAACGGAAAGGGCTATAAACCAACGGGTTGTGCGTTAATAATTTAGTCGGAAACGAAAAGGGCTATAAATCCTTGGTCGTGCGTTAATATTTCAGTCGAAAGTGAAAAGGGCTATACATCCACGGGTCGTAAGTTAAAGCCTGGCACCGCCATTTGTTCGTTCCGATCATTGACAAAAGTCACTGTGATTCATTTTCTTTTCACGAATTGGCTAAATAGAAATAATGGAACGGCTGCCAGTTCATAGAAACAAAGTTGTGTTTGTTACTGGTGATGCAGTTAGGTAAACAGGACGCCGTGTTATGACTGAAATACTGATGGGTTATCAATGTTCATTATAACTGCTTGAGTGATTGATTTATTGATTGATTAATTGATTGATTGATTGGGGTTTAACGCCGTTTTTAACAATTTCTCAGTTATATCACGGCGACCAGTTCACCTACTCATGCATTTCATGGTTTACTCACACCAGTACTCCACACAACAATCTCCCCAAGCAACTGGCTGCTTTTCTACATAGACTAAGCCCATTGGTGGAAGACGAATGACGCATGTCGCATTGACTTTTGTCAATCGTCGGAAAGAAAGTTGGCCGAGCCGGGATTCGAACTCACAACCCCTGTATTGACAACCCGCGTGGCAACTGACTGAGCTACCGGGGCTCGGCAACTACTGCTTGAGTGACGCTTTAGGAAAGCCAACCTCTGTTTATTTGTGACATAAGTCGTTCAATATCTATTTCTGTATCCGTGCTAGCAAAGGCTTCTTGATAGCTTATTTGAGCAGTCCCGCGAGAAAACCAACACTTTGGCCTCTGCGTAATGTATCGACCTAGATCAGCCTGCGCAGTCCGTGCAGACTGACCCGGGCCGAAACATTCCGTCTCCGGGGGTTAGAGGTATAGAGTAATGCTTCCTGAAATAGAAAATCCACAGAAAATCCACAAAACATCCACAGGAGGCGTAAAGTATCAGTCCGGGTAAGCCTGCACGTCATGCTTAGGCTGATCCGTGTCGATACTTTACGCAGAGTCTACAATGTTGGTTTTCTCGTGAGACGGCTCATTGGACTTATTAGCGATAAGTACGAATACCGATCATACTGAGTTAGTGCGCAGGGTGCTCTGGTTCTTCACTGGTTGCAAGTGTCCCAGTAAAACACTGTTAATCCTTTTTCAACTACTTACAGACGCTTTATTAAGCCTGTACATCAGGCGACTTTTGAACACATTCTGGCAAAAGAAGGAATTTTTCATCATGAATAATTTCTCCATCTGTCACAATGTTTTCAACTTTTGTGAATAAATAAACTTTGATATTAAAGATATTTCTGTTAACTGCGTTTCAAAGTTTTCTGCTATATATTTATTGCATGGTAGGAAATGGTTTTAATAATACGAATATTTGACCATCCGGCAAAAAGAAGTATTTCAGTATCCCTGTTTTTGGTATCGAAAACAGGCCTGTCAGAGTGAGGGACATCAGTTGAGCTACAGTAGTACAGAGGTAGAGCGTTTGCCTCTTCTACCGAAGGTCCCGGGTTCGAATCCCGTGATGAGCGGGTTCTGCCTTTGGGATTTTTCCACACAAACGGCGCGAGTACTGGTTAAGTTTCCAGGAAGCAGACATCGAGCGTGATTAATATAAGCTTAAAGCTTGTTTCGCAATCGATGTAAAATAAATAAGTTTAAACTTAAACTTACAACTCTATGTGTATCCTCAGATATTATAGTTCAGCTAATTGATGACGAATAGAAACACAGCTCACAGTCGAAACCAGGTTTATATTCGCTTTCAATAAATCTTACTGCAACGTTAACATATATAACATCCCTTCCTGGTCTTAGGGTAAATCTCTATAAACGAAAGTATAATCATAGCATCGAGTTGTAAAACATGGTAACAAAAAGAGATATTGCTCAATATGAAAAGAAAAGGTCCTTTTGGCCCAATGTTTTCAAAATTCCTTTGCTACAGATACGACAAAATACGTTTGCATGTGGAAAGGTGCAACATAATTACAAACATGCATAGTCTGTTTTGTCCTTTAATTTTGTCGCGCAGACTGATCCGGGCCGACATATTCGTCTCATGGGGAATATAGATATAGAGTAATGATTCCTGAAACAGAAAATCTACAGAAGGCGAGAAGTGTCTATCCGAGTAAGCATGCGCGGCATGCTTAGGTACTTTACGCAGAGTCCACAATTTTGGTTTTCTCGCGGGACAGCTCATCTGGACCTATGAATGTCCTTATCAGACAGTACAGATCAGCGGTCTGCTCTGGATCTTCGCTGGTCACAAATGCCCTTATGTCGGTTTTGTTCTGACATGAACCATTTAGCTACTGTATAACACTGTTGTTTTTTAAACTCTAGTTTTCTTTTAAGATTGTTTAAAAGACATTAACATTGTCACAATATGTCGGTATAAGACGGAATAGAAAAAAAAGTCCATATTATCTTTTCTGTTCTGTTTTAGTTTGGTCGCCGTAGAAAACAATTCCAGAATATAATAAAAATTCTAACTGTGACATTTGTCTACGACAGCAACACACACAGTAACATTGTCACAATATGTCGGTATTAGACTGAATAGAAAAAAACAGTCTATATTATCTTTTCTGTTCTGTTTTAGTTTGGTCGCCTTAGAAAACAATTCCAGAATATAATGAAAATTCTAACAGTGACATTTGTATACGACAGCAACACACACAGTAACATTGTCACAATATGTCGGTATTAGACAGAATAGAAAAAAAAGTCTATATTATTTTTTCTGTTTTGATTTATTTTGGTCGCCGTAGAAAACAATTCCAGAATATAATTTGAAAGTTCTAACAGTGACATTTGTCTACGACAGCACCACACACTATATAATTATCCGCTTAACGAGCGGTGCACGCTATTTTGACAGCTATTGATTTATTCACAACATATATCGCTCACATTTCTACTATGACAAATCGGATTTATAGTAGGGGCATTTAGTTTGAGATAGTATTTCTTTTTTTCTGACACTATATTGGGATTCGCTTCGTTAGATATCCCTTATTGTCAGGCTTTTCCGGCTGTCTGTCTGTCTGTCTGTCTGTTTGTTTGTAAAGCGACGCTCCACAGCCCGAACCGACGGGCCGATTCCGGTGAAACTTGGTGAACAGGTGCCATACGGGCTCAGGGTGTGAGCGTTTGAGTTTCGTTGCTAAGGACCCACAATCAAGGCGAATCCGACGTCGCCTACCGGATTGTCCATTATTGTTCTGTTCAACAGATTATTGTGTTCTTTACTTTGATTGACAAGTGTCACATTTCAATTTGATGAATGTACAAACACCTATGATTGGTTTGACAAAAAAGGTGTTTAAACGTCACTTTCAACGATAATGCGGGTACATTACGGCGGTCAATTAGCATTTCCAGTTGTTTCATAGCTTTCTCGCACCAGTATGTCACTTAGCGTTCTACCAAAGCAACTGGCTACATTACCAGGTAGACAATTTTAAGCTCATTAGTGGAAAGACGAAGTGTCACTGGTCGCAATGACGTCTGGCAATGATCGAAAAGATACTTGGACAGGCCGTGACTCACACAGAAGATCTCTGGATCGACTGTCCTTTCTGAATAAACTACCGTCTCACGACTGTCAATGATCGAACAAATAGTTGGGCGGGCTGTGATTCACACACAAGATCCCCGGGCCGAATGTCTTTTCTGATTAATCTATCGCCTCAAGAAATACAAAGATCGAAAAACGACTTACAATGTAATGCCAGAGATAATAAGATCATATTCTAAAATGGGATATTGCTAATTCTACGAAACGGTGCACGCACAACTCTCGATACATCACTTGATTAATTTGGGTTTAACGTCGTGTTCCAACGGCATGTTGTGTCTATTCACCCTCAGCTGTCTGTATTACTTGCATTATATTATCAGTTGATTGGTCTTAAAGAGTCTGTCTTGTCATCAGCCGATAGTCAAAGTCGAAACACGTCTGGGGGACTCGTAATCTTGATGCATATTCGTACAATGAATACCTTCGCACAGACACCATATACTTCTGTAACGTGTACACCGGCGTTAAGCCATCGCGGGTCACCCATCCAGGTACTAACCGCGAAGAACGTTGCTTAACTTTACGAAAAGGTCAACCACTCTACCAACGTCGCTATAAAAGCCGGCTTCTACGACAAGGCCGTAGACGTGATATTTATACCTATAACCCGTTCCCATTACATTTCTCCCTCTTTTATCTTGACTTCGACCCGGCGTCACACCACTGAATACAAGCAGTATACCAGATGTAACATCACTGGGAACCATCGGTGTCCGGGTATGATGGTGATATCAACCCAAAATCCCACCGCTGCCAGCGCTGCCACCATTTGTAACGTGTACTGGCGTTGAGCCATCGCGGGTCACCCATCCAGATACTAACCGCGAAGAACGTTGCTTAACTTTACGAAAAGGTCAACCACTCTACCAACGTCGCTATAAAAGCCGGCTTCTACGACAAGGCCGTAGAAGTGATATTTATACCTATAACCCGTTCCCATTACATTTCTCCCTCTTTTATCTTGACTTCGACCCGAAGTCACACAACTGAACACAAGCAGTATACCAGATGTAACATCACTGGGAACCATCGGGGTCCGAGGATGATGGTGATATCAACCCAAAATCCCACCGCTGCCAGCGCTGCCACCATTTGTAACGTGTACTGGCGTTACGCCATCGCGGGTCACCCATCAAGATACTAACCGCGAAGAACGTTGCTTAGATTTATGAAAAGGTCAACCACTCTACCAATATCGCTAAAAAGCCGGCTTCTACGACAAGGCCGTAGAAGTGATATTTATACCTATAAACCGTTACCGTTACATTTCGATGTCAGCAATTGCAAGCAGTATAAACCCAAAATGAACGTTCTGACAAAATATTGGAATTGTAGTCCAATGGAGTTTTCTACCAGACCCCTTCATATAATCCCGTTACGGAGATAGAGTAGGATCCAAAAGCACGAAACATGACTCAACTATAATTAACAACCTGTTCAGTATTCAGTGTAACCCAACTGGCTGAAAAGCATAACGATACTTGATAACAAAACATCCAACGAAATCCATTGCTTGGGAAGATTGTGTGGAGTACTGGTGTGAGAAAACCAGGAAATGCATGAGTAGGTGAACTGGTCGCCGTGATCAAATCCAACGAAATCCAACGACCTTTTCATTCCTTTTCTATCAAACAAGAGTAATGCTTTATCCATCTACAGATTGTCGAAGGATTATATATATACTACATTCCAGAAGATTTCCTTAAGTACGAGTCGATGGCGAGACATGTAGAATTTCCAGGAATATATCAACTATAAATAGATATCACATACAAAATTAAAGCAGACGAATTTGAAAGTTCGGTGTCAAAAGGCGATGATCAGTTTTTCCCATTGTTTCAAACTCTATTCTGTATCATGCTCTCATTTAACCCTTTACTTCATATAGACGCTTTCTGACGCCTCTGCAGCAGACGGCTTTTTGAAAACATAGTGACAAAAGAAGAAATTGCTCAAAACGAGCAATTTCTCCTTTTGCCACAATGTTTTCAACTTTTAGTCATAGGTTATACATTCAAGATTAAACAAATATACAACGGAAATGATATAAAGTGTTTTACTGACTTTCTTCCCTTTGGAA
Source organism: Serripes groenlandicus (assembly GCA_031761405.1). Classification (NCBI taxonomy): domain Eukaryota; kingdom Metazoa; phylum Mollusca; class Bivalvia; order Cardiida; family Cardiidae; genus Serripes; species Serripes groenlandicus. The sequence goes on along the minus strand of JASEVX010000006.1, from coordinate 6,116,977 downwards.
GACATAATATACAAAGTAATTAAAAATAGTTGAAAAAATTGTGGCGAAAGGAATAGAATGCTCCTTTTGAGCAATTTCTCCTTTTGCCACAATGTTTTCAAAAGTCGTTTGCTGCAAATGCATCAAAATGCGTCTGCATGTGGGAAATTGTAGACTGGGTTTTATTATTAACAAGACCAAGTTAAGTCGACCTAAGACATAATTTAACTCTACCCTACAAACAACGAATCTGTCATATACGACTGACGACTTTAAAAACATTTAGACATCTTATCCAAAAAATAGCCGAGCCCCGGTAGCTCAGTCGGTAGCGACGCGGGCTGTCAATCCAGGGGTTGTGAGTTCGAATCCTGGCTCGGCCAACTTTCTATCCGATGATTGACAAAAGTCAATGCGACATGCGTCATTCGTCTTCCACCAAGTCTATGTGGAAAGGCAGCCAATTGCTTGGGAAGATTGTTGTGTGGAGTACTGGTGTGAGAAAACCAGGAAATGCACGAGTAGGTGAACTGGCCGCCGTGATATAACTGAGAAATTGTTAAAAACGGCGTTAAACCCCAATCAATCAAAATCCAAAAAAAATAGAAACAAAATAACTAGAAATGAATGTTCTGTCAGCTGTTTAAACAAGGCAGCGTGCGGAAAACGGTTAATGAGTATCTTATGAGAGAAGGAGGATCAATAAACTATTACTAGAAATTATCAGCTACTTTGAAATAAAAATAACTTCTGATAAATATCCTATTAAAACAAAGCATTTATTGAACTGACGGGAGAAAACAACTCAAATATAGATCCCTTTGCCCAACGAGCTGTGCAAGCCAGTTTGACAGATCGCGATTGATTTATTTACATGATAACGGTGACATTTCTGTGTTTGACATATCATTATCGATTTCGGAGAACAACTAGGACTATTTATCACATGGTTCAAGAAATAGAGAAGACTTTCTTTGAGGGTGTTTTATTTACGTAGTTCAGATAGGTCGTGTAATCCACAAATGGACGCATTCAGACACATCTATGGCAGAATTGTAAACATATTTTTTCCTTTTGCCACAATGCTTTCAATTCTCTTTAAAGCGACTGAAATCCAGATGGCACGGAAAAAAAAAAAAAAAATTCGAATTCTCCCTAAATGTTATTCTTTATGTTATCATAGAAAATGTATCGTTTTTTATCAATAAAGTGAACTTGAGTCGTTTTCAATTGTCCCGATGAAGGGGTTTCCTATTTAAAAATACTTACCCCGTTACTGACAGGGTAGAATTTGCGATGGAAAAAGTATCGAAAACAAGAAAATCTCACCGATTATAGGGGTATGTAATATGTCAGTTATCATATTTTAATGCCCCAAATACAAAAATAACACTTATTTTCTTAAAATTGGTAATTTTATTTCTTTTCGACAGTTGGGTATCTGGAGTTCAGTCGCTTTAATAATTAAACGCTCGTGCATGGAGATTTTCACATTTTTGCCAAAATGCTTTTTTAGTCGTCTGCTGCAGAAATGTTTTATGTGGGAAAGGGATGTTAATGACTCAACCAGAGTGGGCATCATTAACTCTTTCAGCGCCGAATTGTTTAAAGTAGACTCTTCCATATTCAAATTCGGGCGTCTCTCCATTACTCATGTAATCAAAGTTTAGACAATTTGGATAACTAACAGACAAACAATGCTGATTTCAGGTGAGACAGCTCGTTACGAGCTGACTCACCTGAATCAGTATTGTTTGCAAAAAAACCTCAATATTGCCTTTGGCGCTGAAAGAGTTAATTAAAGGTAACATTGGTGACTACATCTAGTGCGGCTACCTTACCCGTGTCTTTTAAAACGATGCGTTTAAGTATATGTAACATATAGAGGGATAGTGAAGATTCTGATGAGACTGTGAGGATTATATACAAGCTAATCCGAGTATGTATTGATCGCTGATGCTTCAGGACCCCAACCTGCTAGACGCGGCTCATATATCATCAACCATAGTGAACACCTTCTTTATACTCGCTATGTCAGTCGTCCCACGAGAAAACCAACGCTGCTCATATATCATTAACCATAGTGAACATCTTCTTTATACTCGCTATATGTGTCGCCCCACGAGAAAACCAACGCTGCTCATATATCATTAACCATAGTGAACATCTTCTTTATACTCGCTATATAAGTCGTCCCACGAGAAAACCAACGCTGCTCATATATCATTAATCATAGTAAACATCTTCTTTATACTCGCTATGTCAGTCGTCCAACGAGAAAACCAACGCTGCTTATATATCATTAACCATAGTGAACATCTTCTTTATACTCGCTTTTTGAGTCATCCCACGAGAAAACCAACATTGTGAACTCTGCGTAAAGCATAGACTCTGCTCATATCTTCTTTATACTCGATATATGAAACGTCTCACGAGAAAACCAACGCTGCTCATATATCATTAACCATAGTGAAAACCTTCTTTATACTCGCTTTTTGAGTCATCCCACGAGAAAACCAACATTGTGGACTCTGCGTAAAGCATAGACTCTGCTCATATCCTCTTTATACTCGATATATGAAACGTCTCACGAGAAAACCAACGCTGCTCATATATCATTAACCATAGTGAACACCTTCTTTATACTCGCTATACATAAGTCGTCCCACGAGAAAACCAACAATGTGGACTCTGCGTAAAGTATAGACCCGGATCAGTGTAAGCATTACGCGCGGGCTAACCAGGACAGACACTTTTCGCTGTCTGTGGTTTTTCTGTTTCAGGAAGCATTACTCTATACCTCGATCTCCCTGAGACGGAGTGTGTCGGCCCGGATTAGCCTCCGCGGACTGCGCAGGCTGATATGGGTCAATTCATTACGCCGAGTCCATAATGTTGGTTTTCTCGCGGGACGGTCCATGTATGTTTGCTGTAGCCTTGTCTACATTATATTTAGATATTTCTTAATTTCTGAAGAATCCAAACTACACTAATAGGGGTAAGATATTCATGTATGTGTTTACGTCAAGCCAAGCATGCACAAGTTTATACATCTAATACAAATTAAAAATCCAGCCACATGATTAAAGCTATGTAAATTCATAAAATATGCCTTTGAAAAAAGAAATAGTGACATTCCTCCGTGAGGTTTTACACGATAACATAAACAGAAAAATATGTTCTCTAAGTCAATTATTTTCAATATTTTCTCGAATAACATTCTATAGAATTATATTGTGCTTAACTAGAATATATGTCACTAGGAAACTGAATTTGTATTTGTAACAATGATGTACTTATTTTGTACGAGTTGAACATAAAGTATCTATGTTCAACTGGTATCCGTTACGCCAAATAAGTGACAATAGACATGTATAAAGATACCTACAAACTTGCTGTGAGGATGTGTTAAACTGGATTTCGGTCATAATGATTACTTGTGAATCCTTTCCGACTTGCAGATGCATTTTGACGCGATATAAATATTATATATAGAGGTATTTTTCAACTTGTATATTGCAGATTTGTCGTATGTGTGAAAGAATTAGATAGGTGGACGAAATCTCGACAGACTAGGGATGACATACAAGAGTAAATTAATCGTAAATGTTCGTGTATTTCCGTCATATTATACACGACGATATCAGCAAAGGTATAATATAATGCTTGCATGTACTACATATACCTCCTTTACATAATGCGGCAGATTGACCCAACACACCGAGCACTCGGACATGTCCTAGCTGAATCGTCCAATCAAATTACAGCTTTTAACCCTTTCCCTCATATAGACGTTTTCTGACGCCTCTGCAGCAAACGGCTTTTTAAACACATAGTGACAAAAGAAGAAATTGCACAAAACGTGCAATTTCTCCTTTTGCCACAATGTTTTCCACTTTTTGTCATAGGTTATCCATTGAATTATGGAGATTTTCTATGTTTTGACAAAAGACAAAATATGTTCAAAGTCGTCTGCTGCAGAATTGTCGTATGAGGGAAAGGGTTAACAAGCACACGTCCGTAATGCTCAATGTAATAAAACAATCCGAAATTATTGTCAAAGTTGTTGCGATTTAGCACATATTTAGATAAAGATGTTTGATTTGCTTGTATATATTATAGTTGAATTGAATAACTGTGTTATTGTTTCACTGTTGTAACGTGTATGGGTCGATGAGCAATACTATATTTAAACAATGATCATAAATTGACATTTGGACTACATTGTCCGATGCTTATGAATTCGATCGCAACATGATTGGTTAAACAACTGGAAATCACTATGAATCGGCTTGGTTATAAACAATGTAAAGTTTAAACTTATTTATTTTACATTCGATTGCGAAACAAGCTTTAAGCTTATATTAATCACGCTCGATGTCTGCTTCTGGAAACTTAACCAGTACTCGCGCTGTTTGTGTGGAAAAATCCCAAACGCAGAACCGCTCATCACGGGATTCGAACACGGGACCATTGGTACAAGAGGCCAATAAACAATGTACGATAATGTTAAACAAAGGTTCACATGCTATACAAGCCTACACAAGTATCGCTTAGCCTATATAGCAATCTAACACAGCTATAACTCAATATCAACGACAGTGGAGTCTTATATCTCATTGGGTGCCAGCACTTGCTATTTCTCAAGAGCCGAGCCTCGGTAGCTGAGTCTGTCAATCCAGGGGTTGCAAGTTCGAATCCCAGCTCGGCCAACATTCTTTCCGAGTTGACAAAAGTCACTGTGACCTGCGTCATTCGTCTTTTCACCAATGTGCTGTTTAACAGTCTATGTGGAAAAGTAGCCAGTTGCTTGGAAAGTATGTTGTGTGGTGTACTGGTGTGGGGAAACCAGGAAACGCATGAGTATGGGAACTGGTCGCCGTGATATGACTGAAGAATTGTTGAAACGGCGTTAAACCCCGATCAATCAATCAATCAATATTTCTCAGATGAACAGTAAACTTTTCGCCAAACCACAACACTCAACCTAGATATCAATTCACAAATCAAACCGACTCGATTTAACCGAAATTAATAACCAGCCGTTATATTAAATTGCATTTGAATCGACCAGAAGCCAACTAAGCCAGTCCGCATACATTCGCGGTATTTATACTAATCGAGGCTCGTTAAAGCATAGATGGAACCCCGTGAAAAATGAGCGCGAACACATTTTAGGTCAAATTACGCTAAATACATCCGCTGACTTGCTATAGTCCCTAAGAAAACCTTTGTTTGTGTAGAAATGAGTGTATTACCATCACCAGAATGTATTGAATATATGACATTGAGTTTAATGCGTTGTGAATGTGTATAGGATGCACTGAAAGTGCCAATGAAATGTAGAACTAACAGTGGATTATACATATATGTGACAGAGCTTCAGTGAAAGCAAATTAGCCATGTTTTAAAATCCTTATTAGACACTCAACACCTATGTTGTGTGTACTCAAAACAAGCCTTGTTTAAGTATATATACGAGAGATATTAGGTACAGTGAATTAGAATCAAGCATCACCTCATAAAGGTTTATAAGGGAAAATAATTGTTATATTACTTATTTTCTTTATGAATTTCTATAGAAATGCAACTTTAACATACAAAAAATAAAGCACACACATCCTCGTTCTCTGTAAAATCTATCTTTAATCTCGGGGTTCTATAAACGTGTCAGATGATCCTTGTACCTTATTTCCGTGTCGTGCAATTCCATCCGGCAAATGTCACTGATGGATTGGATATTTCCGGTATGAAATCCGCCTACTCCTGTGGTGCTTTGATCCTTTACCACATACGACGCACATGCGCAGCAGACTACGTTGGAAATGTTTTGGTGAACAAAAGAAAAATATTTTTAAATAAAAATATGATTATTTGATAAAAGAGGAAAATTGCTCTTAACTCTTTCAGCGCCAAAGGCAATATTGAGCTTTTTGCAAACAATACAGATTCAGGTGAGTCAGCTCGTAACTAGCTGTCTCACCTGAAATCTGCATTGTTTGGCTGTGAGTTATAACAATATTCCAAAAATCCTCATAACATGAAAATAGAGTCGTCCGAGTTTGAACATGGAAGAGTCTACTTTAAACAATTCGGCGCTGAAAGAGTTAATGCGAATTTTCTCCATTTGCTACAATGCTTTCAATGTTGTCTGCCGAATATGTGTAAAAATGTTTTTTTCAATGTAGCAAAGGGTGAGTTCAGTTATAGCTGACTCAAGTCATATTGCATTTCCGAATGATGTCTTAAATTTTCTGTTAGAATATAACCTATCTGTAGTACATTTAAATCTTTTAACACGCAAAGTTGTTTTGTGTGTGTGTGTGTGTGTGTGTGTGTGTGTGTGTGTTTGTAATCATTTCTGAGATATGACGTACACTATATACTGTTAACCCTTTCCCTCATACGACAATTCTGCAGCAGTCGACTTCGAACGTATTTTGTCAAAACATAGAAAATCTCCACAATTGAATGGATAACCTATGACTAAAAGTGGAAAACATTGTGGCAAAAGGAGAAATTGCACGTTTTGTGCAATTTCTTCTTTTGTCACTATGTTTTCAAAAATCCGTCTGCTGCAGAGGCGTCAGAAAGCGTCTATTTGAAGTAAAGGGTTAAATGAGAGCATGATACAGAATAGAGTCTGAAACACAGTGGCAAAATGGAAAAACTGATCAACGAGCATAATGATATTTGCGACTCGTGTAGATCGAGACCAAGCGTTGCGACCATTTTTGGCCGGATTGCTCTAGCAATTCCGATCTATATATTGGCGATGTCCGTCCGCCTGTCCGTCTGTCCGTCAACATTTTGGTTAAAGTTTCAAGTTGAGGCAAAATATCAGCACTGGAAAGGGTTACAAACTTGAAACTTTGCCTGAAGGTAACAAGTAACAAGTTCTATTGATTTCTATGGTTACTTTGACCTTGACCTTGGTTTGTCGATTTTCAAGGTCAAATTGGCGACAATCCGACATTACCGTCTTCATCGGTTTCTTGTTACTGTATGTCGTGTAAGGATAGCTCAGTTGGTAACGACTGTGTTTATGGATTAAGGGGGAAAACGAGTACCAATCCCGTCTTGGCCATGCATTCTTTTAGATTATTGACATAATTCACTGTGACAAATATCATTCGTCTTCCACTAATGTGATGACAGTCTATGTGGGAAGGTCGTCAGTTACACGGTAAATGCATGATTACGTGAATATATGGGCCGCCGTTCTCTTTCTAAACAAGAAATATCTTTAAAAAAGATAAACGGCGATCAATATGAGTAAACACTAAGAAATGGAACATGCGCATATTATTTGATATTTTGTCTTACTTATTAGAATGACAGAAAACAACGTTAAATATGTAATATTTGTTTTATTTATATACTTTTGTTTTGATATAAATGAAAGAGAGCTTGCCTCTGCCGCGAAGCGAACCACAGACCTTTCAGACATTATTCATTAAATACAACATTTGATTGGTCTACAAGCTAGATCATTTGTTTAATATCTAGGTCAACACCCTCGTTAACCGTCTATCGCCGTACAAACCAATGCTAATGTTGATAGCGGCGTCAAACTCTAATCAATCAAGCAATGATCCTTGCTCTACACTGTTCGTCAAACACAGACAGTTAATCCTTGCCCACATACAACACATCTGCAGCAGACGACTTTGAAAACTTGTTTCAATGTTGTAACGTGTATGGGTCGATGAGCAATACTATATTTAAACAATGATCATACATTGACATTTGAACTACTTTGTCCGATACTTATGAATTCGATCGCAAAATGATTGGCTAAACAACTGGAAATCACTATGAATCGGCTTGGTTATAAACAATGTAAAGTTTAAACTTATTTATTTTACATTCGATTGCGAAACAAGCTTTAAGCTTATATTAATCACGCTCGATGTCTGCTTTCTGGAAACTTAACCAGTACTCGCGCCGTTTGTGTGGAAAAATCCCAAAGGCAGAACCCGCTCATCACGGGATTCGAACACGGGACCTTTGGTACAAGAGGCCGATAAACAATGTACGATAATGTTAAACAAAGGTTCACATGCTATACAAGCCTACACAAGTATCGCTTAGCCTATATAGCAATCTTACACAGCTATAACTCAATATCAACGGCAGTGGAGTCTTATATCTCATTGGGGTGCCAGCACTTGCTATTTCTAAAGAGCCGAGCCCCGGTAGCTCAGTCGTTTGCGACGCGTGCTGTCAATCCAGGGGTTGTGATTTCGAATCCCACATCGGCCAACATTCTTTCCAACGTTTGACAAAATTCACTGTGACCTGCGTCATTCGTCTTTCACCAATGGGCTGTTTAACAGTCTATGTGGAAAAGTAGCCAGTTGCTTGGAAAGTATGTTGTGTGGTGTACTGGTGTGGGGAAACCAGGAAACGCATGAGTAGGTGAACTGGTCGCCGTGATATGAAAACGGCGTTAAACCCCAATCAATCAATCAATCAATATTTCTCAAGATGAACCAGTAAACTGTTCGCCTAACCACAAGACTCAACCTAGATATCAATTCACAAATCAAACCGACTCGATTTAACCGAATTAATAACCAGCCGTTATATTAAATTGCATTTTAATCGACCAGAAGCCAACTAAGCCAGTCCGCATACATTCGCGGTATTTATACTAATCGAGGCTCGTTAAAGCATAGGATGGAACCCCGTGAAAAATGAGCGTGAACACATTTTAGGTCAAATTACGCTAAATACATCCGCTGACTTGCTATAGTCCCTAAGAAAACCTTTGTTTGTGTAGAAATGAGTGTATTACCATCACCAGAATGTATTGAATATATGACATTGAGTTTAAATGCATTGTGAATGTGTATAGGATGCACTGAAAGTGCCAATGAAATGTAGAACTAACAGTGGATTATACATATATGTGACAGAGCTTCAGTGAAAGCAAATTAGCCATGTTTTAAAATCCTTATTAGACACTCAACACCTATGTTGTGTGTACTCAAAACAAGCCTTGTTTAAGTATATATACGAGAGATATTAGCTACCGATTAAGGAATTGCAAGAACGAATCACAACTTTAAAGGTTGGTGTCCGTTATTTATTGCAATTCCTTAATCGGTACTTACCGAGCAGGGAAAAAATTATTTTATTTAAATAATTAAATTATGAAAGTTTTCTCACTACAGTGAATTAGAATCAAGCATCACCTCATAAAGGTTTATAAGGGAAAACAATTGTTATATTTACTTATTTTCTTTATGAATTTTTATAGAAATGCAACTTTAACATACAAAAAATAAAGCACACACATCCCCTCGTTCTCTGTAAAATCTATCTTTAATCTCGGGGTTCTATAAACGTGTCAGATGATCCTTGTACCTTATTTCCGTGTCGTGCAATTCCATCCGGCAAATGTCACTGATGGATTGGATATTTCCGGTATGAAATCCGCCTCCTCCTGTGGTGCTTTGATCCTTTACCACATACGACGCATGCGCTGCAGACTTTGTTGGAAATGTTTTGGTGAACAATAAAAAAATAGTTCTAAATAAAAATATGATTATTTGATAACAGAGGAACATTGCTCTTAACTCTTTCAGCGCCAAAGGCAATATTGAGCTTTTTGCAAACAATACAGATTCAGGTGAGTCAGCTCGTAACGAGCTGTCTCACCTGAAATCTGCATTGTTTGGCTGTGAGTTATAACAATATTCCAAAAATCCTCATAACATGAAAATAGAGTCGTCCGAGTTTGAACATGGAAGAGTCTACTTTAAACAATTCGGCGCTGAAAGAGTTAATGCGAATTTTCTCCATTTGCTACAATGCTTTCAATGTTGTCTGCCGAATATGTGTAAAAATGTTTTTTTCAATGTAGCAAAGGGTGAGTTCAGTTATAGCTGACTCAAGTCATATTGCATTTCCGAATGATGTCTTAAATTTTCTGTTAGAATATAACCTATCTGTAGTACATTCAAATATTTTAACACGCAAAGTTGTTTTGTGTGTGTGTGTGTGTGTGTGTGTGTGTTTGTAATCATTTCTGAGATATGACGTACACTATATACTGTTAACCCTTTCCCTCATACGACAATTCTGCAGCAGTCGACTTCGAACGTATTTTGTCAAAACATAGAAAATCTCCACAATTGAATGGATAACCTATGACTAAAAGTGGAAAACATTGTGGCAAAAGGAGAAATTGCACGTTTTGTGCAATTTCTTCTTTTCTCACTATGTTTTCAAAAAGCCGTCTGCTGCAGAGGCGTCAGAAAGCGTCTATATGAAGTAAATGGTTAAATGAGAGCATGATACAGAATAGAGTCTGAAACACAGTGGCAAAATGGAAAAACTGATCAACGAGCATAATGATATTTGCGACTCGTGTAGATCGAGACCAAGCGTTGCGACCATTTTTGGCCGGATTGCTCTAGCAATTCCGATCTATATATTGGCGATGTCCGTCCGCCTGTCTGTCTGTCCGTCAACATTTTAGCTAAAATATCAGGTTGAGGCAAAATCTCAGCACTGGAAAGGGTTACAAACTTGAAACTTTGCCTGAAGGTAACAAGTAACAAGTTCTATTGATTTCTATGGTTACTTTGACCTTGACCTTGGTTTGTCAATTTTCAAGGTCAAATTGGCGACAATCCGGCCTTACCGTCTTCATCGGTTTCTTGTTACTGTATGTCGTGTAAGGATAGCTCAGTTAGTAACGACTGTGTTTGTGGATTAAGGGGGAAAACGAGTACCAATCCCGTCTTGGCCATGCATTCTTTTAGATTATTGACATAATTAACTGTGACAAATATCATTCGTCTTCCACTAATGTGATGACAGTCTATGTGGGAAGGTCGTCAGTTACACGGTAAATGCATGATTACGTGAATATATGGGCCGCCGTGCTCTTTCTAGACAAGAAATATCTTTAAAAAAGATAAACGGCGATCAATATGAGTAAACACTAAGAAATGGAACATGCGCATATTATTTGATATTTTGTCTTACCTATTAGAATGACAGAAAACAACGTTAAATATGTAATATTTTTTTTATTTATATACTTTTGTTTTGATATGAATGAAAGAGAGCTTGCCTCTGCCGGGAAGCGAACCACAGACCTTTCAGACATTATTCATTGAATACAACATTTGATTGGTCTACAAGCTAGATCATTTGTTTAATATCTAGGTCAAAACCCTCGTTAATCGTCTATCGCCGTACAAACCAATGCTAATGTTGATAGCGGCGTCAAACTCTAATCAATCAAGCAATGATCCTTGTTCTACACTGTTCGTCAAACACAGACAGTTAATCCTTGCCCACATACAACAAATCTGCAGCAGACGACTTTGAAAACATAGTGACAAAAACCTGGAAAATCTCCGTAAAAGATAGCTTAATTGTTAAATAAAGTTGAAAACATTGTGGCCAAGGAGAAATTGCTCATCATGTTCACCCTTGGCCACAATGTTTTCAAAATTTGTCTGCTGCTATTGCGTCAAAATGCGTCTGCTGCTCTTGCGTCAAAATTCGTCTGCTGCTATTGCGTCAAAATTCATCTGCTGCTATTGCGTCAAAATTCGTCTGCTGCTATTGCGTCAAAATTCGTCTGCTGCTATTGCGTCAAAATTCGTCTGCTGCTATTGCGTCAAAATGCGTCTGTTGCTATTGCGTCAAAATAAGTCTGCAGGTGGGAAAGGGTTAAACAAAAACTTCTTGAAAACAGTTTGTTCTACACTTGGTACAGACTGTATACCAAGATATGTGTTATTCTGGAGCACATCTCGAGGTCTTGGCGTGAAACGGTTGTAACTAAAAACCTATTTTGAAAACCCTGGATTAGGGGCAATTTTTGACCCCTTTTTAAACAATGTAGATTTAGGTGCCATTGCTCAGAACGAGCAATGACATCTAAATTTCCATTGTTTACCAAGAAAAATGATTTAACGCTTGTAAAGATTTTATGATGAGGTGATTAACCTTGGTAACAAAAATACCTATTTTAGTTACAACCGTTTCACGCCAAGCCTCAATCTCCTATATGTTGTTTTATACAATTATAGACTTTTCAGCTGTTATACATGATGTGATATGCACCAAAAAAATCAATATTGATTTTTATGGTACATTGTACATATCAACATCATGTATAACAGCTGAAAAGTCCATAACTGTTTTATTATATAACTTTGTGTTAAGTGCATCTTTATCTTCCATAATTATTTGCATTTCTTCCTCCGAAAGGTTCGCAAAGTGCGTTGGTGGCGGTTCATTTTCCATTTTGACAGTTATTGTCGTTTGGAAACACAGGGAATGGTCAATGGAAGTGAAACGCTTGATTGCATTTAATCATGATCATCCGAACGAGCTTCGGAAGTTTCCGTGGTCATTCGGAACGCGCCTCGGAAAATTCCGTAGCGTACGGATAAAGGCGAAGGATATTAATAGGCGGTTCGTGGGATTCTCCGGTCTTCCCCTGTTACTATTTATAAAACTGGTGCATATCAGAAAAAACGGTGCATATCGCAAGATATTTTTTCTAAAAAGTTACTTTTTAGCCAATGAAAAAGCGTCTATTTATAGGTTATATAATAAAATAAGTTATTGACCACTCGTTGGACCGAGCGAAGCACCGAGCGCAGCACCGTGCGCAAAGGAACGAGGTCCAATGATTGTGTTCCAAAGTGCGGGATCAATATCACGTTTACTGTATACTTCAATATCATGAATACTTTCAATGTATTGTTTACCACGATTGACAGCTGCTTTGTGTGGAATGCTGTAATTGTAGTTTCTAATAGCTAAAACACACATTCATGTTTGCGAAGTAATATTAATCACGTTCATTTTAAACAAGCATATGATCTATTCTACACCACGTTCGCTTCGAAAAGAAATACAGGTTTGTTCCGTTTCATTAAAAACATATTTGTTATAATTGCTTGTTTACAGTGGCAAAACATAACTGTAACTTTCCAATAATGATAATAGTGGTTTTTTTCCTGTCACCCATTATTATTGAAAACAGTCATTAAACAAAATATGTAGTAGTGTACCAATTTTAATGTTTACAACAATAAAATACATATGGTATACAATGTATCACATCTCCTTATTTTGAATAATGTAACGAAATAGTTCAATGACGTCACATTACCATATTTGGTCTCGTATTTGCCAAAATCCGGATTCAAATTAGGCGTGTTGTAGGCTACTTGCGAATATATTATGCTTGATTTTTCACCGGAAGATGTACCGGTATATGATAAATCTAACTCCTTTGTGTAGCATACCATATCTATGACAACATTACAAATGGAATAGTATTGTTTCATTTTTTATAGCTTCTACGAAATATATATGAGCCACGTTTCGTGAAAACCGACAGTGTGGTTGTTGATTTTTAAATCAACGACAATTACAATCAAATAGCTAATGTGTAGAAGTGGTTTTAAGTCCTATCTGGTTTCCATAGTCTAACTCGCTAAATGTACAACAATATGGTGAACAGATAAAAACCCGATCAGACGGAGAGCATGGATGTGAATGTTACTCTGGATCGTCGCAGGTCACCGAGTTCGAACGGACGGTGTTTGTATGACGTAGCAGATACCTCCCTGTAAATGGAACTATTCTATCAAATAAATAAGACTTATCAAAACTTAGACGTACGAAGCATTTATTTGCCAGACATGTTTGGCAGGAAGGTTAATATATCTTGCCTATAAAGTACAGTTCCAGTGACAAGTGATATATTATTTTGTATATCTTACAATGCTTACATGGCGAAAACCCATTATCTTTAATACAATTCAGGGTAGCATTTCTAATTCAAGGCACTTAGCCATTGACAGATATCATTTCCATCATCTTGTTGTAAACCTTTTGACTGGTGTAACCGATTTGGTGAATCTTGTGCCACCAGTACAGGGCGGGCCTAGTCAGAACATCCGTGCTGTCTGCTCTATACTGTACGGAGCGAGCCCAGCCAGGACACCCTTGCTGTCTGCACAGGCTTTTTACTGTACGGAGCGAGCCCAGCCAGGACACCCTTGCTGTCTGCTCTATACTGTACAGAGCGAGCCCAGCCAGGACACCCTTGCTGTCTGCACAGGCTTTTTACTGTACAGAGCGAGCCCAGCCAGGACACCTTTGCTGTCTGCACAGGCTTTTTACTGTACAGAGCGAGCCCAGCCAGGACACATTTGCTGTCTGCACAGGCTTTTTACTGTACAGAGCGAGCCCAGCCAGGACACTCTTGCTGTCTGCTCTATACTGTTTGCTGCTTAACTCGAAAACAATTTATCTTGTTATTCCTAAAATTGTCTCCTTCCAAAGGAATAGATAGATCAGTCTGTATTTCAGCACTAAAATGGTTTAAATTGGGAGCATAATCCAGCAAGACACGATTGGAGAAAGAGTTGAAAATATTTTGGCAAAAGGAGAAATTGTACATCAAGAGCATTTTCTCTTTTTGCCACACTTTTTTGAACATCCGTCGGTTGCAGAGAGGTCAGATAACGTCTGTATGTGGGAAAGGGTCAAGCATAGCACATTCCATGAAAACACACGTACGCAATAATGCTACGATTAACTATATGTGTACAAAGGTCACGAGCAGGTCAATAGTCTCGATTTAGTTGTGAGCCGAATGACACGAAACCTAATTTTGAATATTTTAATAAAACGATTGGCTCCTTTTCCTCATAAACTGTTAGTCCATTGGTGAAAGACGAATGAGGTGTATCGGATTGTCTTAAATTGGCAAACGTCGGGAAGAATGTGAGTCGACCTGGTGTTCGAACTAAAAACTCATGGATTGACAGCTCCTGTCGCTACTGACTGATCTATCTGGGATCGGCTCGCATTCAATACAAATACATGTTGACATCATATTAGTATACACGTTTACATCATATTAGTTTACATCATATTAGTATACATGATTACATCATATCAGTATACATGCTTACATCATATTAGTACACATGTTTACATCATATTAGTATACATGCTTACATCATATTAGTACACATGTGTGTACAGAGGTCAAAATCAGGTGAATGATGTTCGTTTATATTCCGGTTTCAAAGTGTCAATTAACACCTGAGCCAAGTCACACGCAACCCGACTGCGAATAGATTGAAAGAGATGGCTTTACGTCCAATTTGCATGCTAACGTAGGCGATTCGGAACGATTATGTCCCGTGATTTGTTTCCCAGCCTGACTGTGTGAAAACGCATGAAACATCCCGATTAAACTGCGCCAGGCCGCCTATTGAACTGAATCTTCTCTGGTTTTAAAGACCCGATGGTAAATGTTCGCGTGACGAGGTTTTGTATAATACTTACATAACGAGTTGGGGCAGATGTTACATCTATATTATGATTGACAATTTAACAAGCTTGTTTGATGTTATGTTTTCTGAATTGACAATTATATCTATTAATTGTTGTTATTAATTATCCAATTTTCCACTAGTTTAACGTAAGTCGCGACTGGATATGTGGGGTCTTAATTCATCAGTACATAGTGAGTACTAAGACGACTTTGGGGTTGAACACATCAGCCCACAGTGAGTACTCAGACGATTTTAGGGTTGAATACATCAGCCCACAGTGAATACTCAGACGATTTTGGGGTTGAACACATCAGCCCACAGTGAATACTCAGACGATTTTGGGGTTGAACACATCAGCCCACAGTAAATACTCAGACGATTTTAGGGTTGAATACATCAGCCCACTGTGAATACTCAGACGATTTTAGGGTTGAACACATCAGCCCACAGTGAATACTCAGACGATTTTAGGGTTGAACACATCAGCCCACAGTGAATACTCAGACGATTTTAGGGTTGAACACATCAGCCCACAGTGAATACTCAGACGATTTTGGGGTTGAACACATCAGCCCACAGTGAATACTCAGACGATTTTAGGGTTGAACACATCAGCCCTCGGTGAATACTCAGACGATTTTAGGGTTGAACACATCATCCCTCAGTGAATACTCAGACGATTTTAGGGTTGAACACATCAGCCCTCAGTGAATACTCAGACGATTTTAGGGTTGAACACATCAGCCCACAGTGAATACTCAGACGATTTTGGGGTTGAACACATCAGCCCACAGTGAATACTCAGACGATTTTAGGGTTGAACACATCAGCCCTCAGTGAATACTCAGACGTTTTTAGGGTTAAACACATCAGCCCACAGTGAATACTCAGACGATTTTAGGGTTGAACACATCAGCCCACAGTGAATACTCAGACGATTTTAGGGTTGAACACATCAGCCCACAGTGAATACTCAGACGATTTTAGGGTTGAACACATCAGCCTACAGTGAATACTCAGCCGATTTTAGGGTTGAACACATCAGCAGTCACACCAGTCTTAATGCATCAGCCCACAGTGAATACTCAGACAAGCCCCACTAGGTTTATGCCAATTTGTCTTCAAAGTGAAACCCGTACGTACGTCGCTCAACGTGGTCCCTGTATTTTTTTACCGCGTAAAATGAGCCGTCCCTCGAGAAAACCAACATTATGGCCTATGCGTAATGTATCGACCCAGATCAGCCTGCGCAGTCCGCGCAGACTGATCCGGGCCGACACATTCCGTCTCAAGGAGATAGAGGTATAGAGTAATGATTCCTGAAACAGAACATCCAGTCGAGACGAACAGTGTCTTCCCGGGTAAGCCTGCGCGGCATGCTTAGGCTGATCCGGGTCGATACTTTACGCAATGTTGGTTTTCTCGCGAGACGGCTCATATGTCTTCAAAGTGAAATCCGGTGTTTCATTAACCCTTTCCCTCATATATACGCTTTCTGACGCCTCTGCAGCAGACGGCTTTTTGAAAACATAGTGACAAAAGAAGAAATTGCACAAAACGTGCAATTTCTCCTTTTACCACAATGTTTTCCACTTTTAGTCATAGGTTATCCATTCAATTATGGAGATTTTCTATGTTTTGACAAAATATGTTCAAAGTCGTCTGCTGCAGAATTGTCGTATGAGGGAAAGTGTTAAGACCGTACACCGCTGAATGTGGTCCCTGTATTATTTTACCGCGTAAAATGTTTTAATCTGTTTCGCAGCAGGCAACAATATTCGATGACATAACCCTGATTTTGATGGATATGACAGTTGACGCTTCTGTAGCAAACGACGTTCAGCTCACCTGATCACTAAGTATTATGCCTGAACAATTGTGAACCACCGTTCGTCGTCCCTCAGCAAACATGTCTGTCATTTAACATGGCTTCTGTTAAACACATTTTTTTTTCTGAAACCAATGTGCATATATATCAATCAAATGTTACATGAAAGTTCCCTTTGATGGTCCCCTTTCAATACAATGCAATGCAGGATATGGATGCTATTGCAACCAAAAGGAAACGAGTGTTCGTTGAAATAATGTGTGCGTGTTTCACAATCAAGAAGTATCCGTTGAAATAATGTGTGCGTGTTTCACAATCAAGAAGTATTCGTTGAAATAACGTGTGGGTGTTTCACAATCAAGAAGTCTTCGTTAAAATAACGTGTACGTGTTTCACAATCAAGAAGTGTTCGTTGAAATAATGTGTGCGTGTTTTACCACCAAGAAGTGTTCGTTGAAATAACGTGTGCGTGTTTTACCACCAAGAAGTGTTCGTTGAAATAACGTGTGCGTGTTTCACAATCAAGAAGTATTCGTTGAAATAACGCGTGCGTGTTTCACAATCAAGAAGTATTCGTTGAAATAACGTGTGCATGTTTCACAATCAAGAAGTCTTCCTAGAGCGAACAACAACAACGATATCTTTAGCCATCGTACAAGGAAGAAAACGATGTCGTGGTGGAGAGGCTACTTTAGTTTTCCTTATATGAAACTACTCGAAATTGTGAGTGACTCTTTACCAAGAGTTAAAATATCTATACTTGAATGGATAACCTATGACTAAAAAAGGAAAACATTGTTGCGAAAGGAGAAATTGCTCGTTTTGAGCAATTTCTTCTTTTGCCACTATGTTTTCAAAAAGAAACCGTCTGCTGCAGAGGCGTCAGAAAGTGTCTGTATGAGGGAAAGGGTTAATTAAACAAACAGCTTCCTCACTGTCAACGGTTCCACGAGCGATACAGTAAGACCTTTGTTTAACCTTGGTTATGTTCATGGTTATATCATTCACGATTTGTTTGAGGGGATTCCTACATGTTTAAATGTACAACACAGTCTGAAAGCTAAAACTAGGTACTCCGGAAAAGTAATTACAAACCAATACTAAACGTGTTCATTATAGACACACAATAGGTAAATATGTGTTGTATATGGAAGCCCTGGAGGGACTTCTTACTTCAATACTTCTAACTTCCATACTTCTAACTTCATCACTTCTAACTTCATCACTTCTAACTTCATCACTACTAACTTCATTACTTCTAACTACATTCACTTCTAACTTCTAATTTCATTACTTCTAACTTCCAACTTCCTCACTTCTAACTTCCAACTTCCTTACTTCTAACTTCATCACTTTTAACGTCTAACTTCATTACTTCTAACTACATTCACTTCTAACTTCTAACTTCAATACTAGTTAGAAGTAAGGAAGTTGGAAGTTAGAAGTAATGAAGTTAGAAGTTAGAAGTGAATGCAATTAGAAGTAATGAAGTTAGAAGTTAGAATTGATGAAGTTAGAAGTAATGAAGTTGGAAGTAAGGAAGTTGGAAGTTAGAAGTAATGAAGTTAGAAGTTAGAAGTGAATGTAGTTAGAAGTAATGAAGTTAGAAGATAGAAGAGATGAAGTTGGAAGTTAGAAGTAATGAAGTTGGAAGTAAGGAAGTTGGAAGTTAGAAGTAATGAAGTTAGAAGTTAGAAGTGAATGTAGTTAGAAGTAATGAAGTTAGAAGATAGCAGTGATGAAGTTAGAAGTGATGAAGTTAGAAGTTAATGTAGTTAGAAGTAATGAAGTTAGAAGTTAAAAGTGATGAAGTTAGAAGTAAGGAAGTTGGAAGTTAGAAGTAATGAAGTTAGAAGTTAGAAGTGAATGTAGTTAGAAGTAATGAAGTTAGAAGTTAGAAGTAATGAAGTTAGAAGATAGAAGTAATGAAGTTGAAGTTAGAAGTAATGAAGTTAGAAGTTAGAAGTGAATGTAGTTAGAAGTAATGAAGTTAGATGTTAGAAGTAATGAAGTTAGAAGATAGAAGTAATGAAGTTAGAAGTTAGAAGTAATGAAGTTAGAAGATAGAAGTAATGAAGTTGGAAGTTAGAAGTAATGAAGTTAGAAGTTAGAAGTGAATGTAGTTAGAAGTAATGAAGTTAGAAGTTAGAAGTAATGAAGTTAGAAGTTAGAAGTGATGAAGTTAGAAGTGATGAAGTTGGAAGTTAGAAGTAATGAAGTAATGAAGTTAGAAGTGAATGTTGTTAGAAGTGATGAAGTTAGAAGTAATGAATTTAGAAGTGATGAAGTTGGAAGTTAGAAGTAATGAAGTT